>JAODKM010000039.1:10833985-10882187 GCA_026780845.1 Petrocephalus sullivani
GCTTTTTAGCATCTCTGGCCAGCCCTCGACCCCACAACATGCTGCATTAGGAAGTGGAGGAGTTACTCAGGGGTGGCCTCACCTGTGGAGATGAGGACCGCGGCCGAGAACAGCGCTATCTCCTCCTCCGTCAGCTGTAGGGAGCACAGGCTCTTGGCAAATTCGAAGACCGCGCTGACGAGGTCGTCACACCCTGATGGGAACGAGGGGAAACAGAGCGAGACAAAGACCATGGAGCTTAGAATTAAACCCACACGTACAGACACACAGTCCTCATCATAAGATGCATGTGCACACACCTCCTGTTATACAATGTGTACAGTTACATGCGAATGCTTATATAAACAACAAGCAGTACCTCACAAGCTGCGTATTAGCAATCTCTAAGCAATGCAAGATTGTGTAAGGTACACATGGTTTGTAGGGACTTACTCAAAGATACCTGAATCTGATATTGCTGCCTGACACTCATTTACTTAATATTCAGATGAGATGCCTATATATTCATGCCCTCTTCATTTTACGATCCACTTACTCTTGAAAATATTCTTTAGGGAATATTTTATAATTCATAATGTTTTGTGAAATAGAACAGCATATGATAGTCCGGAGTATTTTAACTAGACACTGCCTGTTCTGCATATAGTGCTGTAGTTATACAAGGCTTTCTTATTTCAGTTGTTTTTTTTTCTGTGCCTCCAAATGCATCATAGTAGGATGGTACATTTTGAATAGGAGATCCATCTGCTTAATGATTTTCAAATCAGTTTTATAAAAGGTGGTTCTGTATGTCCAAGTCGACATGTTAACGGTAACAAGTTACAAACAACCTCTACCCCTCCCCTCCCCATGCTAATTACACCCCCCACCTCAGCCCACCACAAACCTGCTCTACTTCCCTGACCTATAAACAGCATCACACAAGCTGGGAGCTGTGTTCTGCTTTTTATTTCCTGTGTTACTAATTATCTAATAATCAGATGCCAACATTCTGACCCAAATTGGAACGCTGGGCTAAGTGTGTCCGGCAGGGCCGCGAGCGAAGGCCGTACCTAGAGCCTTGAACATCTGCATGCCTCCATACTTTCCCTCAAAGAGCACGGTGTTGTTCAGTGGATTGAACGCCCGGCACATCCTCACCAGGACCACCTCCAGACAACCTTCAGAGACACAGAGGAGATCAGCCGTATTCAGCCAGCCGCACTCGCCCCTGCCCCGACACTGCGTCGGAAGACCTGCTCGGCTATGTGCCACTTCAATGTTAATTTAACACAGACGAAAGCTGGTGCCGCTTCTTCATGGCGCCACCAACCTACCTGATTTGAGAAGGAGGATTTGGTCATTTTGACAGAGCTCCATGAAGCCAGTGATGCGCTTGGCAAACTCCACCACGTACTGTATTGCGTGAGTGATTTGGATCGCACATTGCTGCCAGAGCACGTCCCGCGTCTACAGATTGAACAATAAAATCGTACACAGAGAAATGCACATGAAACAGACGCCCGGGTGGTGCATTATATTGTTAGTGCCTAGAGAAGCTTGATCTGATTTTTAACTGTCCTAGATGCCTAGATACCTGGGCTGAACAAGAAACTTTGAAATACAATAAAATGAAATAAAATAAAAAATGAAAAATTTAAACAGTATAAACCGGCATAGTTACAGTGAACTCACAATATTATTTTTTTATGAATTACTGTAAATTACAACAGCACAGAGGGGGTGTCCATTTAGGCATCTAAAATATGCAACTGGTCCCTCACACATGAACATCTGGACAGAAAGAACCCAAAAGATTAGGGCAGGGGTTCCCAGCTATTTTTCCAGGAGGACCAAATTCCATCAGCAACACAAAGTTAAGGTGTGCTGTATCCAAAAAGGATTGCCGACTGGGGGAAAATAGGAATCGATCATGCAATCCAGATTCAGTTCCAGTTTGGTCTGCTGGTGACCACTGGACAAGGATTATACCAGTTCAGTGTGATCATTGCGTTCTTGTAATTAAATGATATTCACACATTCCTTAGTGCCCTATAAATGTAGATTTTTCCTCTGAATAATAATGCTTAAACTGAGGTACTACTGGGACCACAAATATAAGGACCTGCTACTTTTATAAGTGAAAAAAAGATATGAGTAGAACAAGGTAAAGTATACCAGCAAATATAAAAATAGTCTTGATTTTCCTTATGAGCTAAGACATATCAAAGCCTTCTGAAGTAATTACCAATAATCAATTTTACACAGTGGGAATTGACTTTGTATATCATTTTCCAATTCCATTTTATATTTGGTACTAATTGCAGATCTATGTATTTAATTAAAAAAAGTGTTTCACTGGGAGAATACTGCACCTCTGCTATTTCCAACACAATAGGCCAGTGTCCGTGGGATTATTTCTGCACTTAGCTGGATTAGATATGGTACCGGCATTTCCCTTTATTGTGATGGAGCCTACAGGAGGTTATACGCTACATCTAAAAAGCGGCGGAATACCAGAAAGCCTGCCGCCAAAGCATTAGAGGACAGGTCTAGCCTTAAACAGGGAAAAATAGTGGAGAATACAGTACTGACAGCAGCGGACTGAGATGGCCAGAGAAGAGTAAGGAGATATCTGCCGGTAGCTAATGTGTCCTGGGCTGCATGGTCGAGGGATTACCAAAGATAATGTCTGCGAATGATGCGAAGGGTGATGCAGTGGTGTGTGTGTGTTTATCCGCAGGCATGGGCCGAGGCCTCGTCTGGGTGACACTCACCTTACTCTGATACAGCTTCACCTCCTCGTACGTGTGTGTCTGCCACGCCAGCTGCTGCAGCTCCTCTGCCGTGTACTGACACGTTTCCAGGTGGGACTTGATGATGTTCTGTGCGATTCGATCTGCGGGGGACACGAGAAATGGGCTGAATGCACGAGCCCCAAAACCAGAGGAACCCAGCTCACATATTGCCTGCTTTAGCAGAGTTTTACATCCCTTTAGGTAGCTGGACATTTTACAGAACTAGTTCAGCTTAAGTACCTTGTGCTTTTACAGGTCTATGTAACCCTAACCCCTAACCATAAGTTCCAATAGAAATTACACAAAAAATTTACTCTTAGCTGTACAACAGATAAAAAGTACACAAAGTGCAATTTCAGTTCACTCTTCAAAAGCATCCATATAGCACTGCTCCCTTAATTCAAGAAGCACATAAGAAATAGAGCTGCCATGCTGAGTGGTTCTTATGCGACGGGAGTGTACGTGCTGTGATTGAAAAGTGACAACACTTGGTTAATGAAATATACCATGTGGCTCTTTGGGAGAACACCAGCCCCTCCACAGCACTATAATAGCACTGTACTCTGATCTAAAGACAGAAAGTAATTAAATGCTCTTCCTTTTAGGCAGAACGAGTCTCTAGCTTGTTCTTAATTCAGCGTTGCCTTCTTTGAATTCGAATGTCACTATTACTCATACTTAGAGGACTTACAGTGTGCAAGAATGATTTATAGCATCCTATTTTTCTTCGTGCACATTTACATTTTTCTGGCTATTAAAACATGAATAGAACTATATTTGAATGCGCTTTGTTAATAAGTTCGATAAGTGCATTGAGTGATGATACATCGATTGAAAGATGAGCTCGACATTGCATCAGAAATCACTGTAGACAAATAACTATTTAAGTTATGCCTTTGTATCCTCAATTCAAAAATACGGCCATGCCTCGTCATATACTTATATACGATATATATGCCTAGGCATATACTTATATATGGTGTATATTTAAAATGTACTCATAGAACGGCTAAACCTAATACATCTTGAAGTCCCTTTAAGCCAGTTTCATCTCTGAGTCAGTGCTTATCAACATGAGTCACCGTCATCTTTCAGCCCATATGGACCCTTCCTCAAACACAAGGCTTGGCATTGTGGCAAGCGTCTAATATTACTACCAGCAAAAAAAAAAAAGAAATATCATATCAGAAATCACATTCACACATAATTTGTCATAATTCGTCAAACATTAACATCACTATTCCATCCCCTCCAAAATGTATTTTCATTAATTAGACGTCAAATCTTGTAGCGGAGAAGAAGGTATGGAAAATGGACGAGAGAACAGATCTCAGTGGCATAAAAGCTCTGAGGCTTCTTTAGCAGGGATGCACAAGCAAAGAGTGTTCATTATGGGATGTGCCTACCTAACTCAGACATGGTGACGCCGGGCGCCAGCTGTCCATCCGGGTACGAACTGTACGTGAATAAGTTGGGTACAGGTGTCAGGTCGTAAATGGGCTCCTGTTTGATCTGCTTCATCCCGGACATGTCGAGGCCGGACTGATCCGGGGACGGCTGCGTGGAGTCCACGCTGTAGAAGCCGGTGCCGGCCTGCGCCTTGGGCAGGTCGATGATGTGCCCGTTGGCGTAGGTGCCACCGATCTCGGTGTTGAGGTTGCTGAGGCCGTTGCTGATGCTGCTGGTGTAGACGCGGGCGAGGGCTTCCGCCTCCCCGCTCTGCTGCTGCCGCTGCTCCTGGAGACGCTGCTGGTGCTTCTGCACCTCCGCATACAGGCTGTCCCGCTGCTTCTTCGACATCCGCCCGAACTTCACCGCTGTACGAGACGGGGAGCGTGAGGAAGCTTATTACTTTGATGTAACTTACAGCTCACTGTTTATTTTAACAATTGTCGTTAATTTCATAGGTAGCTGCGCTACAAACGACTCACAAGAGGTCTGCACTGCATAGCATAAAACTACTAGTATTCACCAGGGCTGTCACCGGCAATGTTTTACTGGGCCCTTTATGGGAGGGGGCCCACAGGGGACCCCCCCCTTTCCATTTGGCAGAATGGGCCCAAGATAACACTTTGTCAGAGGGCCCAGGATTTCTTTTCATTCACTCATTAAAAACATATAATCTTTTGAATTCTTTTGAGGTATCTTATTGAAATCCCGAAGTGGATATATTGAAATTGTTTTTGTTCTAATAATTGCTTTTTATTGAAGAAGTTACTGCAACTTTCCAGCAGTGCAGAGCTTGTAGCTGGAGGCTAGTATATTAGTTGCTGTATTGGAATTGATATTTAATACTTATTCTTTCACTCAAGCAGCAGGCATTGCTCGGTGGCGGGACTGGGACTGGGATAGCGTTTACTTGAGGTTGGGGCTGGAGGCTTCCTGACACAGAGCGACATGGAAAGCAGGGGGCGCTCTTCTCACCATCTCGGGACATTCCCAGGGCGAGACACTTCTGCAGGCGGCAGTGCTGGCATCGATTCCGATTCGTCCTGTCGATTAAGCAGTTTCTCTGACGAGGGCAGGAATATGAGGCGTTATTCTGTTGGCTCCTTCGGAAGAATCCCTGCGTGGGCCCAAAATTCAACAGCATTACCGCAAATAAAGTGGTGCAGATTCAGCATATATAGAATCGATTAAATTTGGATTAAAATTTCAACTTTACTTGGATTTAATACATACAGATTTCATCAGATTACTGATGCATGTTATGCTCTTGACAGACTGACACAGACATAAGCAGTTATTTACTTAACTAATGCAGGATAATCGCACACTTTATGATGTACTTTACAAAGACTCTCAAAATTAAGCTAACCATAGCCTATATGCTTAAAAGGAAGAAAAATATTAGTGTGCGTGCATGGGCAAAAATACCGGGAGGGTTATAACCCTCCAAGAATCAAAACTGGCTAATATCCCAAAAATCGTTTCCCCCCATATTATTCCTCAATTAGAAGTGAGGATGAGGAAGATTTGTCTGTTTATCAAGTTCACAAAGGTGAAGTTCGTGGAACATCTTGTTTTCCCACACATTATGGACTGAAACTCATATGTCAAGGTATATCGCCATTTGCTTTGTGGATGTCATTTACTCTTTGGTATCCTTAGCTGTATTTATGTAAAAAATGCAGGTGTTTAAGATATGTCAAATATGTTTCCAAAGACACTAATGTGAAGCAGAGATGGTAATCCCCTGTCCTGCTCACCTTACAGCCTTCACATGTAATGACCCCGTAGTGGATTCCAGATGACTTGTCTCCACAGATTTTGCATGGTATAACTTCAATTTGGGCTGAAAAGCAAAGATCAGAACTCTAATCAGCATGTCTCCAAACAGAGAGTTCCTGTTGCATGCCAGGTAAAGTTTGTCATACGCTATGTACAACTTCGGTGTCATTGCAGAAACTAGTGCTGGGCGGTATACCGGTTCATGCCGAAGGCCGCTGTTTATTTTTGTTATGATATGAATTTTTCTTATACCGGAAAACCGGTGAATAGATACAATGTTTGGAACGTGGCACAGCAGAACACTGTTTGACATCAGACCCTTTTCACTGCTGCACTGCTGAAACGCATGATTAGGGCACACAGCTGTAGCTATCACTGCACCGCCGAAACACACGCTTAGGGCACACAGCTGTAGCTATCACTGCACTGCCGAAATGCACGCTTAGGGCGCACAGCTGTAGCCATCACTGGACTGCCGAAACGCATGCTTAGGGCGCACAGCTGTAGCTATCACTGCACCACTGAAACGCATGCTTAGGGTGCACAGCTGTAGCTATCGCTTTATTAGTAGTATCAGGTGTTGAGCTGGAAGGATGGACAAGTTGGACTGTGAAGGTTCCGCAATTGAAGCTGTAAAACTTGCTGACGCAGACAAACTTGTGCCGAAAAGAGGAGCCGTGTCAGTTGTTTGAAAGTTTTTTGGTTTTAAACAGTCCGACATGGACCAAACAACCATATACTGAAAATGTTGTCGGGGTAAAGTTGTTGCTGGAGGTGGTAACATGAGCAACTGCCTTTAGTGTATACTTTGCATATACACAGTATATGTTGGCGAACCTTTCATCACTGCATGAACCCTTATCGCGCAATATAATGCAATACATTTGTAGTTCCTTACTTGGTCCCCCACTCCCCGACTCATTTTTATATCCCTTTTTTAATAGATATAAATTGGAAGGCTAGCCGGGTCACTTTGCTCGCTGGAATTTTGCATTAGCTCGCAATACATTTGTGTTTTATTTCGGTAACCTAATATAAGAATAATATAGATGATTGTCTAACATCTAAACAATTTTTTGAATGTCGGGCGATCTACCCGCACTACTTTTGCTATCTACTGGTCAATTGCAATTGACGTATTGGGTACCCCTGGATTACATTAACAATGTGTAGTCGGTTTAGAGAACACGTTTACTATTTATATTTTATTTTAAATTTGTTCAGTGCAATACCGCTTTTGAGAAATAACCTCTTTGGTTACTTTAGTAATTGAAAATGAAAATGAAACCTGTATTAAAAGTTGTTTTTCTTCAATTTACACTCCTAATGAATAGGCATTCTAAACAAGTGTAATGCAGGAATTCATCTCATTTTGTAAAATGTGGTAAACACCCAGTCTTACTTAAAAAACATAAATAAATACCACCATATACCGTGAAACCAGTATCATTTTGAAAAATACCGTGATAGCATTTTTTGGTCATACCGCCCAGCTCTAGCAGAAACCTTATCATTTACTCAAAAATTTGGAAAAATGTATAATGTGTTCATATAATCTGAAAAGAGAAGAGACAGACAATCAAGAATACCTGTCAGAATACTAAATTATAATGGATAATGGGTTGGTTTTACCTTATTGCATCATATTTTCACATTCCTACTAGAATTTGACTGAGTGATTTATTAAATAATTGCTTGACTAATTGAAAATTATGACGTATCCATTCGAACTAGTTGTCAGTTCTGCTGTTTAACTAAGCATTCCATTCCAAAATACCTTAATTTTGCTCATCCAGCTGTATTTGTGATTCAGTATTGAATGCACACACCAATTATTAGTTCCCACAGTTTAATGCCACATACTCATTGCATGTGACGTCACTGCTGACAACCCATGGATGAGAATTAGCCCTGGGAGGCTGGCCCCATAATGTATCCACAGGTGAGTTACAGTAACACATATAGCACCTGCTGAGACTGCACACGCACCATAAAGAGATTAGCTATCCAGTTTAATCCTAAACATTTCTGCACATGCTTCACTGCACTTCACTATGCTTTACCAGACACAGAAAATCCCTTTTCATGTTTCAGAGCTTTGGACTAGTCTGTTACAGTCAGGTAACAGGAAAATGTTTTCTCCTGCAGCAACACGGTGGGTACTGTCACACCGTAGCTTATTTTATCCTGAAGCGAGTAGTGCAGGTACACTGTAAAACAAATTCACAGTAATTCATAACTCTGTTAAAACAAAATCCTAGTGTTACTGATGTGGCCAGAAATACAGTCAAGATACAAGAACAAATGAAACATGATCGATAGAAAGGGCAATTTTTTGCTTTAGCGTTATGTAAATTAAGTCACACCCACTTCAAAATGTTGGCCACATACACCAGTAAATAAATCCTATGGTTTACTGCAAAATTAAAATGCTCAGTGAAAAAGCAATTATCATTTTGTTTGGAAGGACTCTGTGGAGTGTCTGTGGAGAGCGGACAATGATCCGTCTCAAAATCGTTGGAGTGTAAGTAGATCCATTCATCGATCCATCGAAAAACTGCTTATCCCGTACGGGGTTGGAGAGACGACCATATGCACGCGCGGAAGCTAACATTTCTCACCATTGTCAGTTATTCACATAGTCACATGCCAGCAGCAAACCTCACACTTACCCACAAGTTCAGTTTTCATCTTCTGCAGCCTTATGCTAAAGTGTCAGTATGGCAAGGTGATCGGCAGTATCGCAGAGACCTGCTGAGTGTGTGTGTGTTTGTGTGTGTGTGTGTCAGAGAGATGGATGTGTGTGTGTGTGTGTGTGTGAGGAGAGTGGATATGCATGTGCAACCGCTGTCTCTGGGTTGACAGGATAAGCGGAGGCAACATCCTCATAATAAGATTAGAAAGAGAAGACGTGTCGGATATGGCATGTTCCATTTTGCTAAGCTACGGACCGGTCTGCCGGGGACCTGTTTGCCTGCTCCCTGCCAGCTTTCATCATCTAGGACCAGTTGCAAAATCAGCCACTCCGGCTTAAGTTTCAGTCACGGATGGGTTTTAACGCTGATGAAAGGCTGGACACCCTCAATCTCTGGATACTTAACAGAAGGTCATTTGCTTTTTCTTCCATAATACCCAATGCACTCAATGACAGAGATCCTGTAGTGCGAGTTTTTCCAAAACCGCCTTACGCTTCCAAAATAAAAATTATATTAAGAAGATGTTTATTAATTTCCTCGCATAGGGTGATTTTTTTGCATTATTTATCAATATATATATATATATATTCTCTTTATTGCCAGGAGAGAATATCGAGAATATCGATCACAAGAAGATTTCAGCTGTTCACAGAATATGTGTCTAGGCCTTACTGATGCAGAGATTGCAATGTACATTCCCATTTAATACTTTACGCATATACAATTTGCAGTATTACATGTAAAATGATAGCATTTCTATATTTTGAAATCTGAATTAGAAATATCAAGATGAAAAAACAAAAACCAATTTACCGAACTGTAAGAAATTTGCAGGGAACAACCAAAGAACGATTTTACGAAAACCCAGAAATATTGTGTCACTATGCATTGTTTTATTGTGATTACCCATCCATCCATCCATCCATGAATGTCATCATCCAAATCACTCATCAATTTGCATTGTAATCATATTTCAAAGAAGCCAAACAAGTAGCAGGCAGTACCATTCATCCGGGAAAGACTTGAAGAGGGTTGAGTAAGAAGCCTCAATAGAAGGTAGAAGTCAATGATGTCCTCAACTCCTAGTAGATGTCAGTCCTTGCCCCGATTAAGGCACCCCCTCAGGAGGTGTCTGAGGTGCCCTGAGCGTACTCTAAAAGGTGAAGTGTGGGGTCAAGATGCTTGGACCCTTTTGAGAATCAGGGATGGGCTAAAGTAGTGCAAAACTGAGATTGTAATCAGAGGTGAGGACCATTGTCCACCACTGCAGAATGCCGGACTGTGACTTTGTGCCTGTGAATCTGTGTAATGGATTATGTGGTAGAAAAACATGGCATGTTTCATTATTTACTGAAAAGCTGCTGAAATAAAAACGTATGTATATATAGAATTTGACAGTAATTTACAGTAATTCATATCATATACAGAATCTGACAAACACACGTACTTGGGTTTTTTCGAGTAGTAATTGAAAAGATCTCAGAAGCCCTTGACTAATTGGAATTATGGGTCTAAGTGCCCGTAAGTGTTCAGAAACACCCACATTGTACCACAATTCAATCAAATTGGTTGGGTGCTAAGCACATTTTAAAGGTATACAATTGTTAGGCACAAATATTTAATCTCTCACTCAACCTGGATTCACATGAATGAAAATTAAGCAATGAAGCTTAAATTTGAATTTATTTCTAAAAAGCACAATATTTTTCTGACTGCCGTAGCTTTGCATAATTTAATGTGCCTTTAAAAAATAATAGAATTTGTAAAAAGACTAAATAATTCTTTCGTCTCAGGTAACGTTTAAGAATCAAGCTTAAGAATCAATTTATGTGCATTGTGATGGACTCATACTGACTGGCACTAGCTCCTAGCATTAATGAGTCAACAAGGACCCAAACTTCTGAGGAAGATCTAAAAGAAAGTTTGTTTTTTTTCTGTTCAGTTCCTTACCAGTTGAGCTCACCACGCTGAAACAGTGACAGAAATAATCTGTGGAAGTCTTTTATCAAACGGCAGCATTCATCAGGTTAATGGCAGTTATTAATTCACTCATATAAACAATGCAAAAACAAGCCTTTCAAAAAGACAATAGATTTTGCAGTGGGAGACTTAATGAGAACCGTCACTTGCTTTGAAGGTGTCACAGTAAATAAAACCTGTTTAACAAAACGCTTAAAAATGAATAAAATGCTCTTCTATTTAAATTATTATCTACAGAGCTTAGCTGTTTAGTAGATCATCTCCGCTGTGGTTTCGTAAAGCTTACAATGCAGTAGATTTTGCAGATAGCTTTTGACCCAAAAGACTTTCCCAAAGGAAAGTGAGGTTAAAGACATGCCTGGATGTGATTTATACTGGAATGAGAAATCAGACCTTAGGATATTTACATTATAACATCCTGCTGAAGATATTAATGAAAAACATGAAAATGAATAAAAATGAATAATAACAGTGTGTTTCTGCAGTGCAACGCAGGTACATGTCATTTTTGTGGGTTTTGGTAACAGCAGGTGTCCGAGCAAGGCCAGTGTCATCCAGGCAATAGTCAGGGTTAATAGACTTGTAATTTTACTGACCCACTTTAACCAAGCCATCTTCCCACAAACTAGCAGTGCCAGCTCCAAACTGGGTCACAAAACTCCAGTCAGGGTGACCGCATACAGAGAAAGTCTTTGTGAGCCTTCACATTATTACTGCATCGAGACCATGTCCAATGACCATGCGTTATAAATAGCTCCAAAAACAGGTCATTTTGTATGGGCTAGGAAAGGAAATGTCTTATTTGACGAGGCAATGTAAACACAAACGAAATTCAGAATCTAGTATATAAATACGCAAAACGACCTGAAGACTTATCAAAGACTTATTCCTAGGGGAAGGGACCCAAAGCATGGGGATTGTGTAGTAATGAAGCGAATTTCTACATGGTTTCTCTATGGATGAATGAACTCAACCTATCGATTCTTCATAGGATTTCATTGGACTGAGCAACATACAACAGTCCAGTCAAAGATACTAATGATACTGATGACATCCCAATATTTAATGTAAATTATATACAACAAAGGCGTCTTTTATATTCATCATATACAATAAAACATGGAAAATAATAGAATTTAAGCAGTCTAAGCCTTGCGTAATGGGGACTAAGAAGGCTTTGATTCATGTATGTCATGAATTCATAGTACCACTGTTAGTAATGATTCAGGAAACCATCGACAAATGTAAAGAGTTTGTTGACCAACTTAATCAGAACAAAGCAAAGAGACAGACCTAGCGGGGATTTGGAATAAGCTTGTAATGGAGAAGAGGCACAGTTCTTAGGAGCATTAATTCAATGCTTAATTATTCAATAGCCAAATGATGAGAACTGACTATATTTCAGCTTCTCTGTTGCAATATTTCTCATATTCTTGTGTTTTAATTATGCCAAAGTGTCTGTCATATTGCACATGCCACGATGATGCACACGTTGTCGGGTACGAGCGCCGATTCTCTACTGTTTGCCTCCCTGTCTCTTTCTTAATTGGACTGAAATATTTATATACGGTTTCTTATTACTTTCCTCACACTTTGTCCCAAATGTAGTCATTCCCGGTTATGTCACATGCTCCACTGACATAAACGTGCCACAAAGTTCATTCCAGGAAGCAGAGGTCAGTGGGCAGGAGCCGTTCCGCTTCACATGCTTCGCAGCGCAGTTTTATTTATTCTCTCACGCCAGAGATCACAGCAGCACTGATTAAAGGTCTGATGCACATTTGGCCCCGTGTCGCTAGAAGCGTACAGGTGCTCAGCTCATTCCCAGCAGCTGCCTTGTGAGACACCGTGCCTACATCCCTTGGCGAAATGAATGCCCCACTGGAGCTGGCAATCGGTTGTTAATGACACAGAGTTGACTGGAACCTCCAACCATGACTAATTATTTCAAACAGCTGAGTCAGCCGTGGGCTTCAGCACTGTTAGATTTAGGGTGACGTCTCTCCTGTTGTGGTCATTTGGGATTCGCTTTTGTGTCTGATTCATCTACAGAGACCAGGAGCCCCTGTCCACTCCTGCTTTAGCTTCATAGCAGGTATACGATTTCTCCAGGCAGTAAGAATCTATGTACCAGTGGAGGCTTTCACATTCTATGTCTTGTCGACCTGCAACTTAAGAGGTTCTCCGCATCTTTGTACCTCTGTTGTCAGGGTAGGATATGGTGCTCTTCTAACTTGACCATACATAGTTGATTTTACATCGCAAACCTATATATAGGCTCCAATTTAATACATATTAGATATGCTGTTTTATGAGGAGCAGTAAAGTACTGCGTAGCCTTGACATAGCTTTAATACAATAAATAATGAAGCAATCGAATGCCATGCAAGATAAAGCCGGCTAACCATAACATGCATAATGAATGCGGCATATCCAGCAGCCAGTGTGCGCTTGACAAATGCATCCTGGCATCTCCTTCCGCTCGACCTGAGATGCCCGCGGATCCGAGGCCCAGCCCGCAGAGTGCTGGGCTCCTATTGATCCTGCAAACCGGGGCGTCAAACTTATTTTACGAAGCCTCTTCTACCGGGATGTACCCCTCTTCATATCGGACATAGAGATGAAGAATCACAAATGCAGGTACCCAAAAAAAGATCACAGAATCTGTTGGAAATATAAAATTACTATTGCCAATAAAATAATCTGAGTATTACAAGATTCCTCTTGGAGAGGTACCTTAATTCTTCGACTGATGGCCACCTGCAATAAAATATTTCTGCATTCCAGCCCATATTTAACCAGCAGCTGGCAAGACAGTGAATCCTACAATACAGGGTGACTTTTGGAGTTATATAATGGGTCTATGTGTAATATAGGTCTACAGAACTGCATGAAAATAATAATTAGGAATCTAACCCAAAAGGCTGAATGTTTCTCATACATAAAACATGGTTAATATCTGTTGCTCTGGTATATAATAATTGTAGTCGTCTGGCTAATATACAAGCTCACAATGCAAGAGAATTTCTGAACAGAGACACTTTTAACCTATTTTCGGCTAGATGATTTTAATTAATTTAACTGCAGGACTCCAGAATCCATTAACTGATCATCACAGATTGCTGTACTGTTTCTTTAAGAATCATCAATAATATGTACAGACAGACAGATTCCCAGGGGTTTCATTCTCCTATAATAGATACTTCCCAAAATCATCATCTGCACAAGCAGCAAAGCGATAGCCGCATTGTACATAGCATGCTGTTAATGCTAAGCTAGTGCTGGATCGTAATGGATACTATGTGCGTTCCTAAGCGAAATGGATACTTTGTGGGCTGAACTGGTGTTTCTCCCTCACATCTCACTGCCAAGAGTCTACACAAGGAATTAGTTTCAGCTACAGATCATGTACCTTTGCATGTACATTTTTATCTATGAGTGTGCCCATGTTTCAGGCAAGGGGCAAATTTAGGGGTCGTGTAATTCACCGTTTTGAGCATAACTAAGCAGGAGAGCACTGTCAAACTCTCAGGGAGCTTTACTTCCTGTTCATTAGAAAGCACAACATGGTTTTTTGGCCAGTCTACCTGGGTGTGAGACCACGAAGGTGCCAAATAAAGTTTAACAATCCCTGTGGCCCCAAGATGTGTTCACCACTGCAAAGAGCCAGGGTTCTCTCTACTGTCTTTCTTAGATT
This sequence comes from Petrocephalus sullivani, assembly GCA_026780845.1. NCBI lineage: Eukaryota > Metazoa > Chordata > Actinopteri > Osteoglossiformes > Mormyridae > Petrocephalus > Petrocephalus sullivani. The sequence goes on from JAODKM010000039.1 coordinate 10,848,367, forward strand.
TTGTTACTCATCAGCGCACTACCTGCTCAGCAATAAATAAGCTTGGGGCTGCCATATTGCAGAGAGAAACGGCGGAGTCAGCTTGACAGGTGAAACGGGGCAAAAGCCTGGGACACAGGAGCACAGCCCTGAGCACACCGGGCACGCCACAATGGGCTCGTTTGGCTAGTGCTTCTTCAGGTCCTGCAGCTAGCAAAAGATAAAAAAAAAACAACAACCTCAATTGACTTTGTAACAAAAGAGAGACGCCGCAGCTTCTAGTTCCCTCCCGAAAATAATAGTAACCATCTCAGCGTGACAACGTGCAGACTCTCGCTCCGGCGACTGACTCCTGCAGGGGGGTCCTTCCGAATGAACTATCCCGAAAGCTGGCCCAGAGAGCAGGTCGGCTCTTACGTAAGGATGGGAGTGCAGCGCTAGCGTTTCCGCTTTAAGTAAGGCTCAGCTCGTCAGTCCCATCAGAACCCTCTTTGTTCCCGGGTGTGCACAATCATTAACACCGTTACTGCGCGTGACTTATTAGACACGGAAACTTCATTCATTCGTGTTGGTTGGGTTAGTGTTTCGCGGCTATAAATGGCTGAGTGGGATCTTTTGACGCCATTTTACAGCTCCTGAATGAAAACTCCCTGTGTGCAAATTGTTGGAAGTATTCAAATTAATTAACACATTCGACAATGTAAACAAAGACAGAAAAAAACTACCGAAATAGTATATTATCGGGGGAGGCACAGTGGTGCAGTGGATAGAATTGTGTCCTCATATCTCCAGGGTTGGGGATTAGAATTCTGCTCTTTTTGCTCTGAGTTTGCATGTTCTCCCCATATTGTGTGGGTTTCCTCATAAAGGCCAATGAGATGTGGCCAATTAGGTGCAATTTCTGTCACGGGATAAATAAACTACTAACCTCTGTTCCTAAATTGCCCATAATGTGCGCCCTGTGATGGACTAGCTTCCAGTTCAGTGCATACCCCCTGCCTTGTGGATTATGCTGCCTGCTATATACACACACATATATATATATGATACACACCAGCACATTTAAGTAACATTGCCCATTATAAATATTGTACATTATCCTTATGATGATTGAAATATAATGGTATCAGTCTGAACTATATCAACCGGGCACTGTACACACCGCCACAACCACTTTTAAATAACAATCCTCATTTTGGCCTTCAATCTTTCAGAGAACAGCAACCAAATCATAACCCAGGACAAACACAGACCTTCTGCTCTTTATATTCATTAGATTGATAACAAGGGCTCTTAAGAAAATGCAGAATGGTGTTTGGAAATAACAACAACAACCTTGGTTATTATGGTATATGTTAATAGAATCGGTTAGTGTTTTATATAAGCTTTTAATTTTGTACACAACAGATTAAAAAGCAGTTAGCAGGACAATACATGTACATGTACTGTTCATCAGACCAGAGGAATCAGATGGAGTGGAAAAAAAGAACAAATTGTACCAAAGGGGAATTAAAAAAACATTGTAGGTATATTTAGTATGAGACATCTGGCAGCCCATTTGCTTGATTTAATATTTTCTTTATATCAACTGACCAACCTGCAAAAAAAAATAATAAAAATGAATACTGCAATACAAAGGACCTGAATACGCACGACGTAATCCACTCGATATGGAATGAACGCATTTCTGAGCCTGAATGTGCATGGTTGCCCCAGTGATATGAAGTGGCACATGAAGTGAGCTAATTGATTTTAAATCATCAGAGGTGCTCTCCATCTCTGGGGGTTCTCAGTCTCTAAATAGTTACTTAATTAGCTTAATTAGGGGACATGAGCACCATGATAATTCAATTCCGTGTGTGTATACAGCAAGGTCCCCGTAATCATGCGCTGTCCATGGATGTTTTTAAAAGCAGATGATTTGCCAGTATGCATAAGGCCTATCCATTAAAAAAAATCTGCTATGCTCGCCACACTGTGTTGGTGCCAATTTAAATTTCATCACTGAGGCAACTGATGAATTAATTGACAGGCCAAAGAGCATAATCAGCTACTCTGTATGCATAGAACTGACAATTATTTTCTTCCATATGATGCAGTACTAATTTATGTAGCTTAAGTTACATCTATGGTGGCCCATTAACTCAATGGGTAGCACTGTTAGCTCAGAACTTCAGGGTTGTGGCCTTGAATCTAACCCACAGATTTGCATGTGATTTTTAAACTAATAATCCATCCACCAACTTCTCCAATAAAGGGTCATAGTGGAGGGAGGGGGTTTGGGGTTGAAGCCTATCCTAAGCAGCACAGGGTACAAGATGGTGGTACATCCCGGACCAGGGCTAATAGACTACATTCTAAACCAATAATAATAAATATATTTCCATATGTAAGCATCTGCATTAAGGAAGCAAGGCTTGGTACCAGTGAAATTCCTGTATTCATGCTACATCACCCAAAAAAAGCACTATGCCAGTAAAATGCCTATCAACACAAAGCCAGTAACCAAATCTGTAGGCCACTATCGTGAATATGTATGTCTAAAAAGACCTGTTTGACGAAAATGTTTTCCATTTTTTCTCTTTACATTACTATAAAATAACTACCAGGCATAAAACTAATGTCCAGCAAGGAAAATTGGCTCAACCTACTGTATTTCAACAGGTTGTACCAATATAAAGATTACATGACATTACTATAAATAATAGGAGCTTTTGCAGAACTTAATTTTCACTAGATTATAATAAATGTATGAAATATATTAATTTTTTGAGTAACTTTTTAGTAGCATTTCTACTATTTATTAGAATAACACTGCATAAATTAAGAAAAAAGAAAACAATTCAACATCGTTTTGAAAGGTTTCTAGACATTACCTTGGGCAAAAGAAAAAGATGTCACGTTAACTTGTATGTAATCTTATTTTACCGGATATAAAATCAATTCACCGAGGATATTTTATTGAAAGAATATGCCTGACCCTGAAGACTTTTTGTGCTTTGAAGATACCAGTAAAAGGACAAACATCAAACAAAAAGGAGTATATCTAAGAATTAACAAAAAGATACTATCTTTTCTGGACTGATCATCCACCAGTAAGAATTAATTTCATGGTGGAGTGAAAATAGATTAAAATCGTCTTTTTTATTGCCTTGAAGTAAAGGGAGATTTGATCAATTGACTTAGTAGCTTTATTGTTGCAGCACTTCCCCTAGACAGCAGTGAAATTAGAGAGACTCGCAATAAACAGCAGAACAAAGCAGAAACTGGACTATCCTGCAGCATGTCAACACATCTTTGTTGTTGGGTGCTAGCACTGATTTATTCTGATAAACATTTTTAGACCATAGGCCTAGACATCGGTCAAAAAAATAAAAAGTGAATTAATTTCAATGAGTTAATTTTATTTAATTGTTCAAAGGTTGAGAGGAAACACCATCAATGTAAATAATAATTATAGTAAACGGCAGAGCACCTGGGACATCAGTATCACCGTGTCAATATCAAATGTTCTGATCCACTAGGTGTCACTGCACCTGTTGTATATTGCCATATGTAATATTGCGTAACTGCAGGCAGAGCACAAACCTGCTACCTTTATGACAGCCAGTCTTTAACAGAAAAATGTGCCAAGTGTCCCTGGCTGAAGGTGGAAAGATGAAACACTTGAATAACCTCCTACCATGACATTAAAAGACAAAATCTGTGCTCATCTCAAAACTGAACTAAACCCGTAGCTAACAAAAGATTCAAATTTGTCCAAACAACAAAATCGCCAGGCCACTGAATAAACTTACAAAGTGCTGTATAAACAAACAAAAAGACTTTTTGTGAGACTTGCTCCGGTCGGACCAGAACCTCGTGACACTGGGATACGGGGAAGCAATAGGGCCTTTATTTGGGGATGGGAGTGGAGATGGTCTTTGCAACTGGCTGGGGGGGGGGGGGCGACGACAAAAGGCAGGCATTTTGGCGTCAGCATAAAAGGTGGAAACACCCATGGAGACAAAGAAGGCACAGGGGCCCAGAAAAGGCTAAGAGCGGGACTGCGGTCAGGCAGTGGGGACGGCATTGTTTACTGGGAGCCAGAGAAAACAAAAGTCAACCTCATTTGATGAACAGTAACACAAATGAGTGTGTTCATCAGCCAAGTCTGCCATGCCTCAGGGCAGTCTTTAACACAAATATTTATTTTAAAAGTCAGATTCCAATACAGATATCTTAAAAAAATACAGGTTAATATAAAAAGTAAATATAATAAGTAAATATTAATTCAACCTGACATATACCTGCCAATCAAATGAACACCCTGAAGATCTTCAGCAGAAAACTCGTAACAGACCTGCTATATCTGCGTGATGTGTCAGAGGTGAGGCGACGTACACTGATTGGAGGATAAATCGCGTAAACCTGTCAACAGTGACTAGTGAAAGGAATCATTTCATTTTGTGGACCTCAATAAAACATGAAAATGTGAGTGTCAGGGAGAAAACCACGAGACATGATTGAACACATAGTTGGTAAACGTAGTGGTACTTAATTAGGCGTTCAGTCTTTCAACTACAGTACAACAACACAAAGGTGCTACACCATGCTGACAGCTGATTACACTTATCCAGCCTCTTTACACTCCTATGTTTACACAAATCCAAAAACCTTTTTAAGTTTCTTTTTAAATGTTTTTATTCTGCTTGTTTTCTTAAATTTAGCAGTAATTAACATTTTAATACAAGGTTTTCACTAGTAAAATACTTTAATAGGCCTTATTTATAACAAGAAAAGCCCCTACTTACTCTCATTAACGTAAATAAAGGATTAAGTGACACTTGTATCTTCATGGCTGCACAAAGACAATACTGTAAAGAATAAGGATTTTTCATCTTCTTAACTACCAACATAAACACTTCAAATCATTTGCTCACATATGTGGGACCATAACAAAACAGGACTTTGCTAAAGGACAGGATGGCTGGTCTTCTTGAATTTTGAGTGATCAGGGTCAAAGCCCATGGATAGACTGACACAGTCCTAGACCGAAGGTCAAGAGGGCGATACTGACCTCTAACCCTCCTTCACAGTGCAGTAGAGACCAGTGACCCAAGAGGCAAGGTCAAAAAGGGGCGTGTTATAACAGCTTAAGACATCCTCCCCAGGAACACCACAGTCTACTTACACTACTTAACTCACCGATGCGCTACTAAACAGCCGTAATGAATGCTTGAAGAGCCATGGCCTTTGCCTCCGCCTGGGTGGAGGCATGGTAATCTCCATGAGTGAAGGAAGCCAAGGGTGCAAGAAGACAATACAGAATAGCTTCTCTTCCTAGAGTACTGTCTCTTGTTCATTCATCCCCCATTCTCCGGATACAGGCAAGAGCCACTGTAATCACACACAAACATGAGAGGACACACCCAGAAACTGCTTCACGGCCCTGCTCGACCTCTTCCGATCCTCCTTCCATGTGACCAATGAAGAACACCCCAAAACAAATCTACTAATTGATTTACGCGGAGGATTTTCCTACAATGCAGTGTAGAATCAAATGGTATTAATTACACATTTAGCCACACTTTAGGTTCATGGTAAATACACTTACATCCATGTCATTGATATTTTGTTCTTCAGGTAACATAAGACATGAAGGTGCGAAAGCTGTTTTTCTTTTTGAAGTATGCGGAAACACTGTAAACTCAAACGGCTCCCTCTTCCACACATATTTTCTTCAAATTATGTACAATTCACTGTGAAGGCAATACAATAAGCAGTCAATTCCTAGCGTCCATTTTCACACTGTTCGAAAGATATTTCTTAGTTTGAGCGCACCACGGTGCTGCACAGCGTAAAGTAGGACACGTAGAATCAACATGGCAAGGAAATAGCCGTCTTCTATTAATGCGAAACAGTCTATTGTACAAGAGTTACAAAACATTAAATATGTGGAGGAAAAGAACTTCTCTCTGACACATGGCTGTGGCTGTCACAGAGGACACTGAGGTGACATCTATTTATTTTGCATGGATTATTATAATATTTTATAATCCTGAGTGTTTGCCTGACCTCTGAATAACATTCTGGTATGACTATTGTTCTGTATCCATATCCTCTTTCAAAAAATAATTTTTCCATAAAATGTAATTGAACGTGTTCTATTCTACTGCACGATAGTTTAGTTGAAGCTGGCTACAGGACGTATCTATCCGTCCACCTCCACTTCTCTATTACAGGGTCGTGGTACGTATACAGTATGCATAGCTTAAATAGGTTAGTGAGAATGTCAGCCCCAGGAAACGGTAAATTATGAGAATTGGATCCTCCCAGCTGACGAGTCTCTGAATCATTCTATTAAACACAATGCTCCTTTTCCTCATGGCTTTCAGGCAATTATCAAAACGGTCTCTATCCATCTGTCTTCCAACCGCTCATCCAGTACAGCCTTCATATTATTTGTAATAAATGTACCCATGCTTTTCATTTTTACCGTAGAATAAGAAGGGAGTAGAAAACAGATGTGTCAGGGAGATGTTCATGGAAACGACATGACTCGTTCTCCATGCTCCCTTGGAAACAGCGAGGGCCTCTTATAGCTCATTACTGATGGCCTGAACCAAAAAGGCACAATGCAGAAGGCACTATAATGGACTTCCACTGCCTGGTCGCTTAGGATACCTTGGTAATAGCCTTGCTTTGGGACACAATTTAATTCAGTGAACTTTTTTTTCATAGTGCCTTCGAGAGGCTCTTATTAAAAGAGCAAATTTATCACAAAGACAGTTCGAGACCTCAATGTCATGCAAACATATATGTAAGATTATTATTATTCTAATTATTATTATTATTATTATTATTATTATTATTTACACTTAGTTGTTTTGCATAAATAACAAACTTTAATCCAAATTTCCAATGAATGGCATTTATCTAAAGCTACTGTTGATGTTTTTTAATCTATTTCAACATGTTGATTTATGCAACCTGTTTTTACATTCACATACTCTAAGACAGCCAAAATATCTTCAGTAAAAAATTTCGTCGTTAGTACAATATGATCCTATGGAGCAGACATGGCTTATTTGATTTAATAAAGTTTTTACTTTGGAAGCATTATGAAGAAATTGCACTCACCTTCCCAGTGAACCGAAAGAAGGTCAGGAAAACATGAGGGGCTCCTAGATAATTCTGCCAGGGCAGATGTGGGCTGGGCCCTGTAACCCAGATCATGGTGTGAGCTCTGTTATGTCATTTGCCAACTGCGACCGGGAGCTCTGTCGCAGTGGAATGTAACTGGCGTGGTTTTACCGTGGACAAAGGCCTGAAATCCACCAGGGCTTTCTCAGATGGCTGCTACTCTACCAACTTCTGCAGGCCAGTCTGGCACTGGCAGTTTGCTTAGAGCCAGCGACGTGACCCACGGTGTAGAAATAGAGCGAAGATCTCGGAGGAAAGGCACACTCGCAGCCTTCAAGGCAGACGTGCAGCCACGAGGGGCACCACAGACCAGCTGCGTCGGACGCTGGGTTGGATAAACATCATAAACAGGAGCACACTGGGATATTAACCCTCGTCAGACTTTGAGGATGATGAGGCCACTCCTCCCCCACCCGTTCAAAAGCCACAGCCGGGCTGAGTGACTTCTCATTGCACGGCCTTGGCAGAAGACACTTCAGCGACCTGCGGGCCTCGCGCATGTGAGAGGGTGTCCTGAGTTGCCACCGTACACTGGCATTACCGCAAACCAGAATGAGCAGCTCACCAGATCGGATTTCGGCATTATGTAACCGCTGATAGCGTTTAGAGGCTCTCTCGCACACTCAGGAGAGGCAAGAGGAGATTAGTCCTATTTATACTCAGCTATTGAGATTCTGTGGAGAGTTAGAGCTTGTCAGCAACACTAGCACTAAAATTAACTCTGGGGTCTGGCAAACATGCAAACGTCCACTTGTAGGAAGATACAAGCTACTTGCTCTTAGTGCGCCTGCAAGCTCGCCTTGGAAGCAATAAGTAAGGTCAGAACATCCCTACAGGCCTTCGAAGATCAGGGCCAGTCCTGGAAGAGCAGACACCGATCAAAAGCAGCATTATAAAGCTCTGCGGCCTCAGCTACAGGGAGCGGCCGATAAACTAACGAATCGTACGAGACAGGTTTTCACATCACATTCGCTTGCTTCTTTGTGTAGCAAAACAAGTGTCACTGGAATAGGAGTATCTAGCCGTAGAGAGAGTGGACAGTAAGAGCGCCACGTAAGACTGCTTCCCGAAGAATTGCGAGCTGGGTTCGAAGGGTGACCCAGAGGCTCGCATTGCAGCTACCTAGCATGGGTGGAAAAGTGCAGAAGTTCAAAGGTGAAGAGGCCCATTGTAACCAGTGTGACCTTGATCTGTGTACACAATGGGAGCTGGTGGTTTAAAGTAGCAATGGGAGCTGTACAACATCAAAACCCACAGTGGGAGGGACTATCACTCCCTGTCAGTCATTCATAGGTTCAACTCCCCATTGGTTACTTCCCAGTGAATTAAACCAGGGAGTGATTGACAGCACACAGTAAACCGACCCTATGCGGGTTTATTGTGAAGCCTCATTATTCTAATTGGCACTTTAACGTTTGACAACTACAATCAAGAAACATGTATATAAAATAAATATATATTATATTATATTTTATATACACATACATATATATATAAAATTCATATATAAAATGACACAGAAAAACTTAAATGAGAAGAGCTCTTGATTTAGGCAAAAAGTAGACGAGCCCGAGACTCTGCTTATTTACTTTTTCCATCACTTAATTCAGAGCTTTAGGGAATTTAAATAAAAATAAACACACTTATGAGATACTTTAGCTGTTAATAAAAAAGGGCTTTCTCAGGATTGCAGAATTTTATAAGTGACAGAGCTCGCGTAAAACAATGTTACACATATATTTGTAGATATCAGGGGCATTTCTGCACTTTCAAACACATTATTACCATTTCTGTTTCTTAACAATTCAGTTAAAGAAAAAAATAGCGGGGCATTCAGTGACACATGGAGCCAAAAAAATATGTCTTTTAGTCATAAGTGAGGACATACATTTTAGAAGCACCCTATGTGTGTTGTATGTTTCTACCTGGTACTATTCTCGTATTGCAACAAGCCTGTTCTTAAGGGGATTAATGATTTGGGAAATCAGCTGTAAATTGCATAAATCTAAGCCATTAGTTAGCAAAAAAAGAAGGAAAACAACTACAAATAATTGCACCAAAAAATAAATAAACAACTGGAACCGCAAATCGCAATCATTAATATAAAATAGCCACACATCAACTACAGTAATCAACTAACAATCAAATGGTATAAAAAATAAAAAAATCGCAATATCAATTCAGGCCAGAGATGTCGGTCTTTGCAAGGCCACTGAACGATATATTGGCATTGTGACATCAATCGTAGGAATGGCTCCATACATCCGCCGCTTTGTTTTAGCGCACAGCCCCTGAAGTTCAATGAAGCATGTAGGTCAGGCCAATGCCATTCAGCTTGCTCCAAAATATCGACGTCTGCTCAGAGCAGCAAAGCCCGATGACGTGACAACAGGTAACTCGGCCGTCCAGTGGCTTTTACTGGGAACCAATCTCTGACACCGAAATCCTTGTTATCGCCAACCTGCTCCCTTCTCTTACTGAGATCCGTAAAGATTTAGGTGGGCTGTCATCTCCACAAATAGGTCAGCTAGGCTGCAGTTTGTCTAAGACTACGAAACACACATAGAGAGCCACGGACCAGCTTCTGTGACGTAAGACAGCCACCCGGATTAGGCTGCGTTCATGCAAAACAACAGCTACATCTCAGACATACATAATGGCTAATATTGTTACATTAAGCGTGGCTCTGGAAGAGCAGCAACCTTTTGGACAGAGGTAGTGAACGTCCCAGTTTCGCTGATTTAATATGCTAATGATGATGCCTATGTATTTATGAAGGCAGCCATAAAGAATTACTAGGCGCTACATTGTAGTGAACTATTATGTGGTCAGAAGTCTTTCTGTAGGAACATGACGGTACAGGCAAGTCTGCTGGCAGATCAGGGATCAACCTGTAACCAATTCTGTGAATGAAGACTCCATCAAATAATGGGCCTAGAAGTGTTCAGGGGAAACCATAGGGAAATAAATCAATCAAATTTAAGCAGCTAGATGCCTCGTAGGAGGACACATTTGACAAAAACATGCCATATTAAGATGAAAGCATTTAATTAAAAACTAAACGAAAAAAGCCTACCCTTTAATTTCTAGGCGAATAAAAAAAAAAAAATAGAAAAAGAAAACACAGCAGAGAATTGTGTTTAATTCAAAAGACTATGGGGCAATACACCTTGCAATACTGGAGACAGTGTTGAGTTGTACTGATTGTTCAAACAGATAAACTTCTCATTCTCTTGGAGTATCTGTATAGTAGCCCTCCACACAACAGCAACGAGTGCTGTTAGCTACAATGGTTCCCCAGCCAGAATATGTTCTGTAAATACGGCTGTCGTTACCCGAATAGGACCCAAAGGACACATACACATAACAAAGAGAAGAAACTGGAGACCTGTGAATGACACAATATCAGAGATTCGATAAGCACTACTGCAGAAACTAAGCAGAATCAATGTGTAAAGGTAACCAATGAGCCTATATAATTTCCACTTCATTTTTTGTGTACAAAAGCATTAATCTCCAAATAAGTAACAGCATGTAAAGTCATCTGTCTTAAATAAACCAGCCACTACTTCCTTTATAAATAAAACAAAAGCACTTTCAAACCTCCAAACATTAAACATGACCAGCATTATGCATTTGTCTCAGAATATCAACAAGCGAACTGCCAACCATGAATTATCAACTTTAATTTCTGAGCCTCTCCTCTTGCCTCTCCTGAGTGTGTGAGAGAGCCTCTAAACGCTGAAATATTTTTAAGACACTACCACCAGCTACACCGCTTCTGTGTATATATGTGCATGTCCGTATTTAGGTTTGCGACTTTGAGTAGGTGGGAATGCAGTGTATGAAAGCTGATACAAGCCCTTGGTGCAGGCTGGCCCTTGCGAAGGGGTCAGAAAAGCAAAGTTTGTACTCCAAGAAAAAAAAAGAGGCCTCAATTCCAAGCACAACCTCACCATTCTGATACTGCAACCCAGAGAATCAAATCTCACTGGATCTCAGATGTGTCTCATTCAGATTCCCGTGGGAAGCCTGACTTTACAAGGAGTATGTTTGTGAAAACGGCACTGATTTGCCCATTAGTCTACAGTGTAAGTAACGCATAGAGATTCCAAACAGGACAGTACAAATCCGTGCCCCGCTACGCCATTGCACTGAACGCAGTGATGTTCTTGCAAGCGCGTGTTCTGCTGGGGGGGATGGCCCTGCTCTTCATTTCCATCGGAAATATCAGTTCTTCTGAGCACCCATTTGGGAACTGGTTCTGCTGGCATCAGTAAAGGCGCTAAGTGAAGAATTATGCCACTACACACCATAAAACAAAATAACGTGATGTGAAAAGCATAAGGATAAAATGATTTACCATTAACACAGGAAATAAATTCCATTACCTTAACTAATTAACCAAACATTATTAAGTTGCTTTAGGTTTATATAAATAATTTACAAATAATTTTTAGCATTCATACAACTAGAAGTGTCATAACTCCAACAAAAACATACTTAGGACTTCATCTTCCCCTGATAAGCCCAGTTCCTAAACCACTCAAATGAATTGTTAAATGAATGAAGTTTGAAACATATTATTTCCATAATAATTAATAATATACAAATAATGATAAATAATTGTGGCATATATAGATGGTATAAAATTACATAAGCACTAAACTTCCAAACAACAAAGCAATAAATAATTCATTAATATTTAATATTTAATATGGTGGCGCTGTCTTGAGATCTTGTTTTGAGAGAGCTGCCTAAACAGACATTTTCACTCGAACCTCACTTTACGGAGGCAAGATTTGCCAGGATCCCTCTTTGTGCAGTGGGGCTTTTACATTGAGTATTGTTGACTTCACATGACTTTACGAGCATAAAATTTTCCTACCTTTATGGTCCCTGGCAAGTTTTACAATCACTTAAAAAGAAAAAACTCTGTCTAATAGCCCAGATTCATGTGTTAACTTTCATTGCGTTACTACTTAGATAAATAAATAACCATATTAAAAACAGAAAACAATTTGACACATTTAAAAATTATTTTGGTGCTTCAGACTGGTTCTGGTTTTTTAACTCCATATATATAAAGACAATATTTTAAGCATTAAAATTAAATATTTGTACAATAGAGTGAATGCTCAATCTCAGTGCTTTTGTAATATCCAGGAATCTAGACATCTGAATGTTTCAGGCTTATCATATATTTCCAGTAGTATTAATGTATGGTAAATGGTATTTCTGAACTGTAACACTGAAAGTTTTTTTTTTAGAAATGCAACTCGTACATACAGCGGTAAAACCTGTGTGAAACGCGAGCTGCCAAAGGCAAAGATATAATGAGACTAAGAGAGACAATAAGATTATGTAACACAGACTGACATTTACACAATTGAAATGTCTCTTTTTACATTTAATGCTTTATTTCAGGCATGATGAAAGTGTATTAGATTATTTTTTACATTTTACCGGCCACTCCATCAGTTTTACCCATTAAAGGTTACCTTGTGCTGCTAAGAACACAATATATTGTTTGCTTCAAATTAAGAATATATCACTGTTTTATTTCTTACATAATATTAATAATTCCTGTTGTAATTATCTGTATTATGACATGTATTACTTTAATGTATAATAAAATATGGATGCAAACAAGTACAACAGAAATGCCACAATACAAATTATACCACAGTAGCGACAATATTGCTGTGCCAGTGTTTACACAGGTAATGGTTCAATTTTTCCATAATCAAGTGCTTAAAAGGGTTCAGATAAGGGATCACTCTATGTTACCTAGATAGTCTGTTGATTTATAACAAAAATAACCATATTCATATACATACTTACACAAGGATTTGCAGGATTTCTCAGAAGTGTTTATGCAAATGAAATGGCACAGGCTTGCGTGGCCGTCTGAGACGAGTCTCCACTGCCCCTTTCCGTTTTAAACAATGCAGCCACACACACTCCTATCAATACTACTATTACAGAAAACGCTCTCAAGTTTTTCTTTCTTAATCTCTAATTAATGGGACTGGAATTGCCAAAAACAGTTCAATGAAAATAATAAACAGAAGAAACGGTAATAAAAAAACTTTTGCAAATAAATTAATCAATAAACTATTTCACACTAAAGTGTCACTGTTTACACATCCTAATTAATATCTAGGAGCTTACTTAATTATATAGGGGCTACCTTAGCACATGCATTGTGCAGCGCGGACCTGTCAATAACACACACACGTGCCTATTCTGTAAAAATACGGCGCCTATACATCACAAAAGTTACTGTTACTCTGGTTCTCAATGTCGGCCTATATCCGGATATAAAATTGTAAAGGAATAATTTAAATTTAATACGTGCATCTTTGTTTACTTATTACATCGTCACACACTACGTTGCTCTCTGAAATGTACTTTATAGACAGTATACGAAATATGAAGACTTTTAAGATCCATCGGTCTTTTTAGCCAGGAACTGCGCCCGGTTTCATTTTAAGCGCCTTCCAATCGTCTGACGCGTAATGATCGAGGTCGGAAATAGCATTCGGCATTTTTGAAAGCCTTTTATCCGATCCACATGATCCTGCACCGGAGCGAAAGCGCCAAGGAGCGCTATGTGCTCGGACCTGCACGGCTCGCCCGCAAGCGCCGGCCCCGGTGCTGCACTTCGGCTTTCCGGCGCGGAGAGGCGCTTGACTGACGGAAATGGGTCAGTGGAACTCATGACATAGAGCAATACCGAAATGCGCTATCCACATTTACCAACACTCTCTATATTACTCGGTTGTCCTCAGACATGATATACTTTAAATATACTATTGTTTACAAGTCCAGGCTTGGTGATGTAACTGAATTAATTTAGCAATTCAGCCGACTTTTTAACATATAATGCATGTATATTCCACGGTGTCTATCCTATATAAAATGAAACGGTTCTTTTTTAAAACTCCTAATATATGTCCTGCAATGAACACGCCGTCCAACTGGCCTGCGCAGTACTGTTGATCCACCGTTCACTATAATGCTGGAATCTCAGGAACATTAATTCCAGGTTGCGCAATATATTCCGAAGTCGCACGGCTGAAGGATAAAAGCGTTGAAGCAAGACGTCAGGAAGCGCATGGTGCGTTATTTGCACTCTCTGATTGTGACTTTACCCCGATGAAGATACTGATAAATAAATAAGTCTAGGCAATGAATACTTCATAAATAAATGTAACATGTCTAACACTATATAATCGGAATAACTGCCGACGGGACACTGGAGGATTTACATTTTAAAAAAGCGATAAGGGTACTAAATCTCAATTTGTAAAAAAAGAAATATAAATATATATACACACACACAAGATACAAAATACAATCAACAAGACGAATTTCGTGGCATCGGGATTAAATGAGCTGTCAGGAACAGTTGCAGTCCTACCTCGCATGGTGGTGGCGACTCGCTTCTGAATGCAGTCATGAAGATACGAACATAAACATTTAAAACAGGATCCTTAGCAAAAGTTTAGTTTTGTAAGCACCTAGGACTCAGGAGCTTAGTGTAAAAAAAGGCATTCCATAGGGCGGCGAGCGGAGTTAATGTTTGATAATAACGATCAACAGTACTAAAAGGAGAGCATGCGGGTTTTCACATGACATTTGTGTCCGCAGATCCAAGTGAGGTTTTCACTGTTTCCAGGAGCGAAAAGAGAGCGCCTGAGAGGCTTATAGGAGACCGGATTGGACTGACACTTTCCGCTCCTCCTCCTTCCTGGAGTCTCCAATCGTTAAGTTTTATACTTACCTGGCACTCGCAGTCTGGCCTGAATGTGGCGACGAGACGTTAGATGCGTTGCCTGCGTTAGAAAAGGCTATTTCGCATGTTCTTCCGTTTGACGATTGCATCGTGGACTTTCTGAATTTTATGCAAAGTTTCAAGAAATTGCGCAGTTTGATGTAAGCTGTTTTAAGAACGCAATACCGCTGATTCGAACCCGGGATCATTTCACCATCCGTTTAAGAAACGAACCCATCAACTACTTGTTTCCTTGGTTTTTGTTTAGCATGTAACGAATATAATTATTGCATGTTGTTGGTTTCTTACATATGGCTATACGAGATTCAGCTGCAAAAAATAATAAATTAGTTTAGATTAAATGCAATATCCAAGAAAAGACTTATATAACGCCTTTTAAGGTCGACCAGTATGGATCCATCAAAGACCAGTCTGCTGATAAAGTTGTAGCTGTGGATGTTTTGCTCTGAGTTATTTTCAGTCCCATGAGAAAATGTTATATTACTGTATTATTTGAAAATGTTGCTTCAAATATTGCACTGTACTAATATTTTATGTCTTTTATATTGTCTGTGTTCTGGTCTTTAACACCTACAGAGATGCCGTATTGTTTCCAGCGATTGGATCGCATTTCCATAAACGGGGAAATCTTCTGCAGATGGAGGTCGTGGATGATGGAGCTACGGTGTCTTGCGAGAAACTTCGTCCTCTGACACCAGGCTCTCGGGATTCATTAGTGCTGTTTGCATGCTTAGTTTTTTGCATTTCCTGCAAATTAATGTTTTTTTTCTGTTTCATTAGGAACCACTTTTTTTCCTGTCCACAGGTACAAAGCAATATTGTAGACTTCATTTTTGCACAGATAAAACGAAGCTGCTATGTCTGCAAAATATAAGGGTTTAATGGCTCACTAGGAGGCACTACTACAGCCCTACCATTCCAGAGACAAACCTGTTTCAGGCATGATCATAAAAATTAGTCTTGCATTTATGGTCATCTGTAAATGCCATCTTAGTGGTATGATGCCATGGTGAAACTACGTAGATACTATTCACACACAGACACACACACACATACACATAAATACGTTTGTGTTTATTTCTCTGTGGGGAGTATCCATTCATTCCTTTGGGACATTTTTAGTTTTTTTATTGCAATCACAGATTTTTATAAAATTGAGTTTCCTGGAAAAAATGCTCCCCACAACATCAAGATAACCGGCTTTTAACACATTGTGGAGACATACATAAACATACATACACGCATATATATATATTTATGCACACACAAATAGATATATATCTTCATGACATAATAAACCTGCTACAATCAGCATGAATGTCCAATAGTACATTTCCTGTGTCAACATAAATACAGCCTAGTCACTGAGTATTATTGTCTTAAGTAGCTTATAAATATAGAAACCATGTTCATTTTTCAAAACTGAAAAAGCAGAAATTTGTGACATATGTGGAGATTGTGATTAAAATAAAAGAGTCCACATTACCTTTTGTGTATTTTTATTGTATTGTTAGTCATTAACATACAGGCCTTCACAGATCAGCCATAACATTAAAACCACCTGCCTAATATTGTGTAGGTCCCCCTTGTGCAACCTAAACAGCTCTGATCCATTGAGGTATGGACTCTACCAGAACTCTGAAGGTGTCCTGTGGTATCAGGCACTAAGACGTTAGCAGCAGGTTCTTTAAGTCCTGTAAGTTGGGGGGTCGGGCCTCCACGGATTGGACTTGTTTGTCCAGCACATCCCTCAGATGCTTGATCAGGCTAAGATCTTGGGAATGGGAGCCAAATCAACGCCTTGGACGTTCTTCACGTTCCTCAAACCATTCCTGAACAAACTTTGCAGTGCAGCAGGGTGCGGCATCCTGCTGAGAGAGGCCACTGCCATCGGGGAATACCATGAAACGATGTGCTTGGCCTGCTCCATGAATGCTGGGACCCAAGGTTTCCCAGCAGAACATTGCCCAGAGCATCACACTGCCTCCGCCAGCTTGCCTTCTTCCCATGGTGCATCCTGGTGCCATCATTTCCCAGGTAAATGACACACATGCACCTGGCCATCCATATGATGTAAGAGAAGACCTGACTCATCAGACCAGGCCATCTTCTTCCATTGCCCCATGGTTCAGTTCTGATACTCACTTGCCCATTGTAAGTGCTTTTGGTGGTTTGCACGAATCAGCATAGGTTCTCTAGCCAGTCTGTGGCTACGCAGCCCCATACTTTTTCAGCAGTTTATGCTACAGTAGCTCTCCTGTGAGATAGGATCAGATGGGCTAGCCTTCTCTCCCCACACGCATCAATGAGCCTTGGGCACCTATGACCCCATCACTGGTTCACCGGTTAGCCTTCCTTGGACTCTTTGTGGTAAATACTGACCATTGCATACCGGGAACTCCCCACATGACCTGCCATTGGAGATGCTCTGAGCCAGTCCTCTGACCATCACAGTTTGGCCCATGTCAAAGTCACTCAAATCCTTACGATTGCCCATTTTCCCTGCTTCCAGCACATCAACTTCAATAACTGACTGTTCACTTGCCTACTATATAATGGCGCCCTTGACAGGTGTCACTGTAACAAGATAATCAATGGTATTCACTGTACCTGTCGGTGGTTTTAATGTTATGGCTGATTTGTGTATGTATAGAGAGCATACAGATTGTCCGACAGTCTTTTTAAAGCTGTGGGCATTCTCACAGAGGGATTTTTGGTCAGCATCAGAATACTAACAGCCATCTTTAGTAGCTTGTTGGTGATATAATGATTGTCTGTCTTTCCAAGAACAGGTTTGCTTTTAAATAATTTAACTGCTTGATGTAAATAGGTAATGAAGACCCAATACTGAAAAAAAAATATAAAGTCCATTTCTATTTCTTTCCATAAAGGTGAATCTCTGAAATGATGTGACTAACTGTCTGATAGTACAATTGAATAGTCAGTTTAACTTTGGATTGCCTAGACTTCAGGAATATACCTGGGAGCTAACGTTAATGTTACAAAAAGGTTAATCTGGACAATAAGCAACACTAATGGTCAGTAACACTAATGTCTGGCTCTTGGATTACATTGATGAAAAGGCATGCCTCCTTTCTATAATATAGTATATCTACAAAATAATCATAAACTGTTTTATTGCCAGGTGTGGCAATGTGTAATAATAAACGTTATGTAATTCTGTGTGATTTTTAAAAACGGGAATAAATCGGTTTGATCAGTTTAGGCATCAGAAAGGTTATTGTTTTACAATGCACATTCAAAAATTGGTAACCTCTATTTCTATGCACAGTATAATAATTTGCTATACTGTTTTAAAATTAGATGATGACTCCAGCCGTATGCCCTGTGTTGCCTGGGATAGGATCCTGGCTCGCCAGCAAACCTGACCAGGATAAGCGGTTACAAGATGGAGGGATGGATGAGTGGATGAAAAATATGTTACTGGTTATCCACTTTCTAGTTTCAGAAAAATGCAGATGTCAGCATCTAAAAAGTCTGGATCCATGTTTAGTCCGAGGTGTCAAGCTTAATGTGCTTGTTGGAATCATTCATGCTGAAGTAGCTCTCAACAATTCACACAAATGGTGTTTTAACAAATGGTATTTTAATGTGACGGAGGCAAAGTCTGTTACTGGGGATGTTAATGGTTAGCAAATATAAAATCCTGGTCAGCCGGCTGACAGATTCATGTTGCTCCATCCAACGGCGTGTGATGTGTGTGAGACTGAGTGAGGCTTGAGAAGATGCAATGAGAAAGACAATGAGGATTATCAGAAATTGTTTTCCGATATGGAGTAGACAATGCCGCCTACTCCAAGGCAGCTTTTCTCCCTGTAACATGGCTCCCTTTTCCTTTACAGTCACCTACAATGAGAAAGTAAGCGGACAAGCACTTTCCAAACAACAAGACAATATATGGAACCAGGTTACTGATGTTTAGTGGGGCAGAATATTGACAACAGTGGCAAACTCCTGCTAAACAAACATGTTTGACAGAAATATTCAGTTGGAAAAGGAACAAAACGAGAGTAGGAAAAGCGGTACCTTCTGAGAAGAAAGCTGACATGTTTATTCTAGAGTTGTCAGTGGAAAGGCACTCATAATTCAATGCAGAGCGAAAACAGGTGAGGCACATTGGCTGGGATCTGTTCACACTTCTGTGTAATTCTGTCCTCAGCCTCTTCGTAAGGGGAACTCTCTCTGGCAAGGCAGGTGCTGCCCGTGTGAGATGAGTCAGCGATTAATTTAGAAGTGTTGGTCATCGCCGGTGCATACCCGGAGCTGGGTGGTGCTCTGAAGTGTGCGGGTTCCCTGAGCTCTGGTTCCGAGTAATGTGATCAAATGAAGAAACCACGCTACACTCCTGGTGTTGAGCTCGATCTTGACGTGGCCCTAGACGTGGGCCCTTTTCCCCCCCACTACTACCACAGACGCCTAACGAGGTGTCAGCCGAGCGGAATTCTGACTGTGGCTGGGGTTTCCGTCGCTTTTTAGATGTGGTCCTAAAATAGACATCGGCACGCAACTCGCCTGGGTTGTGTATTAAATACTGCTTATTGGTTACAACTTAGGTGTTTTATATTTTTAAAAACCTGACCACGTGTTTCGGTGAGAGCAAACTTTCATGTATTATGTCCAGCTCTTTGTCATACAACTTCTTACATGCTTGTTATTGTCGTGTCACACAGGGTGGGGCCAACCAATTAGTAGCTTTACCTGTCCTGCTTCCTTTAAAACCCATCTGCCCTCACACTCAGTGAGAGGTATCATCTGCTTCCTTATCAGCCTTACCGAGTGGTTCAGCTCTGTCCTGCGGCTGATCCGGTTCCTGCCTGCCCCTGCCGGTCCCCGTTCCCATCTCCCTTGGACCTGCCTCGTGTCTTCCCGGGTCCTCTGTGCCTCTGTAGGACTGATCTACCTGGCTTTTAACCTTTTGTAGACACATGAGCATTCCGACTCTCTTTGCTCGATCCTTTTTTATAAAACCCCAGCTGTCTAATTTCTGGGTCTCTAAGTTTGTGTCCCTGCCAGATCTGACAGTTATCTAATAAGCTGCCAAATTTTATTGGGGTTAAATTTTGATTTTATTGTCATTTTGGTTGCAAATTGTTACTATACAAATCCGTGCTGAGTAGATTTATTCAGTGAAGCTGATGGGATACTCAAACATTATCATACACTCACAATCACACTTTTATTAGGAAAGTTACACTTTCCTAACAAGTTTCCTGTTAGAACCCATATTTACTTTGTTATGTATCAGAAAATGTGAATAATATCAACTCAGTCACCACCACTGGTCTGGACAGGGAGTGTTATAAAAATGACATGCTTTACTGCGGCACTAACATGACATGCTTTATTTATTTCGTCTTTTTTCAAAGGGTACACATTTTTTTCAGAGTAAAATTGTGTTGGTATTTACTCTATGCATTAATATGTCACAACATTGAGATTTCAGCATGAAGTGGGGGGGTGTCTCTGATTATAGAGTTCCGATGCAGGATGGGAAGGTGGGAATGGAGCATCGATTTATTCACGCTCGCCTTGGGGAACACTTCCTTGGCCACATGTGTTGTTTCTCAAGCAGCATTCACTTACAGACACTATGCATTTCTGATCATGTATTAGTTTTTAATGAGCAATGATTCATGTGCAGCAAGTTTTTACTGCGACCTCACCAACCCAATGCGCTTTCGCCAATAACTATGAAACATTACCTTAGCATTTCCTAGTGTCCTGTATGGCGACAATGATTCTATGCGAATCCAGATATGCGCCATTTAACATCCCGGTTAGGTTCTGCCCAGAAAAATAGGACATTAGGGGATTTATATGCAATGCAAGCATCATTTACACTATACATAAACCAATACAGTGTACCTGTGCTGGCTACATATCTAAGATACTCTATATTCAAGCTAGTATCAAAATAATGATAAAAATTACAGTCATGTAAATACATGAGTGCATAACTCAGACATTTATTATTGCTATCGAGTATTATGGGTATTATAAGTTAGGCACACTTGTACTGTACCGGCTAGCAGCACAATTGACAACAAAGATTTAAGAGCTTTTAGGGTGTTTGAGTGAGTGTTTAGTGACTGAATCACAGAGGTGTCAATTTCAGGTCGAGAAAGTACTAATCCAAACCAAGATTTTGTTTCAACCAACTACTTGAGCTACTCTGTGACTGTGACTCTTTATGCTCAACTGAAACAAAATTCTGGTCTGGATTTTTACTTTCTGGACCTGAAATTGACACCTCTGCTGAATCATTAACAACAACAACAATAATAATAATAATAATGTTGATGGATTAAGGAGTCCCATGCTTGGATAGGTTCCAGGCTCACTGGAAAATAGGGAATGGAACATAAAATGCTATTCAGTCATGGAAATTTCCATTACGTTTGCCCTAATATACCTGTTAATATTCAGTTTTGCAACATTTGCTACAACACGAGAAACACAGTTATCTCTTTGAGAACTGAGGCTTAAGGTAATAGGTAGGTCAGGTTGGGGAGCATACAGCATGTTGCTACACGCACCACATTACGAAACACCTCAGGATCCTGGTTGGCAACCCCACAGGATGACACAGTCTCACCCTCCGGAAATGCCTGTCTATCTGCCGCTGCCAGGTCTTACGTGGGCATCCCCTTGGCCAGGTCCAGCCACTCAGATCCTCAGCAATGTGGATCCTGCGAGCCAAATGACCTTCAGGGAGTCGCGCCACATGGCCATAGTGCTGTAACTGATGCTCCCTCACGATGTAGGTAATGTGCCTCATTCAGGACTCCCCGAGTAGCAGCTCATTCGACACAAGGTCGAACTAGTGGTACCTAAGGATTCTCCGAAGAGACACAGTTCCAAAGGAGTCCAGTCTTTGTCTCAAGTCACTGGATAGCGTCCATGTCTCACAGCCCTACAGCAACAGTACTCCTGGGCCATTGTCCTGCCACAAAGATATCGGGAGTGCTACAAACTCCTTTCCAGTGACCTCATATCCCCCATGCTCTACCAGTCCATCAACTGAAATCATAAGAAGAGTCACCAGATGCAAGAATGTCGCTGTAATAGGCAGCTAATAGTTAAATATATTAAACTCTCCATATCTTGGGCGATTGAATTTTTAGTTCATCGTGTTTCCTAATTTCACTAAAGTTACTGGAAAAAAAGTCCCACAACTCATGTGAAGCCATTCTATGTGGAAAACAAACAGCTAGCTAGTAAATTAATTACATTTTGGCAATAGCTAATGGCTATGGTGCCTGCGAAAATAAATACATTTAGATAAAAATATATAATATAAATCTTTTATGTTATGCTTGGGAGTTTTTGGTTCCTCTCCTCCGTTGTCAATTGGCTTTTTCTTTCTTTTCTTTTTTTCTGTTCTGTCTTTCTTTCATTCTATGTATTTCATTTTATATGTATATCAATGTATTCATTTTATATGTATATCAATGTATATCAATGTATTCTAACACACCCATGTAAAGCGCCCTGGGACAACTCTGTTGTGAAGGGCGCTATAAAAAAATAAACTGAATTGAATTGAATGGTAGCTAGAATAAAAAAAAAAAAGTGTAGCGTTTCAGCTAGAAGCTTAAGTGAGCTCGGCCTATAGGTGGTGCTGTTAAGGTCACCACCTTCGGTGTGAGAGACCCGCATTTGAGCTTTGCCACAGGCTGCCCCAGTAGAGTGGCTACATTAAGACCATTACTATGCTCACGTGTACGTGTACGTTGTAATTTCCAGTTGTTATAGGTAAATTGGGGCATTGTGTTTCCATGCCGGTTAACGGATAGTGTAGAACTGCTAGAATTCTTGCAAAGGGACCATGGTGCTTTGGCGATACGATTAGGTTTATAAAACGACGGTGCAAATCTCTCCATGTACTCGCTCCAAAACAGTTACTAAAACTCATGGGATGGCTTTTTATAGCTAGTTTAAAGCAGTAGAAATGTAGCTAGCCTGCTAAGAATGAAGCTGCTTTATTTAAATGACTTTAATTCAACCACCTAGCTAGCTAACTATGCTATGTAACACTAAGATAGTTAGGCAGTAGGCTAAAATCTAAATTTAATCCAACCCCCTTATATTTAACAGATAATCGTTAATGTTCACAGACCAACCATTTATATGCAAAGGTAGAATAACAGCTACTTTTGAATATTAATGGACCCCCGTTGTTCAACTGAAGAGCCATTAATATATAGCACCAACCTGGGCAATGTGCAGTAGCTATTTTGAGTTGGTATGCACACCTCATCTTGTTGGATAATAATTGTTTAGATTAGTGTTATATCAGGTCGATGGTTGCATAGAGCCTTAAAGGGAATTTGGCCTGAGATTAAAAATCCTTATTCTTTCAATAAGTGATATGGGATCTTTAAGGGTCATGGCACCTTGTTGTAATATGTCATGCAGAGTGTGGAGCCCTCTGCAGCACAGTGTCCCCTCACTGCATGTGAGCATGGGCTTAATTGCTCCACAGGGATGAATCTTTTCTGTTGATCTTCCAGCACCTTTTCCAGCAGATCTTAACTCCTTAAACAAGGTCCCTGTGGTTCTGTGCCATAGCACTATCATCTCTGCAGGGTTGAATCCTGGACCACATATGTTTTCTTGTGGGTTGAATCCCATTAAGATGTGTCATTAATGTGAACTGGTGGCCCTACAATGGGTTTAGGTTATCTGAAAATCATGAAACATGCTGACATTCCAAGTATGGCTGACAGGTGTGGACTGGCCACTGGGAAGTACTGGAATTTTCCCAGTGGGCCAATCTTGAGATGGCCAGTCTTTCTTGCTCAATCCCGGCATTATATAGCCTAGGTACCAGGCATGCCCAACCCTCTCAATCTCATGAGTTTCCAGGTTGATGGCAGAAGATGATTAATGGAAAATGTTGTATTTTATAGGTGACCTTCCTATTGATTACAGCTGGCAAAATTCTTTTGCGATCAATTTGCAAACATCAGCAGAAAAATATACCAAGGGGAGTCAACACCCCTCTGCCCCAGGATTGGCAGCATAATATACCAGGGGGGCGTGACCACCCCTCTGCCCCAGGATTGGCAGCATAATATACCAGGGGGGCAACCACCCCTCTGCCCCAGGATTGGCAGCATAATATACCAGGGGGGCAACCACCCCTCCCCCCAGTCAGCAGCATAAAATACTTTATTGGTGACCTTCCTGTTGATTACAGCTGGCAAAATTCTTTTGCGATCGATTTGCAAACATCAGCAGAAAAATATACCAAGGGGAGTCAACACCCCTCTGCCCCAGGATTGGCAGCATAATATACCAGGGGGGCCACCACCCTTCTGCCCCAGAATTGGCAGCATAATATACCAGGGGGGCGACCACCCCTCTGCCCCAGGATTGGCAGCATAATATACCAGGGGGGCGACCACCCCTCTGCCCCAGGATTGGCAGCATAATATACCAGGGGGGCGACCACCCCTCTGCCCCAGGATTGGCCGCATAATATACCAGGGCGGCGACCACCCCTCTGCCCCAGGATTGGCCGCATAATATACCAAGGGGGCGACCACCCCTCTGCCCCAGGATTGGCCACATAATATACCAGGGGGGCAACCACCCCTCCCCCCAGTCAGCAGCATAATATACCAGGGGGGCGACCACCCCTCTCCCCGGTCAGCAGCATAATATACCAGGGGGGCGACCACCCTTCTGCCCCAGGATTGGCAGCATAATATACCAGGGGGGCGACCACCCCTCTGCCCCAGGATTGGCCGCATAAAATACCAGGGGAGCGACCACCCCTCCCCCCAGTCAGCAGCATTATATACCAGGGGGGCGACCACCCCGCGCCCCAGTCAGCAGCATAATATACCAGGGGGGCGACCACCTGCCTTAGCATTCAGGACGTTCAAACAGTGTGTGAGTGTGTGTGCCCTGAGATGGACTGACCTCCAGTCCAGAGTGATCTGCCGTATTACCAGTGCTGTCTGGGATAAGGGATAAGCTCCAGGCCTCCATGAGCCTGTACTGGATAAGCAGTTGTAAGTTGAATGTAATGGCATTTTAATATTTTTACTATACACTTAAGATACTTATTCCATTATAAAACTAACAATTATTAAATTGTAGTTTTGTTATACTAATCAATATTACCCTTAAAAAGAGATTTATGAAGAGGTTTATGCTATATTTATTTGAATGATTTTAATACAAAATAAATACTAAGTAAATCTGCTTATTTTGGATAAATAATTTCTATATTTGAACAAAAATTATGATTCTGGTCATAATTGTTTTATCACCACTAATAAAAGTTACATCTTAGGATATGGTGATTAAAATGTTTTGACCGACTTGGACTGACCAGTGCAATGCTCTAACGTCACAGACACCATGCCAATAATTATTGCAACATTTGTTTTACAGAGAAAAAAAAAAAACAGTAATGACCATTTGCTGTGAACCTTGTGGTTCACCAATCGCGGCGGCTGTAGTTTCCACAGTGCTTTCAACCTGAGGCAATAAAACAGAATGGGAACACAGAGGGAATGAAGAACCTACATAAACATACTGCCTGCAGCCTATTGCCAATGACCTATTTTCCCATGTATCTCCTCCGGTGGCTGAATGAATGGGCTGCCTAATAACGATGATGTAATGACCAGAGTGAGGCGTGGAAATGGGACTGTAAATGTACTGCTCTGACTGACAAATTTATATTATTTTATGTATATATATATACACTGTATATATGTATATGTGACTGTGCACATGTGTGTGATTATTTATTCAATGTAATGTGTGCACTACATCATCCATCTTCGCCCTATTTACCATGGACAGGATTGCGGGGGGTTACGGGACGCCAGTTCATGGCACACACACTTACCCATAATGCAGCAATTTGGAGACACCAATTAGCTGCATACCTGTGAGCTGTGGAAGCAGACTGGAGTGCTCAAAGATAACCTATGCAACATGAGGAAAAGATGTAAATTCCACAAGGCAGAGTTAAGATTACGACCCCCTACCTTACGGGTGTGAGACACCCACTGTGCTTGTGTTATCAATACTATTTTAAATAGAGTATTTCATCAAAATAAACATGGAGCTAAAAGTGTAAATATTGCAGCCTCTTTGTTCGGAATCCTGATGTGATTATAGCTTTGAATATTTGTAACTTTTCCTCTAGATCTAGCAAAATGACAGTTCTCTCCAACCAGCGTCCTGTCATCTGGTATTTTATCCTCTCAAAAATGCTGTAGTCTAGTTTCATCTGACTACTTTCCTGTAAACACCTTACCTTCCACCTGTACATTCGCCAAAACACAAAAAATAACAGCAATATGGCAGGAATATTATATCAGTGGCTACATTGTAGTCAAACACTTGGCAAACAAACACAGCAAGAAAATGGCAAACTTCTGAATCTGAGGGATTTTATGTGTTACAAATGGTATTTATACTTCGTGCAACATAAACACAGTGTCATCAGCAGGGATGATTAGTGGTATTAATTACTATATAATTTTATATTATTGCACATTGTTAAATACAAATAAAATGAATGAATGAAAAGCATTTATATAGATAGAATATTGGCATCCTGTCCAGGCTATTCAGGGCCATGTGCTCTCTGCTTCCTGAGGGTGAGGGTCCAGGCATACTGATACCAAGCAGTTATGGAAGATGGATGGATGGATGGATGGATGCAGAGATCAGTGCCTCAGTTACAATATAAAGAGGGTATTCGTAGTGAGGAGTACATGCATTTAAACATTTCACATTATTGCTATTTCTGTTAGCATCAAATTTGCACACAGTTGATACCAACTAAAAGTTTGAGGTGAAAAGTGTTTACTAGTAGCTGTGGAACAAGACAGATTAAGAGTGGCATCTCCCTCCCAGTTAGGCCCCGATTTCTGCAAAGCTTTCTTGGACCCTTAAACTTAGCATGGCACAGATTTCAGCAATGACCCATGTGACTTTTGTGTTATTTTCCACAGAAACCGATTCATATTAGGCTGAAACGGAACCAGACAAAACAATGGTAAAATAAATGTTTGGAGGAGAAGCACTTTTGTACACAACTGTGCCCTGGCATTGAATGGAGCAGGGAAATATTAGGCTAAATATAATCAGGTAAGTTCTTAGTGCAAAGAAACTGGGACACTTGGTCTCCAATGCATAGCCCTTTGCTTCCAGCCAGGCATTCGCAGGCTCTTTGTCACCAGTAACTGGCAGGTGTGAGCATAACAGGACAAGGAAAGATGTGCCATATTACCCATAACCCGCATACTAATTATTTTTATAGCAAATTACTGCAGCCGGCTCAGAACTACTTTTTATAACTGTTGCTCCTTCAGTTTCATGTTTGGTTGTTTTATTTTTTTCCATTTTATGAGTCGGAATGCTGGCTGTACATGCAAAAATAATTCTGAAACTAGGCTGCACTTAGACACGGAGATGGGAGGCGAGCGGTTTGTTTAGTTACAATGTCCGGGCTCATTATATATGCAAAAACTAATTCAGAAATGCTCATGTGTGATTATTAGGCCAAACTTTTTTATCTGCTTTTTTGTATAATACAAATACACAATGCAATGCAATAAATATGCACCATGTGCGATAAATCATAAAAAGAATATCAGAATCATAAGTTTTAAATATCTTCCAAACACTGACTTGGGACTGGATCATAGTGAGACTGCAGTATATGGAGGCAGAGGACAGACTGGTTAGGATGCTGGCCCATTGCGCACACATTGTGTGTAATACAGAACCACCAGTTCACCTAAAAGCTTGTTTCTATGCTTTGGGAGTACAAGGGAGAAGGGGAAACACATGCAAACTCCAGTCACACAGATTTGGGGTCAGGTTCCCAAATCCCAGCCCTGGAGGTGTGAGGCTACAGTGCTACCATCATGGTACCCTAAATTCTGAACATTCATTTCATAATCAGATTATAATATCAGAGGCAGCACAAACCACTTTATCATCTGTGCATTTACGTCTGAGTAGGGAATAACTGAATTGTCTGAGGTCATTGCCTGTCATGGTGGGCTTTGCTGAATTCTCTATTAAACATGCTTAACATTTTTTTTTTTTTTGAGAAAAGCATGACAAAGAATTATAAATCGTATGAGCTTCCAAGCCAGTAAAAATCATATTGGGAAGGTGTCTGGGGCTGTCTTATTGAGGAACAAAATACACTTGAGAAATTTGCAGGAAGATACCACAAGTGACATGAGCAATTTCAGAAAAAAAAGCACTTCATCATAATTTCAATCCAAATAGAATTGAATGAAAGCCCTCAAGGATCTCCGCTGTGTCACCTTGAAAAGACAGACAGTAACTGTTAAATGTCTGTCTTCTATGTTTTAAAAATACAAACAATAATAATATAAATTTTGACCATTCATGGTATGCGAGTCGCAATGCTTTGAAACACTTACATGTATTCGGGCAGTATTAACTTTATCACTGGTTTAAAAGCCGATTTAAATACAAGTAAAGTAAAAATGGTTCTTCGCTTACATTTTAATCTGTTTGTTAAAATCTTGAAGCATTTTAAATTATAAATGATGAGGACATTAACTGGAGCATATTATTTATAATTTCAAGTTCAAGAGTGAATTAATAAAGAGTAGTCTGTATTTATATTGTTATTCAGAAACAGAAAAGATTATATGAACAGTTTATATATCTTGACTGCTGTAGTGCATTTAATTTTGACAGGCCATGAATATCAGATGTAGAAAGCCAAAGTGAATGCAGACAGAGATGAATTGATGACAATTACTGTCACTTATATTATATTCTTTCATTTTTTTGACTATGGATTAGTAGTGCTGTCGGGGGTGTGGTGGTTCAGTGGTTTGCCTCATACCTCAAAACATACGGTTAGTCGAGTTTGTATTTGGTAGTTATAGGGAGAGATATAATGACCTATCAGTGTATGGTCGCATCGCCTTTTTGCATCATACATTATGGTTCTAGCTTTTGGGTAACTGATTAAGTATTTTTCATCTTTCAGGATATTTCATACATTTGACATACATACTGCATGAGAGAAAATATCCCTTAAAATAGCAGTCGCTGTTCTTTGGACCACTGGTTGACATATTTTGTGCCATACTGTCATAATTACATAGCCTTTGGTCCACCAGGAGCATGGAAATACCAATTACCTTAGGATGTGATGAAATTATTTTGAAAATGGGGGTAATTTGTGTCCAGTTGAAAAGTAATTCACTTGGAGGTCTTATGACACATCACTTACAGGGTGAGATGTCTTCTGAATATCAAGCTCGCAACCTGGCCCAGAACTGAACAATTAAGTCACCAAAAGTCATCACTAAGATGGCAAAGAAGCCATCTCTTAGACAGCAGGCATGACTTTGGACATTTGGCTTGTCTTCGCTCCCTCTTTGTCTCCCTATCTGTCTGGTTCCCCTACTCTCCTTTCCACCTCTCTCTCTTCTGTATTAGCTAGGGTTCTGTCGGATCGTCTTTACAATGAAGACTCGGGGACAAGCCCAGATGGATCATGTTACAAAAAAAAACAGCCAGGGATCAGAGCTGCTGATGAAACTTCTCGCAGACCTTTGTTGCTCTCAACACATTTATTTATTTATTCATTTGTGCATTTTTTATGTGGTTTATAGAAGGGAAGGTGTTTGCGTCAATAACATTTATGTCATCCTGCAATTTCTTAGATTCCTATGACATAAATGAATATTATCCTGTGCTAGATTTTGGTTTGGAATGCAACTTTACTGATTCAAAGAGTGAGCGAAAATAGCTTTGAATCAGTAATCATCACTTACGCTTATGCTTTGGTTAAGTTTTTGCTGTTTTGATTTTGTTTTGCAATTTAGGGATCGGCTTTCATTGTTTTATTTTATTTAATGAGATCTTTGTTTTGAATTGAGAAATCCAAAATGATTTAAAACAATTGTAATGCTTAAAAAGAACTGAAATAAGTGACCTTCATTTTACATTGATATGAGAATTAAAAATACCTCACAGGTGCATTGGTGAAGGGGAGGGCCGGATAGGGAGAAGATTTTTTTATACTTCTAAAATATCTAAAAATATTCATACATATATTTCTGAGATAACCCATGAGCCTTTTACAATAGATAAATAAATAATTGCTTACAATATACAGAAGAAACTCGTACAAATGTACTGTGTTGAAAGCAGACTAGTTCTCTGCGCTGGCACCCACTAGGGTAAGGAGGCTTGTCACAGGAATGATGGCTTTCTGTTATCTGCCTCATGTTTTCTTTATTAGAGCACTATGGGACAGCTTGTCGTGCATAGAATGCGTCGGCGCCCGTGCTGTGACAGCCAGCACCGTGGTCGCGAACATCCAGGGCCCCCCAAGTGAAGCAGCCACGTATTCTTCTGAAGGGGTCCTGAACTGTTACACGAAGTACCACCCAAATGAGGAGTTTGGGGGGCAAATTTTGCTAATGGCCAAGAAGGAACTATTTAAAAAAATAAAAATTAAATGGGTCAGAAGATTGTTATTGTTAGGTTTCTACGGATGTGGAAACATTAGGCCACCATCCTGGCTTATTCCCTCACTGTTTTACTGTAAAGACACATGTAAAATAATGAATATAAAGTATAACTTCTCAACCCCCCCATGTCACTAACACTCTGCTCATCACTTTGTTGTTTATATCCGTATAAATCAAATGTATCAATGGTGTGGAAGAAGAATGTTAAGGCAAGAAAATGATTTTTTTTTTAGGTAATAACTTAATCCTATTAATCTCTATGGAAACTGGAGTGCCGATAGCTATGAGTTCCTGAACTTACTAAAACTGTTCTTCACATTTCCCAGTTTCACTCCCTTCATCGGGGTGGCTTTATGGAGTCGTCTGAGAATTCAGGGCACAGCGGTTGCAGTTCATGATGGTGATGCCACCACTGTGTTCCTGATGGAGATGCCCTGCCCTGGGTGAGTGCTGAAATGTGCATGACATATAGCATATATACATATATGAAATAAGCATAACAACATAACATGCAAAATATCATCATCAGCAGATATCCAAAGCCTGGTATGTGTTTAAATGATGTAGGACTACCTGAATGACACTTCTTATTCTCGGACTTATATATATCTTGTATAATTTTGATTATATAAAGATATTGCTGTCTTGTTGTGACATCCCAGTTTCTTTTTTTCATCATCTCAGAGATTTTTGTCTGTCTGATCTGTCTGATTTTTTCTGCTTCCTAGTTTGTGCACTGTTGAATAAGTGTTGTCCCAAAAAAACCCCCACCTGAACCAGTACCTTAAATCGTAACGTAGCTGAATGACACAGAGCTGTCAACTGGAGTCACCAAGATGACTACGGAAGGAGTCGTTTGTTTGTGAGGATAATCCACGTATATTTGAGACTCCACTAATATTCATGTAAGAGTGCCTTTTGAGAGCCCTGTCAAGAAAGATCCAGGAATGATGCGATACTGGGAGCAATATGCACATCTTACTATGACAAGAACGGAGGAAGGATGACAGGCCACAGCCACTGCAGGTTTCGTTATATGACGATTATTTACAACTTCAAATTCACAGGAACACAGGAATGATTACATGCTGTCATTTTTATAAAGAGCTACTTGCTAATTAATTTTTTGATTATCACTATCCGATATTCTATTTGCAAACTCTATTTGGTGATCATTTTAGATTTTGAAGAACCACATTTCCATGAGTGCAAAAGGCTATATCACAGGTCCATTTGATACAGTACAAACCCCTTTTTGATGTCGCAGAGTGACTTATGTTTCACATGCGTCTTGCAACTCCTGGTTGAAGTAATGGTTGCGACTAGCAAATGGGGCCTGTCTTGTTAATATATCCTCTTACTGCCCACTGAACGCTTGCCGTGCTAAGTAGTTTTAATCTTGAAATGTGGATTGTATGCATGGACTAGGGGAGCATGTCTTACCCACCCCCACCTATTAATCCAAAGTCTAGAAGGAAGATTAGAGGTTTTTACAAACCAGCAATTTTTATCATACACATATTAAATTACGTTCTTTGTCACGGTACCGACAATGACCGCAATATTAGCATAAACAGTAAGTGATACACACATACACATGTTGGTATGCCAGTACTTGTGAGGACCATCCCTTCATGTCCATGGGCAAAACCCTAATCCCAGTCACGACACCCTTAACCCCTACCCAGTCCTAACCATACCCATAAGTAACCAAACAAAGACTTTTTCACACACGCACACTGATATTTCATACAATTCAATATATATATAAAAACTGTAAATATAAATATATTATTGTATATTACATGCATAATATACAGTCATATATTTATATTTCTAATCAGACAAAAGAGAGTTTTCCTTGTTTTACCAGGGAAATGTTAAGAGCATTTTTCTCGTGTGTAATTTCGTATATACTCAGTGGGTAGCACCATTGCCTCACACCTCTAGTGTTGTTTCTAAATAGATCCCTTCTAAGTGATTGTGTGTGTAAGTGGGTGCCCTTTCTATGGACTGACATTCTATCCAGATTGTTCTGCTGCAGTGTGCCCTCTGCTTCCTGGAATAGGGTTTTGGGTTCTCTCATAACATGTACAGGGGTAAGGGACCGGAATATGAATGGCTGGATGGATTAAAATATGCACAATAAAAAGGACATTCAAAATAAACACCTCAGAAGACTTTATCACTTCATCTTGAGACAGTTGTTATTTGGCCTCTCAAAATTACAAAAAATATCAACAAAAAGACATATGGAAACAGCAGAGTTATCAAGGCACAGAAACAAGTAAAATCCAGAGGTGAATTCAAAGTGTTGTAATTTATGCCAAAGCACACGGCTCCTTTATAGCTTGATATTTTGAAAGCAATTACTGGAAGTTATGATTTTGGTCAAAACATGACAGCTGAAGTTAGGAGATGCCTTTCCAGAATTGTGTAGAAGAGGATGTCAAAATGTGTTCGGTGCTGTTTCAACGCAGCCAGACGGGAGGAAGATGACAGAGCTGGGAGCATATCAAGGCTTTTGACAAAGTTTCACCCAGAACAAAGTTAGATGGGGTCTCCGTAATGCAGTCGGTCGCCGTCTGGAGAAACGCGCGCGCAAATGCGTCCGTGCGCTCAGACAAAGGCAGTCACTGAGACGGCTGATTAGCAGGAAGAAACCCAGAGGACGCCAAATGATGGGTCGTTATCAGCAAAGGCTTTCCGTTTTGTCTGACACTGGCCGTGGCATCAGAGAGAAGGTGCCTGATTTGAATATACAGAAAGTCACACGGTGAAGAATAAAAAAAAGCAAAAGGGTCTGAATGGCTGAATACTGAAGGAATATGACACATAATGATAAGAGCTTTTAATATGAAGCCCTTGGCCGTTTGGGGATCTCCATCCGTCTCAGCTGTCACTCCATCACTTGTTTGACCCAGCAGCACATTCACACTTCTTGTTATCTGTTAGCGTTACTGTTATTACTCTTTTTCAGCAGTGTTTTATTACTCTGTTCCTTCTTTTTGTTCCGGCACACATGGCGATGGTCCTCTTTGCTCCGGTAACCATTACTTTGCTCTCAGGAGTCTGCCTCCTTATCGGCCTCTGCTCACTCTCTCCCCCCGCCTCTCCTATTGGCTCTTCCCGTCCCTCGTACTCGCTATTCATCCCCCCCCCTCCCTCCCTCGCCTCGCCATGCTCTCTCCTCCCTGCATGCCCCTGCAATGTCGTGCCCCCCCCCCCCCTCCCCGAAGCAGAGGGGGAAACTAATCGGGGAGGTGTGTGCACAGGCCAGCCCGTCCGCGCATGTTCTCGAACCAGGCCTCGGGGCAAAAAGT
>JAODKM010000039.1:10889292-10911552 GCA_026780845.1 Petrocephalus sullivani
GTCGAGGTGAGTCCGACTATATCTAGTCGGAACCTCCCAACCTCGCGCATCAGCTCAGGCTCCTTCCCCACCAGAGAGGTGACATTCCATGTCCCTAGAACTAGCTTCTGCAGCCGAGGGTCGGACCGCCAAGGTCCCCGCCTTCGACCACCGCCCAGCTCATATCGCACCCGACCCCCATGGCTCCTCCTATGGGTGGTGAGCCCATTGGAGTGGGGACCCATGTTCCTTCTTTGGGCTGTACCCGGCCAGGCCCCATGGGCGCAGGCCTGGCCACCAGGCGCTCGCCAATGAGCCCCACCCCCAAGCCTGGCTCCAGAGGGGGGCCCCGGTGACCCGCGTCCGGGCGAGGGAAACTCTGTCTGTGTTTTTCTTCATCATTAGGGCTTTGTTGAGCCGCACTTTGTCTGGTTAAATGATGATTTCATTTATTAATGGAAAAAAGCTATCCAAACCTACCTGGCCCTATGTGAAAAAGTTATTGTCCCCATTGGTAAATCATGAATTAACTGTGATCAACCACATTTATCAGAAAGCTGAGTCAATTTCACTAGCCACATCCAGGCCTGATTAATTCCAGACCTGGTCAATCAAGAAATCACTGAAACAGAACCTGTCTGACAAGGTGAAGTAGGTTGAAAGATCTCAAAAAGTGACACATCATGCGACGATCTAAAGAAACTCAAGAACAGATGAGAAACAAAGTCATTGACATCTATCAGTCTGGAAAGGGCTACAAAGCCATTTCTACAACTTTGGGCTTCAGCGAACCACCGTGAGAGCAATTATCCACAAATGGAGAAAACTTGGAGCAATGATGAACCTCCCCCGGAGTGGCTGGCCTACCAAAATCACTCCAAGAGCACAAGAACTCTTCCAGAATGTCACAAAAGACACCAGAATAACATCTAAATATCTGCAGGCCTCACTTGCTATAGTTAAGGTCTTTGTTCACGAAGAGACTGGGCAAAAATGGAATGTCTCACATTTGGCAAAAAGCATCTTGATGATCCCCAACACTTCTGGGAAAATATTCTGTGGACTGAAGAGATAAAAGTTGAACTTTTTGGAAGGTTTGTGTCCCATTACATCTGGCATAAAACTAACATAGCATTTCAGAGAACGAACATCATAGCAACAGTCAAGCATGGTGGTGGTAGTGTGATGGTCTGGAGTTGCTTTGCTGGGTCAGGATCTGAATGACTGGCTGTATTTGATGGAACCATGAATTCTGCTCTCTACCAGAAAATCCTGAAGGAGAATGTTCGGCTATCAGTTTGTGCCCTGAAGCAGGACAACGATCCAGAACAAGCCAGCAACTCCACCTCTGAATGGCTCAAAAAAACAAAATGAAGGTTTTGGAGTGGCCTAGTCAAAGTCCAGACTTAAATCCAATTGCTTTGGCATGACCTTAAACAGGCTGCTCATGCTCGAAAACCCTCTAAAGTGGCTGAATTGAAACAATTCTGCAAGGAAGAGTGGGCCAAGATCTCTGCACAACGATGTGCAAGACTTACTGCTGGTTATCGCAAATGCTTGATTTCAGTTCTTGCTTCCAAGAGTGGCACAACCAGTTATAAGATTTAGAGGCAATTACTTCTTCCCATAGGCCCAGGTAGTTTTGGATAGCTTTATTCCCTTAATAAATAAAATCATAATGTAAAAACGGCATTTTGTATTTACTCTGGTTATCTTTATCTTTATCTTTATTTTATTTATATAAAAAATTGTTCGATAATCTGAAACGTGTGACAAATATGCATAGAATAAAAAATCTGGAAGGGGGCAAATTCTATTTCACAGCACTGTACATATATAATTCTTTCAGTGCCTCTATGATTAACCTGTACAGTTCACTGTGAACAATTGAACAATTATTCTCATAATCTGTGTTTTTGAATGATCAAATATTAAGTACATGAGCCATGTCTATTTGGAATATATAGCAATATCTCCTCAGTGGTATACATTAATGGTGGTATTTTGGTGGGAGGGTTAGCATTTAGAGCTGAATTACAATTTCTGCAATGACACAGTGAAGCACTTACGGTCAAGTTTGATTCTCCCTCCAATATACTCCCCTCCAACATTACAACTAAGCATTGTGCAGTAAAGAATGTGCAGTGTCTGGGGGAGTCCCCCTACAGCTTATATTCAAAGTACCAATTGCAAACCAATACTCATGGTCTATGGTGGGCGTAGGTCAGTCAGTCCCAAGTTGTGTTTTGAGAAGGACCCAAATTCATAATTAAGTAATACAAACAAGCTAACTAATGCTCAGACATTGACTTACAGACAGAGACAAGAAACAAGACTTCACACTCTGGTTAGAGATTTAAACACCATAGCTAGCCTTACGGCACAGTGAAGACAATCAGGTATCTAGAAGAGTATATTTAACTTTTAGGTGAGGGCGACTATTGGTGATGCCGTTTTGGTGGATCTGAAGTTTACAGGGGTGTGACTGAATGAAAACCGTGATCGATGAGATATTTTAGGGCAGTAGGACACACATTGTACACATTGTATATCTTTTTTCCCTTTCCAATTTGTATGAATGTTTTAATATATTAAGAATACTGGTATATCAACTGTCGTCTAAAGAGTCACATAAATATGCTTTCTTTTGGCAACTGCTATCATTTTGAATATACATTCATACAGCAGAATCTTGAGGTACAAGTAGCTATTATGAGAAATAGGTGTTTGCCTACCTTTCTAAACCATCATATACAATTTTCTACTAATGTCTGACAGAAAACTATGATCTGTGTTCTCCCCCTTTATAAATTTATTAATATTGCAGTACATTCCAGTTCATCCCAAGGTTTTGTAGGATCTGCACTCGCCATTAAAGTGCTGTGATGTTCCTGCTAGTAAAACAAAAAAATCCCATTTCTTATTCCTCTGTAATGTTTTGCATTTTGTGATTTGTATTTGGTGAGATAATGTAATAGCCATGGGCTGATGTCAGGATACAGATACAAGCTATTAACAATTTTTTACACAAACTTTGTAAATTAATTCATAATAGCTTTTCTTTCCGTACAAGAACTGATCAAAAGCTGGGAGCCACCACATGTTTATTACAAAGAAATACCCTTATGTTGTATTCGGGCTTTAATTATTGTAAATCATTTGTGATTTGTCATTAGATCAGGTAGATTTACATAATGTGCAAAAAATGTTCTCCTTTTAAGCTTCTGTAATTACTGTATTTATCACCTCTGAAAGGGAAACACAGAATGCGTCATAACATCCTGCACAATCTCACATAAATGAGTGCCATTTTCATTCATTTGTTCAATGTCTTTTCCTGTTCTTCAAAGTACTTTTCACCTAATGCTAAAGCAGTTTTCATGCGTTTTTGTTTGCAAGCATTTCAGATGAAAGTGTAGAGCTGACCCATTCAACTACTTTTCTTAAAAAGAAAAAGATCTGTATTTTTCTTTTGAATTCAACAAAAAAGGGCTGGATGGCTAAAGAGGTTTATCCAAGCTTTTTTATACAAAGTATAATGATGAGGGGCTTGCTGTTTGTAATTAATCTTATGGCTCTATGGTTAAGCCAGCCAAGAATCCACAGAGATCTATGTGCAGTAGGATAAACC
Organism: Petrocephalus sullivani; assembly: GCA_026780845.1. Lineage (NCBI taxonomy): Eukaryota > Metazoa > Chordata > Actinopteri > Osteoglossiformes > Mormyridae > Petrocephalus > Petrocephalus sullivani. Next base: position 10,892,903 of record JAODKM010000039.1, read on the forward strand.
ACCTGGTACTGGGAAGAATGTACTATGTACCATTGTCTCATCTACTTCTAATTTATCCCTAGGAATCTGACAGTCTAAAATTCATACATATTGTATTTATAAATTAATATTATATAAATTAAAATATAATATTTATAATTTGATACCATTCTGTATACAACAGCAGTTCTATAGCCATCTGAAGTGTTTGTTAAATTTCACTACCAGCTCACTTAATTAGTTTCATTAGTTAATTAACTTCTTGGGGTATTGATTACTCAAACAATGTGTGCTAGTGGTTGAGTTCAACGAATACAGAGGCGTACTGGATGGTAATTGCAAATACTGGGGTGACTTGAGAATAGTTATTGAAAGGGTATTAAATTATATATGATACATATTAATGAGTGCACAAAAATGTTTTACTCAAAGTTCAGGTTCTATATCTCACTGACAATGATTTAGTGTTTTTAAGAAACTTTGCAAGAGAAGGCTTTGTATCAATGTAGCTCAAAACAGTCACATGCAAGCACATCAAGCATCAAAATGTTGAAAATATGTGTAGAATGTTTTGGTGATGTCAGTTATTTTCTTTGTTTCTCTGCCAGCTCCTCCCCATTTTTGGGATTGTGGAAAATAAGAACAATTATCTATCAACAATAGAGTACTATTTTTGTATAATTTACAATAGCACTCATTCAAGCCCACTCTGTTATGAATATGACAGTATATCGGTACATTCCATTATTTTATTTTTATTTTTAGGAAGCAGTCTTAGGCACTGGTTCTATAAATAAGGTCCTTGGTATTTTATTTTTTACAGGCTTTCTATAAACAAACAAAAAAATCCTTGTTATGCTGTTCATCGCACTAAAGGTTACCGCAAAAGAATTCTGGGCACAGCCTCATTACCAGTTGGTCTAAATTCAAAACCCCTGCAATTCTGACACTTCAAGTCTGAAGAACAACTACAGAAGAGATCCAAGAGACCTAGAAATGATTGCCAGGCTCTCTGTCTTAAGCGAGAGCCTGTCATAAATGAGTATGGGTAAGTGTAGCATATGCCTAGCAATGGCTATTCAAAAGTCACAAGTTATACACAGCATATTTAGTTTGGGTGGGCCGAATGAGTGAAAAGGTTTTTGCCAAAAAAAAATATACTCAAGCCTAAGGTAACAGACAGCTCCCCAAATTTTCAGTGAAGAAATGCAGCAGAGTCATCTCAGACTGTTAAAGAGAAGATCCCCATTTTCAGCCTCATCTAATCGTCACTTCTGCCAGTGCTAATCACTATTCACAAGTTGCCTGGATTGACTCAGTAGAATCATGGGAGTGAATTGGTGCGTCCATCTCATTTAAACCTTGTTCATTTATATGCAGCACATAGCATTGATTACTCATATAATTGTAACCCTCTGCCACTTTATCAGTTTTCATTTGCCTGCGGTATACATTTATATATCACAAAAGTTTCACTCTTGCAAGTTCCTTTGTTTTGCAAAAAGTCACCATGATGCCAATGAAGACGGTTATTGTTTTAATGTTTAGGTACTGTTCTTAGGTTCTGAAGTTTAGATGTTTCAGGAGAAGTTTTTGACCTCTGGAGCCAATTAAAAAGTGCCACATGGGAAGAATTGGAGAACTAATTTATGTCAGGAGTTTCCACCTAACAAACTGTTTTTGTGGAATGAATTAAAGTGGTATAACTAGGGATTGCTGTACATCAAAAAGAAGGATATAATTGCCTAGGATGATGGCATCATTAGACACTCAACATTGGTATTAACCTAACTGCATAGTAAGATCAATGCTTACTTTTTTACGTTACGTCATGTCCGTCTGACCCTCCTGTCTCCTCCCTAATGTGGCCTTGATGAGCCATGACTGTTGCTTGTTGCCCCTCGTTAGTCGTTTTATTTAAGTACCTGTTTGTCTCATCATCCCTGGTCCAATCATTGATGTTGCTGCTCCTATCTTCCCATGGTCTTCCCCATATTATCATTCTTGTTTTGATGTCTCGTTGGTTTCGCTGCTCCCATTCAGTTAATAAACCCCCTTTTTGCCTAATGTCTGCCTTTCAGTCCTTTGTTCTGCATGCACTTTCTTCAACATCCAGTATCATTTCATTGGGGTTGAGTTTATTAGCTTACACAAATACTAAGAGAAACTTCAGAAGTGACAGGGTTTATACCAATCCAAAACTATTGATATAAAAGGTGCACCAGACACCTTGCGGAGGGTTAAGATTAGGGATTTTTTACTTAATTTAAATTGATGGGGCATTGCCACATTTTAATTAGGAACCCCAAACACTTTCTGAAATTTGTATATAAAACATAATGAAACAGACCATTTTTAAGGAATGTGTTTTGATTTTATTTAAATTTGGAGGCTGAATGCTGCCTCAACGTTTTTGGTGCTAAAATCAGTCCAAGTTGCCGTAGCCAGGAATAAAAGGTGCACACATGATGCATTAAATTTAACTTTCCATTCCAACATTTCCAGACTTACTAGCATTTATAAAATGAAATGGCACCCTTTCATTTTGTATTTTTATGTGTATCTCTGTACAACATTCTTCTAGAAACATCCCAGGCTAAATTCTCAGAGATCAGAATATTAAAATTAGATGAGGAGGCTGCTTTTTTAAAAACTGCCAAAACAATCTAAAATACTAGGACCATTCGAAAGATGGACATCTAAGTTAACCAACCCTTATAGTCATGTGATCGACTGTGGTATTTACAACCACTTGTCACCAAACCACGGCTTGAATTTAATGTCAAAGGATTCTAAATGTGGTGAAATGTGCAGTGAAAAAAATAAAACTGAAATTCATCTGCTCAATGAAACTTCACTCTGAACTTAAAATGTTGACATTTGAGGGTTAAATGGGGACAGGGTGGAGTTAGGGTCAAACAAAAACAAACTGAAATATACAAAATCAAACTAATTCAAGCAGCTGGGTTCCTGGAAATAAATAGACAAACAGGGATCTAATTGGAGGAAATTACACGTCTTGGGACTAGCATCAAACATCCGGGTTGCCATCAAGAAAGAAACACAGGCAATATATGCAAAAAGTAAGTGCAACTGGGACCAGTTAATATTACACTTGTTTATTTAGCAGGCATTTTCATCCAAAGCAATGTATACAATAGAGAAAGCAGAAATGAGCCAGTCTCAGGAGCATTTAGGTGAAGTACATGGCTGAACAACTCAATGCTGAAACCATTGAACCAACCATAAGATTTTACCAACAACCACCTGATCGTGGATGCAAGGTCTAAACCAACTGAGTTACACATTAGCCCCTGTCACACACGATTTCAGCCTTTCATTATTTTACTTATTAAACTCTGTGGGGAAAGAGACTGTCATAGCCTCCGTGTCACTTCTGCTAAATGGAGCCAAACACGGCATTCAAACCTTTCTTCACATGCCAAAAGAAACATGTCTCACCATTATCTAAGTTCATCAATAGAAGTATTACCTCACAATTATGCAGCATTCCTTTGGGACCTTGATGTCCTTCTGGTGACTTCCTTACAGGACCATCTGTTTTATGTTATATAAGATATTTGTATAGACATATGTTTGACTAGATATTTTCGTTTCATTTGAAACTGCTGGAGAATTTTCAAGTCTGCTGTTCCCTTTCTTAAATGGCTTTTCCCTGAAGATAGTCACCAACCGATTACATCGTCCTGTTTTTTAGGTCTTATTATAACAAACAAAAGATCCCAAGGCACCAAATACTGTTTATACACTTTTTGGACAGGTAAATCTCAAAACTCAAACTCAATTATTAGTTTCAAAGATCCTTTGATATCTGTCTTACTACAGAAAGTACTGGTGACATTTCAAATCATTCAATCAAGTAATTTAACTGTTCTCAATTTTTAAGGGGAATTTATATTTAAACCTAATAATCAGTTTTAAGATTGCTCTTTGTATTATAGGTTATATCATAGTGTATGGTCTAGTACAGTTATTTTCTTTTCTCAAAATATTCTTGGCTATTTATGGCAAATACCATTAAAGTTTATTCCATTGCCAGATAATCCTCTATTTTTTGGGTCCAGTATATGATCACTAATATGACATTTTATCATTGTGTGGCATGATATTTTATCATGATATCTTTATCGGAACACTCATCCATTTTATTTCTTCTGCTGTTTTATGACTTTGTCCTCTTTCTTTCATTGCCAGATCTTATCAGTTTCTGGTTGTTAAGAGTAACAGTAATAGTAACTAATAGTAATAATGTGCAGTTGATTCAAAATAAAATATACCAATAAAAAGAATATCTTCACTTAGCATTCCTTGGCTAATTCATGCTGAATAACTTAATACTTAGTACGGAGATGTCTCATTGATTTTGTTTTCAGTAATGTACCAAAATCATATTCATTTTAAAGCATCTGCTTAAAAATGTATGTCGGTTGGAGAGAAAAGACCTAAGCCATACGACGCCGATGCCACTGGATTGTCAGTTGTTTTAATTGTCTAAATGTTCTAATGCATTTTGTAAAATCATGATGTTCTGGGTTCCATTCGGCAATAATATCGCTGGCAGCTACTGCAAGTAAGAGACAATATATATGGTAATGTCACTACAAATATACTATATTTGTAGTGACATATACAATATACTCGGCTCCCGGTGCTTAATAGAGACCAGCTGCTATTAGAGACGGGCCATTATTAACAAAAACCTTCTGAATGCAATATTTTTTCTCACGTGTCATTACAGGTAGGTACAGAAAAATATCGGCTAATATTACAAACAGCTACTTTATTTGAATTTCACATGCTGCATAAGACTGTTAAAGATAAATGGCAGTGTCTGTACCGGACGACTGTATTTCGGGCAACCCGACACGAAAATGAAGTGGTCTTAGAAACCGGTATATCCATATTTCTTATATATGCAACGTGCTGACACGCACATGTATTACACATGTCTATAAAGATAGACGCTGACAATGTACGCTAGTAGGCAAATATCAAAGACCTGGCTACTGTTAGAGACTGGCTGCTATAAGTGCATTTGTGCATGTGTATGTGTGTGTATGTATATATAATATATTACTATATTAGGGTTAGGGTAAATGTGTGAGTAGGCATTTTTATTTGATTTTTTGGACAGTCTGACATTAAACTAGATGCCATCTGATATCTGTACCCCAAAGCAGCTTTACACAGACTTTTCTTTTATGTTTCCTTTCAGGGTGATGCTCTCTGCTGCATTCTTCAGTTGAGGTGTTTGCATCCTTTGTCTTGCCCCAGATCTGATATGCTGAGTTTAGCTTCTTAATTAATTCCTTCCTTATTGGTTTTGAATTGATAATACATGAAGATACACTGTAAAAATGCAGAAACATTTGGGAATATGGTATTAATTGGTGAACAGAGGAATGGAGAATCAAATTATGGCTGCCTGAGTGAGTCGAAAGGCAAAAACTGTAATCATTTTTTTTTTGCTCTGGTGTTGCATGATGGGGCCTCAACTTAACTTTAGCTGAAATCACATCATTACTCTAAAGTCAAGAAATAACATTTTAATTGATTAATTGTGGTCTCCAAGTTAATGGTTTTAATTCCTACCCTGGCACTGTCTGGAGATTTTGTGAGTTTTCCATGTTTTAGCAAAGGTTTCTTCCTTCTGACCAGTGATCTGAGACATAAGTCTATAAATTACCCTTTGTGTATGTGTGTATCTCTTTAAGATATACCCAGTGCTGTGCCCTATGCGTCCTGGGGTCCCATCTCATTATTCCGCTGCATTGATAAGTGCTTATGGTAGACGAGTGAATGAGTGAATGAAATTAAATTGGATTTGATTTTAAAAGCAAATGTGTTTTCTTTGAAATCTGAAGGTTTTGCTATGCCACGAATTGCAATAACAATAAAATGGACACTGATAACCTTTGTGGGTTTTCTTAGCAGGGACTAAACATTGTTTGACCTTGGGCCGATCAATAAAGAAGGACAACTGTATGAAATGCTTTAGAAATTACTTAAAATTCAAAATATGTGCAACATTTCATTGTTATTTTGAACTGCTCTACTGCACGTCTCCTTTGGCCACATGGGAAATTAAATGCAGCAGTAAGACTTTTGCATTCTTGATATTGAATACAGCTTAAATTAGATTATTTGAGCAAATTAAGAATATTCAAAGGGTTAAAAAATAGTCTGTCTTGCCATTTAGATGGACTGATAGAGAGAGGCAACAGCTTTTTAAATAGCTAATTTTTGATGTTCTTTCAGTATAATTATAGATGCCCAGATTTGACACAATAGACATGCCACAAATCCAGGAGAATTAAAAAAATGTCAATATATGTCAAATCACAGTGAGATTTAATCTTTTACCTGCTTATCCTGGTCAGGGTTACCTGGAGCCTATCCCAGGCAGGACAGAGCACACGGCTGAAGTACACCCTGGATGGGATGCCAGGTGATCGAGGGGCACACACATGCAGTACGAGCAATCTTGAGGCCCCAGCCTAATTAAATGTCTTTGGGGTGCTGGAAGAAGCCGGAACACCCAATAGCATCTGACCCGCAGACTCAGAGTTGCGAAGCAAGGATGATGTCCTATGTGTCACCATGCCTCCCCAGCAAATATACACCCATGCTGAATAAGGAAGTGCTATGCGCAGCAGACAGAGGGCGTCCCCAGGATTTGGGCTAAGAACCACTGTATTAGAAGCTGTATTACGGAGCTGTATTTCGGAATACATAAAATGACCATCCACACAGCCATTAGATAGCACATATCAGATCCTGGAGTATATTCTATGGCAGAAAACCAGCTACACCAGGGAAAGTATGTGAGTCTGTCACAGGATGCACACAAAAACACAATTATACGCTATAATTAGCACTGATTTTTCTTCCCTGACAAAAAGAGCTGACAGAAGAATGGATAAAAAACAGCAAGGATGCAGTAAAAAGTGAGGTCTTGAATTTTTAAGGCTTTCTTGTGCTCCTTGGTTTTGTACTTCTCCAAATACACACCTTTCATTACAGTGACTGTCAGTGTTTATACTGTGGGATTTGAAAGACAACTTTTAAGTTTTCCTGTTTCAGATTGCCAAAACCAGAACACACTTGAAAAAAAAGAAAACAAAACTAAAGGGCGGTTTAAAACCATACACCCGGTATTCCCAGATCACTTTCTGACATTACTGACGTATTTATAGTGGGAAAAAATGAAGTCTCTGCACCCAAAACTAAATATAAGAAAACTTAAAATGTTTTCTTAAATAGGTCATATCAGAAAGACCACGGGAAACATATTTGTGGACACATATAAGTAGATGGATTCTGAAAATGGAGAAGTGATTAAGATAAGATAAAGATGGCTGGGGGTTAGGGAGGAGTTATCGCAGTGCCCAATGGCGGCAGGCAGGAAGGATCCCCAGCAGTGCTTCTTAGGACACTGTGGTGGAATGAGCCAGTGGCTAATGGTGCTCCAGGAGAGCGCCCCATGGAGGTGGTGGGCAGAATTGCACTTAATGTTGTCCAATTTTGTTATCATCCTCTTCTTCACAATTACCTCCCATGGGTCCAGGGTCAATCCTGTGAACATTTAGACATCAGTACTAATAAATATCCAATACGGAATTTACGACAATTCTCAAGAGGAACTTTAACAAATGCCTGTTTCAGTGGTAGTGGCAGTTCGGCTTCTGGCATAGCTCCCCGCTCACGTTTTCCGATTTCGATAGACTGTACGTGTAAAATGACAGCTTAAAAGCAACCACCACTGTCCTTATTTCTACTATTAGCATTGACGCCTAAATGATTGACCAATTTTTAACTGCATGATCAACTATACTCACAGGAAGACGAAAAAAGAAATTTTATTGCAACACCAAATAAATCGAAGGTTAATAAAAAGAAAATGATTCACATCCTTTGCTATGTCATTTCTTTGTAGCTAATTGGTGAGTGCTCAATTTAAAGACACTTAACAAGAAACAAACCTTACCAGAAAAAGGCACAGCTATAATTCTTGCCAAAGGTAATTGCAATGTGTAATAGAATATAAAACTATATAATAGTTGTTGGATGTTAGATGTTGACCTAGCAAGATGAAAGGAATTGCTTATGTAATGTTTTGGTTTTTTGTGTTGGGTTTGCTGTTATTTTATGTATCCTTTTTAATGGCACGTATGTCTGTTTAACAAACTATTAAACACATTATTTGATCATTCTAAATGAAAATTAATTGGAACTTGAAATTTGAGTAGCATTCGATCACCACTCCCAAGGAGAGCGTTTGGTGATGCTACCCAGGAGAAGAAAAGCTGAGGTAAGGTTTTCTGCTTAAAGCTGTTTTTTTTCTGTGTTGTATAGTATTAGGGAATCAAATTAATCTGACAATTACTGCGTCCCCGCTAATTTGTCTGAGGGAGCTCGTTTGACTGAGAAGTCCGGGGCCAGCGTGACGGCGGCGTGCTCGAAGTCGGCCTGAATCTGCTCCATTGTTCTGCTGCCTTTTCCTCCAGCTTGTGTGCCATTAAAGATTCAAGTGTTGCACAGACCATACATATTTCATAGAGCATTTTGCAAACAACAAATGAATAAAAGATTGAGAAAACATGTAGAACCCTGTATCAGCATATTACGGCGCCCTATTTCTATGGTGAGTAATGTTTTCTTCAGTAACGTTTCGTATTGTTCATACACAGCCTGGAACATTTGTTGCTCTTAAAGCATAAAATGAGAGACTAAGACGTTAAACTGACAGCTATCACGTCCATTACTCTTTTCAAAGGGGTTATATAATTCATCTGTTCTCCACAACTGTCATAAGAAAATAATACATTTCTGTTACAAAACTAAATAATGTAATTACGGGACTGAAAATGAACACCCATTATCTAGCTGCATTAAAGAGTGAAGAGGTACGAGGCTGAATGGCTTTCTGAAAATTGTATCACGCTTTCAACCTCAAAACAAACAGTGAAAAAACGTGACATTGTGTTAGGAGAGCGGGTTGCTAGGAGACCGCTCGCAACGTCACCTTTGACTTGGCAAAAATGACCATTGTGATCATCAAACTCATCCGGGCTATAACTGCATGTACTTAGGAAATGCAACCGGATTCTGGACAGTGTTTTTGTTGTACATATGCCCAAAAATGCTCATAAAAAATACTTTAATATTACGTTTATCAGGTCAGGTCAGGTTAGGGAGCATACGGTTGTGCAGCGCGTTGCCATACCCACCACATGACAAAACATCGGGGTCCTGGTTGGCGACCTCCCCAGGCTGAAACGCAGTCCAGTCCCGCCCTCCGGTAATGGCCGTCTATCTGCCACAGCCTGGTGTTACCTGAGCGTCCCCTCGACCTGGTCCATCCTCCCGGATCCTCAGCAAGGTGGATCCCTCTAGCCTGATCGTCATCAGGGAATTGTGCCGCATGGCCATAGTGCTATAACTGGCGCTCCCTCACAATGCAGGTAATGTGCCTCATTCGGGACTCCCTGAGCAACCGATCGCTCGACACAAAGTCAAACCAGTGGTACCCAAGGATTCTCCGAAGAGACACAGTACCAAGGGAGTCTAGTGTCCATGTCTCGCAGCCATAAGTAACCAAACAAAGTAGAAGACTTTTGGCATTTTTACTTGTTTGACTGCATTCATAGATTTTTATAAAATGAAGTTTGCGAGTAGCAAGGACCAAGAATAAATACGTGGGCAAATGTCAAGGGGATTCAATGATCCAGGCGAGTGGGGTCACAGAGGGCAGGGGCACCAAGGATTAGGATGAGTCCTTCCAGATTAAGGAAGTTACATGTAGAGGCAGCACTCGGTCTGCTCCAGCTTGCCTGGAAGAAACAAGCACCGAGCTGTTATGGTCCTAACCAGTGGAAGATTTTTTTTTTCCATGCAAATGCCACAGTAGTGCAATCAATCACCTGACTTATGTACCACCCCCCAACGTACACACAGTCAGAACCCTGGGTGCCTCAAAGCCTTTGTTTCAAAGCTCACTTGTTAAATTAGCACTGATCAAAGAGTAAAACATTTATCATGCTTATTAGTGAATAAACCTAACAGTAGGTGTCCCAAGTGAGGAGACAACACCCCCCCTCCCTTCCCACCCCGTGCCAATGCCCCGCCATTTCCTGTCAAACCAAACAGAATATTATGCAGAGCTGCAGACAAAATATGCTCGGGTGCATAGCATCTCGGAATCTCTGCAGAAATTATTTTTGGTAAGCATTATTAATTATTATAAAATCTCAGAGATGAATACACTAAAGTTTTTATATGCTTTGTTTAGTACACAGTATGTAAGTCAAAGACACCATTACCACTTCTGGCTGATGCAAATACACCAACACATAACACCATCACAGCAATAAAAACAGGAGAAGAACTGTAGGAAGCACCTCACAGTCATAGAGTTATGGCCATTTCCTTTGCAAGTCACACTAATTTTACTTCATGCTGTAAGCAGTCACTTTTAATGGCCGAGATTATTAACAATCATGTACTCCTGCAGTGCATTCTGGGACTGTGGGATTTGTTTTACAACCGGGCACATTACAAAGGTCATTAGGTTAAAAAGATGTCCTCAGTTTCTGTGACACGGGCAGTGTTTCACCAAGGAAAGTCACCATGCCCTGGTGTTGGGCATACTGGTTATCTTCAGCGATCAGGGAACCTCATTTGGCAATAATTTAACAGAAATAAATAAGTCATATATTCTTATATCGCTTTCAGCTATTTAAGGATCTCAAAAGCAAATATTAACAGTACACTTGTTTGTCTCATTATTATGTTTCATTTTAATTCATAACTCCAATTTCATCAACCAAATTTTCATATTGTTATATATATTTTTTTTTGTTGATTTATAGTCATCTTGCTTTGATATAACTGAGAGCTGCGATTACTGTCTGGATGCACTTTCTCAAAGCTTCATCTGCCTGGCTGCTAAGCATGTATGCTGGGATGAGTATAGAGTCTCACAGCAACAGCATGGTGAATTTGGGATTTGAAATTAATTATTCTGTCATTAACAGACCCAGCTTTGCACCACTCAGAAAACTGCAAAGCAAATTCGGTTTGGTGATGTCAGCTATAAGTGTTATCCGGGCATATATTCAGTTTCTGGGCCGTACAAAATATCCAGTGAAAACAACATGTCTCCTATATTTCCAGTTCTTAAACCATCCATCTGTCTACCCCTCATTCTGTCCATCCATTTAACCAGCCTTCCCTCTTCTATAGCCTCTTATCCAATAGGGGGTCGGGTGAGGCTGGAGAGCACGGCACACGGGACATCATTGCCCCGACCTGTCACAACCTCAAACATCATGTTATCTTTGAGCACTAAGCAGTATTAGCCAGAACTGGCTAGAGTAACTGATGACTTAGACAGACAAAGCATAGCAGAGAAACCAGAGGTAAACAGCTGGATTAATTAATGAATTAGCATCAAACCCAAATCTCCAGGGAAGGTGGGGAAGTTGTGACTTTCTGGAGGTACCAACCATGTGGTTGAAGTGTCAGATGGAAAACACAATCAAGGTCAGGTCCAAGGGTTTCTATATGAACCATTTTTCCATATTCAGTCCTCCGTGTCATATATATCATCACAAGATACCATCTGGGCTCCCTATTGCACTGGCCACGCTGCCTCCGTGACAGCAGAGTGCCAACACAGGGAGAGCCATCCATTACAATGCTAGGCATAGCCACCCGGGTCAACATATGAGGAAACCGTCAATGCTGTTTTCCACAGAATGGCACAAGAAATATGCAAATTATCCACATTTAATTTAATTAAAAGAAGTGCTAACAACTCTTCCTCCCCTGGCACCTGGTCAGTGCTGCTGTCTGTAATAATGCAAACTGACAAATATAACTTCCATTAGAAGAAATAGGAAATAGTGTCAAATGCAAAAAGAACATCTGGATAATACATCTTACAAGCTGTATTCAAATTAAAATCCATCTATCTTCCAGCAGTTTATCTCTATCGAGGTCATAGGGTAATATGGAGCCTATTACCAGGTATCACAGGGCACAAAATTTGGGTGCCTTGAGCGAGATGCTTGTCCATCAAAGAACACACACATGCACATGCTATCATACACCAGGCACTACAGGTTTTTACCACTTTTCCATTTATTTCATAGACTGAAGATTTTTTTCATTAGTGTTAAGTACTGTAAAGTTGAGTTAACAGCTATGAATGAAAACAGAAGTCAAAAAACAAGTCACCTTAATAACATGGAAAGAGTATGTAGCGGAGTATGTAAGTGCATGTCTGACATCATATTAACAGGTTGTGCGGTGCATAGTCAAATTCAAGGCTGTCCTTTAACTTTAAATGCACCAGTTAATGGTTTCATCCAATGAAACAGAACAATATTTAATGTCCCTTGTAGTAAGAATGCTTTGAATTTGCTCTGCTGTTTTAACTGCTAGAGGAGGTTACTTAAGAGGTAATCAAAGACATGACATTGTTATGCTAATGAAGGAACGCAAATGGTGAATGTACTGTAAATGTATTTGTTAGCAAAGAATATTGAGTGTATTTTTAGTAAATGTTAAGTGAGTAACATGCAAATGTAGAAAATCTCAGCATGTGCAGAAACTTTTAACTTGTAGTGTACACTGTGGGCAAATCACAAATTTCAGTTAACCTAACTGTATGTCTTTGGACCGCAGAACGAAACCAGAGTACCCAGAGGTAACATGCATAACATAAGAAGAAGAATGTAAATCCCTAACCCTGGAGGTGTGAGGTAACAGTCCTACTCATTGAGTCATCACACCACCCACAAATTAAATCGATCTTTTCTAGTAGCGATTGTAAACAATCATCTTGCTCCCTGGCTTGCAGGTATTATCAGTGCACAAAAACAGCAAATGCCAAAAAACTCCATCCACATACTTTTTCATATCTGCTTGCTCTATGCAGGGTTGTGGGGGTCCAGAGTCAGACCCTATGGGTGCAAGGTAGGGCACATACACCATTCACACCTATTGGCAATTTGGCAACTCCAGAGAAATCTCTCAGAGGAAACCTCACAATGACACGGGGAGATGGGAGGTGACCATGCTAACATCAGTGCCGTTGTGCTGCCCCGTGCCAAATACTATATAGCAAAATTTTAACATGATGTTTTCCTACCTAAAATGATCCATTAGCTATCCTCTCCATTTGTTTATAATGTACGCTTGTAGACTGCTTTTTTGGGGGGAAAAATGGTGCCGGTACCATCTCCAGGCTCTTCAATGAGACCACATGGACACGCACCAAGCACTTCTGCTGAGAAGTAAAAACATTAATATTACGACAGCTATTTCTCAGTCTAAAGAAAAGCCTGTGTTATTACAAGCACTTATTATTAATTGCTTTAGTTTAAAAAGAGGCATGCACCATCACAAAAAAAGCACTACATTTGTATAATGACAAGAAGCCGCCTATCTTCCAAGTATTCGTTCTGGTCAGAGTCACGGGCATGACTGCAGTCTATCCCGTCTGGCAAAGGACAGGGTTGCACCGCATATGGCATGCCAGTCCGTCACAGTGCACATGCACACACACTCACACTATGGGCATTTTAAAGACAGTAACTGGCCTAAGTGCATGTTATTGAACTGTAGGAGGAAACCTGCATGACAAGAGGGGAACATGCAGATGAAAAATGTGCACATAGCATTTAAATTGACATTTATTTGCATTTAATACCAATTTAGATAAACCAATATAATAGAGTTGATGAGCTCAGTGGGTAGTACTATTCCCTTAAGCCTTAACGGTGTCTCCTGGGACAGGTTCCAAGCTTTCCATAACCCCATACAAGAGAAGCACTTACTGTATTGATGGTCACATATTTAGTTGGGTGGATGGATAGATGGATGGATGGACGCATTTACAAACTGATTAATCCCCAGACCCACTGGCCCATTTTTGATAGCCTTCCGTCCAATATTTCATACACATGTATTTGTAGTATTTTGTACCCACATTACATCATCTCTACCTTTTAAAGCAAGTAGAATTTGTAAAACCTTATATACACCCCTGTGCTCTTTTTTAAATTGCACACATTTATGTTTTTACATCGCTTTCCCAGATTCTTTCCCCACATGGCGTAAGGTTAATAAAATTGCTAACATTTACAGATAGTGTTAAACTTCTAGTAAGGAACACTTCACCCCCAGACACCCTCTGTTGAGGAGGAATCAGACTTGGAAGGCCAGCAACTGTGATGTGTACACTTTTCATAGGCACAGTGCTACAGAAAACCATTGTAGTGCCTTTCTTCTACAACTTTCTCAGCTGATTCAGTGCTTGCTCTGGGTATGTTATATAAGTAAAAATAAACAAAAACACTTATTTACATTTGTTAAGGGCAAACTGGGCCAGGCAACAAAAAAAATAAAAAAAATCGGTGTTATTCTTAAATACAGACCAGACTATTTGTAAAACCGTATAAATTGGTTGGCTAATCTTGGAAAAGATCTAAGCCTGAAGGTCAATCTCTTGCACCTCAATAATACAAATAATAAGCGAGCAATTTGCCTATATGCCATGTGACTCAACCATCTCCAAATAAATCATGGCAAAATAAATGTCAGCCTATTTTCACTGCCTGTGCTACTCATTCCTCAGTGGCTAAATGGAAGCATGAGCTGTCCAAATGGAGAACAGGACATACAGGAACTCAATACAGGGCAGCAACACTATAATGCCTTATGACTGTTAATGGAAGATGCTACAATTCTTTATTAATTCTTGTACTGATCATTGTAATGCATAATGAAGGTGTCTGTGATGCATTGCAGAATACAACTTCAAGTGTAGTGTTGCCATTATTTTATTCAAATCATTTAATTAATACTTATAAATTTACATACATTTACACAAAACTTCATTTTTCATGATTGCTGATTACTGACATCCATCCATCTATCCATTGCTTTTCCAGTGTAGAGTCATTGTAGCCTGGCGCCCTTCCCAATAAGCAGAGGATACCTAGGAAAGATACCTGGGGAACAAAAATCAGTTATGATAAAAAACAGGTAATCTCGTAGGTTATCTGATGTACACCCATCCATTCATCATTCATCCATCATCCATCCATCATCCATCCATCAATTTTCAAGTCGTTGTACCAGCTGATAGTCAACATTATAAAGTATAATATGAACATAGAACCTTTCCGAAGTATACGAGTATGTGGTGAAAAAAATCGCCAGATAAGACATCAGCATATCCATGTGTGTGGGCGAATGAGAGACGTGCGGCGTGCACCTGGCTGAGTGAAATCCTGCTCACTCCAGCGGACACATTCATGTCACTCTCATGTGACATGCAATGTGCTGAGGCATTCAGAGTGTAAGATGCCCCGGGTGATACTCAATACTGCAGAGCGACGCGTAAGGAAAGACGTTCCTCTGACAGATAGGAATGCTCCATCATAGTTTACATGGTAAATTGCTCTCGGTTTATGAGCACTTAGTTAACGCTACATCCCAGTTTTGTTCCATTGTCTTAGTTGTTCCCCCCCCCCCCAATAGCAGGAAAGCTGGAAAGTGATTAAAAATTTAGCAATTATTTTGAATTATTAATGAAAACTGGCATATGTAAAATATCTGTTGATAGGGTACATTTGATTTGTTTTGTGTACAAACTATCTCCAAAGACTAGCCTCAGGAGGATTTAATTGGATCCAGAGGTAAACTATATTACATTATTTATTTGTTCACCAGATTCCTGTTTCCAATTTGAATTTATTAAGTGACACACTACATATTATATGAATTTACACTGTACATATTACCCAATTTTGCAGCTAATGATGTTGAAATCTATTCAATTTGGGTCATACTTTTAACCTTAAGGGCAGAGAAATAATGTTGTAGTTTAGCTTCTGGACCGGGGATTGTGCTGAAGTACTTAAGACAACAAACTAAGCTTACGGATAAGCCAAACTGAATCATTAAATGTCTTCATGAAATTGTCTGAGGGTGAAGCTTCTTGTAGGCATCAAGTCCTGCTAATATGGGCACAATGTTTACCACGTCATTGGACACTGGACAATGAGACAAGGACGTCTCGTTGTCAAAAAGTTAGCATCTTGAAAAAGAAGCAATGTTGACGGAATATCGCTGCTCCATCATACAGATCATAATTATAACGTTGGCAGGATCTGAAGGATTAGACACATCAATAGTTTATGACTCTGTTGTGCAGTGCGCTGAATTCCCACAACTATAAATTACTAAATAAGAGCATCTACATCAGAGTTCAAATGTGTAATGACCAAATACACAACATGCCAATTGTCCAGCAGAATCCGGAGGCTGGTGAATGCATTTCAGCCTCGCACAGGGGAAAAGCACAATCATTGTTAAATAGTTCATTTGCTAATTAAAAAAAAAGCTTCCTAAAGATGTAAGCACCTAAAAAGAAAGACATAATTAATAGATGCTGCCGATAAACATGAATAATGCAACTTTTATATTCAAGAAAATTACAAATAAAACCCATAGGGAGAAAATGGGGGAAATAATTAACTGCAAACTAGAACCTTTGTAAAATGCAGAAAATTTTAATAATTCATCTGCATAAACAAATATCACATGAATAAAAAATACGTTAAAAGAAAATTATTCTGCCACCCAAGCCACAGTAGTTGCATTAACTTCCTGAGCAACTTTTTGCTTCTGGAGAAGATAAGCAGGAACGCTGGCCTGGAGCACCAATTACAGAAGCCATGTATCGCTACGTAAACAGACACGACAGGTACAGTCATGAAGGTTGTGGAGTAATGCTCTAATGTCACTCTCCACTACACGTGGGTTTTTTTTTTTTTTTTTTACAAAATCTGATTAACTTGCCATCTTTCATTATAGTAGGGTGCATTTCACAAACAAAATATTTATATAGGATCTTTTTTCTCTCTGATATATTTGAATTCTCCCATAACCCTGCACAGTATAGAAAATAGATGGATGGATGGATATACATTAGCAATAAAGACTTTCATGTTATATTGGCTGTTTTCATTGTACTTTTTCACCCATACAAGCTTAAAACATTAAGATTGTAAATATACAAATATGTCATATGTCATGTGTTTTAAAAATTAAAGTTTTTATGATTTTCAGTAGTTTGACGTATACATTATGCATACATTGCCTTCCAGATAATGAAGTTAAACTTCTTTTAACTAAACTTCATGTTAAACTAAAGTTAACAGATAAATTTATCTATAAATTCAGTTAATGAAAAGTTTTGCAATAAAGTGAAAACCAGGAGCCTCTGTATCTATTGCTGGGAGATTGCAGCTGAAGCAGTAAAAGTTTGCATAAATATTGAAATCTTAATCTATTAAGTTTGTGTGTTCATTATCATCACATATATGGCTGCGGGCTTTGATATCTTACTATAAAATGCATTTCCAAGAATCTGCTGTTGTTCAGCTCACATTATTCATCCTTTTTAATTTCACTTTTATTTCATATTTTATGTAGTTAGGGGGCAGGACAAAGACTATGAATTCTGTGTGTGACATGAGGAGTTTAAAGTGTGTTAGAATTTGAAAATAACTGAAATTAAACATGATAAAGTGTGTAGAATCTGATGAAATATTTATCCTGATCTCATCCTGAAAGAGCCGTTGTGTGTGCATGTTTTCACTGCAACTCCCTAATTAGATTACAAATTAGAGGACTGATTGGTTAAAGAGTCATCATACCTGGGTTTGAACAGCTGACGTAAATATTATCCCAAAAACCTGTATACATACCGGACCTTTGCCGATAAGATTGGCCACTTATTGGGCGTGTTATAATAAACAAAATTGTAACAACTGCAACAAAAACCAGTCACTTGTTCCCAGCAATTGGAACCTGGAGCATAAGAAAAGTCTGTGGTGTGTAGCCTGGGCCAGAAGCGTATCATGGGGGACGGTGACCCCCCTGGGAGACGCGCATGATGAAAAATGGCCCGATAACTGCTGTCGTTTCTTCAGGGACTCACAGGGGTTCGAGCCAAGGAAACAAACCCTAGAGCTCATCTTTTTATCAAATTTTCTGAAATGGCCAGCGTATACCAGGTTACGGTAAATGAGAAGGGCAGAGAAAGCAGCAGACAACTATGGAACATTAGACATGTCACAAATGCACACATTATAGCAATAGCGTCCTATAGCCGCCTGGGTTGAACTCATTGATCTCAAGAGGAAGCGGCGTTGAGTGGTCAACAATTCTGCCTCATCCTTGCCTCATCTTTGAAAATGTAATGATTTTTTTTCAGCACAACCCAAGTTTTATTATTTTATTATTTACAAACAGAAAAAATATTATTATAATATCATATAATATCATAATATATTCATATTATGATGCACTGTCTTCAACTGTGTGGTGATTTTTTTTAACCTTTAAGCCTTAATACTTTGTCAAGAAAGTTAAGTCGTCCATTTTAAAGCATTGAGATATGGTAAAGTGTGGTATTTATGCAGATGACTCATATCATTCCAAGTGGGAACGGGATATTTGTGATAATTATATATATAATATGTATATAATTATGTATATAATTATGTGTGTGTGTGTGTGTATATATATATATATATATATACACACACACACACACACAGGAAAATGTA
>JAODKM010000039.1:10911652-10922083 GCA_026780845.1 Petrocephalus sullivani
TGTTTTTTTGGTAATATTGGTGTTGTGGTGTGGTGGGGGGGGGTGGGGGGGGGGGGGGGGGGGGGGGGGGGGGGTGGCGGCGTGGTGGTTGTATTTACTGCATTGTGAGGACCAAATGTCCCCATCATGTGGCAGCAGCTGTTACTTTTTAGCTTGTGGGGACATTTTATAGGTCCGCACAAAAATCTGTAAATGCAATCAAAAAACTCAAAATACCGAAGTCTTGTTATGACTAAGGGTTTTCCTATGGAAATGAATGGAAAGTCCCAGCAAAAATTTGAATTTAAATCTGTGTGTGTGTGTGTGTGTGTGTGTGTGCGTGCGTGCGTATGTTTTTGTACTTATTACAGTGTAGGAACTCAATGTCCCCACAATGTGATAAAAACCTGACTTTTTACCTTGTGGGAACATTTTTTCGGTCCCCACATGGATAACCTCTTTTTTTTATAAAAGTCCATTACTGCAATAAAACAATATACAAATGTTGAAAGTCTTGTACTTCACTAATGGTTAAGTTTAGGACTGGGTAGTGATTAAGGATGTCATAGTTGGAATTTGGGTTACGCCCATAGGAATGGATGGAGAGTCCCCATAAAAATAGGAATACATGGACTGTGTGTGTGTTTATTTTATAAAAATCCATCCATGTCCATTCATCCTTTTAACATTTATAACATTTATCACGTTCTAACTTGGATTAATTTGGGTAAGCTAGAGCTTGACAAATTATACAGCATTTTCTGCCCTATTACATTAGTTACTTCCATAAAAACTATTAATTACCTATATTTTAGAGCCAATTTCGAGGGACTTCCAATTTATCGCAAGTGAGCAATGCCATATCAATATATGGGGAACACGTCTCATTGTAATTCATTTACCTGGTATGTTACATATGAAAACTTCCTTTTCCCACAAATGATGTCAGCCTTCCCTCTATGCTGAGCGTGCTGCATAATTTCTCCTTGTCATAGGTCCAGGGACTTGAGACAGTAGAGGGACAAACAGTTACTCCCGTTGCTGATTTACATCTATTTGCGCTGAAAGACTTGAGCGCCATGTCCCGTGCGTGCTTCTGCGTCACTACCCGAATCCAGCTAGACGGGAGGTGACAGAGGACATGCAGAATAAAGCTCCACCTGAGCCTTGTGCATTTGGTTAGTTGTCAAAATCACTGGACGGGTAACCATCATCCGCAACTCGGCTGTGTTCTCTGTTTAGGCCAAACTTTTTGCCGCAACTGTGTGTATCATAGTACAAAACTTCACTGAAACATCCCTGCCAATCCTATTTTTCTGACCTGTAAATCCAGATGGCAGTTTGTCAGGGTAAGAATTCAAGGTATGAAACGAACATTCATCTACATCACCAAGGTCTGCTTGTGTAAACAAGTATGAGAGAAGTAGATTTTTGAGAAGAATGTGAGTCATATTCAGATTTCATTTGCACATGAAAGCTGTGAAACACAAAAAAAACTGTCAGATTGACACCATTGGTGGAAATCACTAAACCTGATGTGTTTTGTATCACCACTTATTCAATCTTAGGATGGAAACACAATTTAAAGATCTTATTAATTTCCTAATACATTTTCCTTACTCCTCAAATAAGTGACACTATGCATGTTTGCCGCAGATGGGATGACGTTTTGTGACCTTGCCTCCCTGCCAAGTCAGAGGCTCAGGGAAAATCAAGGTCATTTATCAGCTGCTGTTAACCAGAATGTCAATTATGTGCTATTGCGCTGTGAATCCGTCAGAAGAGGTTAGAGGGGGGCCCAGAGAAATGCCCCCACAGCATTCGCACGAGGACGCCCTAGAGATACAGCCTCTCCTGACTGGAAGTGGCCAGTTCCACTGCCCTTCACTGTGTTCGCCCCCAGTTCCCCACCGGGGGTCTTGTGTGTTTCGGTTGCACATTTTGTCTCTCTTTGCGATTTCCTTTCACCAATGGTTTTCATTCTGCATTGCAAAGCATGTGACCTCTCCTTCCAAACGTTACATGTGTCCGCTTCCCTGCCATCGCAGGCACATTGTCAAAAGTGACACATAGGGAATGACGCCATTCCAAATATATTACTAAACTGTCCCCTCGAAAGCATCCTTGGGAAAGAGCTCAAAATATGTAGATGCAAATGAAGAATAGAAACACACAACATATGAAGAGATAGAAAAATTGCCTCCATACTGCTGTTAACTGGCCATCACTGCTATAGAAATAACCAGAAGCCAGGTTTCCACTTAAGAATGTAATCAGGGGGGCATTTTTGTGTCATTTGTCAGTCATTTCTGGGAAAACCTTGGCTAACTACTAATGTGTTCAGTACGCCATTTCTGAATGATTATTTTTAATTATTATTTGTAAATTTCTGTCTTAGAGTCATCACTCTGAAATCATTTGTGTGTCACATTCTTTACAGACAGCTGTCTGATTAAACTGACCCAATACCTTTCAGCTGAGCTAGGTGAGGGAATAGTGGGCTGTCACAGGTACTGGAGTGCATGATGCGAGTGGAGGTGGGGGGTGTGGAAGACAGGTGCTGAGCCCATTCATACATTTTACCTGTGCCTTATTAACAGTCATGGAGGATTGGTTTCTGGTTTGAGACTGAAAGGTTTTTACAGCACATAACAACAAAATGCATCCTTAAACCCATAAGCGCTTGGGGGTGGTACCTTGTTGGTCAGGGACTCCAACCAATGACCTTGCGATTACAAGTGCATGCCCCTAACCACTAGGTCACCACGGCCCTATGGCTGTCGCATGCAGAACT
Organism: Petrocephalus sullivani; assembly: GCA_026780845.1. Taxonomy (NCBI): domain Eukaryota; kingdom Metazoa; phylum Chordata; class Actinopteri; order Osteoglossiformes; family Mormyridae; genus Petrocephalus; species Petrocephalus sullivani. Next base: position 10,914,426 of record JAODKM010000039.1, read on the forward strand.
TGTGTCCAGGCCCAGCTCGTTTTCCCTACATCCAGTTCTAGGCTGTGCCCAGATTTGACGCCACCTCCTGTTTCGCTGTGGTGCGCTTAGGCTGAGGTCTTTTTAACTTCAGTTTCATTAAAGCCATTTCCAGCACCGTACACAAATAAGAATCCCTTCACCATTCCCCCCACCCCATGTCACGTCCCGCACCACAGCAACAAAAGGCTTCTGCAGGTGGCACTAACTCATTTCAGCACTTTTGTTTCGGAAAACAAAGATCAAGTAAATGTTGCTTAGTGCAAATGTACTGGACAGTAACAAAATGGCAAAAGGGACATCACGGGCTTGCTGATTCACATTTAGCATTGGAAACTGCACTGGACCTTCTATATTACACCATTAGCTACCTTGTCACGTGGCTTCTAGAATTCATCTTGATTTTAAGTCCATGTTCCATTATAATCAAAGCAACTTCAATATCCCCCTCCATCTGCTCAGTTAATACACAGAGACATGACCTCAGGGCGTGGCATTAGGTTATAGTTAGGGGGAGGAGTTTCATTTACATTTACATTAATATGTTATTCCACAGAGCAAACCCATATATTTTAAATGCGAATATAAACGCTCTTACAAAAATGTGTATCTGTTTATGTTTATTCAATTACTGAATGATAACTGCATTAATTAATAATTAAAGTCTGCTTTAATTCTCAGAGGGATCTTCAGGCCAATAATTGTGCTATTAACTTCTCCAAACATTTTCAGGAAAAAAAAAAATCAGGACAATTTTAAGAGAATAAGTCAAGAGAGCTGAAAAACGGAAAACCAAAGGCCTACAGCAAAGTCGAAAATAGAACCTTTTTTATTGCACATTACTCTGAGTCTAATTTTAAAACTAATTTGGAGCTGATAAGAATGTCATTATTGTTGAAATTTGAAGCCCAACTTCTGATTTTGCATTTGATCACTCTATTGCTAATGTGAAGTTAGTTTCAAAACTGGGGCACTAATTAAGTGAGAGTGAATTTATGATTTTATGATTTTTCAGTTCCAGAAGGAAAAGGACGAAGAAGGATGCAGACATCAACCCTCAGCCTATCAGACATAAGGTGGCATGAATTTGCCGGAATGGTATTTCACCATTGTATTACACGAAAACTATTACATGGTGTCAACATCCTATTCACAAACTTCTGCTCTGCAGTCGGAGCAGATGCAAGACTGGACAGCCTCAGCCGGTCAGCCCTAACAAACGTGAATGTGGCCTCTGCCAACAGAAAGTGAGAGAAAGAACAATGGTACCCAGGAGGAGTGTTTGATTGGATGTAGCAAGCAAGGCAGGAGTGCTCAGAATAGGTGCGGCACCAGCCTAACACTAATCCGGGACATCATCTCCACATCATTTCTTTTTTTTTTTTACATGAGATGGCCACTGAACGCATGAGCTGGTTTTAAGAGCAGAATGTGCTTTTGAGAAAGTATTTGTACTTTTTGTCTTGTATAAAAAGGGAACAAGCCTATTAAAAGAAATAGTAAATAAAAGGTCTACTGTCGACAGACAGATGTAGAGTCATCAAAATATTTTCTGACACGTGTTTCTTCAAATGGGCTTCTGTGTCGGCCAAATGTTACATGCACACTAGGTTAGGTCTGCTTTTATGCAAGCGTACCCACAGATATGTGTTCAGGGGACTGGAAATGTCAGCACAGGACACTAACAGAGCCCTGACGGGAAGCATCTGGGTGAGATGTTAATGGGCGCTCTATCGGTTTATCTCGCTCACAGCTTGGGGCATTTCAGCTAAAATGAAACCATTCACGCCAACCAGTTGCTTGACTTTATCGCCGCATTTGAACACAACGTTTAGCGTAATATCTTCTACACTAGCAAAACTGCCTTTGGAGCCAACAAGGGAGAACTCACAGAGGAGCAAAGATGCAACGTTAGAGCAATGAGAACATGAAACAGGTAGCTGTAAAAAGAAAATTATTTTTCGGTTAATGTTTTCCAATTTGGATTGTAATAATAGCTTTGCATCCAGGATCAAAGTTTTACTCTAAGTGGTAACTGTGACACAAATTTATAATCCCCTTCCCCGCTAATGAAACGAGACATTCAGTGTAAGATGTGTTAATAGGATGTGCATAATTGTTCATTATTGTAGGTAGCATTTACCAATTACTTATTACAGATGTTCTCTGTTGAGGAAGTCATTAACCTTTTTTACAGTACACTCTGCCACTTCAGGAAAGGAATAACGGGGGGGGGGGGAGGGGGGAATGCTGTCAGTTCTGGAATCTTAGCCAACTGGGAAAGATGGAAATTGTGTATTGTATTGAAGGGCACAGTCAGAGGCCTTGTCAAGCGTTTGAGTGTCTGTAGGTCTACAGTTTTTAATTGCTGTGTGCCACGGAGCCCTTATGAAGCAATCAAGCAGACGATCTCTGAAGACGCCCTTGCTGTAATACGTTTAACAATAAGGTTTTCAGCCATCAGCAGTGCTGGGCATATCGAGGTCCCAGCTGCAATTAATGACCTTGCACTAGGTAATAAAAAAAGACAAAGTTACTAATGGGTTTTGGTAGTTTAATAATATGTGCGGCAGGCAAAGGCTTCCGACAGCAGGAAAAAAGAGGGAATGTTTTATTTTTACATTAAAAGGTTGGGGTCCCCCTCCAGGCATTCTACCATAGTAAAAAAAAAAATCATGAAATGCAACAAAACTAAAGTAGGCTGTGCAAATAGAGAAGTCGAATCGCTCAAAGCAGGAAACTTTGTAAAGGCACGTGAAGGACTGCACTGGAAAACTTGAGCTATTGCGCCAGAAACGACTGCAAAGCGATTCCTCGGTTGCATGCCCTTATGGTGAAATTATGACAAAAAAAAATGCTACGGAAAAATCTGCTGCCCTCCGCGGGGTATAGGGGAGAATGCTCCGGCAGCCGCGAGGAGAGATACAAAGATTTGTCAGCGAGAATATTGGATGAGGGAGCAGGGGGACCGTCATGCAAGTGGAGAATTCCAGCTGTGTGTTATCTAAATAAAACTAACGTGCCCGGGTCAGAAGCCGGATTAGCCGCGCTTTCCTTGTTCAATTGAAATGGACCTCCAGCCAGCAGGAGACCCTCAATCAAATGAATCCAGCCATTCAACACATTGGCATACTGTGTGGTTATGTGACACATTCTCAATTATACTAAATATTGGTTAAATCCACTTTTTCTTCTGTATTGAACTATTTTTCCTCTTAGATAATGATAAATAACTAGACAACCAATGGTGAGTTCACTAGATGTGCTGAAAACTAAATAAAAGACAATATATAAGATAAAATTTTATTCTATCTTATTCTTCTATGGCCATTACACTTCTTTGGATGTACCAGTATGAGCAAGGTCCTGAATAGTTATTTTTTTGCAGCTTCCTTGCCAGTATAGTCAAATATGTGGAATATTTTCCTATTTATTTTCTGTACTGTAGCTTAATTTGAACATGTAGGGGCTGCCTATTGCTGGTTTACATTAAAAAAATACTAGTTTATGCAGTGAGTTTAATTTGCGTGAGGCCCCCAGTAGAAATGTCATATTCACTTAGGTTGTTAATCAGGAATTACACAGGCAACTTGACAAGGGGCTGCAGTAATATAGCCATGGTTGGCTGTACAGTGAACCATTAGAGCTTTAGAAATTTGAAGAAGTCATCGATGATTTTTTTCCCTCTTCTCACTCATCGTCTCTCCCACTGAATGATTTAATTAAATTCTCTGATATAATTCTGACTAATGACCATGAGCGCACTAGTAATTTGTGAATCAGATTTGGTCTTTTGATAGTATTATTACTTATCATTCAAACATTACTGTACTCTGAAGCAAAAGCTGGTTGATACCTAAACTGGTTTGGTTGCTACTAGCTTGTTTAGAATGTGTGTAATTTTAAAATTATTATTAAAGCAATTGTTATTGTCCAGGCACTGAAGTGCTTATCAGACTCACCAGCTAGTACCAATAGTTTATTTTAATCAATATTAAAGAACGAGTTGTTTATACATATTTTAATCCCGATTCTATACGTAGTTATTGAAAATATTTAGATAAAACCATTATCACTGTAGGCTATGTCTGAAAGATTGTTGACATATTCAATATTTTACTATGTAATGTTACATTTAAAAAATTGGCATATAGGCTTTGTTGCCTAAGGGTGCCCAAATTTTGTAGTAGTTCAATTACACCCTGAAAAATAGTTTTAGGAGATTATCATTACAGCAGGTATTGCTGGCTAATTGTTCTGTTTTGCTTCCTGGTGTCAAATATCCACACCTGTGAGTGTAAGAAAAGATTAGTTAAGTACTGAGCTTGGACAGCTGAGTAGTTATGATATTGATTTCATAGTGATTTGGTGTACTGGCATATAAACAACTAAAAAAAGCAAACAGATAAATCTGTTAGGCCACTTTCAATATATATATATATGAAAATATCAATTTATGGGAAGACTTACATGCTAGAAAAATAGGTACATGTATTACTATTGTGACCATTGTAGTCAGTGCTTAAGAGAAAAGCAAAACTGTATTATAAATATAGAAAATATATATAGAATTGATAGTGAAGAGGGACAAACTGCTTATTGGTAGATCTTCCAAAAAATAACAAATCGTGAATACCTTTAGAAACCTTTGTGAGGTCACAAACAGAAAGCACATGGACAGTCATGTTCAGTAGGTAAATTACAGCTCTGTAAACAATGAGAGGCACCCTTCCTTAGACAATGTGACACACCCTAAAGAGCGTGAGAATAGAGCAGCTGCTTTGCATCAGAAGAAGCTCCGCTACCGTGTATTAGCCTTGGATTTCATGTTCGTCTTGTTCTGGGAATAAACCTGGCAGCAGCACAGCTGGCACAAGTCAATTGAAATCGTCTTTTTATTCAGTCATATCAAGCATCAGGTCAATATCGAGTCATTGTGTGCCTGAAATTCATATGGAGAAGTTAAGAATCAGCTGCTTCCTTTTAGAAATTGTGTTTTAAGAGATTTTCTTTCATGAGGATCACAAAGGCATCTTTGGAGCGATCCTATTGAAGGAACACACACCTTCTTGTTCTTATCATCGTGATGGTTTGACGGGCTGGCTTTCCAGTGCACTGATTCCTTCTGGGAGTTAAAACAGGAATTGGATTCCTTTAATTCTGTTCTAATCCAGTGTTATACCTCAAGCGAGGATTTACAGAAATGTAACAACCCCCATACTTTAGGACGGAATTATGACAAGAATTATTAAATGAAAAATGCTCAAAGCTAACAGAGTTCTTGCTACAGCAACCCATGTAAATTTGAGAAGACTGAAGCGTTAAACTTTGGTTTCCCTCTGTACTTCTTGACAGTGATGTAACTGACTATCTAGAGGTGTAGCTGCTCCACAAAAATCAAAGGCAATAGCAATGAAATACCTCCTTATTTTACCGAGAGAAACATTTGGTGACTGTTTTTTTTTTTTTTTTGTACGTAACATGCATATATTGAGAGTGTTAGCATATAAAAAGCATCAAGCTGTTTATCACTTTTATATATTTATTTTCGTTCTCTAAAACCAGATCGTACTGTATAACTTTATACTTTATTAACATCAGGGAGAGTTGCTCCATTGGCCAAATAAAGCAACAGCGCCCTGCTTTACAGCCCTACTTGGTCCCCATAGAATATTTATAATCTTTATTCATGAAGGCTCACCTTGGATCCTACATTTATGCGGTCTAATGATATCCTAGAAAATTAAATTACATATTCATTTTCCAAGGAACTTAAAAGAAAAAGAAAGCTAACACTCGTTCTAATACATCATGTTGGCAGAACAATGCATACAAAGCACCAACACTAAGCCTGACCTATGATGATCCACAGAGGCCAAACATAATCATCCCTATGAGCAGCTTTGTTTACATACAAGTCAAGAAGAGTTTCGTAAGGGCTTGTAATACCGTTTGTGGGGCAATAAACCAATACTTAAATTCTGTAACATGTGTCATATAGGTAGGTGAGTCGTATGCACATAAAAGGTGAGGCATTAGGCCACCACCATCACTTAATTTCTTCTTCGGTCTTACAGAAATGTCAGAGAGCCGTCTATGGCAAAAGAGGGCGCACCGAAAATGGCCGTCATGTTGATGCAGGAAGGGGAAGAAGACAGATGAGAAGATGTTAAAATAACAGCCAGGGATGTTTGAATGTTTGTGATTTATATTCATTATATGCTTGTTATTTTTATAGTCTACCCTAAATCAATCTTGCAACGTTTGTTGCCGTTGCAATAATTTTGCAGAGGTTTGCTGTATTCAGTGAGACCTTTTAAAAAAGAAAACTTTAATATCACAGGACGCATCATCCTGAAATGTGTTATTAGATTATTTATTTTGTTATTATTTTGTTTGATATTTATTATGTTGTTTGCGAATAGTCCCTCCAGTCCACCCTCTGGATTGGAGCATTGCTGTTTTGACAATGGCCTCTGTGTTCACTCCCAAGGATGTAAATAATTACTTGGGAATGTAAAGAATCACTCAGTATTTTACTTTTCCTTATAATGGGGGTCAAAGCAATACTAAAAAAAGGAGTACTAGGCCATTGTAGGGCAGTCAGAAACCTTTATGTTTGCAGTCAGGAGTCAGAGAGTGTTCAGTGCTCGTAAATTGGTTGTCAGTAGTTGGGGCATCTCAGCCAGTATTCAGTATTGGGATTTTGTTCCATCCATCCATATTTCATATCAAATTGTGCACTGCAACATGGGACTTCTGCTTCAGTATATGTTTTTCTCTGATGTAGACATGAGCATTTTAGTGTAGCCTTGTTGTCTGCTTTGGGAAGACAGACTTCTGGGATGTAACTGGCAGGTTGACCACTGATTCATCGCATATAAATCCTGAATGCTGCATCATTGTTAAAGAGAATGTGTATCATACATCACAAGTAAAAAAATATAACTATGAAATTCTAAAATGTAACAAACATAAAAATATATATATATATATATATAATATATAATATAATAATAAAAATAATAAATAATAAACAAGTTTAACATATGTAGGTATATAATGCTTCTTATGTGGCTGGTTCTGTCAACGTGAGCCATTTTATTAGACACAAAAGAAATTGCAAATTATGTAGACATTTGCTAAATTACACGAAATAATATACATACTACGGTGTTGCCACCTCTCACTTATAAAATCAACACTGAAATCAGATTAATTTTGATGGTTGATTTTTGAAAAGAAAAAGCACCCTCTTTGTAAATTTCAGAAAAATAAATTTACATAATAATACTTTAACTGTACGTGTCTGAAAAGCTGCCATATCCTTGTAAAAATTACTTGACACTCTCAAGCGTCACTTCTGTTTAAATGAGAGGTTTCTCCCCTTAAGTAGCTTTGCTGCTTTGTGCTGATGGTCAGCTTTTAACAATGGGCTTTAAAAAATGCCATGATAAAACAGAAGATTATTTTCAGCATTCACTAAAAATCCAGTCTCACACCTCTAAGCAGTCAGCCCCTCCCCCAAGCCCAGGTATGGGACCGGGACCCGGGATCAGCCCATACCCAAAGCCCAAGTATCGGAGCGGTATTCGGTATCAGCCGATACCCAAAGCCCAGGTATCGGAGCGGTACTCGGT
>JAODKM010000039.1:10922183-10944302 GCA_026780845.1 Petrocephalus sullivani
CCCTCCCCCCCCTAACCAGCCCCCCCCCCCCCACCCCCCCCCCCCCCCAAGAATATGTCCCCATGCTGGAGAAGCAGACCATTGTTTCCTGGGATATGCCCACAGTTGTAATGTAAATGAAGAAGTCACAATCAATTACAGTAATTATGCTCTGCTGCTGTGTCCTCACAAACTGAGTTGAGCCCCCCTGCCCCATTTCCTGTTACCCCACAGATGGGGCTAGACCTGAAGTTTGGGGGTCGGCACCGGACCTATGTGCAGAGCCTCCCGGCAGGTGGTCACCCTAATGGAGAAAAAGAAAAAAGAGACAATCCTCAGAATAATTGTGGGTGTTGGGGGAGGGGGGGTGGGCGTCTTCCACAGTGTGGAAGTTGTGATGTATTACTATTGACAGAGCTGCCGTTGATTCTTAAAGAGCTCGTCTGACAGTTACTACCCAGGACAAGTGTAGGAGCAAGGCCCCAGGCCCACGTTTCATGCGCATGACATCCAGGCCTCTGCATGTAATGCCTGTAACATTACACTGCTCCCCCCCTAAGTACATAAAAAAACTGTAAACACACATATAAAAAACCACAATGCTTTCACTGTAAAATCTCCATTACTACACCATTACCGCAGATAGCTCTGAGCCATATGCCTTCACAAAAAAAAAAAAAAAAACGCAGGCATCGGGGAGATGTAAGCCGTGCGTGTGTGTCTGTAGGTTACAGGGGTTTGCCGACTGGGAGGGTGGGATAAAAGCTCGGACCAATTTTCGGATCCCCAAAGGTCCAGACAACTCCCTTTAGCACGGCCACCCCCACTGCCCACCCACGTCGTGTGTATTTAATACCGCACGCTGCCCTGCTTGTCTCAGAGACACAGCGCCGATAGCAATAACACTGAGTACATGGAGAGAATGGGAGAGAGGAGAATAACATGCGAGATGTAGCCGGGACTGCACCACAAAAGGACATTATCAGGCGCGTGTAGACGGTACCGGCAAATTAATACCTAAGTGCACCACTGCTATTCACCACCTTTGCTCGTATTACTTCAGTCCATGTTTCCCTCCATTTTTCCCCCTTCCCCCATCTCTGTAATGTAATGGGGGGGGGCACTTCGGTGAGCATGCTTGACAGTCATGCTTAGAACCTTAACTCTGTGAGAGCTGTGTATGAACCTCCACCGGCTGGTCGAGGCAGCGAGAGGCAAGCAGGGACCGTACGGGTCCAGCACTGCCATTCCGGGAACATCCGGTCGATTCCCATGTAAAGCGTGCTAATTGCGGTTTGTGCCGCGCTTTCCGGACAGCAGGGCGGCGCTGCTGAGCAGCCGCAGAAGTGGAGCGTGTTAAAGTGCCGTTTCCTAATCACCTTTCAGCATTAGCATATACACCTGGAGACACACTGCCGGGCAGCTTCAACCTTTGCCCGGAAAAATGTGGAATTATCATGCTGTCTAGTCTAATTTGGTGCCATATATTGTACTACTTAAGAGAGGCTGCAAAATTGTTTTTATGAAGGATATGGAATTTCTAGGACAGCTGTCATTGCAAACCATACGGGTATTAAACTAATAATGTACAACATCTCATGCATTAAGAAATAAAATGTCACTAAATATGAATCTCTCTCTATATATATATATCATATCTTTTAATGGTAAATGTAAATAAAACAATTAAAAATCAAGAAATTGTCCTCACCCCACTGATCTTGGCATATATGAGAATAAACATAGACTGTTGACCACAACATTGCCGTATTCTTTTATTCAGTGTTTTATGTTGAATTTGTGCTGTAGAACTACCCATAATGCTCAGTGTGATTTGATGACCTAATCCCCATACATGGAAGGCATCCAATTCCTACTGTGCCAAATGGCAACCCCCCCTTGGCAAGCCCTTGAGTCTGTAGCCAGTCATCTGTCTTGTAGGATCGGGATGACTGTTCTTTTATGTAATGAGTGCAGGGATTCAATTCACACACTCAAATCTAATAATAACAATAAGCTACAATTTTTGTGCGTGTGGGACATTTTAGTGCTTTTTAAATGGATCAATGTGCAAGCACTCTTCTATTACCAAATAATCTATGTATAGTTCTATCACCAAACAATACTTCCCAGTTATTGGGTGAATCTTATCTGTTTCATAACAGTTAATGCTACATTGATTTTTGTTTTGGGTTGTATGGTCAAGTTTTTTGTATGTGCAATACACCACCACGTTATCTTAATTTTTCAAAACTTTTGTTTTTTTAATTTTCTTTAAATATATTGTGTCCTGACTTCAACACAGAAGTATTTATGTTTAATTCTGCAAGTAAAAGTAAAAAAGGAAAATTTGACATATAGACAAGAGGAGAAAAGACACTGCGATCATTACATTAAATTAAATGGCAGGTGGGACTGTTTCTGAGCTTAGCTCAACTAGCAATTTCAGAAAAATGGCATGCCCATTTACCAGTTGTGGTTAGCTGTCATTTGCCGGTAAAGCCAGGACAGGTGAATTTTAAAGTTGACTTGGGCTCTAATGGAAAAACGGACTTTCCTGCAAGTGCACACGTACAGTAAATAACTTTGCTCATTTTTTACCAGAATTTAAACACGAATTGGAATTTCATGTTTCACAATATTTTGAATTACACCAAGCTTGATGACATTATGTTGGGGCAGCACAGCAGTGGGTTTGGTAACACTGCTGGCTCACATCTCCTTGGCATGTAGTTAGGCTATCTGGCTACACTACCTTGCCCATAGAGTGTAGGTGCCCTGTGGTGGACTGACATCCCATCCTGGGTGTACCCCAGCCTTGTGCCCTCTGGTGCCTGGGAGAGGATTCACCCCCCCTCCCCCAATGACCCTGACCAGAATAAGCTCTGGGAAGATAGATGGAAGATGTTTAAAAAACACACCGTACCAAAATAGAAAATTATTTTAGCATGAAATTGTTTTCTTTTTTTGTTTTGTTTTTTGTATTTTTTTGTATTGCATTTAAAATAGCTTTTATCATTTGACAAATGACAAAATGACAAAAAAAAACTAAAAATGTGATATAAAATGAGGATATCTTAATGAACAACAGCACAGGACATAATTGTAATACATATCAATATATATCAATATATTTGACAGGAATTTATGACATTTGAGTTACGGGAGATTGCATAAAAACAACGAATATATTTGCAGACATATGGTTTTAGAAATATTTTAGAAACAGATATAAAAAGTAGCTTTGCTATTCACTTTCATGCCCACCAGAAACTAATTTTAAAAATTACAAACTTAACAAATGTAGTAGAGATACACGTGTGCAGTACATGCTATTTCCAGCACGGTGTACCCTCATAATGGGTAAGTGTAGAAGGAGAAGCCTTTAAATGATTGAAGAATATCAGGTTTGGAGACAAGATCAGCCTGGTAATTGTAGCACACTCTCCATAATTAAGCTGCAGGGATTGTGTAGGCCCTTGTGCACTTCCTTATCTACATTAAGTGACCTGCTTTGGAGTCCAGTAGCCATTGAAGCCATCCAAGCCTGCAACAGAGTCCCTCTACAGCTTCATCTGTGCTCGCAGGCTGTATCTCATAAGCTTTAATTAAGACAGGCAAACAAGTGGATCACATGCCATAGCTCTGTTTATAGACTTCATTAGATACACAGGGGAATACTGTCAAGGCTATATCCACACAAGTTGCATATAAAAATGGCTGAACTGCTGACTAATTTGGTGAATCATAAAATATAATCCTAGAAGAAAAAAATTCCTTCCACAGGGATTTCCACAATCTTGTTTTTCCACGGACTATTGTGCTCGTTAATGAAGTTGTGTGAAACACCCATACCATACTGGCGTACATACGAGTTGTGTACAAGTTAATCAGGAGAATGTAATCCCTTATGCTTGCTTATATTTTAAATAATTACTCAATTTTAAATCTTTACATCCAACCAGTATGCAGTACTAAATTACCATTTTTACCTTTATGTACACCCTGCAATGCTGACCAGTATAGATGACAGATGGGTGGGTGGCTAGGCACCTTTGCATATACTAATTCTTGCATTTATTATGCACAGCATTCCAGAATAAAATATTATTTGAATGTTTAACCTCGATCCCAACTTTCCCTGTCTTAGTACAGCTTTGCATAGGTGTCTGTACTGAATGGAGAATATATTGTTGTATTATACAGCTTGGCCTCTGTATTTCAGTTACATCCGTAGAGCTGTGTAAATAGTTTTATCACAGTGTAATCTAGTAAAGTGAATTAATAATGGTGTCATCATTGTTCTTGCTTTGTGAAAGCTGTGTGGAATGAGTTTTGAATGTATAAAGGCATAATAATAATAAAAATAATAACCATATTCAGTGGAGTATCAAAATCATGGCCATGGTCAATGCTAAGTCTCCATTGTGATTTTATGATATGCATAAATTAAAACTGAAATAAAACGGCAAAATATAGGGGTCATGAATATGGAGCTTACAGTTTCATTTGATTATAATATTCATAACACAATGATTAGTATGTTACAATGTAATTATTGGTTTGAACATGAAAAAACAACGCATTTTCTCGGGCTTGATTAATCTCATCAGGACATCATCAATAATGGATGCTTGGAGTCATACAATCCCAACTTATTTTGACAGACTTTTCTGTGTAACTAAGGGTCAAAGAGGTACAGAACCATGCGGAAACAGAATGTTGACATAGGGACAATACGTAAAATAATTGAGCAAAAAAAAAACCATCTCCAAAATACAAATAAACAGTAGTGAATTATATCCAGTTGCCTCCAGGAGATCGTATTTTAAAAAGGGATGTTTCCTAATCCAAAAAATGCCACAATATGCAACATTGTTATTTAATTCATTGTATTTAATAAAACAACTAACAAGGACTTTATTAACAAGAAATTTGATATAGATCAAGTAAGAAAAATGAATCTGCGATGAAGTCTGTTGAATCAAATAAAAAGCTAAAAACAATTTCAGCCACAGACCAGCTCTGCAAGTACAAACAAACAAACAAAAAAAATCGCCACAATACATTTGCAAGTATTCAATTTGTTCAGAAATTACATTTTGTTCTGTTAAAAGGGCTACATGAGACATGAGTGATTGGGTGCCTCCTTCTCGGGGGTGGAGTGTGCCCCGGGGCGGGAGATGTCTGACAGATCACGTGAACGCCAGCGTTAAATGGGTGGATGGAAGAGGGACGCGTTCCTCAGCAGGTAAAGTGGTCACATCCCGCTCATGCAGGATGCTCCTGGGGGTCTGCGCGGCCTTTTGTATTGCTGTCTTGACACACTTAAAAGCATGTATCTTTTTTTTTTTCCAACTTAGCCCAAAGACAAAATCTAGCAAATCTTTCCTCTTTGTGCACCAGAAATGAACTCTTTACTGCTGGCCCTACATGGCTGCCAAAGCATTGCAATGGTTAATAATTCTTCAGAAGTAAAATGATTTTTTAATTATATATTATCATTGAATGTGGCACTCAGATTAATCAAATATATTTCTTTTTGCTAGAAGCGCATTTATGACTATTTTAAGAAAATGAAAATGTGTCATTAATCTTGAATCATTGCTACTTGGGAGTGATTCTGGGGAAATATAATATATACAAAAAGAATGTACATGAATTGTATGCACAATTAACATTTCAATTTTTAGCTCTATTTCTGTTACCCGTCCAAAAAAACAGCTTTTGAACTGTAGGCCTGAGGATCAGAATAGATTTTTTTAATATCCAATTATATTAACAAGCCTTTTAGCAAAAATGTTTGTTTTATTTTTGTTTGTTTGTTTAGATGGATAATAATAATCACTACTGACACATATTAACTATTTTGTTATTTTGTTAAAAAAATCATTATGTCTTTATAATACAGAGATTTATATAAGTTCTTATCTGTAATATTGGAATTTCTGTATAACTTATGTTCTGGTAAAGTAGACATGGAATTGTATTGGCGCTATCTGGCCTGTCTGGCACACACAGGGTGAGAACGGTGTTTCGCAAGGGTCTGAGGTGTGAGCTCAGTAACAACACCTGTAAGTGTTTATGTACTGTGCTAGCAGTCTGGGGAAAATGGTGGGGGGTGGGGGGTGGCTTTATTGTTGGACATTGTCACAGTGTACCAGGTGCTCCAGTTTGGATTACTGAATATGATGGCACTGTTGCGCAAGAATTGTTCCTCAAAGTCTAAACAGAAATACACTAATTTCATGTTTTTTTATATATATAAAGGGTCCCAGATATTGGCTAAATGAGTGCTTCTTTGCTAACATTGCTTTTGTTCACCTCTTGAAAGCGATACTTGCAGACGATCGAATATCCTTTTGATTCTTACTGTCGTCACACCGATACAAAAAAAATCTGAGGGTCAATTCAGTAACATTATCTGTATGCAGACTATGAAGACAAGGCTGCTGAATTTAAAAAAGTACGCAGGGGAGACTGATGGACGACAACTTCTCAGGAAGCCTGGACTTCAGAAAAAAAGCATTACAAATGCTGATTGAGAAGATGTTCTTCTAATATTTCAGCTACCATCTGATTGCTCCAGCAGACAAGAAAAAAGAGAATGCTTATCAATGTGCTCCTATTGTTCAGGGAGACTGCAACATTTTTATGACATCTAAAGAATCTATGGAGGATTAGTAATTGGCGGGTGACTAGCAGTGTCCCGTTATAATTTGTTTTATATACTTTATATACTTGTTGTGTCCAACGACTATCCTATCTACATACTTAATACATTTCTCTGTTTCTGCATGTGCCGGATAACACCCTTACTGTAGGTCAACACTGTGCGTGCAAAATATGTAAAAAATTCTAAATGTAATTGCTGTTTTTAAGATTTTAGAGATATTGATATTGAGTTTTGGTTTAAGATTCTATGCATGGGCGTATCTTTCAATAAACATCCAGTCCAGCAAATTCCAGCCTTCTGCAAAGACTTCTGTCGAAATTACAATCTTCTCAAAGGAAATGTCATAACTGTGGTGTTTGTTGATGACCATTGACTGCGGGCATGTTTAACATTTATAATTATTAAACCAAGGACATTAACATTTACCATTTTAAAGGACATCAAAGTTAATTCAAAGTCCCCAGAGTAGCTTAAGGGAAGATATAATTCCTCTTGCTATGCTTCATTTCATCCATGATGTGTATGTTTTTTTTTTCCGAATAATTATCTGCGCTTGTCTTAACGAAAGATTGGGTGGAGGGCTAGTGTTCCATGCACATACGATGGGATTAAACACTGACCGTCGTTTTGGGTAGAGTGTTGGGGTCTGTCTGTCGCTGAGTAGGATTTCAGCCATTGTGCTCAGCGTGCTGGTTCCCCCTCACCTCCCGCCACGCAGCTGGGCACCGACCCTGTACATTCCCATGCTCCCCATTTGCATATTCCCTCTGTCATTCGTCATACATTTATCTGCTTATTTTGTTCATTTGTTCTTCTGTTGTTTTTGTACTGAGAGCCAGTTCAATCAAGGATGGCGGTTCCAGAAATGCACCTCTTATCAAAAATACAACTGCCAACTAATTATCTGAAAAAATTGTAAAGAAAATAAATCAAGTGCTGTCTTAATACAGTCATACTTTGAATTCAAGGCATGTTCTGTTAAGAGAATAAGCTGTACCACAACTGTATTATAATTTTTACTTTTTATATTTTCTTTTTTTTTATTTTTATAATTAAGAATTTATAACGTCCTCAGAAAAAACTATATACTAGAAGCTTAACTTAAACACACAGTGACTGCAAATATAACTATGTTGAAGAAAATACAGAAACAAAGGTCAGGTCAGGTCAAGTTGGGGAGCATGCACCCTAACCCTAAACCCTAACACTAACCTGGTCCAGTCCCACTCTCCGGAAGTGGTCGTCTATCTGTCGCAGCCCGGTGTTATATGGCCATCCCCTTGGCCAGGTCCACCCCTCAGATCCTCAGCAATGAGCATCCTGTGAGCCGAATGACCTTCAGGGCCATAGTGCCGTAACTGATGCCCCCTCACGATGCAGGTAGTGTGCTTCCTTCGGCACCCACCCCTGAGTAGCAGCTCATTCGACACAAAGTCATGACCTTAAAAAGTTGAAGAAAATACAGCAACAAGGCAGTTATTTTGTTTTTCATTTAATTCAAATCATGTTCCCTAAAACCTAATACTCTTCATTTCCTGTTGTTAATCAGCCATGTGTGAATGTTGTTCAGCTGAACTTAGGCTAGAATAAAAAAAATGATTTTCAGGCTTGCCAATAAAGCATTTAAAGCCAAAATATGTTTAAATTAATTAGAAAATGAATTATAAAAATGAATGTACATTTACTTGCATTAGCTTATAACAATTACATAATTGATTATGCAACAGTAGCAATTAAACTCAATTTCTACTTCCCTTACTTACCTCTACCTACTACTAAACCAGTTTTTCTTAAAAGCTGGTTAAAAACGATGCACATGAAGAGTGCTGTATTCACGTAAGCACCCCCGCCCCCCAGCTAGCAGTATAGCAGTAAACTCGTGCCGATAAGAGTCATCCAGGCCCGACGGCGAGGCTGGGGCAGAGCCGCGGTGTAGCGCGGCTTGCGAGAATCAGCGAGGAGCTATTTGTTAGCTTTGGGCGCTGCCAGCGTCCACACACATGCTGCCCGAGCGCCTTTCCCTCCTGGGGGGGGTACCGACCAGAAGGGAACAAAAGATGATGCCATTTCACGAAGCGGAAACAATGGCACAATATTCAAATTTAACAGTAGGTTGTGAAATCATCAATTGATTGGACAATGGAAAACTTTTCCAGGTAAGGAAAGCTGCAACACGTTCTGGCAGCCACCATTATCTTAGCACTTCGCAGCTCTTCTGTCCACAGTATTTCCCATTTCATCTGATTTACAGTATATACTCCTTCATTTTACTGGATCTTTTCAGGGCTCACACCTTGTTTGAGCGTGTAAAAGCAGGGTCTCTCATGGAGATTTAATTGGAAAATGTCAGGGCATCAGTCCCTAAACACCATGGAACCAGCTGCTCACTTTTATATACTAGTATTTAAAAAAAAATCATATTGTATATTTAGGGTTTTTCAAAATAAAATGCAGGGTAAAGGCCCGTGAATTGTGCTTCCTTCAGTAATTCAGATCTTCCACCAGTCCAGGATGGTGCAAGATAAATCTATTGTGACATGTTCTATTATGGTTATAAACATACATTAAATAACAAATTTGTGGAGGAATCAGACACCCTTCATAGGACATAGCTGATGAATGCTTTCCCCCTTAATATAGGCCTGTGTGTGTTGAGGGGTGGTATGGTAAGCCCCCGTGGATTTTAAAAGCTCTTGATTGTTCATTAATAAACAAAGGAAGAGACTGGCTTGTAAGATCATCAGAGGATGTGGATGCTTGGGGGGCGGCTAGGAAGGGGGGTCAAATTAGACAGTAATTAAATAATGGTCCATGTTTCCTTCTTTCTGAGGGAATTAAATCCTTTTCACCTCCTCCTCAGCACTGCAGCAGAGACATCCATTACCACAAGTGCCTACAACACCTGTCAGAACCCATCATCTTCAGCCAAGCATAGACCAACCGACATCCCTTGCAGTTAAAGTGCACTTCCCTCATCTCCCGGCAGCCTTTGCTTTCTCTCGCTCGCTCTCTCTCTTTTTTTCTCGCCCTCACACATGCATGTAGCAGTCAAAAGTGATTACATCACCATTGTGGAACCGAGTGCGGGCACAAACATATGGCACTATGTGGACCTCTGCCGGCTACGGCTTGGGACCCGTAGTCCCATGTATAGGAGTTTTCTTCCGGTACTGCAGTGTCTTTTCTCTCTTTGTGAAGGGGTTATGCCTACACCTCTTCTGTCCGAAATAGATTGGGTGTTAATCCAAAATGAAGCCCCTTCTCTTATGTTTCCTACACCCCCCCCACCCCACCCAGCCCCCCAATAAATCTTCTTAGTTTTTAAAGAGGGGATCAGTCGCATATTTGATCATATCTACAGCAAAAGAGGAGAAGTCAACGAGCGACATAGCCTCTAGAAGCTCAGTCACTAATTACAATACAACGCAGCAACGGAAAAGACAAGATTACGGTTATCACCAGTCTTTCCCTCATCGAGAAATTAATTGTTGTACAGCAGAGCCGCAAACAAAGAGTCATACTAGCTTGACTTACAGCCCTTATAATCCCCGCGCCTTCACCACGGTTCCTTGTCTAACTGCTTTGACTATATGCACACACATGTGAGGGCTAGTTCTCGAAGGAGTAAACATTGGTATATATTTGTTCACACATTTTGGGTTTCCCGCATTTTGTTCTGCTGACCTGCACTTCACGTGGAGCGATTAATTGCTCATTTTCTCCCAGCTAGGCGTGTGTTGAAAAACAGATTTGCCTAGTGGGCGGAGCTATCACACCAGCGCCACGTCAATGCCCAGAACACCTGACCTTATGACCTGAAGCAGAGTAAGTAGCTTTCAAATGATGAGAGGCCTCAAGCAGATATCTCCCCATCTCATCAAATGTAATCTGGGGGACAATGTCTAACCTATCACGATAAAACATAAACCTTACGTCTGTCACATCTTATGCATGGACTCCAGTTTAACGATTCATGCGACTAAATAGCGATTCCATGCATTACTTAGGAACTGCAAGGAAGAGATAACATCTGATCAATACATATATCACTGTGCTATTAAGCTCCCGTTGTCCTGATTCTATGCAGGTTGGGCTGTAAGCTGCACTCTTTATCTCAGCATTACTGTGTTTTTGAATGAGTTTGTTTTGGTACTGCTCTTCCTTGAGGCAAGTACTTTGACCCAGTACTGAACCCATGTCGTCCTAATGTTGAGGAAAGATCCCAAAGAACAGGCTTGCAATATATTGTTGAAATACAATATCTGCAATTAAATGATTTAGCTACTAATATGTCTACCTTACCTAGATCACAATGTCCCATGCACATACATATCTTGTAGAAAAAACATCTACCACATGATGTAGAATTATAAAATTGAAACTTAAATAACACTTATGGGTAACATGGCCTGTTTCATATGAGGGAGAACTATTTTATGAGGCAAAACAGATAGCGATGTCAGGTTTGATTTTGCACTAATGAAATACGGTAGCATTGCACAATTTATTTTTCTGAAGGCCTCTTCAGAAAGGGAAAAGGGGATTGTGTATTCCTCCATCCTAAAGAGATTCCCCTTTAGTTTCCCTGAGGGCTTAGAGGCTGCATAATCGTAGCGACACCAGGGCAGAGTAAATCTCAGGCAGTGGGAAGATCCTCTGCATGAAAGTCTGAACAGCAGTACTTGTCACAGTGTTGCAAACAGAACAGGAAATAAACACAGCAATATTCCTTTCTGTTTTATAACACTCAGTTGACAGTACATGCATTTCCTCTGAAGTTTCGCCATATTAATCAGAGGTTTATTCTGTATAATGTCTGTCCCAAAATAACAAAAAAGGATGGTTTGCTGCTGAAATGTATCCCCTGTAAGCTGGAATTATCCCTGCTATGTGTTCAAGAAAAGATATAATGTAAAGTGTAATTAAGAATGAACATAATGCACTTGGGTTGTATTCAGATTCGACTGTCAGAATGCAGTAACAGGCTGTCTTTCATAATTCTGCCGATATTCAGAGGAACAAGGTATCCTGAACTTGGTGACAGTCCATCACAGGGCTACTGTATGTTGTGTCACACAGGGCAATTTAATGTGACCTATTCACCAGACTGCATGTCCATGGTTCAAAACCGGAGGATGCTGCAGAAACCATGGAACGCAACACACTCAAAGACGGGTAATGACATGACCTAGGCCAAGGAGCTCCTAACATAATAATGGTACTTATCTTGGATGCGTGAATTATTGAACTATTTTCAGATACAAGCAAGATAAAGTTGTATGCACAGCGTCTAATTTTTGATTCTTCGTACATTTTTGACACAAACCAGAATATCGCCTCATGATGTCAGTGGGCGGGCCTCTGCAAAAAGTGAAGGGAGCAGTTCTGTGTTCACTGCACATATAAGCCAATTACCTTTGAACAAGAAGGGCATTATCTGATATTACTTGGGCTACACTTTTCCTTCAGTCGCTACCTTCAGTAATATTTACTTTGCACATACAACTAGCAGCAATCCCTCAAATTGTGCAATATTCTTGTGCAGTCAGTTATCTTTCCCAAGCAGACAACAGTATCTAAAGGGCAACAAGACAGTTTCTTTAAAACAGCTCTAATGCATGTAACATGATAATGAAAAGGAAATATTCATATTACGGGAAAACAAACTATTGAAAAATACTCATTAGAGCTTATAAATAAATGCAAGTAGAGTTAATTAGAGGAAAGACCTTGGGCACTACTTTATTTCTTTTCTTTGCTTTTTTCTTGTTTGTTTCTTTCCATTGAAGTATTTGCAGTACTGCCAGTTCCCTTCTGGTTTCAACCCAGTCTCTCCTCCCTCTTCGTCATTCATTGGCTGAAATCAGGGCTTCTTCATGGTGGTGCCAGCCAATCACTTCACAGTGGGCCCACAACAACGAAGACTGATGGAGCATGGTATTGGTATTATTGACCTTCAACACAAGTTCTTGAGGTGAAAAACATTTGTCCTTATAAAAGGTCCCAGAGACATATTGAGCAACCTCAAGACAGAGATACAGAAAATGGGTCCACAAGCCCATGGTGACAACAACGTGTTATCATTATGGTACTGGGCAGCTAACTGAAGAAAAGCCAGAATTTTTATTTTTAAATTAATAAATATATAATAAATATTTTTTATTCAGCACATTATATAGGTGCTCTTAAGGTATTTTCCCTATTAAAGATAAGTGGTTGGCAGATGGATGAATGAAGTAGGTATTTTAATCACTTTTTTTATTGGAAAGTTATTGGAAAGTGAGAAAAGCTATACCTTGATCAGACACAATATTGAAATCTGTGATGTGTATACTTATGCATTTATACTGCGTATAAACAAACAAACGATTAATGAGTACACATTTATATATACATTTTTATATATTTAATACAAAATAACTGCATGTCCACTCACAGATAGGAAGCACAGAACATGAAGCAGGGAGTATGAATCACAAAACAGCAGCATATTGCTAAATGTCAACACATGCATTTACTCAGTAATTTGCCTGGATCACTTTTATAATATACTCTGCATATGCAACAACTAAACCTAAATTTGAGTGGCACTAAGGATTGTTATACATATAAGACATCTTTATCGCTTATTGTAATCTTTTTTGGCAAAATGGTTTTTGACTAAATCAAATCAAATTATTTTATTTGTCACATCATTTTGTAAGTGCAGGTGAGTGAAAAACCCGCATGCAAGTCCAAAGCAGCAGCGGTAAAGTGGTACAAATGAAAGCCACCGTGCAAATCATTAGCATGCATTAAAAAATGTAATATAAAGCACTGCAATGACAAATTGTGTGCAAATTAGAACAAATAAATATAATGAATACAATGTCTGTTCAGTAGTCTTTGCTGATACTGGACATTTGTGAGGTGGAAAGGGGATGGCTGTCCGGCTTTCAGAGCTGGGTTAAGTTAATATCTCTGATGGAATTTTGTCCAGCTGGGGAACGTGGAGTTGGGGTATCATGTCGCAGAAATGGGGCTATAATACACTTGATGTTGCTTTCGTGGAAGTCATGCACATCTTTATTTTAATACATGTAAAATATTACAGATAAATTAAGGAGTAACTTATTACATTCTAAGAGGCCCTCTGCTGTGATTATTTCAATGCTACAAAAATACCCTGTGGAAAAGTCAAATTAAATGACCAATAAAATGTTTTTAAAGCCGCATCTTTTTAAGTTCAGAAATGTATTGGCAACAGTTTTTAGTTCTGATTTATTTGTAACCGTTATTTTCTTTTCAATAATTCAATTTTTATTTGAATAAATGAAAAAGAAAAACATCCTCTAATGAATAGCAGTAGAAGTAATAGCTAATTGGAGTTCAAGAAAGTTTTTTTTCTTTTTTTTTTACTTGCATTGTACTAATGTACTTTCTCTTTCATGTTAGTTCATTACATTTAATTTATTAATGTCCAATACTTAATGTGCCAAATATGTCAAATTCAAAGACATTAAAATAGGACATTTTTTTTCAATTGAAAATCTCAAGCTGTTTATATGCTGCTGTTTTGGCTATGGTGTATCCGCCAGAGAGGAAGTCTGTTTTCTGTCAGGTCTACCATCGAACTTTCACAGTGTTTGGGGAACTGAACTCACATAGGAGCTGGATTATGAATTAGACAGAAAACATGCAAACTATATTACTTAATGTCCCCAAAACCCCACCATGTGCTAGTTGATTTTTTTATTGGCTAAATCCCGTTTTAATATAACTTTTAAATAGATGAAACTGCAGAAGTATTACACAGAAGACATACATGAAATCCTCTCAATGCATTTATGCACTACATATTCTGAGTTTATCTGTTTCAATCTACTTCCATTAATAATTAGTTTTTTTTTCATGTTGATTATTAATGAGACGATCCAGTCTACAGTCCAGAAACCCAAAAACTTTTACATCTAAGTAGATCATGCACTTCAGCATAGTGTCCTATACATATATGCAGCACTGTCTTAGGCTGCCAAACATATGCTTGTGTTTGTTTGATCGAGTAAATACAATACTTCTTTCTGCTAATTATTTTTACCCAAAAAATAATTTTATGTAATGTAATTTTATGGTCTTATGTTATGTCAGTTAATGGTTATGTAGGTGAAAAGATTTTGGAGGATTTCTCAGTTAATGTGTGAGGGATTTTCAGCTCAGCTACACCCCGTCTCTGAATGACCTTCTTTGGCAAAACAAATAAGAAAAAAATGGCTGCCAAGTCACCTAGTACTTCATTTCCCAGCGTCCCCCAGGCTCTACAGGCTCCAGCCATGGTAAAAAGCCTTGCTTAATTGGTTATTACAAATTATTAGTATACAAACCAAGAAGCACCTGCTGTTTTTTTGTGTAAGAGATTTTGTTTTGTTTTTTAGAACACACTGAGGTGTTTGTGCATTCATGATTTTCGATTGCTTACATGTTATTTTGTTTAATAAAATTTTGTTCAACCACACCTCTCCCTTATAAATTGTTTGTCCTTGACAGCATACCCACTGAGATTCTTGCACCACAAAACACCACCAAATATATAATCTTATGCTTTTGCCCCATTAAAAAATCCCTTGGTTTAGTCATTGCAATCCAATGTTTGGAAGAACTCTTTGGAAGAACTGTTTAAAGTATTTCATTTTGTATCAACATATTTAGTCATTTAATTTGTATCATGAGTTGTAAATTAACACAAAGAACTAATTTAACAGTAATAATCTGTTTCTTCATTTTTAGGTCTGAATCCCTAACTGAATGTCAAGGTTCTATTAATGTTTGGAGTGCATATGGCCAAATGAGATTCTGGTTGTGACCAACATTTTGCTTTCAGAGAATTTTCAAATGTTTCAATAAGAAAAAGGCTAAGTAAAATCTCCTGACCTTTTGAACTTTGATAATTTCATTGTATAAAGATACACATAAGTCGTATTTGAGTATTTAAACTGTCTCTGTGCAAGTGAGCCAGGGGGCATCATCTCTACTCCCCACTACTTTAGCCATAATGACAAACAAAAATGAAATTTAGTTTCTATGGAAACCTCCAACCATCACAGAATGTACAAGAAGCAATTTCTTGTGCCATTTGCCCACTTGACTAATTATGTCTTTGTGTCAATGAATGTGGCAAAGCTTGACTGTCTCTTCGAGTACAGAGGAGAGACCATGTCCTGACAAATGGAAGTATTGTTTCGGACCATTCATCCTGCATGGGTCCCTGGGAGCTGACGGACATGGAAACAAAATGACTGTCTCTTAATGAGCTGCTGGCTGTCACAAACAGTTAGGAGCTTCAGAGAGAGGACGAGTCGCACCAATGACAGCAGTCTCCGGTATGAGTGCGATGATGAGGGGGCTGGGAGCTGGGTGGTGGGCGAGGAGGTGCAACGGGAAGAAGAGTCTTCTTCTTTTGCCTGTCTCCATTCCTCCGTCTTATTAAAACCCTTCAATTGAAGATAATCCAGTGCTCAAATTGGGCCTAACCTCACTAACGACAACACGGCGATATGACTGTGAATAGGCCTCCCTGCAACTCTCATATTGCCCCCATATAAGCCAATGCCAGGGTGACAGGTAGGCAGAGAGACTCTGCCACACCCTGGCAATCTCAGCTTCTCTTTCTCGCTCGTGAAAATGAGAAATTGCATAGAAATATGTTTTTTTTTGGTACAGGTTTTAAAATAGCTGCATATACATGGCGCTAAATATATATAATGAACGAGTTAAAAAAAAGTAACGATGATGTCAATACTGTTTCCCATTTTGCTCTACAAACAACACCAAATATGTCCCCTGGAATATTAAAAACAACGTAACTGGAAAGGTAAATCTTGAAGAAATACTGAGCCAGAGTTTGAAAGTCTTAAGTCTGAATCTCTACTTTTGGGATGTGGTCACTGGACTTTCAGTTAACACTACCTTTTAGCAGAGCAGATGTAAACCATAATTTGACCCTTTCTGATTATTTTCACTCATCTGAGAAATCAGCTTGCTTGATGTTCAAGTTGCAGCCGTTATATATTTAAAGTGAAACTCAGTTGTTTATACTCACAATTATGTATACGCATATTTATTGTCTGACGTTTACGATTTACACAACTTCAGTAATCAGCTAAGCTAGCAGTATGCTCAGTTAAATTGCACTCAATTGTTACACATGATGATTCCTGCTGTCCAGGACATATGCTTTGTATGTGTGATTCTTGCTCTTATGTGCAACCAGATCTGAAATGATGACAACCATCTGGGACTCACTGTACTAAGAGAACCAAGGAATTCAGAAGCATTTTTTTGCCACGTAAGCAGCTTCATATTTCAACATTTCACCTGACTTTTATCAACACAAACTTTCCAAGAAAACAAAATACGTATTTTGAAAGGACAAAATTATCAGGTATGATCTTGTGGAGAATCCATCCACATTTTTTATAAACTTTATAGAGTACATAAAATTTACAGATCTCACTTCTAAATGTAAAGAGTTTTACAGGTTACAGAATTAAGAGATATAGTAACAAATATGCTACTTGCCTGAGATAAAATGTGTGACAATTCGTTATTGAACAAACATGATATCAGTTTGTAACTAATGCTTAGTTTGTGGTTAATTAATACATATGTAATAGCTTAATACTACATTATTTGTGTCCCCTCAAGTAAAGTGTTACCTAGTTTTCTGTAACACTCAATTTTTATGCATTTAAATGAAAGAGTAATTCAATCATCTGTCCATCTATCCATACTCGATCATCCAGTTAGAATCATGTTGAATTGTGAACAATAAACCTGAACAATAAAGTTTAGTTTAACAGCTGGCTCCACAGAATCCACAGTGGCTCAGCGGGAAGAACTTTTGCCTCATTTCTACAAAACCAGGGGGTTTCAATCATGCCCCATTCTGTTTTTGAGGTGCTTTATATGTGGTTCCAAAAATATTGTAGCCCCAAAATGATCGCTTCTCAAAATTAATATAAAGTACAATGTCAACTTTACCTATAACATAAGCAACTGCTCAGGACACAAAGGAAGCATCCTTTTTACCCCAAAAACCAACGGGCCATATGCTCTAAAACTGGTTCTGTTTAATCTGTACTCAAAGCAGTTTTCTTTTGGGGGCGATATTTGATCAGTTGGAAAACATGGGACCATTCCAGATTTCTAACATCTGGAAAAAGTTTTTTTTTTAACCACTATCAATTTTAGCAGTAATTATGTCAAAGTACGTTTAAATTCCAAAATAAATGTGTCAGCGGCATAAACCTCCAGTGACCTAGAGAACCTAGAATGCCAGTGATATTCAAAAGGGAAAGAACAGCAAAGAAAAGTCATTATTATTAAAGTTGTTATTAACATTATTAATGATAACCAATCAAAAAGTAGTCTACTTACTTTTTTGGAGCAGAAGCATTATTATCAATAATTGTGAAATGGAGGCCAATAAACACATTGAGTTAGTATGTGCATTTCATGGGACATGAACTGGCTAGCAAGACACGTAATTCTCAGCTTGTGAAGAGAGATTTTTATTATGATAGGCCCTTTGAGAATATAGCTCTGTGAGAATTGGCGGGGGGTCAGCCTGAAACTCCCCCGAGTAGCAGGAGAAAAGGAAAATATTTCTGGGATAATCACGAGGCATCAAAGTCACAAAACAATGCACAGGGTACATTTTTGAAAGGGTTTATTTCAGAGGTACGTCTGATGGGGTAGAGTCAGGACAGTGCATACATTTATGGAAATTTTTTGGACACTTGGCCAAGATTCCAGAGCAGTTTTGCTGTCGGGTATTTTTACTTTTGGGTGGATCCAAGAATATTTCATGCTACACTTTGCATACACTTCATTAATTCTGCCCTCACCTCCATATCAGCCTCACATTAGCCTCATATTTTCTCGTACGTTTCCAAAATATTAAACATGAACCCCATATTACTAAACTCCTCTGAAGTTTTATGTATTTTACATATGAAACCTGAGAAATTTTCTTGTAAGCTATCTCCCTTATGACAAGTCAATAAAACACCTGACAAGGTCACATATCGTAATGAATAAAAAAATACTTCAATATCCTTATCACCGATCCTTATTATTATTTAACCCTTAATTACAGATTTAAAATTGTCTGATATTTAATTACAGTATAATGCAGAGGTTTGGATGTCCAGTTGTTTCCCACGTGATTTGTCAGCTATTTATCTTAATTATGCGAAAGGCAAAATGAGGTGTATGTTGTCTGTGATCAGGACTCCTCACATAATGTTTGTTTTAACTTTGCCCGCATGAAAGTTTTTGGGATGTTACAGTAAACTGGCACTAATGTATGCTCTCTATTCCCAAGGCGCCCTGAAGCATGGCAGGGCAGGGTGTGGGGGGGGGGTGCTTACAGACATATCCATGACAGCTGTGTGCTACATTACTCAGCTCCGGGCCCGGCGATGGGGTTACATCAAGCCGAACTCGAACGTTCGCAGATGGACGCCCGGGCTCCCGCAGTTAGCGACAGCCATGGGTAATCAGATGAATAATTGCGGATTAGAGCTGATTCAGATTAATTTTTATTTTGTGGAGATTTATTTCTTTTTTTTTCTCCCTCAGCCCATGGAATACGTGCCTGCTTTCAAGATATCCTCTGCATTCATTTGCATTTAGTCTAGACATGACCTCACAGTTATCCTTTTGTTTTCCACAAACAATACACGTTGACCTAATGTTAGGGTGAACATCTCCAATCTACGTTTAGGAATGCCCAAACCCTTTGTCTTTTTAGGGAAAAGAATCTGAAAGAGACTAAGTAATTAACCTACTGTTCAAATATTTGTATGCGTAGCCCTCTAGAAGGTCCTTTGGAGGAGAAGAAGAATCGGTACTAACCCACCATAATCATAAAGGGTCCTGTCTGAAAACAGCCTATTCCACCAGACATGAACACACAGGCTGGCGACGTCAGCTGAAAGCGACGTTAATGTAAAACAACAGTGCAATGGAAACAAGTGAATCCTATTAAAATGATTATGTACGTTGATGTAAAGGCTCCCTGGATCAAATCGCAGAAGATCTTATCAGCTGAAAAGGCTGAATTGGGAATAACACTGGGGTGCCGGAGTGGATGCATATTCGAACCAGGCAGCTTTATGACTCATGTTTAGAGATAAGATTGTTATAGCAGCATTTTTTGCAGTCTATATGGCCCCATTGATTCGGCCCTGCAGATAAGGTCTGATTCTTCAGGATAAGAAACATAGGTATCAAATGATGGCTATACTTTAAACCACAAATATTATAGCTAATGAGTAATACATTTAGAACATTTGACACACTAGTAAACTTTATAATAATAATAATATGTTTTGTTTTGTGAACATTTAAATATTTTACTGTAAATTTAAGTATAATTTAATATTCCTTCAGTTTTTAATGAATAATTAAGATTTTTAAAATTTTGCCCACAAACTGGATGAAGTTTGTGGATGAAGTTGTTTTTTATAATAATTACTTTTTTTATTTTCCAACATATTCAGTTTTTATAGCATATATTGGAACTATTGTGGCCAACTGGCAGTGATAAAATATTGTATTAGCGGCTTCTTTAAAACACAATAAATCAATAAATAGGTCTTGCCTGTAGCTGAAATCAGTGGGATCAAAATATGGGATTGTAAGCCAAAAGAAATACATTACAAAAATGATGGTGAAGGTTTCACTCTGTTGTAGAGGAGAAAAGCCTTGTTTCATAGAAAAACAAATATATTATTGACACATTATTAAATATCAATATGCATGCAACATACAGTGCTTTGCAAAAGTATTCACCCCTCTTGGCATTGTCTTTATTTTGTTCCCTTGCAACCTAGAATTTAAATGAATTTTCAATTTGATTTTAAGTGATGGATCTACAAAATAAATCTACAGATTAATGAAGTCAAAAGGGTAAAAAATATAAAACTGAAAAGTGGTGCGTGCACATGTTTTTACCGCCTTTGCTTTGAAGCCCCAACCATTACCTTCAAAAGCCATTTATTTAGTTAAATAAGATCCACCTGTGAGCAATCTAAGTGTCAAATGATCTCAGTATACATACACCTGTTCTGCTAGCCTCCAGAGTCAACACCAGTGCAACACCCCTAAGTAAGGGCTACCACCGAGCAAGTGACAGCATGAAGCCCAAGGAACTCTCCACACAGGTCAGGGACAAAGTTGTAGAGAAGTACAGATCAGGCTTAGGTTATAAAAAATATCCCAAACCCTGAACATCCCAAGGAGAGCCATTAAATCCATTATTAGAAAATGGAAAGATTATGGCACCACAGCAAGGGTCATCCACCAAAACTCACAGACCGGGAAAGGAGGGCATTAACCAGAGCAGCAACCAAGAGGCCAAAGATAACCCTGAAGGAACTGGGCCGCTATACTGCAGAGATGGGGGTAACTGTCCATAGGACCACTATAAGCCACACACTGCACAGAGCTGGGCTTCATGGAAGAGGGGCCAAGAAAAAGCCATTGCATACCAAAAAAAAATAAGGCAGACCATTGGCGTATTGGAGACTCCCCAAACATGTAGAAGAAGGTGCTGTGGTCAGATGAGACTAAAATAGAACTTTAGGACAACACTATGTCTGGCGCAAACCTAACACCTCTCATCATGCTGAGAACACCATCCCCACTGTGAGGCATGGTGGGGGCAGCATCATGCTGTGGGGAAGCTTTTCATCGACAGGGACTGGGAAACTGGTCAGAAATTAAGGAAAGACGGATGGCGCAAAACAGAGAGAAATTCTTGTGGGAAACCTGTTTGAATCTTCCAGAGATTTGAGACTGGGATGGAGGTTCCCCTTCCAGTAGGACAATGACCCTAAACACACTGCTAAAGCAACACTGACTTAAAGAGAAACAGGTAAATGTCCTGGAATGTCCCAGTCAAAGCCCAGACCTCAATCCAATTGAGAATCTCTGGTATGATTTAAAGATTGCTGTACACAAGCGGCGCCCATGCAACGAGAAGGAGCTGGAGCAGTTTTGCCATGAAGAATGGGCAAAAATACCAGTGTCTAGATGTGGCAAGCTTGTACCCAAAGTGACATGTTGTTGTAATTGCTGGAAAATGTGGCTGTACAAAGTATTGACTCTAGTAGAAGGTGAATAGTTATGCAGGCTCAGGTTTTCTTTTTTTTGGTCTTATTTCTTGTTTCACAATAAAAAAAATTATTTGCATCTGCAAAGTGGTAATTGTGTTGTGTAAATTGAAAGATACAAACCCCCTAAAATAATATATAATAAAAAATATATTATGGATATCTTATGTAAGAAATATGTATACAGTCGGACCTCGCTAAGTCGAACTCAAAGGGACCAAAAAAAAATTCTAGTTAGGGAAACGGCGTACAGTAATAGGCGCGGGTTAATCAAGGCCATTTTCCCAGCTTAATTGTCATATAACCGTT
>JAODKM010000039.1:10944402-10958954 GCA_026780845.1 Petrocephalus sullivani
CTAACGAGTGATTCGACATAGGGAGGTTTTCGACTTAAGGAGGTTCGACTTAGCGAGGTCCGACTGTATATATAAATATATGAAGTACAAAATATGAAAATATATGAAAATACTGCAATTATTCCCATTTTCATATATTGAATAAATACATTGTTATACTATTTAATATATTATTATATATATTGAAATATGCCTCATGAGAACATGAGAAAAATATATAAATGAGATTATATATTGGAAAAGGCTAAATTCAGCAGTTGGAGGAGAAGAGCCATAGTAAGAGAGGTAACCAAGAACCCAAAGATCACTGTGGCTGATCTAAAGTGATCCTGTGTGGAGATGGGATAAAGTTATAGACAGACAACCATCACTCCAGCCCTCCTACAATAACGAGCTATATGACAGATAACCAATTTTCATATATATATAAATGTGTGTATATATACATATATATATATATATATATATATTGCTTACATAATATACCCATAATGTATTTTTGTTGCGTGAGGGAGACAACTATTTCATTTGTTTGAATTCCTCCGTGAGAGCAAAATGTACAGATTTCCTCGCCAAACCAACCTTGAGTACTGTCTACAATTATGCACCATCAAGACTGCAGAAGATCGTGTAATAGGTATCTCTCAGTCACATGATATCTGAATTAGTTAGTTCTGTGGTTATTGGGAAACATCCTGCCTCGAGGCAGGAGAAAGGTGCAGGGCGTTTGTGTTCCTCTAAACAAGACAAAGTGTGGACAAGACACATAGAAGCCGATAAGCCTAAGGCCTACACATGGAGGACTCTATCTTCCAGAATATCTCCAGCAATCCTGCTCTCTTAAACCACCCAGCAGACCCTTAAAATGAACCTCGAGGCAGGCGAAAGGTGCAGGGCGTTTATGTTCCTCTAAACAAGACAAAGTGGGGACAAGACACATAGAAACAGATAAACCTAAGGTCTACACATGGCGGACTCTATCTTCCAGAATATCTCCAGCAATCCTGCTCTGTAGGGTCATGGCTGATTATAATCATTGCCTATAAATAGTCTTACAAACTACACGGACCCCTTCCTTTCAGGATAAATTTGGCATTTGTATAGCACGTTGCACGGCTCTTGTGGACAGGCTATACCATTTAGTTCAGGCGGACATACCACATTTGTTTAGGGACAATCATTTGAATACACTTTTGTTGATTGTTGCAAATAATTTTGATTCTTGTTGCAGTAGTTCGAACAATAATCATCACAGAAGAAAGTGACTGGTAGTAAGTCTAGCTTATTTCTACAATGAACAGGGTTTTCCCAATTCCAGTCCTAGAGGGCCAGAATCCAACACAGTTTGCAGATTTCCCTGCTCAAGCAATTCTAACACAGCTAATTACCAGGTATAGTAGGTGTATCTGAGCAGGGAAATCTGTGTTGCCAACTGGCCTCCAGGGCCAGAAGTTCCTTCCCCCCTATATCAATGTTTGCACTGTCAGTGTGTGCTTCTACCCTTCTGGCCACCGACCCAGAAAAGGTTAATGCAGAATGGGAGCTAGAGAGCTCAGCTTGACTGAAGTGTGTGAAGTCTGCTGTTTGTCTCTGATACAAATGTCTCTCACTCACTGCATCAGACTGGAGACCTGCATTAAAATGGCTCACTTTTAATAACGTTTCTGGCAGGGGCAATTCAGTGACTGACACAAATTGTGTTGACGGCACCGCCAAAGCAAAAAGAAAACTGGGTTTTTTAAGGAGTCAAAGCAATATTTAATGCCAGAGGAGGTTTCCAGGCAGAGCCTAACTGCACACCTCTGGTCCAATCTGCTCCATTTAAATTCTTAAGTACATAATTTGTACCTGCCCAGGCTGTGAGCTCTATCTGTAATACTATCTGCAAACCTATTTTCCTTTTAAGGGGGGAAGCAAGAAAAGACCTTCTGCATGTGTTACACTCTGAGCATCTGTCCTCATTGTTTCCTGTGTAACAAGTTAATGCAAAGCGCATATACACTATATATAGCTATATAGTGCTCACAGAAAGATCTGAGATGCTTCCGTAATATGTACAAATACATTGGTTTCATAACAAAAGTCCATCGACAAGCAATGTTTAACATATCTGTACATATATTCCGCACTGAGATTTTCTTTTTATTAAGTGTCATAATTGTTTTCGCCGATTAATTCGTTTTATTCTTGCCATTTTGCTATTAATTGCAATTGTAGCCACTGCCTCCCAAAGGGGTATTAAAGAAATGTTTGGCATTTTCAATTATTGCAAAGGTGTTACTGATTAAAGAGCACCTAATGATATTTTTATTCAAAACAGCTCTCTCAGAACTATAATTTGGGTTCCAATTTATTACTACTTGAAATGAATGTTGCACTTAAATCTACTGATTGTTTCTAATGTGGTCTATATTTGTAAACAAAAAAAAGATAAAGTAATGGGGTTTAAAATGAAGTGTGAGCAAAAGTATGGTTGGTTATAAAAAAGTTAATATTTTTACAGAGTTAAGCAAGCACCCCAGAATTTTCTGCGAGCATCGTATTTCTGCATATGTAATGTACTATGGGAAAAAAATCGGCAATACATATGTATGGATTGTATCCTAAATGTACATACACATAGGAGAGGCATCTGCAAAAGGCTTGGCTTCTCTCCTTATCTCAGCTTTATTGGTTTGATCTAGGAGCTTTGCATGTGGAAGGAGATAAGTCCTCATATTACATTACACAAGGCATGTCAAAGGCAGAAGTTTAAACACTGCTGTTGTATTACTGGGAATAAAACCCCCCGGGTTAGCGCATCCACGATTGCACAACAGCACTTACTAAGATTGCAGCAAGTTTGTAAGGTAATCCTCGCCGCTCAGATTCCCCCCCGTCATCACTTTCCTTTTTCCTTAGCGGTGTCAGGCCGCTGTGAGCGCGGTCACCTGTCGCGCCATTGATTTCCCCAAATCCAATTTCCCACCTTCGGTCTCAATGAACAGCAGAACCACCCCTGCTCTGTGGGGAGGCCTATCTGATCTCAGATTAGCAGTTTGGCTGCGTGTCAGCAAAGACAATGACAAGCAGACTGGTCTGAAACCAGCGTCCGGCATTCAGCGTTGAAAGGCCATTGTGTAAAATCACAAGCCTTGCTGTGGGCCTCGGCTCTTTACAGCCAGGTTGTGAAGCAGTCAACAGAGGCCTTGTTCCTTCTCTCCAAGGATCCTCGCGGTTTTCATCTATGTAAACAATACTTGTACTATTTGGATGCAATACCTCAGGCTGGAAGCAGAAAGCGTTGTTAAGGAGAAAGTCTTAAGAAAAAAGTGTAGGTATAATTGTGCCTATGGTTGGACAGATTGGGCAAAAACAGCCACCCAGGACCCAACTGTAGATCAAGCAGAACAGAATAAAACAGTTTTGCTTTTGAGCACAAGGACCATTATTGGTGTACAATATGAAAAAACCTAAGAAAGGCCCATTAAATAAGAGAACCTGTCACAATCAATAGGCACATGCAAACTGAACATTTTTCTGTCAGATAAATATAAAACTTCAGTAATTTTATTTTCTTATTCCAAAAACTGATGGGCATGCTATAGATCCCCGATACCGGAGTCTGTTTAATTGTTTTAAAAAAAACATTTCTAGAATGTAGAAATTGACATGATGAGAGCTATATTCTTCTGCACTTATTACGTAACATTTATTTATTTTTTTTGAAGGAGACTAGATTGGTCTCTGGATAATTATTTCAGTTATTACTTATTTTTAATTATTTGTGATTTTTCTTTTTTATTTTTGCACCTTCATGAAAACCTGTAACAGAATAAAGGCATTATATGTATGTCTTTAAAACATTACAAGAATTATCGTTGAAAGGCTTCAGGTTTTAATCTCAAATACATTTCTGTATATTGTATGTTGTCTAGGACTCACTTAAAGTTACCTTATAAACCCCTATAATAAATTTGTGAATTTATAGGTGAAAATATGTTGCACCTGCAAGCACATTTGCAAATTTAGCAGGGTGCTTTTTCCACACATTTCTTTGAGGACAGGTGTCATTAAAAGATACTTCTTTGGGTCAGCCAGTGCTCACCTTCAGACTGAAGAACATCGCAATTATAACATGCTTGACATTCAGATGCCCCAAATGAAATTTACCAATATAGCACACTGGTAACTTTTCATCAGCATAAACCACAGCAGATGAGAACCTAATTATATTTGAACCTAGATAGATGGCTTTAGGTTTTCCCCTGGTTCATACTGCAGCCCCTGTGATCTCTGATAGCATTAAGCACAGCCCTTTTTACAGCATCAAGCTTGCATTTCAGAATTCCAGCTTACACTTTGCCCTTACGTGTCAGTCTCAGGTGCTGTGTGATTCACATTCGTTCAGCATATGACAGGATTGGACTGTGTTGTGTCCACAGTCAGTTTAATACGGATCCAATCATATGTTCATAAAATGAAAAATTGTGTACATCAAGTGGAAGTAGATATAGATCAGTAGTAATTGTTTCTTGTTTATAAAAATTACGATTGACGGAGTTTATGGGATGTTTGCGGGCCAGGTTAAAGTGTCATCCACTTGTCTTACAATAAAGCCCCTCTATATTGGGATTTAACCCAGCGCTCACCATGAGGAAGGTACTTTTCCAGAATGAAGGTTCTACAACAGCCCTTCAAGATTAGCTTGTGTCCTGCACACATGATGTTCAGATCATACAGTCTGATTTGTCTTCCCAGGCAGCCTGTTGGTCCAATTGCACCCGTCTCACCCGGGTTTAGCTCTGAGACATGACAGCATTCAAAGGATTAATGGGGCTGATCATGCTTGGGAAGGCGGGGTCGCTTTTATGTGCGTGAGCATGGGTGAGTTGACGCAATGACCTCCACTGGCAAAATGTGGAATGAACACCCCTTTAAACGGGGGGAAAGGTCTCCTACAGAAGCCTGGAGATGAGAGACTGAAAAGGCTAACAGTGCTAAAGATATGCATTTGTCGTTTCCTGTATGAAAGCGTTGTTCATTTTTTGTTTGTTCTCATTTGCATTAGTAATATGGAGATGGCAGATGCTTCGAATATATTATCACCACACATTCATAACTGAATTATTCATCTAATTGGATTGCAAAGAAAAACAAGCTTCTTTTTTATATATGGGATAATAATGTGTATACATGCATGGACATAAATTACTGCGTTATTGTATCAGAGCAGCTCAATGAGCAGAGAAGATATACTCGCAAGTCCCTATTTGTGTTTCTTTAGCATGCATTGACCTCTACTTCGGCAACCAACATACCCACATCCTTTGAGCTTGATGTCTAATCAGTTTTAAAGCTTCTGGGATTGAAATAAATAAACTTTTGAGCACATCTATATATCACTGGCACGGGCACAACAGACTGAGTGATGATTCCCTCTTGACCTTGGAGAAGAGCAAATATGATGCTGAAGACTGAATTCCATCAAAAACAAGGCGAAGCATGTGTCTTTTAGGATACACGGAATTATAAAGTGCACCATGGCCAGGTATACACAGGGAACTGACCTTTAGCATCGGACACGAACCTGTCAGGTACAATTCCTACAGACAAACACTGAAATCCAGATATTAAAGAACGTGTAGAGCTGGAGTGGCATTTCGCTACAGCTAGACAGAGCCGAGAAGCCCATTGGAAGCCCATTCAGGAGCCATGGAAGCAATGATTCACTAAGCAGAGCATATGACTTGGCAGCTTGTCACATCGCCTTGTGTCAGTGGCCGGCCGGGGCGCACTTGCTTTCCCTCACACTTCATTTCCAGCCTCGCCTCTTTGCTACTAGCTTTCAGCCAGAAGACAAATCACAGCAGCCTTCGCCTTCACCAGCCACTTCCTTCCTCGCCCCACACGTGTCTGAAGCATCACTATCATCGCCAATAAAATCAATCTCATCAATATCCGTTCTCATGATTAAGTTCAAGTCACAATCATAAATAACAAAAGATTACAAATATTCAACTACAAAAAATCATGCATATGATCAGGAAATATTGCTTGCTTTCTGCATTTATTTAACTTATTTTTAATTTTATTAAACTCATTGCAAATAAGGCGTTTACAAAAATTAATTAAAACATTATATAAAAGCAGGGATCACAGTAAGAAAAAACTTGAGTGAAGCATTGCTTTGAGGTAAAAACACTAGTCACATTATGTACCCAGTTACTCAGTGGATGTGTCACTGGTGAGCCCCAGGCACTAATGAGGAGTTTGGAGACACTCAACAAACCTCCTCAAGTGGAACGAACTGCAGGAAAAAAAAAACATCTGCCATGGTTAACCCCCCCACAATTTATATAAAAGATCAACTAGTATATTTAATTTGAGTCTACTCATACTTACATAGTATTTGCAAACCAAGGTTTCATAATTTATAATTAAAAGAAAAAAAAAAAAAAAAAGAACAGAGAAAAAATAAAAGGTAAAATGTTAAGAATATATATATTTAATTCAAATGAAGCATTAATTCAACTTCAAACTGATGCATGTAATCCCCGATATCGTGAGCAGAGTGTTGGCCCTTGCGGTAAAAATTCAACCTATGCATCACATCATGCCAAGTCAGTAGTACGCAGTGTCAATTTTCATGCTCTCTCTTTTTTGTTGTGTGTGTATAGATTATGCTGCTCTCGTTTGTGACATTTTAATTCCCCCAAAAGTATTCAAAAGAAAATGAAGTAA
Source organism: Petrocephalus sullivani (assembly GCA_026780845.1). Lineage (NCBI taxonomy): Eukaryota > Metazoa > Chordata > Actinopteri > Osteoglossiformes > Mormyridae > Petrocephalus > Petrocephalus sullivani. The sequence continues at coordinate 10,951,126 of JAODKM010000039.1, forward strand.
CAGAATTTGAGTACATGCTTCAACATTTAATTTAACTGAGACTTTGGTGCAAAAGGATAAACTGTCTATTTATCCCAAAACCCTTTGTCTAATATATATAGTACATATATTCCTGAAATACAAGGTGACAAGGGCTTTGGTTAAAAAAATCATATTACTATGCTTTGTGGTCAGGATGACAGATGACTTCATTCAATCTCCCATAAGAACTTTGGATGCTGCTATGTATTGCTGTGACACAATCGCAATTAGCTACAAGTTACAATTTGTTTGACACAGTGTAAAATCACAGCTCGGGCAACATCAATTTCGAAAAGTCAGTAATTGTCAGTAATGTTTGAGTTAAATAATCATTATTACATGTGGCATATAAAGAAACATTGCAGAGCAACAGTAGTCAAGATGCATTTATATTACATTATAGTCTAAGAAGTCCTTTAGATGTATGCTCTTTCACATAGGTTTTTAAAATAGTCTAAGAATCGCAGGGAAGAATCAAAGCATCAGTTGAATGCAATAGTAATTTATGTAATTCCTCATACAATTACTAAACAAAAAATCACTGTACACATTTGAACTAAATAATTTTTAAACAATTGATATAGATTAGATGACAGATTGCTGGTTTTGCAGGTTTCTCCAGGTTCCCTAACACAGTCGAAAGACGTGCAGTTCTAGCATTTCTAGAGTGGCCATCAGCCGGCATCCCAGGTAGTGTGTACCTTAGGCCCATGTCATCTCTCTGCTGCTTGAGAGTCAGTGTGTGCGTTTTGCAACAACACCAGTGCCTCTTCCCAACCCACTACTGCTTCGCCACTTTACATTCAGCTGTTATCATCAGTATTTTGGTTTCCCAATTACATTTTATTCAAAAAGACCAATGACTCTCATATAATGTCAAAAATGAAAATATTTTGGCAGATGATTAAGGGTTTCTTTTGATAAGCAATACATTATTGTTTGAATTTGACCTGCACACATAGCATAAAGAATTTCAATTAAAGCCTTTAATACAGTAAGCAGGTGGGTAAGTTGAATCTACTGTTTGCCATAGTAAATTCTGCTGTCTGGGAGGAGTTTAGAACAAAGCTGTCATATTCTGTAAATAGCCTGTGAAACTGATACTGTGAACACAAATAAGAAATACATGGATTTTTTTCTGTATGTCTTCTGCTACATTGAAGTATGGCTTCTTCAAATGTCTTCCCCAGACACAGTCAGGCAGAGTAAGACATTTTTTTGAGTACACCTACTTTTAAGGGAAGGAAAAGGTGTTTTTATTCAAGTTATGGTATCACAAAAAAAAAAAAAAAAATCAGATCCTCAAGATCCTGCACAACATGACGTGCTACAATGACAGAGGCTGTGCGCTTCCTCAGAGCTTGCACAATGCACCCGGTGCCAAGCAGCAGAGTGTGGAGTGACTTTTAATGTTTTTAAATAGTATCATGAACACAGTCTGTCCTGGAAAGTTTAACAAAAACAAATAAAGAGGCGGGCACAGTGAAAAAGACAAGGAGGAGATGGGAAGAGCAGAACTTGAAAATAGATCTGATCTGGAAACATGCCGATATTTCTTTTTCTGTGTGCTGACAAAGGTCTGAATATCAGTAGAGGAAGCACAGACACCCAATGCCTGGGCACTGCAGTCACCCTGCACCGTCGTCGAGAGTTTCCCATAAAGACAAAGGGTCCGGCAGCCCATTCTACAGGCCTCGACACAAAGCCAAGTTAAAAACTGACACCTTTTCCTTCAGGCGCTGACAAAACACTTTTGTTTGCATGGTTAGAAACATGTTGCAATCCCCGCATTTCCACAATAGAAACCAAATACAGTATAAGGCGAAGGCTCGGCAGAGAGAGCCATTTTACCATATCCGCTAATCCGTTTATCAGATAGAAGCTCGGTGTTTGTTTTGTATTCTTGTTCCTTCCTGTTATTGCATTCAGTGTTGCGGGTCTCGTGACCGCAGTATTAAATCTCCTGGCAATATCTGAATTAAGGAGCCTTCCCATTGCAGCGAGGCTCAAAATGGCTTGCGTTAGATTACCGAGCGCTTCTGTGCAGGCGCGCATTTTAGCCATGTAGCCAACGTGAGACAGAGGAGATCTGGGAGCTAAAAATGCACGCACGGAGAACATCCTGTCAGGCCATCCACGACGATGAAAACCTTACATAAATAAATTACGTAACGACACTCACCAGACGAATATCCAGAACTAAACTGGCAGCAGCTGTGAAATTCCCTAGTGACATCATTCAAATAATGATTCATGTCAATCCGTGGAACAAAGCAACAAGTTTTACATTACCACTTTTAACTGTATGCAGTATTCTGTGCTCGAATCACTTTGTTCTCCAAGTCTGTCATGCATAAAATAATCAGAATTTAAATCTTCCATTGTTAATCTTTCAGACTCCAAAATCCTGTAAATTTCATTTTATACACTATAAAAGAATGATACATATTTCCATATTAATTTGAATATAATATATTTGCAAATTCAGCAACACTTGCAAAAAGGTGGAACTATGCAACTCTTATTAGCTGATTTCCAATACCTAATTTCTGGACTTAACACAGAATATTGATGCTTGAAATTTAATGTATATTGATTTTAAATGTAAGCACAGGGGCGGTCAGGGGTTCAACCTCAAATCGCATTTCATTCGTGGTAAATAGATTCAATTTAAACAATTTCCTCAGGCATAATAATAGTATTCTGATTCTAAATCATTGTCACTAAAATGCCCATTGTGTGGGGACTGGCATCCCCTGCCTTGAGCCCTGTGCGTCATGAGGCTTCAGGTTCAACTGCAATGCCATTTCACATCAGCAGTCATGGAAGATGGTGTCTCCTTCCCTATTCGGTACATGACCAGCAGCTGTACAGTACCACCTCAGGAAAAAAGGCAGTGGGCTTGGTCAATACTGAAGAATAGGCAGATACAAAACAGATCTACTCCTATGGCATTTATGTTTGAGGACAACGTGACGAGGTGCGTCACGGAAGCGTAGGAAGGTGGGACGGATTTGCAGTTAATGTCAGCCTTGTCTCACTGGCTGCCCAGCACACAGGGCACATAATCACTGCAGCATTGCCGGCATCCTATTCCCTTTTCCTGTTCAGACTGACTTAAACTACACAGGTGTACATGGTTTCTGAAAAATACATAAATATTACGTAAACACTATGACCATTTGACCACTTCGGAACTTCTGTAGGATAAACCACTCTTAGGTGTCCTGCATTTCATCCAAACAAATGGGCGGCCATTGCTGTGAAAAGCTGGCCGTGTTGTCGCGCCACATAAGGAATTATAAGGTAGAAGGTATTATAAAAACCACAATGTTAAAACAGAATTTAAATGAATTAAAACTGAAACTATATTAAAGTAAAAGCCAGAAAACTGGGACAGAACATCTGCAGGTATCTTGGTGCTTTCAGGGTTGCAGGTCAGAATTCGGTTCTAGCTGCCCGTTTAAAGGCAGAGAGCCCCAATTGCATTGGGATTTTCTCGTGTTGTGCAAAGACATCGGTTCAATTTGGAGAGTTTCCCTTTGTGTGTCCGATTTATGTATAAGCAGTTATAGAAAATCAACAGGTGGATGCATGCATGAAAATGTCCTATATCTAGGGCATAAAGATGTATATAAACCTATGTGTGAAAATGAATCTGGCTAAGGAACGGAACCAGAGATTGAAAACTGTAAATGTGCAAACGACAATGATATGTGGCAGTCAGTTATATTCAACAGCTGGTGGTTGGATGCCAGGAAAATGAACACAGCTGCCCCTTAATTAACCACAGTTGTCTCTGTCCTTCAAAAGTTATTTTGCTGATGCGAGGAGCCAAAGTTTTCATGGAAAAAAAAGGCTAAACAAATTAAAGAGCATTCCACCCTGCAAAGCAAAATCTTTAATGGCATGTAAAATTATTAATAAATAACATCTAGAAAAAAAATCATAACAGTTAATAATTTGGTATGGAAATTCCAACAATGATTTACTGGGAAAGCGCTGGTTAGCCATTTTACAAACTGGAACTGCATGTGCACCACCCGAGCAAACGAGCATAATTAAATGCCTACTGCATCAAAAATACCATGTACTAAAACAGTTTGACTTCTAAACAGTTCAACAATATTAGCCATCCAAATTAAAACTACCTGTTTATGGTTGGTTGTTGTTAAATTGAGATTAACAGTCTGCAAGGCTCAAGCATTTGAGTTAGCAGGAATATGGAGCGTGGAAATGGAAAAATAACGAGCGGGAGCCAGCGTGCACACTTCTCAGCTGCCCGCTTCACTAATTGGTTAGCTGCAGCTTGAGAACATGCTTTAAAATTGATGAGCCATCTCCATAATCACAGGATTATCAGAATTGGTGCATTAAGAGGTGCGAGTACAACAGCAGCGGTACGGGTCCTCAAACTACATTTCAAAGTCATGGTACTTCAGGAGCCTAGCGGCTTCCCAGGCTGTGGAGCCGGGGGCTCAGTGCTGTCAGAGAGGGGCAAACCATGTGGTGTGTCACCCACAGGCTGTCAGAGAAGCCCCCTCTGGGCCAGTGTGGCCCGGGGGAGCGGCAGGCCAGGCTGGGAAGCTGGCATCCCTTCTGTGACACACACATGCAAGGGAGAGCCATTCTTGCTCTCTCGTTCCTCTAGAAAACAGTCATGATAAATCTCAAACTTCCTTCTCAGTCTCTAATCCAACAGTCTGTCATGAACCACAAAGAGTTTTAGTCGCTCCAAGTGTAGCATAATTTAAAAATAATAATCATATAAGTATCAGGACGCTCCCAAAGCATCAGAAGCATATTTAAGGCCACTTACAGGCAGAGCTTCAGAAGCAAACTCCAGTCCATCCCCACCCCAATGACTGTGTGTTAGCTAGCCTGCTGCTTCAGCTCCCCCCCCTCCGTGGCTCTGCAGACGTGGAGTGTGGCGCCAGCAGACAGAAGCAGGAAGATAAGGAAGCTCACTGGGAATCCCAGCCAGTCCACCAGCCATCCCGCCAAAGCGCTGAACGTCAGCTTCCCCAGCACCTCCAGCGTGGCCAGGAAGCTGTAGTGAGTGGCCTGGAAAACAGAAGGAAGAGATGGGAACATACCTGTACAAATGTGTCATGTGGAATCCATCTTTGATATCACTACTCAAGGAATGGTGGGAGGAACAGGAAGGGGGAAAGAAGTCATTAGAAAACTTAAAACTGAGGATGTGAGAAAAGTACGAAAAATGTGAGCTACACGCATCATTTTCAGGGATGTGCATCTCCATCACCGAGGTCGATGTGATACACATTTCAATACATTGCTAATGATCCGATACATAAGAAGCAACTACTAATGCGATACGGTATGACTCACCCCTATTGCGATGCAGTGCGATTTGACACGATTTGAAGCAACATAATGTGATTCCAAGCAACGTGATGCAAAAGAATATGATACTATTCAATTCAATACAGAGAGTTTGATTTTATTTAATTGGTCCGGTTTAAGCAGACAGCAAATCATGAATTTAAAAAAGTACCATTTTTACTTCATATATTTCGGGCTCAAGTACTGCAAATCATTAATACATCCCGAATTGTATGCAGGGCACACTTCTGCACTCAGCTCGGTGACTCTTACCACCCCTAATCATTTTAGATAACAGCTTTTCATGTACAGGGTCATTTGGATGAAGGCATCTACTAAATAACTAAAACTAAAAGAAAAAAAAAACATGCAAGAACAGGAGCTAAAAACTAATTTGGAAGTGGGAAAATAAGGGAGACAAAAATGAAAGCCATGGACAGGTCCAAGCTAAAGGCACTTTAAAGGGAGAGGTCTGATTTGTTTCGTTATTTGTTGGAATTTGCCCGATCTCCTGCTCTACACAGAGGGAGAAGAATTGAATGCAACAGGTCCAAAAGCAGTGCCTGAAGCCTACGGGACCTCTAAAGAAACAAGCTTTGAAAAGCCAAGACTGATTATCCGACTGAGAGCTGGCAAAACACGATGAGGAGAGGGCACGAGTTTGAATTAACCCCCCTTCGATGATAAGATGAAACATTTGAAAACCAGTTCTCGTGCGTGGGGACATTTGTAAACCCATTCACGGGAATCAGAGGGCAGGTTGTCAGTGGCTACAGAGGGAGGCTAGCAAAGAAAGTAGTGGAGGTTTGACATCAGTTTCATAATCATGTATGGCTGCCCTAGATGCTGTAGCAAAGCTCCCATCGCAATCCAGGAGCCGTCACGACAAAAAGGAAAGAAAATGCACAAAAGAAATTATTACCTAATTACCAAAATCAATTATACTCAACATGCGCAGAGAGAGCAGGCCAGTCCGAAAGTTCAGTGCAGAGAAGCCGAGCGAGACATTTCACAAGTAATGACGCGCTGCGTCAAAGTTGGCGAGAGGCTATTTACAAACACACAAATCTGGAAATGTATAAAAAGCGAACTGTCGCTCTGTATACGGTTTCAGCAGTCAGAGTGCAGTCCCGCTGGTATGAGTACACTGGCTAATTTAAAGTATTTAGCAGGACCCTCACTGGACGTGCCACAGAGTATTGGCTTACTAATCACTGGGCACAAGCTCTGAAATATTTAGTTAAATGCATCTGCGTTATGATTAAACTGCAGTTTATTCTGGCAATAATTACTCCCTCCCCCCATTAAGACGTGTAAAAAAGCACATGTAGTGTTCTCTGCCATCTTTTATCTAAGACGCTTCTAAAAGTCACTGACTGAAGGGTTCTGAATACTACTTTTGAAAATCTAAAATGCTACCGTGCCATTTCAGCAAGGCTAGGACTTACCAGAAGGCCCAGCAAAGTTACTGCTCAGGCGATCTACTGTAATATCTAGCTGTGAAGAAGCTCTGAATTGAGAATGTGATATAAAATTCAACTCATACCAAGAACACTGGATTGACTTATTAATCACAGGAATCGACTGGAAGCTTCAAATTTCTTCAATTTCGTTGTTCCTTGCAAAAGTGACAATGACAAATATTTCTTATCTTCAATTCTTTCCAGAAATAAATTCTGTTTAAATGATTGAAGGGTAGAGCCTCTCCCTCACCCTGCATGCTCTGTGTTTTACGGGGACTTCGGCACATACCCCTCATCCACTACCACCTCCCTCACAGGTGTGTTCTTTAGCTAACTGCATGCCGTCTGTGTCCCAGGTTCACAGCCATACCTGAATGCTTTCTTCTGCTTTCTGTGTGCAGTTCATCATGGTGGTGAAAGTAAGAGTGGTGATGAGTCCGCCCAGAAAATGCTGAACACACAAACTCAGTATGGCCGCACCTGAGATGGCAAGAGAAATGCATGTTTGCTACAACACCAAATCAAGATTAGAAAGCTTTTGACACATTGAGAGGGATAAGGTTTTAGGTCAGAGTTCCCAAATTCCAGTGCTGGAGGGCCAGAATCCCACACAGTTTGCAGATTTCCCTGCTCAAACACACCTTACTCAGCTAAATACCACGATTAGTAGGTGGGTCAGAGCAGGAAAATCTGCAAACTGTGTTGCAAACTGGCCCTCCAGGACCAGAACTGGGGAACCCGGCTTTAGATTTAGGGAGATTTGAGCCCCTGAAGCAACAGACTTTCCTTCACTAGTTTCATATTGCCCCAAAAAAAAAAAAAAAATCAGCCGATTATGAAAATATTAATATTATTCAAAACATCCAAATTAAAAATATTTGTTTTTTTAATTTGGCTTGAATTCACCTCGTCATTCTAGAAGGGTGTTCTGAATTTTCAGGTTTCAGACAGGTGGAGTGTAACGAGATATTAGAGGGACAGTTTCATTAATGCAGGGGG
>JAODKM010000039.1:10958968-10972105 GCA_026780845.1 Petrocephalus sullivani
AACATCAGCCTTACTTGGAAGTTATAAACAAAAGACATATAAGATCCATACCCGCAGATCACTGAGAGGGGAGTGGATTCGGGGGTGGCCCGAGGGGGGTTGGCAGTCACTATCTGGGATTAAGCAACAGTTTGAACTGGGCAGCAGACCTCAGTGTATTGCAGAGAGTAAACGAACACACTTCTGGTTTCTGTCAGCTGGGTCAGAAAATTGCGTGTTCCCCTTTTTTAATCCTTACCCAGCGCTTCAGTGAGCTTTTAGACTAGTTTTCTCTGGCAGGTGAGGCAGCCTTAATGGCATGTGAAAACAGCGAACAAAGGCAACGAAAGCAAGGATCCGCGCCTGGGAAAAGGAGCCGGGAAGGAAGCCGAGGGCCGCAAATGAGTGCCGTCTCGTCCTATTCAGCCAAACATGTATTCCCTCTAAAGCACCACTGCCTTTGACTTTCAGCGTTCCCTGAATAATTCAGTGCCGATGTTTAGTTTTGCCTAACAAGACTTCTCCATTACTTATCCAGAAATGAGCTATATGGAACCCGTCTCATCTGAGGCAGGGTGCCTCATATAATATTTAAATAGCAGAAGAAACCGGGGGCCCCTTTGTTCTTGTGTGCATGCGCGTCGGGCGAGAGCGGTAACGGCTCACACGCGCCCCCACAAAAAAAGCCAGAAAGGCTTCAGGGAGGTGCGCAAACAAAGCCAAACAACTCAGCGTCAATCCTTTTCATAAAATAAACATTCAAAGCACCGATAAGTGAACGGAGCTCTCTTTCAGTTAACGGCAACTACGGCGGTGCCGGCGACACACGGCGGGGGAAGGGGCACGCCGGTTCAAAGAGACTAACGAGAGTGTTGCATGGAAATCGAAAAAACTAATTTCTACAAGATGTAGCAGAACTTTCAGAACAAATTTAACACCCGCCGCTTTAATGTGATCTGGCTGAGAGCGCATTTTAGAAAGTGCCTTAAGTAAGCGGGAATGTAATGCGGGTGGCATGCAGCATTGCCTATAGGCTAACGCGCTGGATTCACGCGTTCCCACACGCTTAAAAGTGATGGGGGAGTGGCTGACAAACAGGCTTTCCTGTGCGAGAGAGGGAGGTATCACAACATATCTCCACCTTGCAGGCTCAAACACCAGGATAATGAGATTATATTTTATTTCAATATATATTTCTGCTGTTCCAACTACTGTCTTATGCACTAGTTGGGAACATGGTACTACAGTCCTTATTTACTGAAAGCAGAAGTGATCTGAAGAACATATGATAAGGCCTGTAAATATGAGAACTACTATTAAATCACTGATACAGGCATATTTCGCTTTTACTAATCTTCAGTCCATGGCCTGCCACAGAACAAAACAGATGCCTGGGGGGGGGATAAGACATTGAAAAGAGAACATAACATCTAGAATCATCTATGAAGATAAAGGTGGGATTTAGTGTCAATACTCAAGACCAATCACAAGTACAAATGGGCGACATTGCAGAACGGCCATTCAATTCTATGGCTACTCAGCTATGAAAGTGGTAATTGAGGGAAGTTGAAAACAAAGAGTGATTCAACTCATCCATTTTTTTGCTCTTTCATCCTTCATGAGCGGCTCAGCACTGACGCAACCTCTCCCAGGCATGGAGAAACGCAGAGGCCCAGCCTTACCTATCATCAGGTTGGTGTGGCTGTAGAAGAGCAACAAGGCGGTCTGGAAGGCCATGCTACACATCCTCAGCATGAAGGTGCTCCTCATCAGGTAGCCAATGCTGCGGAGATAGTGGGGTTGGCACGGTTTGCGCGATGCGTGACACAGAGCCTCACACTGACACACTGCCATGCTGCCACCTCTGCCCCTTATAGCCAAACTTCCCTCTCACACGTTGCCCCCCTAATGAGCCTGATGCCAGACCCCCCTTAACAAAAGCCCACACGTGAGCTCTCCCAGCACTCATCACCATTCTAATTGATTCCCTGCAAGAAGCTAAAGCAGCAAATCCCCCGGTGGGTTGAGTTTGCAAGTAATCAATATCCCAACAAGATCCACCACGACAGGCTGATTAAGCACAGGGGCAATTAGTGACCATCAGACGTGGCGTTCACAGTCAGTCAGTCAGTCGTTATCTGCCCCAGCACTCGATTTACCCCAGTGACAATCAAATGCCAGCTGGGCGCTGTCAGTCACAGGTGGGAGTGGAAAGACACCACTTGGGCTTTAAAAAAAAAATAAAAAGTTTCTGTTGCAGATTAATAGCTAAACTTAAGCAATTACAAAATATAGAGATAACGGGCCAGTTTATCAGGTAAACCTTGCTAGTACCAGGTCAGATGCCTTCAGAACCACCTTAATTCTTCGGCACACAGAATTCACACAGGTGTTTGAAACATTCCTGAGAGACTTTGGTCCATGTTCACATGACAGCATCAAGCATTTGCTGCAGATTTGTCAGCTGTACCTTCATGATGTGATTCTCCCGTTTCATCACATCCCATCGGCGCTTGAGAGGATTGAGATTGGGTGACTGATGGGACCATTTGAGTACAGTGAATTCATTGTCATGTTCAAGAAAACAGTCTGAGAGCTGTGACATGGAGCACCGTCCTGCAGGAAGTAGCCATTAGAAACTGGGTAGTCGTCATAAAGGGATGGACTTGGTCAGCAAGAATACTCAGGTCTACTGTGGCACTTAATTGATGCACAATTGGTACTAAGGGGCTCAAAATGTGCCAAGAAGACATCCCCTACACTACTAAACCACCACGACCCGCCTGAATTGATAAAAGGCATGGATTCATGCTTCCATGTCGTTTACTCCAAATTCTGACCCTCCCGACAGAATGTGACAAAAGACATCTAGACTTTTACCAATATTCCATTGTCCAATTTTAGTGAACCCGTACACACCGTTGCCTCAGTTTCCTATTTTTAATAGATTGGAGTGGCACCCGGTGTGGTCTGCTACTGCAGTGGCCTATCCCCTACAACGTGTTGTGTGTTCAGAGATTCTGCATACCTTGACTGTAACCAGTGCCTATTTCAGTTATTGTTGCCTTTCTACCAACCTGGAGCAGTATTTCATATTTGCTTCAATAAGCAGTTGAATAGGTATACCTAACTACATGGTCAGGGAGTGTATAAAAGCCATTGATAACCTGTTTCATTCCTGTATACATCAAATAATAAGCACACATCTATACAGCCATTTATTAACACTTATTAATACATTCTCAAACTACATATAAGAGAATGGCTGGAATGAGCAGGTGAGAAATGACTGGAATGAGAAGTAGGTGAAATTATATTAACATTTTATATACTGTCCAATGATGGATGCACATAAAAACGCAATATCCATCTTAAACCATTCATATTTCCCTCTGGTAAGCAAATGAAGCGATATTCATACAATGCCTCGCTAATATATCAGATGTACTTTATCTTAACAAGATCGATGCTATAGAGTTACAGATGCTGTGATCTGATTTGGGGGGGTGGGGGGGTAGTTTTTGGCTGGTGAAGAGTTTCAGATTGGGCAGTATAACTGTCCAAATTAGCTTTTAGCAGGCTGAAACTGTAGCAAATGAGGGTATGAATAGGAAATTCTATCTGACGGATGAGGAAGTTGGGCTGAATGCACATGGTATCAGGTAAAGGAGACACTGCGGGTGAAATTTTGCATTCCAGCACTAGTCACATTTTGCCGACTTAAGTCATTAATTTTTTTTTTTTTTTTATCACCAAAGGACCCAAAAGATTAGGAGTTTGCATTTGTCCAAACTAAATAAAGTGGCTTCACTGTTTCGGCTAGGTCTCATGAACTGTTTAGCAATAGGTGACTCTGTCTGGTGTGATGCAGCCCAAACTGCAGGCAGCATGTAAGCATATCAGCATTCTTGGGCAGCTAACAGCCAAGGCACAGCATAGGTTATGGCTCTCTGATAACCTATTTGAAAAAGAACAAAACTCTAAATAGTATTAAAGTGGTACTGGCAACTTGGGATAAAACAAGAATCTTAGTTCAACATTACCAAAAAAAAAAAAAAGTTGAAGTTTCCCTTTCATAGGTACAAAGACTCCCTTTTCCCCCAAATTGTGCACAAACAAAAAGTTGATATAGATTTTTCCTCTAGTGAGTGTATTTGAGAATCCCCGTTCCTGAGACAGCACTGTATAAAAGCGAGCAGGTCCCAAAGACGCTTTTTTCCTGCAGCTCAGCGTGTGAAAGAAATCAATACTTTCGCCCTTACACCTTGCACAACAAGATTTTCAGCTCTGAGAGAGGCTTGTGTTTACTTTAATTTGAAAAGCTGTCCCAGAGGGACTTTTACTTTGCCGTGGCTATAGACTCTGGTGTTGTGTTTGGGGGTGGGGGGGTGGGGGGTCTGGTCTGGTCTGTGGCTCTTTCTATTGACGGTCCCACAACAGGCTGAATCTGAAGCGCTATTCTATTCGTGAAGCTACTTATCACCGCCGCACACATGCGGCTTCGGAGGTAGAGAGATGCAATGCAGTCACACAGATCTAATTAACTGAAATTAGAGCCGGGGAGATGGGAGGTGAATTGAATACCTTTCGCCTCTCGACAGTCTTATTAGGGACTCCTATCACTGGAGCCTTTGACAAAGCGAATGCTTTCCTCCACCCCAGTCACTCGCACTCGACAGCCACTCGTCAAATTGGGGCTATCGCGTCCACATTAAATTACAACATCAGCACAATGTGGTGTTTGATACAGATGAGCTGTGCTACTGAATATAAGCACACAACAGTACAACCAGCACTCCATGGATTACACTGACTGCGAAACCCCGGCTTATCCGAGCCAATATGGTGATGCAGCCTTTACACACTTATGTTACTGTGAGGTTTATGTACAGCTATTCTGGGACATATTAAGAGTGTAAATCACAGGCTTAAGTCTTGAGTCACAGGACTCTCTCATGACAACTAAAGCATTTCACTATACCAGTAGTACAATGTATGACTAAGTGACAGAAGTTAAAATTTAATGATGACAGGATGCAGAATTTATAGGAGGAAATTACAAAATATCAGATACACGCAGTCATACTACAGCGTGAACTATTTTAGAATAAAGAATTTTTTGTTATAGATTATAAGACTTTCACTAAAGCTCTACTGATGTATCAGGGACCCAAGAACAGCATGAGTACAGTAGACGCATGTGATGTATTGCATTGATGCTGTGTAAATAATCATTAGAACGGAACTTTAGAAGCTTTGTTTTAAAGGGACTCTGCCATATTATGGAAACAAACAGTTAACTGAGAAGAACAAAAGTTCAAGCTGTGAATGATCATTATAGATAGGATGGAGTGGAGAGGTAATGTGGAGAAAATAAGTTTGGACTGAGGAAACTGACACCCAGACATGGTGGGGAAAATATACAAACTCAACACACACACACACGCACACGCACACGCACACACACACACACACACAGTAGGACAGGGATTCAAATGTCCAACACTGGAGGCGGGTGCATTATCCACTGAGCCATTGCACCAAGTCAGACAGTTACAAGTATAATTTTATTATACACTCCAGAATGCTGTTTATGTTTCGGGGAGGGCGACTGAGTGTTTGTGGTAGGAGTGTGACAAACTGATGACCATCGAAACAGAACGAGTGACCCAGAAGTGTGGGTGAGCACTACCTGTGCCGGGCGAGAAGCATCCCCGCTACAGTGGAGCCGCACACGGAGAAACCCATGGCCACCATTCCATTCCAGATACCCAGCTCCCGGGCACTCATGTGGTGGTCCAGAAGGAAGAGGGGAAACATGGTCACAGCACCTTGCTCACCTGCAAGGAGAAGGCACATGGGGCCAGACAGTCATGCAAGTTACTGTCCCGTCCCGTCCCGTCCCGTCCCGTCCGTCCGTCCGTCCGTCCATCCATCCATCCATCCATCCATCCAATGTCCTTTTTGGTTCAGAGTGGCAGGAAGCCTACAGTCTATCCAAGGAAGCACAGGGTAAAATGCAGGGGTACACCCTGGAAGGGACAACACATACATGCAAAGACAAAATCATGCACACTACGAGCAATTTAGAAATGCCAATTAGCAAAACTGCTCGTCTTTGGATTGTGGGTGGAAAATAAATACAAAATTCAAATACAGAGCCAAATGTTCAAATGTAACAGTACTGCTTGATTCAACGGTTACAATGCATTGCTTGAAATTTTACCCAAGTTTCTAAGGGATCAATATCACACCATTGCCTACTGCTCCTTATTTTAATGAGATTCTCTACATGCAAAAATTAAGCCAGGTATTGCTAACTGTACACCATCATCCAGCAATCAACATAAACATGCAGCAGTAATAATGCAGCAATAAATCTGGTTATAACTGTATATGATCCTGACCCTTTGGTGTAATGAATCAGACTTTCACGTAGACCAAAACTGAAATCTTGGCGCTCCCAGAAAAAGATTATACTGGAAAAGCAGGTAAAATATACATTTAGTTTATATAAATAGACGATGCCTTAATTGCATGCAAACAAAATACACAGAATAATGTTAAACTGCATCATTATGGTATATGAATGTAATACAAGCAAATTAATTCTTTTTAATACAAGTACAGATTTGAAAACGGAATAACTATTCTTGGCAACTTCTGTCAAATTCCTTCCAATGCAAGAAAAGCAGTCATGTGACAGCGCCGTTTCCGAATTTCAGCTTACACATGAACAGATAATAAATAATGAAAATATCTAATTACTAAAAAGTTTAGCAATGGTGTATGAAACAGACAAACTCTGCTCAAACTGCAAGACTGGCAGAGTGATGGCAAACTTGTGCCGTCTTGGGTCGACTGATCATTGTTTTCATCACATAAACTTTGAAATATTTAGAAGGGTTATAATTATTTATGGAAACTACCTTCAGAAAGCGTGACTTAAGATCTTCCAGCCTTCTGAGCGACAGCTCAGAGACCCCTGCCGGAGCAAGACGCAAACTGTCCCGGAAAGCTTCACTTGTACAAAAAGACAAAAATCAAGATGATACATCAGACTGTTTTGTTTTTGACAAAGCCTGGAAAATCCCAAACCAACCTTCTCAGCATGACAATGGCAGAAGAGGAGCGCATACTAACGTCGATCCAGGACGTAACGAAAAGAACTGCAGCCTTCACCACACTCATTAACTCGACTCACCCCAAGAGCCTCGGCGGGCTGTGGATGGATCTGAGCGCGATGGAGACATTTTTAATGCTGAAGGACTGTGCACGTTCACAAAGATTAAAAACCACTTACAGAGTTCATTCTTTATGTGTGAACGCTAAGCCGACTCCACTTATTATGATCAACTGATGGTTTGCAGACATATCTGAAGGCCCACTTTGTGAAAGACTAAGCCTGATGTCAAAAAGCATCCTATTATAGAGTGAGAGAATCATGGGCTGTGTGCATAGAATATGCAGTATATCAAATCCAAATCCTTCATTAAATTAACAGTAATAAGAGATGTCTAGCTAAGCAATACTTCAGATTATCATCTTTTTTCATTTAAGAGTCTTAATTGGTCGTTATTATTTTAATTATATCTTTCCAAAACAATTTCTCTATATAACACATTTTATACCACTGCAGAAATACACAGAATATCTTAAAAGCAGGTACGGTAGTATCCCAGTATACGTCATCTCAGCATATGTCAAATTCCACTTTACGTTGCTTGTCTGTAGTATAATTAATTTCACACAACTCATTTTTTTTTTTACACGATAGAATACAGCTGGAGAGGCTTGACAAAACTTACATAAACAACATCATTTATTTTGATGAAACAGTACTAAATATTTCATGTAGTCACTTTTATTACAGTAATTTCTAGTTTGTTCTTCTGAATACTAGGTGAACGTTGACTTTTAAGATTGCAAAGTGAAAACTGACTTTTATAATTAATTAATGGTGCATTTACGCCAATGGAAATGACTACGTCTATTTATTAGTCCTTCTCAGGCACTTTTAAGGCATTATTATCGAGTTACATCAAATTCGGCTTACGTCAGGGCTCTAGGAACCAATTAATGATGTAAGGCAGGGTATGACTACTTAAAAAGTAAAAAGAAAATAAAAAAAAGTATGTGCACAAGTGAAATATAATCCGTCTGTTTGATTAGATGAATCTGAGGTACTCAGACAAAAGTTCCCAAATAAAATAGATCCTAAATAAAATACCATAAACCTTCAGTTATACCTCATTCAAAGGATTCTGAACAATTAGGCAGCCAGTGACTAATCAAATACTTAACCATTAGTCTGTTCAATACCCACCTTAAATAAAGCAGTTGAGATTTATACAAATACAAACAAACCTCTAAGACTCACAGAAAACACTGTGATGTGTCACACCAGGCCAGAATTTAAGCACCACCTCTCATCAAAACCTAATTAATAAACATCTTTGCTGGAATTAAAAAACAAAAATCAGCATGTGAAGAGGTTGTGGCCCCAGGACCAGGATTATCAGAGCCCCAGTCACAAGCAAGGGAAGCAGCTTGAGGAGGTGGGAATTCAGTAGACTAGACATGGCAGGGTTGCACTAAGGCTCGTTTACTACTTTATCTTTTAAACAAATTACTATACGGGATGGTTTTACTCACAGAATATGACTGCGGGTGGGGGGGGGGCAGAATAGTTAATTGGTCTTTGGATAAGCAAATGAGACACAGACACAGGAGGGAGGGCAGAGTATTGAAGGCCTGGGGGGGGTGTCACAGGGCAACAGTACCACAGGACAAACACCATAAAACGTCAACCTAGCCCACTACAATACTGAGGGGTGCATTAAATATCCTATGGAGCTGTAAGGAAAAAAAATTTGTTTTGCAAACAAAAAAAAACCCCAGGACCATTTGCAGCTGGCCAGATGCAAATAATTGATTTATTAAGTTCTTTAGTAATACACCTGTTAGATGAAACACTAAAAATGAAACTGAGATTTGCTATATTTTTCCAAATCAGTATTTTATATTTTATAAGGACAGCATTTTGGCACAAAACTGTTAAGACTACAAACAGCACATGTAGCATATGTTAGTTGCACTTTGTCATATACACTGGTGTTTAGACTGGATGAAAGCACTGAATTTCATGCACAACAGGAGGTACCAGAAGACATTTACAACTGCCAAAATAACACTCACAGCATGCAGAAAGGCCACATTTTAAAAGTAAAACTAGACTGCATATCCACATTCTTTCAAGATATATTCAATGTCCTGCCTTACTGTATTATAGATTTAAGGCTTTATTTTATTTTTTTAGGCATTTAGAACAGTATGTGCCTTTCATGAACAGTAGCCATAAATCCAAGTCACCGGATATAGATGGTATATACTGCCAGATATGGCAAATAAACTTATTTTCAAAACCCAAATAACATGCATTTGAGATTCTTTGCCAGAATTATTTTTTTAACTTCTCATCTGCTTAACTGATTAATGGCCTCACAGACAGTTTCTGATTATGCAGCCAAAAAGAGTATCCTGACTTTTGGTCAGACAAGCTGAAGACAGTGGAATGTTACGTTACGACAGAATACACGGAACGTATAAAACACATCCATCCATGCAGAGGACGGGGGATACCTGATACAGGTGCTTATTAGCATCATTTATAATTACACACACAGGGACATATACAAAGCTGGACGAGGTGATAGTGCCGGTCGTGCTACCTGAAGCCTGGATTCAGCCTCGCATTACGCGCCCATCTGCAGCTCTCAGATGCCCACAGAAGCCCCCGGGTCTCTCTCGCTCGCCAGCGTGGGGGCCCATACGGCAGGAGGCACACATGCCGCCATGTGGCGCTTATTAATTAATTCATTCCCTTGGTTTCCCCACGGTTCTCTTCATTCCCTCTAGAAAATATTTGCTTCACATCCCCATGGGGTCTACAGTAGATGGGGGGGGGGGGCAAACGCCTCTGCTCCAAACCCTCTCTGCTCCCACACCCCATCCACCTGGACCCTTCTCAGGGAAAAGTTCCTCCTGCCCATCTTGCTCCCGCACCGCCTAAGACGACCCAGGCCAGACATCACATCACTCCAGCCTCCAATCACGCGGGGGGTCAGTGGCACGGGTGTCCCAGATCATTTAATACATATGACAGCTGGCTGGGTATTTTAATTAAGCTCGAGCATCACAACTGTGAGAATGGCAGGGATGAGTGGGACCAAAGGACTCTTTGGTTATTTCTATAAAAAATAGGTCCTATAAAAAAGTCCAATCCAGCTCGACTACCTGTGAGATCACAATTATTACTTACCATCACTGTCTTACTGCTAGAAACCGAGAGAAAGCTCAGAGCATCCAATGCATCAGCCCGAGTCAAGCTCCACAGTGTGGCAAGACAGTAGCATAAAACAAGCTCAAACACATACGAAAAGTTAGCTCCCATTCGACTATTTTATACATTTGTAACAAAAAAGGGCAGATTATACATTTCTAATTGAAAATGTTCAAGTGTGCTTCATGCTGATGAACCATTAGGAACCAGCGGACAGATTGGAAGTGTCTGCTATTTGAAACGTCACGTCTTGTTCTGTCAGAGTCTGTGCTTCATCCGATTACACACAATAACGCTACTGTAGAAACCTGCACTTGTGTACTCTCATCTCTATAAACGCAGCAGACACAAAGAAACTGTAATCCTTACATAATCCCCTTCTGCTGCCAACCAGAAAATGTTAATATTAATTCAAGTATTCACTGCGATCTGCTATTAGTTTATACAACGCAGATTACAGACAGCTGTTCACACAGACTTGGAAGATTTATGTTATTTATTAATTTATTTTAAAAGGGAATGAGAAATTATGCATTTTTGAAACATGTGAAACTAGGAGTCAACTGACCCGGCGCAGCAAATTCAGAACTGGTAGACCGTGCCCCTTTAGTTAGTTTTCATTCAGGCAAAGTTCTCGGTCTGGAAAAACTGAGGCAGGGCAACAGCTACACCTTGTGGATAAAAATGAGAATTGAAAAGTTTGGAAGCTAAACTGAGGCAAAAATCATGAGTTATTGTTCAAATTTCATTTAGACTTACACACTTTTCATGGCAATTAAAACAGTAAAATGTGAGAAGTTCATAGACTCACCTAGCTTGTAAATGAGGACATAAATGACAGTCCATAAGGTGCCAGGTACAGTCAGCAGTTCCTTCCAAATGTTCCAGGGGTTGAGTCCTCCAGTGTGACACCTCTTCTCATCACATGGGTTCTTATGATATTTGTTCAGAAAAGGTGTCCTCATAACGTATAGGACAACGGCACAGTACATGCAGCTCAGCACCTGGAAAATGGCGCTCCAGCCCACGATGTCCATGACAGCCAGCAAACCGCCGCCTGCCAGCACCGAACCCATCTTGTAGCCCACAACTTGCACCATGTTGCCATAACCCACCTCCTCCTGCCGCTGCAGGAGCTGCACCGCCACACCGTCGACCGCGATGTCCTGTACGGACGCCAGGAAGTTCATGGCCAGCAGCACCATGACCAGTGTGGGAAAGTGGCTGTCGGGAGACAGAGCAGAGCTGGCCAGGCACATCAGAGCCAGTCCTGATATACTACCCATCAGCCACCTCTTCTTCGTGCCCACCTGGTCAACAAGGGGCGCCCACAGTACCTTGAGTATCCATGGGAAGTAAAGGGCTTTAGTTAGGCTGATTCTGGTTAAAGAAAGGCCAGAGGATCTTAGGTAGATGGGCAGGAGCGAGGACTGCAGGCCGTGTGGCAGACCCTGGACGAAGTACAGGAGCCAGAGGAAGAGCAGCTTGAAGTTCATGGTGTTTGAGAAGGGCACCAAATCTCATGTCGCTTTGGGAATGAGAGAAACAGATAAACAAATTATAAAAATGACATAACTAACACAAAAACTGCAACTTACTCTAAAATAAGCTTGTATTACTTCAATACTGTCATGTAAGTGGCATTCAATAGTCAAAGAAGTAGCTGTCATATTTCCAAGCTGTGTTCAATGCACCGTCAAACAGCAGGTCTGTTCAAGCTAACCCTCGTCCCTGTCGATTTTTTTTTAAATCACATAACAAAACACCTTTCCTTCATTAAGCCAAAATAAACATTTCATTATAATCGTTGCATTTCAAAACAACTACCGGAAGGCACAAATTAACGTGACATATACGACTTTGTTTGCGGTGTCACGGAAAACGTCTGACGTCTAGTTAAGTAAGCAAGTTAAACATAAAGTAATATCGTTATGTATTTACTAACTGTCCACTAGCTTACTCTTGGCGTTTCTTCTTTACCGTAGTGCAGTCACGCGTAGCTGTCACGCAGTCTGTAAGCATTTAGCTCTTAAAAACGTTTGATTTATGGATACTTCAGATAGCCAATGGTTCACTTTCGGTCTAAAAATGGACACGCTAATATTTAAACTACAAGCGAGGTGGCCGAGGCGCGCACACGCCGGCTTTGGGCGAAGGCTGCCCGGCTCACTTCCTGCTTTCGTTTATCACTTTCGGAAGTCGAACAGAATATCCGGGTTGCTCGTGTGACGTCATTTCAAGATGGCAGCTTACACAGTCAATAAGTGTTTCACTGTATCTCTCTATTTTAATAAATATTTAAAAATGTTTATTTTATGAAATGTATTACTAGTTATGAATGTAATCTCACGCGGTCTTTTATGTTAAGTAATAAATGTCTTTCCATTAACTTTTGTGCCCAGATCTGGACAATAACAGCGTGTTCGTGGAGGCAGCCATGTTTGTTCCGAGTTGTGTAGCTCGAACGGGAAACGGTCGGTTGTGACGTGTCGCACCTCGGAATTTCCGACTTCCTTCTCTGTTTATACGTATTTCCTGCGTGACTCGCCGACGACGCGTTTAAAGGGCTTTTTTATGTTTATTAGTCTTTGCACACATTTACAAACTCTCGTTGGGAGACAACATTAGTGCAACAACATCTTAAAAGAAAAAATAAAGAAAATAAGGAAACAAATAAATAAAGTTACAATATAAAAGTATGTGAAGGCCATTCTTATGACATTTAACATTTTCCTTTCCGGCAACACTTTTACATACATGTGGCTTACTTGGTACAACAAATGAAACACACTCATTAGAGGGATAGAAACTGGGTT
>JAODKM010000039.1:10988398-11007151 GCA_026780845.1 Petrocephalus sullivani
CACTGTTTTTGGTCTCTCCTGTGGTCTGTGTGGATCCCAATGCCCCATTGCAGGAACGAGAACACTGTGCTGTAACAGTGTTTTTGGTCTCTCCTGTGGTCCGTGTGGTTCCCAATGCCCCAGGTCAGTGACAGGGACACTGTGCTGTAACACTGTTTTTGGTCTCTCACAGTTCCCTGGGAGTAGAGAAGCTAATGGGTCTCACCTTGCCACAGACCTGCTGGTAGACTTGCTCCTTTTTACCAGAATATCGATGATCGAAGGAACAGCTTGTATACTACACATTTCAGGAATTTAACTAATCACTGTACTACTGTATTTGAAACATCCTCACTAGATAGAATCCTGTATTTTTGCTGTGAAATCTCTTTCTGTGAAACATACTGGTACAATGTCTGATTGTGCCTGTACAGTCTGCTCGTGATGATTGGTATGCTGTGAAACTGGTAGGGAAAAGACAGAATGGTGTCTCTAACTACAGCTCTCAGGAGTGAATAGTCACAGAGCAGTGCACTGAATAACTGCCTGTTTCAGTTGCAAAAGTGAAGCTTCCTTACTAATACAAACTATAGGCCTATACAGCAGGACAATTTGACGTACAGTCCGTGTGCAGAATATACGAAATTTGATGCTTATGGTAGTAAAATGTTTTGCTGTTGTTACTTTAAACACTACCAAATCTACAAGATGGTCAGATGGTTTTTATTAAAATTGCAAGCCGCAAATGTCCTCAGTCTTTATACGGTATGTAACACCAGTTGTACGACTCACCTTTCTTTGGCGATGGGATATTTAAAAAGAACACAATATTTTGAAACTACACCGGTATACAAGCTAAAATGTCACATGTAAAGACAAATCGTATTATCAAAAATATCGAATTAAACATCGCATTAAACTTAACTTTCCTCAGAACACCTAAACAGGGAAAGACATCAACTCCATTATCCATTAAACTCAGTCAGGATAGATTTCAGCTCTCAAGTTTCAGGGTATGTTTTGCCCTTAGAGCAGTGCATCCTCCTACAGTACTGTGCACGTTGTGGTCGTCACCGAACATGGCTCAGCCACACTGCAGACAGTTTAGTCCATTGCCTAGACTGCAGTGTTTCCCAACCCGGTCCTCAGGGACCCATTGCTGCTCCACATTTTCACTCCCTCTGGACTCCCTGCCAGATAGTCCACATTTTAGTCCACCCCCAGTCATGGGTACCGCTAGAGATTTTAGGCCCCATGAAACCATATCATATTGGGCCTCCAACCCAAACCAATCCAATTATGCTTTAATATTTTAGGGTCCCTGTCAGGGGCCCTTGGAATCGTCCTCACTCCCCTCCAACCCCCTTTACAGCACTCCTACGCAAAGCAATTGCACTCAGATCCTGATGCGCCACCCTGCTCACATTCTCATTTGCTGATTTTGTTGAATTTGTCTGCACTCTCCTCCCCAGTGGAAGTCTCCTGTGTTTCTCCCCATCCCTCTGCCATGTCTGTTCTGCAGCATTCCTAGAGTAAGTACTGTGATTTCTTTTCAGTTCATCTACACTTTCGTTCAGTGTGAAATGAATCCATCATAAGGCCGTCTCCCAATGATTAGCTGACATGCCACTTTTAAAAAGCTTTAACTTTCCAAGCATTATGGTCAGTTGATCCTTTCCTGTGGGCTGGTTTTTCTTATAATATGCCACAAAATAGAGGTAATCTCCCTTTTCTGATCATTTGTATTTCTAGTGAAAATTTACATTGGATTAGCCTGAGAATTTCATGACTGGTTTTGCTTCTGGTCCACCGCATTCTTAAAATTCTTCATTTGCACTAAACCTCAACAGTGTCAACATTCATTCCAAGTGTCGCAGAAACTCTGCAATCTGCACAATTCTGGTCATAGTTCTTAGAGACAGCAATATTTTTGAATATCACAGATGATGAAATGTACTTATTAATATCAGTTTCATAACCAAGTCACCCGCAGTACAAATGTTTCAACTGTTGTGTGAATTTTCTCAGTGTTTCAATGGCAGCTAATATAGATCAGCAAAAACTTTCATGGGGGCTTGGTGACAGGTCTGGGATCAGCTTTCTGCTAACTCACAGGTTCTGTTCTCCGGTTGGAAAAGCTTTTAGTTCTTTTTCTCATCCCACATGCTGAAATGAAAATTAAGTTTAAAGAATTCATATGACACAAAACAATCTTAATAATATCATACTGATTTCTCAGTCTCCACGTGTGTGCCTGCTGAGGTCAAGGTACAGATTGTTCCAAGGGTGGTGATGTACTTCTCCAGGCAGTTTTTTTTTTTAAAGAGGAAAGACCGGTTTTTATTAAATGCATTAGAAGTGGAAGTGAGTCAGTAACTGGCAATTAAACCTCAGGCTGCCTAAATTTGTTCATCACAAAAAATTTTCCTATTTTGAGACTGTTCTACAGGAATTTTCTGTGGTAGTTATTGTTTTTTATAGTTTGTTTTTTTTCCTGTAGACCCATATTTGCCAGCTTCTAGTGATATGTGGATACAGTACTATCCACATAACTTGGACAGAATGGCATCATATCAAAATAAATATCAATATGTAATATAGTACAAAGGATAGTACTAAAAGGATATCAGATACTTTTTCTGTGGAATGTTGATCAGTTCTTGCATAGTCATTGCCAACTCGGATCTGAAACAATTGCCTATTTGTGATGTCCAGTGGGAGCGACTTTTGGGGATGCTAATTAAAGGGCACATTCATCTGGCCTTGTGACTACCTCCTGACAAGACTGGGGTTCAGTGTGAAATGTAAACATAGGTAGTAATCATCAGGCTGTAGCTGACATGGCTTGCTGCACAGTAATGTAAAGTCAATGGATATAGGGACAATCTTTACTTCCCCTCACTGGAAACATGATGTCTCCTTGCAAGCAAACTAATACCCACTGCAATGCCATCCATTGGTTTAATATTTAAAGAGTGTTGAGGGTCCGGTTCCTGTGTGAAGGAAACATCTTTCCTCTTTCTTTGAGGAGCTCCATTGTCAAAGCTGCAGGTGTTGGCATGCCATAAAGGTAAAAAATAAAAACCCATTCTTTCAATTTCCCGTGTTGCTCTTGGTGTGCTTTTTGTTATTTGCATTGCCTTCTTTTTCGAGATTTAATTACGGTTGCTGCTTTTTGTGAAATTCAAACTGATTGTTGGATCTCTTTGGTCCAGGGACATTATACAGTGTGTTCAAATCTAAAGTAATTTAATTTTATAAGAGACAGGAGTATGTTATTCCATAAGGTCATATTTGAATAAAAGTAGGGTGCGGGTTTATTTCCTTTTGACAGAGTGTTCTATTACTTATTTTTACATGTGAAACAGTAGTATTCTTACATATATGATAAAAACATTTTATGGATATAACCTGTTTTAACAAAACTTTGTCTCATTTTTTAAGTTTGGTTTAACTTTTAATGACCTGTGGGATGACTACATTAATTTTCTTGCAATATGCATATAAAATGATAAAAATTTAAATATGAAAACCAGGATTGGGGCCATTCTTGAATTAATTCATTAATTCTAGTTCAAATCAGGAAACAGAGTTGGAGAATTACTCCAGTATTGAATTATTTGACTCCAGGAGCAGTAATTTCATAATGCCAACTTTGGATATTTGAACTCCAAATGTCCGTCTGTGCTTGGAAAACTGAACTGATAAACATTACACCGACCATTCTTTGAATAATATGTGGTTGCTGTACTGGCTGTAGAGCAGGACAGACCATGAAAGAGACACTGCATGTCCAGTAATTGCTGCGCTTAGAGGAAACCCGGTAAGATATAAAGAATAATAAGAAAAAACTAGGCAATGCCACATTTTAATATACATGTTATATAATTACCGCAAACTTTGGAGAATGTCCTACGAACATTTGGAGAATGTTCCGCAAACTGTACAGTTTCTCAAAAATGAACATTCCGGGAACGTTAAGAAAACGTTAGTGGAGCGTTCACTTAAGTAATCTGGAGAACGTTCACGCACCGCTCAATGCACATTCGGGGAACGTTCGCCAAACCGAAAATTGTTTGCTGGGGAGTTTATGGTGTGTTATAGTCTAGGGGACATTGTTGATTCCAAAGAACAGCGGTGACTGATTAGGAAAGGAACTGTGTCTTTTTGGACTGGGGGGCTGAGCTGGGTGTGGCATGGGGCTGGATGAAGGAGCATTGCTGTGCGATGTTTGAATGAACCTCAAGTGTTATCAGTTTATATACAGTTTATATAATTACAATATAGTTGGAATTGGGGGGGAAACTGGAAGAGAACAGTCATATGTTAAGACCAAATCTGGCCTGAGTGTCCTCCTTGCAATGTGTTCGAAAAACTTCAACTGCTACCCTAGGTCAGCCTTCAGCTGCCAGTCCGGAGCTGAGGCTAGCAGCCCAATTGAGGTCCTGAGCTCCACCTGAGGTCTTTCTCCCACCCTAACAAAGCTGATGCTATGCCTTGTTGAGAGCTGATGGTGTCAGCTATTGTCTTCAATACCTGGTCATGGCCCCACCTGTATCTCCCATCTCCCAAAGCTTTTGGGCAGCAGCTCAAAATGTGCTCCAAGGAACCTCTTGCCAGGTAAAATGGGCATGCCACGGTATTAGCTGGACCCCAGCAGTGCAGGTTGGAAGGACTTGGATCGACATCTTACACTGACAGGATCAGAAACTTGAGTCGAGCTGGTTCTGACTTCAAAAGCTCTCCACAGGTGATCTCACAGGCAGTTGTATGGTCTCAGTTAATCCAAACTCCCTGCTTGCGCATAGCTACTGTCTTGCTATAGCGTTTCTCTTCCACCTCTGCAAGAATCTCTCCCTGGATGAACTGACATCCCTCTCTCCCTCGGGCTTTGTCATAGCAAGGTCTTGTGTAGCTACCAAGCTCAGCTCGATCAGCTGCCAGAGAGCTTACCAGGATGCCGTGTCCCAGCCTCGCCTCTGCCTGTTTGACTAAACACCTGAGCCTACCACTTCCTCCCAGTTCTTCCGAGCATACAAGGGTCCCTCCTTGATGAAGCTTCAAGGGCAGCATCAAGGTCCTCAAACAAGGATCAAGATCCAAACTGGTTAGTTGCAGCATGTGGAGCTGGGAGGTTCCTGACTCTAGGCTCCTCTCCTCCTCCATCTCACCAGGTGCTGTGCTGGGCACCTATTTCTATGTGTTGCTCCACTTGACTCCTCCTTTTGCAGCAAAAATTTTCCCAGTGGCACTGAAATGTGTTCTACGGGTGTAGATGAGGCTGGAATTGATGGGTATTGGCAGGGCTTGAGTTGTAATGTGATGCACGTGGATGGCACCCCTTCTGAGGGAAAAAGTGACAAAAATACCATCCCCCCTCACTACCAGCCTAAATTGTTCAGTGCATTTTTATTCATATAAAGACAAATCTACTGACTCAGCACAATTTAATCTGGACTGCGCACCCCCCTGCGGTACCCTCCAGCAAATTTTATCGCCAGCGACCTGCTCGGCAGATTTTCTTATCCGCAAATATCATCATCAATGACCACCCTCCCCCCCAGCAAATTGAATGCAAAGAAGTCGACAGACTAGTTTTGCAGGTTTTACCAAGTAAGGGAACCAGTTTCTCCCACCAGACTCCTCGCCATGGCAGGCTCACATAGCTCGGTGTCTCCTCTGCTGCAGCTAACTATAAACAGATCAAATCAAAGTCAAATTTCCATACATTAAACCACCAGTTTCACAATTTCATTAGTTTGATTAGATATTGGGAATTTCCTCAGTTTGATCCAAAACTGTGTGTATTCTGGGAGATGTATTTTTAATCAGATTCAAATCAAAGTAATTATTCTGGGCAATGATCTGTGTACCATGCAAACAATGCCCAGATTCATATTTTAACAATGAAAAAAACAAGAGTAAGTTGATCTGGTATAACTTGTAAAACATCAATTATGATTAAATCAGGGGTGCCCAATCTTATCCGCAAAGGGCCGGTGTGTATGCAGGTTTTCGGGATAACCTTTAGATCAGCTGTTCGAACCCAGGTGTGAGGACTCTTCAGCCAATCAGTCCTCTAATTAGTGATCTAATTAGGGAGTTGCAGCAAAAACCCACATATACACTTGCCCTTTGTGGATAAGATTGGGCAACCCTGGATTAAATGTTTTTGTAATGTTTATCTTTTTATAATCTATTGACTTCGCCCAGTCATTCCATGCAATGGGATTCCTATGGAAGCTTATTTCTGCCAATGTGAAGGAAAAAAATAAGATCCCGTAAGTCATTATAATGAGATACTATCTCGAAATAACGACTTAGTATCGCGAAATAATGACTTAGAATCTCAAAATAACGAGATACTGTCTTGAAATAATGACTTAGTATCACCGCAGTAAAGTCTGTGTTAGGTTGGAATAATAATAATAATAATCATAAAATATAACTTCTTCCATGCCATGTGAGCCAGTGACCCAAATGCAGCTGCAAATTGTAGTGCTGCCTTAGACACACAGGAAACAGCAACTTTCATTCATTTTTAAGCCGTTATGAATTTTATATTATTTAAAAAACATTCTTCTTCAATAGCGTTTTAGTAAACATGTTGTCGACTACGTAGTCATTCAGACAAAGGTACCACTTTGAGATAGTGGTGGTGTAATCGAAAGGTGGCCGGTTTGAATTGCCCTCTAACAAATACAGCTGAACCAATGTTTTTTCTTTAAAACATTCATATAAAATGCATTAAGTGGCGCTATACATGAATGAATGTCGTGTACTAACGTACTTCTACAATTAACAGCTGGATTTGGGTCACTGGCTGCCGTAGCCTAGAAGCTATTGAAAAAATCGTCTAACATGCATGAAAGGTTAAAATGCATAAATGTTGCTTTATTCTTTGTGTCTAAGGTAGCACTACAATTTGCAGCTGCATTTGGGTCACGGGCTCGCATGGCGTGGAAGAAATTAGTAGTTAGAGTATGGAATAGTCTTCCTGATAACATAGTGCAAGCTGAATCCTTAGTTAAGTTCTCCCCAAGCGAGCTTGATGGGCAGAATGGCCTCCTCTCGTTTGTATAGTTCTTATGTTCTTATGTTCTTATGTTCTTATCAGTTCAATTCAAGAATGGTCCAACCCTGGTAAAAACTACAATTGCAGTTATAATGGAAATAAATCATAAATCTTCAGAATGCTCTTGTCATTAACTCATTCCTATGCATGCAGTCCCACATCACAACAGTTGAAAAATGTACATGAAATCACCTGGAACAGAAAGTGTCTCTCTTTCGTTGACGTTTTTGGGGAAGAAAATTCACAGCACCATTGGCCCAACTGTAAAACCAAGTATGTAGCAGTTAGTAATTATAAGAGGTTATAGCTTGCCAAAATAAATTTAAAAAAATGCATGTTGTATGTGTTTTTTGGTATCAGTCTGTATCAGTGTGGACATTAACATATAAGAAAAGCACCCTGCATTGTCATATTTAATTGAAATCAGAAAAGCAATTTATAGCCATATATAAACCATGCACTTTTTTCATTTGGGTATTTTGCATTGAGTTATGTCCCACCAACAAGTTTGAGTGTTTTCAGTATCTTTTTTCACTTACTTCATGAATAGACACGTATTACATCCTCCCCTGTGTTGCTGTTCCGCAGGTGCCTGGGAATCCACAGCTCTGCCTTCTAATTCAGAAGTTTCTGTGGCAGGCTCTGGGCCTGGTCATATCCAGCACTTGACTTTAGGCCCCGAAGAGCTGCCTGGTAGTGTCCCTCACCTTGGGGAAGCTCTACCACAGCACTTACAATGCACTGTTCACAGCACACACCTAGATAAAGACACTGAATCAGGTAATTTAAGTATTAATGTATTAATTAAGTATTAGTGTAAGTGTGCTGCTGACAGGTAATTAATTTTGTCTTCATGAAATATCCTTGATGTCCAACTTAACAGTCAAACACAGAAAAAGGTATGTCTCCACCCATGCAAGTAAAGCTTCCATTACAGCAGTCTGTTGGTTAGTATCACTGAGTCACAGGAAAGGGTGTTGTTTGGGTTTAATAACCCTTTTTAATTCAACTAAACCCTCTGCTGCCAATGGTTTGCCGTAGTAACTTCTTCTAAATCTGGAGACCTATACATCAGTGTTGAGTTCAAGTTTCATACATATGAAATGATATTAGCAAAGTAAAAACAGAATATTTAAGCCATATTTATAAAAACTTGTTTTATATTAATGTAATACAGTTGTCAAAGGTATTATTAGGCATTACATATTACAAGTTCCTAATTAGCCTTTTAATATTAACATTTATAGCATGTTAAATCTGGAGAGCAAAGTTGGGGGAGGTGAGAAGAGAATTTCCCCACGAGGATCAATAAAGTATCAATTTTTATTATTATTAATAACACTAAGTGCAGACCCTCCCCTAATCACTGCCTTAGATTATGATTCCCATCCCCGCCACTTCACACTCATGCATCAAAGCACTCAGGAGTATCACATTGCTGAAGTGTGGGCTGGTTTTGGTTTAAGGCTGGATAAGGGCAAAACCACAACAGCATAAAAATTTGAATTTGAATTTGAATCTACAAATAACAGGAATGTCACTTATAGTCTTCCATACGGACAGCCATCTAATCACAGCTGTGCCCTGATGTTCTGTCCATGAAAGTCACAGACATGGGAGAAGACGAGACTTACCCAACATTGACAGTTTTGATTCTGGGCCAAGAGTGCAGACACAGCTCATACTGCATTCATATAGGGGTTGAAAAACATACAATAGCAGCTCCTATAATGCATGTCTCTGCAGTTCCTTACACAGCATGCTCCAGGCTACATAGTCATCTGCCTTCCCCAAGTCCATAAAGTACATGTTAGCATGCACCTGTGAACCCTCACTTGGGGTGGGAGTGTGATGAAGAAGAGCTGGTGTGCTGATCCATGGCCAAGCTGGAATCAGCATTCTTCCTCCAGAATCCTAGGTTTGGCCATTGGGCAAAACAGTACCCTGGCATAGATCTTCCCTGGAAGTCTAAGAAGAGTGAGCCCCAAAATCTGGAGCAGATCATGTGGTGCCCCTCTTCAAAATAGGGACCACCATACCTGTTTGGCAGACCAGAAGTACTTTACCCGCATTCTAAGCAAAAGAGGGATGTCACCCCAACAACTTTCACTGCATTCAGCATCTCTGCAGTCTGCCTACCTCGGCGACCTCTAACTATCTTAGTTATTTCAATGTTTGTAAGAGTAATTTCACATACAGTCAGCCTTTTGGACTGATACTACTTTCATAATAATTCATAATTTTATCAGACATTCAACAATGTTTCATCAAAACCCTTATGTGACTGTGGCTGTGGAAAAATTAGAAAATTATTCTTCACAGTAAGCTACTGTATGCTTTATCATAGAACAGTAAAATACAGTAAAATACAGTAAAATATTATATGATAAAGATAAATAGAGTTATTTTCCCTTTCAATGGGTACAGAAGCTGATGTGTAAATAAGTTTTTACTTATTTGCATTTTTGTTTCTGCTTTTCAAAACTCATGAAATACAAAGACACATGGTTGAAGAAACGCAAAATCAGATGGAATGCCTTTAAGCAGTGGATCAGAGTGGACAGAAACATGGGTCCTCAAGGTAAATGTTATTGCTTTAAGCCTCAATTCCTAGACTCACTTAACAATAAGATTTACAATTACTTACTTAACGTATTTTTAACATACATGAAATTCTATGAAAAATACAACAAGTGTCCAATGAGACATTTGGCATAAGGTATCTCATAAACTTTTAATAATATTTATTTTGACAGAGGCATGCGGTCTCATCAGGATAAGCAGTCATATACAGCTCTCCAGTAATTAGCTGCACACTAAACTGTACTGAACAGAGATTTTAGTAATACAAAGATTAGCCATAGTAATTACAAACTCTAAGCACAATTTTTCAATGTCTGATTCAGCCAATAAATAACTAGACAGTAGACAGTATTTGTATTTGTTGTATCTGTGATATTATACAGTAAAATTATTTATGACCCTTTACTCAATAAGTGGTTGTAAGGTAGATGGCTAGCCATAGAATTATTTGCTGTAAAGAAAAAAATGATGAAATGCAGGCATGTTTATACATATATTAGATGCATCACTTCTTATAAATGTCATGGCACGCCGAAAAATTCCTAATGGGAAATAATATAATCTCCTTGTTATACACCCCTCATCAGAGTGTTTCTGTTGAAATACTGGGCGGCAACTAAATTAAACAATTTACTATAGTGTTTCAATTGCAAAAGTAAACTGGATTTTTTCCCCCATCCGCAAGATAACCTGCATTTATATACAAACATTTAATACAACTAAAATGTGGACGTCGTCTGTCAGTGGTTATAATGAGCACAATGGCATCTCCTATTAATTTACCTGTTTTTCTTAAAAGCATTACATACGGGACGTCATGCTATGAGAGGCAGAGGGAAACCCCCGAGTCAACATGAGGAAGAAGATGCTAATTTCAAAATATTTGTTCCCTACGATTCAGCCAAGTCATGTGTCAGCCAGGTATGACGGCGTCTCCATGTCGGATCGGTTATGGCCAGATTGCAAGTGTAGTAGGTTAACATTTAAGTAGGGGCATTTTTTAAATAGAGCGCTAAAAACAGAATTACATATTTCGTGAGAACTGACTGTTTGGATCAGCACAAACACGCCTAGCAACAGTAAACCACATGTATTACAACAGGAAGAGAAACACCCTTCCGGTCAGGCTGTGTCATACAAAGCGATTCTTAATACACTATCACATGGCAGATACCTGGAGATGCCTTTGTAACTTGGTATGATAATAAGTTTCTTATTAAGTATCTTCAGTCAAACCTCTACAGGCTTCCTGCAAAATCAAATATGCCATTTTATCACTTACAATTTGGCACTGTTCATGTTATGTAAAAAAGTGAACGTTGTCCAAAAGTGAAATTGTCCATACTGTTGCCTTTGTGGTACTGTCATTGTTGTTTGTTTAACAGATCATAGAAGACATGGAATTTATAAAAAGAAGACATTTGGAAATTGTCAAAGAGCTTGAAGAGAGCTATATAAATGCATCACAAAACAAGCAGGTTCTTACAAATTCAGATAAATTCAATTTAAACCATACCAGCTCAGAGACTAAGCATGTCTTTCTGCATGTTAACCAATGTAACTGAAGAAGCAAATATCAGCTTAACATTAATCAGTTGTTCAGACAAGTTGTGTGTATTTCATGAGAACTTTTTGGTCTTTGTTTAGGAAAAAATTATCGAAAAGTTCAATGCCCATTACCAAAATAAGCTCACCTCCTTAAAGGGAATGTTGGATGTATACCAGGAGATGGCAGAAAAGAAAAATATTTACTGTGAAGACAGAATAAAGGTAATTAAAGGCAAGTTTATTGTATCAATGCAATATATAGTTTTTCATTTAAAAAATGGTTTACTGTGAACAATGAGCACAATGGGCATGCACACTCTTCACATTTTGTGATAGATTAAATTAGGATTTAGTTTATTGAAAGTCAATGGGCAAAATCCTAAGTAATGTATATCAAATTAATGTATATCACATTAATGCATTACATTAATGTATTAATGTATCTCAAATTGAAGAGTGCTGCATGTCTGTTGTGTCCATTGTTCGCCTATAGGGTTATGGGATTGAGGCCTGTCCCTGGCTCTTTGTGGGGGAAGTTTGCACACAGAAATTGAAATTTAACCCTTGTATCCATTTTCAGTAATAACTCCCAGTATAGCAGCAGTGAGTGTGGAGCCTGTCCCAGACAGCACAGGGCACAGATATTTACATCTACAATCATAAACCTCATGCAGTTTAGTAACAGTGCCCCTAATCACATGTCTTTGGATGGTGGGAGTAAAGTAAAATCCAGTAAAGTAAAGTAAAAATCCACAAAGTCACAGGCAGGACAAGCACCCAGTTTTAGAGGTGTGAGGCTGCAGTTCATTTGGGCTTTCAAGTCAAGAAAAATTCATCAATAAAAAAGTAGATTTAATGAATGACTATAATGATGTTTTCCTCTGCTCCATGACCCAGACCTTAAAAAAACTCAATCAAAAACATCTGGAAGAGAAAATAGCTCTTCAAGAGAAGAATCATGCAGATGCTGCCAAATGGGAAAGAGAAAAGGTTTTATAGTTTTTCTTATAAAACTCTGTGTTTGCTTAGATGCCACACACACGAAGATGCGCATATTGAAAGCACTATAATGTTTAATATTACATATATTACAATCTAACAACGTAAGCATATGCTGAAAATGTAATGTCACCTTTGTGTGTTATTTTCTAGCAGCTGAAACATTGTTATATGTACAATGGCAGTGAAACTAAGTTACAGTGGTGCAGAAATTCCCTGTCATATATGTGTGTGTGTGTGTGTGTGTGTGTATATATATAAACAGTATATATGGTATATGTGTATGCCATGACAAATGTGCATCTTATTATCTGTGCATCTCATAATTGTGTTCAGAGTCGATAAAAGTCCATAATTGCTGTATTGAATGAAAAACATTGAATGTGCTCTCTGTAGCTGGGGATGCTCGAGCTCTTTTCTACCAGGTTAGACCTGCTACACAAGCACCAGGCATCCAGTAAGTTTGTGTCTATTGCCTATCGTACAAGTGCATAAACATAGGATGGAATCTCGGTACTGTATTCAAGGGTACATTCATCATGATTTTTATGTATACAAAATTTGTTTCATTAGCAGGGTGAGCTAAGTAGAATATTTTACTGAATTTAAAAATTCACATTCCGACTAATTTTTAGCGTGTAAGTTAATCTGTGATGGACACGTGAAATGTGTGTTGCTTTTCTCTGCAAACAGATCAGATTAATCGAATGAGTAATTTTTAAAAAATTATGTCAAAGGCAGAAATGTTTGGCAGCTTTGTGCCAAGAGTCTTTTTATTCCTTTTGATGTCTTTCTCATGCACTCCTATAAGACTTACAGTCAGTGGTTAAACTGGCTTTTGTAAGGAGGGGGAGCCCTTATCTCTCAAAACGTCTTTATTTACCTCAACTCGCACCCGACCCAACTTCATGGGGGGGCCAGGGTGGGTCTGGGTCACTCAATCACAAGGCTGGCCCAACCAGCCTCAATATATATATATTTTTTTATATGTAATTGCCCCCCCCCCCCCCAAAAAAAAATCTTCCTGGCCCACCCTGTTACCGAGACCTGGATCCGGGCCTAACTCGCACCATTGGTTTAGTACATATTCTATCGACTTAAGACCTACTTATTTATATCTCACATCAATTCACATCTTAGTAACAGTTCTTAAGCCTACACTTCACCATCAATAAAAACTGTGGCGCCAACTTCTCAAGCTGGAGTCAAGAACTAACGTCCGGCAATGAACTCACCAACTTCGTGATGTCGCGCGCTCTCGCAGGGCATGTGTATTCAACGGTGTTGGGTGTAATTCACTTTGACTATAATCTAGTGTTGTCTATATAAGTATTCACCATCTGGAACAGACGTGATGTGATATGATGGTATTTTTAGAAGGAGATGAAAATGCATAAAGGTATTATATTATTAGAAATACTGAAACAGAGGGTGCTCAGCTCCGGCTGGCTGTATTGCAGAGGTGACGAGGTGGAGCAGAGCTCCGGAGGGCTCCGGCCCAGTTTAAACTCTGCTCACAGTCCATAATTTTGGTCTAGTATAAAGACATTTTGTCCTGCTATAGCTTTGCAAGAGCTTCAGATGGCCAGGGAGGAATTGGGGAGTATCCAGGAGATGCTGAAGCCCACCTGTGCCAATGAGGAGACCAATGAGACCGATTTATTACAGGTTTGATTGGGGTTCACAAAAAAATCTATTTAAGTAACGTTTGTACCATGAACCTTCTTCTTGGGCATGTGTACATGTTTTCACGTTTCTTGCAAACTTATGGAAAGGGTGCATTACTTGAGAAACATTTATCAAAACGTTGAAGCTCATAATTAGTCTACTTTGCTTTTCCAGCCGGAGACAGAAGATGGCGCAGATGGCCAAAGTTGTGGTGGTAGCAGCGAGTTAACACTAGAGGGAGCACAAGCCCGTCTGGAAACCCTGAAGGAGAACTTGTACAAAAGAGAGAGGGAAATCACTGAGCTGCTTCAAGGAGAGAAAGAAATGGAGGGGGAACAGAAACTTATTACAGCAATACAAATCCCATGTACTACCTTACTCGGAACAATTATACAAAAGGTGATGTATTCTTGCACCAATGTCCTGGAATTATGTTGCATTTCACCACAATATTAAGTGGCAATTTATAATTTCTGTGCAATAACCACCTCTGATTCTCTGTGTATTATTTAAGTTTGTGAGAGAACTGGAGACCCTAATATTGAAAAATTCAGTACTTCGGTGTGCCTATTTGCAATTTGGGTCTTTTCTAGAGAACAGAATTTGTGGTATTAAAGTGGAACCATTCTTATTTTTGACCTCACTTTAACAATATACTAAAACAGTCATTCTAAATTAATTCCAAGTTCCAATACATAATTAATTATGTTTATTGAAACTGAAATCTAGCTAAGCAGAATTCTAAAAATGTGTCCCTTCACATATAGACATAGTTCACAGTAATATGAAAATATTTAAATGTATTTATGTTTCTATTTTTGAAGATCTTTGTTAATTATTCAAATACACACCAATGTACATTATTTTTAAGGGGAGAAGTGTGCAGGTTACATACAGAAATAATTGGTTCTCTGACAAAGTGATCAACCGAATAGATCAAGCGTATACTTTAAATCCTAAAAAGTTATTTTCAATATTTGTGATATACAATTCATACACCCATACCACTCAAACAGGAGTAACTAAACTGCTAAAGTGAAATGTGTTAATTAAATGTGTTAACTGCTTGCTCTTTCAAAAGGCCCAAGATATTTACCAGAACGTGGCTGAAGCAAAGCTTCTGGTTGACCACATGGCGGAAGGGAATAGTCTGGCATTAGCTCAAGCCAAGGAGATGAGTGACCATGAGCAGATGACTGCGACAAAGCACAGGCACCAGGGGGAAGACGAGACACAGCAGTTAGACGCTCTTCAGATTATTGATTTGATGACAAAATGTAATAAAAATAGCATGTGACTGTATGAACGTGTTTGTAATTTCAGGGAGGCCTTAACTGAGGAACAGCAGAGAAGATGGGCTTCATTACAGAAAAATGAAGCCATACGCATTGCCTTGGAGTGTATCAAGAAAGGTTTCATTCCTGCAGTCTCAGGTTTATATATATATATATATGTGCGTGTGTGGGGGGAGGTTATGTTTATATATTGGTTACTTATGGTTAGGGTTAGGGCTCGGTAGAGGTTAAGGGTGTCATGTTAATAGTACAGTTTTCCCCTAAGGATGGAGAGACCCCACAAAGATATAAAAGATATAATTACAAATATGTGTGTGTGTAAACAATATGTATATATATATATATATATATATTTGTTTCTGTTTCTTGTCACTGTGAATATGACTCCTATGCTACATCAAACAGATACATGAGTATTTTGATGGTTATTTTCCCTATAATTAAATGGTCCTTTTATTCCGTGTGAATCTGACTTCAAATGTCTCCATAATCAGATGGTACTTGGAAGCTTGAACACAGCTGCGGCATGCTGGATGAAGAACACTGTCAAGTAAGCACAAGCAACCATCTACAATTTGAAATGATGATCTGAGAATTATGACAGGTGCCATGTATATCTTGGTACAACAAGGAATAGACATTCTGAAAATTATAGCATTGCTCACTAAAATTGTTGGCTCCTTCAATTTACAGAAGGTGACAGAAACAGAAATTATGTGTTAAATTTGTTCTCCCTTTCACAAAATTTCCGTAAAACTAGGTTCTTGAGAACCACAATTTCAGAATAAAAAGCTTGGGCCAGCAGCTCTTACAGCTACAAAGTGAGGTGAGGAAAACAGGCGCAATGGGTGGGATTTTTCTTTCGTAGAATCTAAGCCTTCTGTCACCCTCCATTTTTTTCTCCTGCAATATTTATGCACAAATACTGTACACATATATTTACAGTTAAAACAAGCCAGAGAAGAAACTAAAAGGATCACTGAAAATTACAACTCCGAAAGAACAATGAGGAAAAGATATTTTAATATGGTGGAAGACATGAAAGGTAACGCATTTTAATGACACATTGAGGAAGGTGTGAATGCAGGTTCAGTGAAAATTCTGACACATGAAATTCCAGACCACCCTCTGTAACTGCTCTGCCCTGGCATCCTATTCAGGGTCATCTGTAGCCTTGTGCCTTAGCTGCCAGCCTTGTTCTGCATGGATAGTTGGATGGATGTGTGGATGAATGAATGGATGGGGTACGACAGCCATATATCTGTCTTCTCTTTGTACTTGTCCAGCAATGGGTGTTATGAAACTGCAATATTTCACATCACATATTTTGTTTGTATATCGTGAATATACCTCTTAAATTTTTGAATGGAAAAGATCAGTGATTGTGGCTATGTACACAGGGAAAATCCGAGTGTTTTGTCGCATAAGGCCCATGAGTGAGGCCGAGATAGTCTGTGGAAGTGTCCCTGTCATTGACTGCCTGGACGATTACTCAGTCACAGTGGAAACTTCACGGGGCTTGAAGGAGTTCCAGTTTGATAGAGTTTTCAACCCCACAAGTTCACAGGAAGACGTCTTCCAGGACATAAGCAGGTGAGGTTCGCCTTCTTAGCCGGGCCCAATTCCAGCCATTGGATTAGGAGAGCTCTGTGCCTGGCCGGTGGGCCTCCGTGGTCTTCATATCCCATTGAGACGCTGGGCTTTCTCTGACTGCAGGGCTGTCTCCGCGGTGACAGCTGTGCAAATTGCTTTAAAAAAGCTTTGTAACATTTAGCGTGGACTTCTCTGTGGAAGTGGAGAGAAAAGATTTTTTTTCTGCCGAAATGCACTTAAAGTACAGAATTCATACAATCATTTTGAAGTAAAGCTGCAGCTTAAGAAAAGCAGATGGATGGCTGAGTTCCATTGTTATAAATTAACACATCTGATTCTGAGAGTTCAGTTGAGTTATCTTACGTAATATGGAAATGACCATTACAATATTTCTGAGTTTTATTTTTTATTCATTATGCTGTTTTTGATCAAAATCCATTGCTTGAATCTATTATCAAAATATACACATATACTTTTTGTTCCCTTAGGCTTATTCAGTCTGCGATAGATGGGTATAATGTCTGTATCTTTGCATATGGGCAAACAGGCTCAGGAAAGACCTTCACGATGGTCGGCGATAGAGATTTGAAGAACCCGGGAATCATGCCACGCACGTTTAGAACAATATTTCACATCACACAGGAAAACAGTTCCAAGTTTGATTTTCAGGCAAGAAAAAAACATTGTCTGAAGAAAATTCACTTTTAGTATCTTATCTTGCATTGTCGAAATACTGAATTATACATATGCTACATATGAAAACAATGACACTGTAATTACACGTTTGATAATGATAACTTTATATAGTTTAAGGAATACTGGTCTGCTTGCAAGTGAATTTATATTTTTCCCATGTATAATTTCCACTCCCTAAGATCCACTATGCTATTCCCTGTGTTTTTGGGTCTGTCCTTCATGGGGAGCACTGACATGTTTCACCCTTCCCCTTACATGTCATGTCGCTCCTTAGGTCTCGATGTGTATGTTGGAGCTATACAATGAACGTCTGTTGGATCTCTTCGTCAGTCCCGGCGATGCGCTCAGTAAAAGAATAGAAATTAAGAAGGACAGAAAGGGACTTGTGATTGCCCACGGCGCGGAGACAAAGGAAGCGACCAGTGCCGAGGAGCTTTTGGCACTGTTTGAACAGGGCTGCTGTAACCGACACATTGCAGCCACAAGTACGTGCATCAGGAAACGGCAAAAGGACCCTGCAATAATGGCTTTAGTTACATCATAAATGACCAGAGGGTATTAAGGAACGCTTTCTAAGCGCATGAAAGAAAGCACAATGAACGAAGAGACATGTACTAATCAAATAATGTATTGTAACTCATATTCAAAACATCAACATTGCCAGTTGTAGAATTGCTTACACATGCTGTATTTGGTTGTTTTTTTTTTTCTTCAAACCTTGATTTGGTTTTAGTTGGTCCTGTAGTCCACATCCAGCATGCGTGATGCTTTCCTTCCTCAGAAATGAACGTGGAGAGTTCCCGCTCTCACCTAATTGTTGGAATCACCATCGAGAGCAGAAACCACACCAATGGCTGTGTGAGCTACGGGAAGCTCAGCCTGGTCGATCTGGCAGGGAGTGAACGGGCGGCGAAAACCGGCGCCAAAGACGACCAGCTAAAAGTGAGAGGAGAATGCAGACACACGCACCATGCCAGTATGGCTAAGGAGCTGTTCAGCCACCCAGGTCACCCAGGTTAAATCTGATAGAAATTAAAACAAAAACAACTTGACTTGCTATCAGGTGCCTAGTGCCTCAATATGCATTTGCCAGCTAAACCATTAATGTTATTTTAACATTAAGAATGTTTATAGCAAACACTGGACTCATAATGGTTACATCTAGTGTTTAAATAACACTTATTTTTAAGGCGACATTTTACACATGAAAGGTGACATATGTAGAGATGTGAACAGAAAATTCGGTAACACTTTAGTTGAGGGGCCACAAATCATAGTAGTACCTCATTGACTACTGAAGTACTAATCATGAACATG
>JAODKM010000039.1:11007251-11039282 GCA_026780845.1 Petrocephalus sullivani
TAGTTAATGATTAATTAATGCATTTACTAAGCATGTATTACTGCATTATTTGTGGCCCCTCAACTAAAGTGTTACCGAAAATTCAGATAACTGACTGAAATTGTAGAATGTGTAGAGTGCTGAAGATTACTTAGTAACCATTCCAATATCAAATTCATTCCTAATGCTTCAAATATCTTTGCAAATGTGTGGAATGCTGGTGGCCTAGTGGTATGAGGCTCTGGTTTATGGACCAAGTGATTACCAGTTCAAATCCTGTCTACCACCAGTGGGTTCTTAAGCAAGACCCTTAACCCCAAGTTTCTCCGGGGAGATTGTAATTCCTTGTATTCGGTAATGTAAGTCACTCTGGATAAGGGTGTCAGCTAAATGCCATAGATTTCAAAGCAAATATATGTCATTTTCCCCATTAGTGCACATACTAATGGGGATACTGTACATGTATCAGTTTTAATTACAGTGCAATTAGTACTGTGCGAAAGTCTTAAGCAGTCAAAGAAAATATTTAATTTATCTTGGTAGTAAGTGCATATTTGCTCAGAAAACTACACACAATTTAACAATAGAACATGCAAATTATGAATAATGCATTAAAAACCAACAAGGATTTCTTCTCTTATCCAAAAAGTTACTGATATCTTGTAGAATGGCTAGATGAACACCACTTCAGGTGCCAAAGCTCTCCTCAGGCACACCTTAGCCATTCCATGAATTAGTTAAACTTTGCCACCACTTCATGACGTAGCTAACACGCTTTGCCAGATATTACAGATTAACACCAACATGAATATCATTTTACTATAATTTTCTTTATCTGCCAAAGACTTCTGCACAGTACTATATATGCATATGCGATATTGTCAGCCATGTTTTATATTATATTAGTGTATGAATTTCAGTCGTATATGAATAAAGTGTTGCCATTCGTTTTTCAGGAGGCGAACAGCATCAATAAATCCCTAAGTGCTCTGGCTGATGTCATATTTGCTCTGTCTACAGAGCAGACTTATGTTCCATACCGGAACAACAAGCTAACCCAGTTCATGCAGGACTCGCTGGGGGGAAATGCCAAAACGCTTATGTTCGTCAACATCTCCCCATCCAGCTGCAATACAGAGGAGACCCTCACCTCATTAACGTAAGGCAGCCCAAAGTGTGCAGCCCGTCGACTGATCATTACTCTAAGTATTGTTACTGAGACAGCTGGTCGGTGATTACAGATAGCATGTAAAACTGTTGATTGCACGCTGCTGGCCCATGAATGCATAGCCTTAAGACATTGTGTGTGCAGGGATTGTGACAAGTGAACAGGTACCAAGAGATAGCATTTGGGGACACAGGAAAAGACTTGTCCATCTGCTCCAAAACAGGGCAGATTAGAATAAACTCTGATATATATTTGTTCCCAGTACACCCGAAACTATACCTTAATGGACCTTTATTGATGTTACTTGTTTTGTTCCATTTTTTAAAATATACATACATTGTGTTTTGATTGCCCCATTTTTTATTTGTATTGTAGCTATGCAACACGAGTTAAAGCAATAACCAATACTGCACAGAAAAATTCGGAGAGTAAAGAGATAGCTCATCTTAAAGAGGTACGTCACTCAAATATGCAATTATTTTTGTCTATTCAAATGTAATAATACCTTTTTAAATGGAAGAATTTTTACCCTTAGGTTTAAAAAGAGATTTTGCTGGATCAGATTAATAGACTCCATTTTCATAAGAAAGACTAGGAAAATACAGTATATCGTTTCATTTTCATATGCAAGCATTGCATTTTCTTAGTCTTCCTCATCCCTCCTGTTAACTATTTTGAAAGATCATATTGCAACAGCCAATAAGTAGAGAGCTATTAATCAAGTCCAAACCCTTCCCATATTTCATTAGGAAATTAGACACCTTGATGTGGTATCTCTGCACACACTGCACATTTATTATTTATTTAACACACCTTGACAGCTCTTTTGCAATGAAAAACAGAACATATGTATAGGTGAATATTACAATAAATGCTGCATTGTATGAACAGGATAATGAGAAACCCTAACAGCCTGTCACTATTTACAACTGTGGGCATTTATGTGTATTTATATGTGTTTATTATGTGTATTGGTGAATTAGCAATCACATCAAATGGAAATAAAATGCCATTAAAAGGTTGTGCTTGTGAATATTCAGGTTGTACGTATATCATAATGAGTCATAATGAGTGTTCTCAGCAACCTAAAATTAAATAAAATGGGGTGGCTTCTTCACATTTCTTCCTCTAGGTGGTGCTA
This sequence comes from Petrocephalus sullivani, assembly GCA_026780845.1. Classification (NCBI taxonomy): domain Eukaryota; kingdom Metazoa; phylum Chordata; class Actinopteri; order Osteoglossiformes; family Mormyridae; genus Petrocephalus; species Petrocephalus sullivani. The sequence goes on from JAODKM010000039.1 coordinate 11,009,540, forward strand.
TAGAGAATGTGCAGCCTAAGCATTTTACTGGTACTAAAGAATCAAATTTTACATGTTGCACAAGAAATGAAGTTTTTGGGGTTCATTTTATTGCCTTCCTTTCTTAAGACATTGTTTCTTGCATTTTAGATCATTCTGAAGTTAAAATTGGGACAACCAGTGGATGACGATGTATGATTGTATGTTTAGCGGCGGAAATACAAATATTGTACATAAAAAACACATGTAAGGTGCTCCTCTTGTTTTTTTTTTCTGTGAAATATTTAAATAAACAATAGCAAGTGTCATTTTTGTGATTTTTTCCCCCCACAGAAAATGTTTTGCCTGAGGAGGCAGCCTGAGACCCAGGACAATTAGAAAGTCACTTCGCCAGTTTGAGCTGCTATTGTGAGGAACCTCTTCATGAGAGATTACCTCACTTGGCAGGTAGCGGCACAGCCATGCGGCAAATGAGATTGGTTTTGTTGTTATGCAGAAGGATCCAGTTGCAGCAATTACATGAAGATGACAGGGACAGAAAAAATCCACAATCCAAACCCCCAGCATCGTATAGCTCAAATTTCTCATTCATACATTTGAGGATGGAAGGCCTGTATATCAGTCATCTGAAAATAGATCCGGCCAGTTTATAGATTTGTGATTATACAAAGATCTCCAGCATGCAGTAGTCTGGTCCTACAAGCATTTGTACCTCAAGTGAGCAACCTGGCAATCAGAAGTAAAGTTATAAAAATTCATATCAATAGACTGATAAAAAACCTGACAATTACTCCTGGAACCACATATAACAAACTCTGTAATTTTCTGACAATTAACATGAAAATAAAACAAAAAAAAAATTAATGTAACTGAAAAATCTTCCTGCATATACTGATTAAACATATTAAACCATATACCTTATATTGTCAAATAGGTTCTCAAATTCTGTACTTTTTGTTCATTCATTCATTCATCACACACGGTCATTTGTCTGGTGCAGAAAAAAGAATATGCCTATAGGTGTGGTGGTTGAACTTTAATATAATAGCATCATTCTTACTTTCTCATGAACGTATACAAAGTCTGGGTTGCCTCACACCACCTGGGATGGGGGTTTGAATTTAGCTTCCGTACTGTATAAGTGTGACGTGTATGATCTGCCTTGAGTTTCCTCAACATACTTAACTTTTCCTCCAGCAGTGCAAATGCATGCCTGCTGCCCATCTAGGGTGACTCTGCCTATCCCAATGACTGTTGGGTGGAAGACGGATGAATGGATAATTCTTAGTTCCAAAGCATACTTTATTAAATTAAGGAACTGGACTGAACCTATATGTTGTCAGATCCCATGTTCTTCAAATTCCAAATGGGAGGCTATAATTGCACCAGAGAGTAAAGAACATATTCAGGAACGTAGACCAACCCAAAATGGGCCGTCGATGGAAAGTGTTTAAAGACATGCCACTTTAATTAGCATTAGTCTTGGGCTGATTCCATTTGTGGGACAGAAGCCAGTAAAAGTAAGACCCACAATAAAGACAAGAAATTTCTCACTGAAATCTTTCCCACAGACCCCATTCCATATTTAACTATGGATTATTTGACTTACACAGGCTTTTAACTCTTTACCCTAAACTAATAAAATCTTATAGTTTGCTAATATTTTACTCTCTGTGTGTAAACTATTAATGGACTTAAATTGCCATAGCTGTGCATTGGGCAGCACGGTGGTGCAGTGAGTTGCACCATAGTTTCGCGCTTTCTGAGTTCAAGGTTCAGGGCCGGTGGGTTTTTTATGTTATCCCTGTGTAGTGTGGCTTTTTTCTGTGTGCTCCAGTTGCCTTCAGTAGTTCAAAGATAAGCAGTTAAATTGTCCGCCGTGTGTGCATGAGGGTACTCTGCAATGGGCTGGCATCTCATCCAGAGCGACCCTCGTGCCCTCTGCTGCCTGACGTAAGCCCTTATCCTCCACACAGCTCTGCAACAAAACTGTACTATTTAGTGTACAGAAAATAGAACTTAAATGTGATTACCAGTTCTTTTCATGCTCTGAAATGATAAACTGGTTCCATCCACACGTCTCTGCATCATGCAGTGTTGCATGAATGCTTGTAAAATGTGGAAAAATGGATGGATCACTTTATTGCTCAAGAGCTGAGAATGATTAATTGAAATAATCTATTATGATTTTTCTTTTTTACTCCTGCTACTATTACATGATAAAAATAGGCAGAAATTGTAGACATTTTTAGACCTTGTGTTCTCACCTCTGCAGGTATTTTTTTTTGTTGTGTGTGTGTACTTTCTCTATAAGTGTCTTTGAGTAAACGTAAAAGCACTATATAAATTAAGTGTATTATTATTATTACTCGATTAACACATTGTACATCAGCTTACAATATTGGTCCTATTTGATTCAAAATTTGTAGATAATTTGAGCAGAAAGCTACTCCTGGTAAACCACCATTCCACAGGCAAACAGAAGTGGACATGGAGAGATGACCTGAATGAGTAATAAGCACTAGATGGTCACATGCATCATGTACGCAACTGGATGTACAGGTAGCTACAGCACTGGAAAAAATTAAGAGACCTCAGCAAAATTTCCAGTTTCACAAATTACTCAATTTATGGGTATATGCCTGTGTAAAATGTAGATTTTTTTTGCAAACTCCAGCCTGGTTCTTCCCTGCTTCTCATTGGTGAAGGTCTTCCCTGCTTTATGGGACTTCAGTCCTGTTTCTAGGAGCCTGATTCGAACCACCACTTAATGTTTCCTATTCTTTCTGAAGGTCACTTGATGTCATCCTCCAATTCATGAGAAACTGTCGGATAAGTTGACGGTCATCTCTGGCATTAGAAAATCGCTTCCACCCTCTATCTGGCTGGTTTCTAGTCAGTGCCAGTGTCTGCTGCTTCATCCTGTTGTTTCACACTGCTTCCTCCCTCTACCTGACTGGTTTATGGTCAGTTCCAGTGTCTCCTGCTTCATCCTGTTGTTTCATGCTGCTTCTGCCCTCTACCTGGCTGGTTTATGATCGTTCTCAGTGTCTCCTGCTTCACTGGGTTCTTTCATACTGCTGTCTTAGAAACTTTCAGCCTGGAAGCAGCCTGCTGCAGAGTGTAGCCTTCTGCCAGCAGAACCAAGATTAAACCAGCATTTAAAAAAGATTTGAATTTAAATCTCTTACATTTTTGGATCTTAACATGGAATATACATTCTCAGAATAGACGCAGCTCTCCATGTATACTTTACAGTTCCGCTGAAAAACTTTAGAATATTTCATATACGTTGAATGTGTGACTCATCGATATCTCATTTGCTATGATTATTCACGCAGCTATGGGGCATTGAAGAACTTTTCCATCTTGTGATAATGATTTCCTACATGCTGGTGCAAGGTGTTCCATGCACTCTCCCCCTTTCGGTTGCGTAACCGTAACTTCACACCACTGGGTTGGCGCAGAGACAATGTAACAGCAAGAGAGAAAAGATTCCTTCCAAGCTCCCTTCCTGATGAACTCATTTAGATAATAGTCTAATGTAATGAACCGTCTTCATGGTATTTAGCTTCGGCCTTATCTCCTTAAAAAGAAATTTCTGTTTAATTATTAATTTATTTGTAAGTCCGCTGCCTTTCTCCCGAGGTCTTTTTGAACATGTGAAATGACTTGTAAATATGAAGACTCTAATTGTAATGCCTGGGGAACGAGAAAAATAAGATGTATCTGTCAGAGCAAGGGATTGGCCTAGCTGCTCGAGATAAGGCAAATTATTGGCTTTAGACACACTTGAAGAAATTCTTAAATTCTGGAGATAAGGGCAAGGGGGGTAATCTAGGATATGGGAGCTTTACGCTGAACTTGGCAGGGATGCATGGTGTTCTAAAGTTTGATAACTTATCTAGGAAACACCCTTAATGTTTCAATGCAATTATGCACTTTAGAATTAAGATTTTGTATGTCTGTATTGCTGAAATTGCAAAAAGTTCAGTTGAAACTTCAACTGCAGTTAACAACTACATACACATTACACTGTCTTCCTATGCTGTAAACTCAAAGCCCATTGCCATTGCTAGTTCATTTATTCATACACATACACATAGACACAATCACACACACAATCACACACTATAGGCAACCGAGAGACAGCAATTCAGTTTCTGTCCATCATAGATCACACATACTGTCTAATATACAAGGAGCATATAATAAAATATTTGATCAAACAAAGATGTTTTATTAATTAATTGTCCTTTAGCACTGACTTTGAAGAACACGTAAAAACAGATCAATACGTTTTACGTATCGGGTTTATGCCCTTTGACCATTTTATGATTTTAATGCTAATAATAATGCATGATAAAAATTTGGATCGTGATGATGGTAATGCTATTAATAATAATAATAATAATTATTGTTGTTGTTGTAATAAATAAATAAACAATGGGTTTGGATAAAACGGTAGGAAACGTAAGTAACAAAATATTAATGCAGTGGTAAGAATGTTATATGGCTATGCCTTCATCATCAAACCAGACTCTGCTGAAATATTCAGTTCTTGGCCTGTAACATTCTCTGTCTTTAGTTGATGAAGTACTGAAGAAGGTGAAAATCTCAAGGCGGGAAAGCTGTGACTGGCACAGCGCCTCTTTCCCCAATCGAATACCACCACCTTCCCTGTCAGGTCCTTGTTCATCTGTCCTGATGCATCCAAAGATCTCCCAGGCAGGAATAAATCTGGATTGCTCCAGAGATTCCTGTGAAAAAAACAAAATGAAATCAGTTAAAGGAATAAATTGCATGAGTTGGGTCAAACATAAATTTAATTTTAACATATATCAAATTTAACGGAAAAAAAAACAGAAAAAGAATTTTTTGCATTGTTATCACAAATGAAACCATAAGAAGTGTTACCGGGAACTGCTACACTTGCAGCTTCATTACAAAGGTTTGAAAGCATGAAAGGGATTGTAATTACATGAAGGGGTTGGTAATTACGGCTGTAAAGGTAATTACTCAAGAATTTGCTGTAATGACAGACCAGAAATTATGAAATCTACCTAGACAGACATTCACTATAACAGTTGAGGCTTAAAAACATAAACTGTGTATTATTTTTTTTATTAAAAAAAACAAAATCTTTTTAGTGGGGAATTCATTTTAGGCCATAACCCATCCATTTTCTGTAACCACTGATCCTACTCAGTGTCATGAGGGGTCCAGAGCCTATTGGTGGAAGGCAGGGACCAACCTAGGATTGGGCACCAGCCCATCACTGGGCACATACATTCACACAGATGGGCTATTTGTTAGCTCCCATTAACCCCAGTATGTTTATGGACTGTGGGGAGAAGCCAGAGGGAGAACATGCAGACTACACACATGGAGCCATGGGAGAGACTCAAACACTGCTTCCAGAAGTATGAGGCAACAGTGCTAACCACTGCACCACCATGCCAACTGAATATTATATGTCAGCTTCTATCGGCCTGGGAAACGCAATATACATATGCTTAGGCGTCATGATTTCTTGGTATTGACTGATGAAAATGCAGATCTCGTTGGGAATGAAGTATCCATTTAGGACTACGTTTTCTGTGGTGCTAATATACAAAAAGGACAAAAACATAATTTATTAATAATATTCAGGGCACAGCACAAACTTATTTATAGAACGCTAAAGTACAATAAGTAATCTTTGGAGTACTCTAATATGCAAACTTTCCATATAATCAGCACTACATCTGCAGACATGGTGAAATAGGTATCATTATGAAAATCTACAAACACAAAATTTGTAAATATTCATCTTGGTGTTTATCTTGGTTTCCAAGATCACATGGAGAAAATCAGGTTCATTAAATATAATTTTCATGAAGTTTTTTGCTTAGGTGTGCAGCTATGTAATATTCACTATACTATGGAATATAGCTATTTAGTAATATTTGCATACAGTGAAATACATTTATAAGCTTTCATGGAATAAAAACAACATAGAAAGAAAATGTCAATTAGCATAATATTTTAATATTTCTGTTTTATTCCTAAAATAGGTGGAAATGCAGATTTTGTGCAAATTCAATATGACGAAATACAAAAATGCAGAACCTATTTCCTTAATTTGGACTGTATATCTGGAACCTTAATAAGGTACAATAGGCTCCACTGCAAACCACCCATCATGGTATCAAAACCTGAAATGATAAAAACACATTAATGAAGACTAGAACATCAGTATCATTAATAAAGTCAAGATGACTAGATACGTTAATATAACAATGTATAATTGTAGACCATTGGTGAGAACTCACCAAGCTCATACACGTACAGTACATCTTTATCAATCAGTAAATAAAAACACATAGCACTAGCATAACATTTTTAAGAAACGGTCAAAAAACATTTGAAAAACAATTTGCCTGTGATATAACAAAAACTATTCTGTGTGTAGTAAAGTCTTAGCCCAGTCTATTATTAAATATATTTATCTACCATATTTTCCCCACCCCATGCTAAACAGAAAAATGTTCTGTAAGAGTTTTATGTAGGAATAACACAACATATGAAAATAATAATATATTTTTTTACATATTGCTTTTCACAAACCAGTCACAAAATATAGGGAGCTTTACAAACATAACACCATGCATGTCATGGAAGCAAACCCTGTAACGAAGAGGACTGAGAAGAATTACAAATGTTAAACAAGCATGTAAAATATGTCACCTTATTTTGGATCCAACTCTCAAGCCTGAAATTACACCAGGAAAAACATCTCGATTATAATGTTGTATTGAGCACATGAGGAACAAATGCACTACTTGCAAATCCCTAAATCATTAGAAAAAATGCCTGAAATATAAACAAAGAAGTTATTTTTAAAAGATTACACATAAACCATACAACGTTATATGCCCGTCAAATCATACACCAATACTAAAAACAAATATAAGGTGAATAATTGCGATATTCATTCATCTTCAATCTATTATTGTGTATGGATCCATGAGGGTGCCATACATTGATACATGTTTATGTGAAAGCCATATTTAACCATTCGTATTTATTACAGAATTTAGAAGAATCATTTTGTTCAATATCGCATGACATTACAACAGTCATAGTTTATCTCCATAAATGAACTGCCACCTTACACTGAGACAAAACAGAAAAATAATTCAACTACATCATTTTACTTTAAATCTTTTGAGTTTTTGACTGTAAATAAGTCCACTGTGAAATCATCCTTACCAGCACCAAAAATATCAATGACGGTATAAACTATCTGCACTGTCTTCGCACAAGCAATGAGAGCATCAGTGAGGTAATTCTGTGAGGCAAAAAAACATAAGTAACTAGGTAAATGGAGAACAATTTTATTTTTTACTTACATATCATAACATTATAAATTTTCTGGCCATGACATAAACTCTTTCCTGTGCATACTTCATAAATATATCTCATATATATAAGTATAGTCTACATTTCACAATTAAAAAATAATTCTACATTGACATAACTATATGACTACAAGAAAAATTGTGTTTGTGGATTAAAGATATAATATTTTTTTTTTTATATACAAACCGATACTGAGGTAGCAAGTTTTTCTGTTATGAAATCAGTGATCAGGCTTTCATCAAGAGTGAAATTCTGCACCTGTAGCAATAATCTATCGTATTTTTTTTCTATTTAAGCAAACTGCTAGTGAGTACAGTGAGTCCAGTCACTGTGTCAGTGCAAGGGAATGCTCCCTGTTGATTAAATAAATTAAATAAAATCTCTCTCAAAATTCATTGATTTGTTTGGATCATAGTATACCTTATCATATATTCTCAGATGATCCTTAATGTTTTGTTCCATGAAACCATTCATTCTACAGATGTAATGCACTATATTCTGATGGGCTGGGGAAATAACATAAATTGGAGGAAAGGCCATGTTTCCAGCTGCAAAAATCTTGAGGACTTCATTATTTATTTGAACAACGTTGAGATCTTCATCATTGTAACTGTACCTCTTGCCGAAGGATAAGGAACAGACTATATTAGCAACAGAAGTAATCAAGGCAATTGTGGCATCCTGGCCACTTTCACAATCTGAATGCTCCTTGAGTCTGTCCACCATCTCAGAAGCTTCACACTGGATGTGCTCCTCCAGGAGGCAGGAGAAAGCAGGGCCCTTTGCCTTGGCCTGGGAGAAGGTACGCAGAGCATTCTTGCAGATCCTCTTACGGAGGATCCAAGCTTTGCCATACTTTTCAATGAATGTCATAAAGGTCCCATTGGCCACTGTGAAACTCCCTCCTTGACGTACCAAAGCCTGCTTGAGAGTGTCATAACCACTCAGCACCACCACAACCATTGAGCCCATTCTCACTTAGAAGACATCTCCATACTTGTTCCTCATTTTGGTCATAGAGATGTGTATTTGCTCACCTATCTGTAGCAGGTTGCTAATGAATGGCCAAGATGTAGACCCAGGAGGCCTCCTAAGATACCTGTGCTTCTGAGTCCTATTTCGCCGGACAAGCAGAATTATTAACACTGAAGCTCATTGCTCGTATCACAGCACAGTTTGGCCAAAATGAGACTTCAGATAAAATCATCCTGATGACTATTTTTAGTCCAAAAAAACCGTCAGAATAAAAAAAAATACATGAATACATATTATTCATAATACAAACCCCACCAGCAGGATATGCAGCTCGAATGTGGATGGATGGATGGGTGTAAGATTACTGATAAGGTCTCAAATGGTGATAGTTTTTTCAAGAAGCTTTTAAACAATTATGCTTGTTCACATCTGGCGAGTTAATCTGTTTAATTTACCAAAGTGGTAAATGAAAATCAACAGAGCAGATTAATTTCATCTAACTTTTTATAAACCTCGTTACTATTATTTGCAGATCTGTTTATGCTAGATACTTTATACTACTTTATACTAGCACACCACAGTTACTACTTCAGTGAGCTGAAACAGTACTGGTTATGCTCAAAAGAAACATTTAAAAACTTGTTGGAAATTTAGGAATTTCTACAAGTGTCATCTACAGTATATACATAGACAGGTACTCAAGATATATGACTGGTTTATTTTTTAATTCTAGGCATTCCAGTCCTCGCTGGTTAAACTTTCTGCACAATTGTATTAGTTCCATAAAGCAGTATGGCATTATAATTATATATCTCTAAAACATTGTGCGTTATATATAATGTATATTTATGTCTGTTGCATGTATGTTGTATATGTTGTATACTTGTATACAAATCAAAACATTTCATGCATTACCTTGCAAACGGTGTCATCAAAAGCAATACACAACGAAGTTTTTGAGCATTAAAGCACTAGAGCTGTCAGTATTGCTTAAGAAGAAGATGGGTACACTTACCTAAAGTTGCTTCAAAGTCCGCTTAGGTAAACTATGGGAAAGCGATACAGGAGAACGAGAGCGCAGCCGTCCGAGTTAGACTGGACGGGAGGGGGAAGCCCCTAAGCGCGCGCTGCTATGCGTGCTCCCCCTCTTGCTTGTTTATTTATTTTTACATTTGTCCGTTTGTTTAATTATTTTGTTGTTATATCTAAAATTTCAGAGTCTGAATTTTGTTCTGAAATGTTCGTTTGCTAGTAAATATGAAAAAAAGTCCTTGATAACTCATAGGGTGCACATTCTATGACGTTCCCCCTGCTACAGCTCTGAGCACACGACTTCTTCTGCACATATACCCTCCGCCTATGGGTGGCCGGCTTACAGCAGGAAGGCTGCATTATAGCCGGCCATTGCTGTCCACGTTTCCTGGTTGTCGCCTATAGATTTATATCAAATTTATGCCATCATTCGAATATGCTGGTGCAGAAGTAGGGAAGTGTTTGATAATAGCTTTTTATAATGGCGTTCACACATATTATACATATGGGTGCCCAGAGTAGGCTATTTCCCTGAACAATTGTAATCCTTTCCAGATGATTGGAAGATAAAAAGCATTCTGCCTAGAGCTGTCCGAAATTGTAACTGACCATACATTGAGCAGCCATCTCCACAGAGGGCTGCATTTCAATTTAGCCTGATGGTGAATAGAGAGAGCTTAGTCGCTCTGTCGTACCCATTTTGTTCCCCCCTGATCCTGCTTTGCTTTGAAGTGCGGCTGAACAGAGCCTTTTACACACTCCGAGGTGTCTCCTGGCAGATTCTAATCCTCACCGCCAACCTGAAGATATAGATGTATCTTTAAAGTTGTTATATACTGTCCGAAATCCAAGCACATTGTCTTTGCCCAGAAGCTGCCATTTCCAGAAAAGAAGTAATGTTGTAAGTGAGGTTCTAAATCTTGCATCTGCTGACTTGCTGAGATAATATTATAGTAGCAAAACTCTTATTGACATTGTGTCACTGTTCTTTGGGTCACTGCTCTTATTACATTATTAAACTCGTTCAGTAAAAGTCCAGCCCAGGCTCATCTGGGTTTAACTGTAAGAGGTGACCAGCAGTTTAGTCCTGGCAAACACTTCTAAGAATACTATGGACTGCATGGAAAGCAAATAAGACCTGAACATTCAGCCAAAGTGCAAATGACCCAACTAAAGCGATCTTATTTTTTGTTATATCATGAGAAGACTCAGTGTGTCGGAAAAGACAATCATAGTTGCAGAAGAAGAAGAGACCTGGAAGAATGCTCTTCATAAGGCTGCCAGGAATCAGCATCCAACTGATGGGGGGGTGGAAGATATCCCTGGCAAGATAAGACAGGTGGAAAAGTACACGCTGTACAGCTTACTGATCCATCACACACACAGAGCACGCAAGCAGAGCAAACGGTACACAGGGGGCAAAGGTGAGATTCAGACCCCCAGACATGGAGATGTGAGGCATAAAGTAATAATAATTATTATTACTATTATTATTATAATAATAGGCTGTAAAGAAATTCCTGGTCACTTGTAATGCATTTACGATGGTGATGAATACAGACTGATTAGATGTGAGGGTGTGTGCCAAAATGGGCATGCAATTTGCTTGAATGGCATTGTTTAGTGCTGCAGACATATTCTTTTAGAATAGATGCCAACAACAAATTAAGTGATTGTCCCTGCAAATGAAAAACTGGAGAAAAAAATATGCGTTTTAGGCAAAGACGAACGTGACTGAATCTAAATAAAACATGTACATAGATGGAACAAGAACGTTATACCACGATTCATATTTTCGCCATAAAATAATAACAAATACTGCAATTCAACTGAATTCCTTTTCAGTAAGTTCGATTAGACTGTTTTGTAAGAACAAAGCAACTGGCTGAAAGGTCAGAAAATCTTGCGGATATATGTGCCCCACACGGTGGCAGGCTCTCTCCAAACATTTGGGACTGGGGATCCTTGCCAATGTTTCACTTAATGCTCAGCTTCTCGGTTTCAATATGCATTTAATTCCTTTTCTTACAGAAATACTATATTGTATTAAATATAACATATATTATATTAAAAATATTATATTAAGGTGCCTAACATTCCCAATGATGTTTCCAGGGTCATTTATTACTTTTATTATTACTTTTGTTTCATGAGTATTTTGATTCCATAAACATATGATTTCTGTTGCTTACCTATTTAATGTGGTGTGATGGATCTGTAGCACACAAGTGTGCCAGTCTCAGTAGTGAGTGGGCACTTCCACCCATGAGTCTCAGGAATAGGAACTTTGCGATATAAAATAATTTTAAACTTTTAGGGCAACCTTGCATCTCTTGCTTTAATTTGCTCCCCAGCTGCACAGTATGCTCACAACCAGCTGATTGCTTTTCTTTTTCCTTCTTTACGCTTTGTTTCTTTCATCCCTCCCCCTCATTCTTTCGCTCTCTCTCATTCCTTCCAGAGGAACGTCGGGTCCATTCAGGCTCAATCAGCCATCACCATCTGCTGTCAGGACATGACGCCTCCTTTGACCTACCGGGGCCCGATTTCCGCGGCCAGCCCTGGCTGCACACACACATGCACGCAGACTCCGCCCGCATGTCATTAGCACTGCCAGGAGTCTCTGAGCATCATGGGGCGGCCATGTCGAAGTCTCTGCGGAGACTCCAACAAAACTGGCTCCCGATGAGGATCCTCTCTGTCTCACACGCAAATGAGCCAGTGCAGAGAATGTTAATCGATATAACACTATACAACTGCCATTTTGGATTTGGTCAACGTCAGCCACCGTTAATGAGTTCATAGTTGAGGTCTAGGTCTCCAGACAAGTAGTCCTTTTACGTTTCAAATGTCACAGTGTCTTTTTATGAGTTAATTAGTAGCTAAGTAACATTTACGATGGCTGTATTTATATATACATATATATATATATATATATACTTATTTTGAACGTTATTCTTTTCCGTTTTCATTTAGAATTTTACGAAAAAAAAATTTTATTTCACAAATTTCACTTATATAGGTGCCTGCCCTTGTAAAGATCAAGATCAGCATTGCATTAAGAAATACATGAAGCTTGCATTTTCTTAACACCAACAAAGTTAAGCCTTCATGCCTCGGAAAAGAGGGACTCAACGTTAAAGCGAAAGTAGCCAACAAGTATGGTTGCCTTTTGTTTCAGATCACAGAATTCTGAAGCATCACTCAGTGGTCAGTTTTATTATTTTAACTAGGGTTAATCAGAAAGGTTATGTTGTCCCAGCGCATGGGTAATTCTCAAAGGACTTTTTAGGCATTTCGGGTAAGTGCAGCCCAAAAATAGGAAGGCACCAGACACAAGCATGTGATCTCATTGTTTCAGGGAGACAGTGAACCAGTGGGGGGGGGGTTCTTATCAGAGCAAACATCTTCCCAATTATTACGTTCTACTGTCTTTAAACTGGCATGCAAAATTTTGAAGTAGTGTAAAAACCTTTCCTTTAAAAAAATAAGAAAAAATTCCCCTTTTGGAAAAAAATAAGTGGATTGGATCAGCATGGAGGTGATGAAGAAAGGGATGTGGCCGTCACGTCAAAATGACAATATGCATTACATGGTCAGGGGAGTGAACGGTAGCAGAAGTAGCTCGCGGGTACCGTACAATACGCTCCATTTTAAAGTGAATCATGTGAATTGGTTCCAATTCAATGCTGATTAAAGTGTTTGCTGGAAGCATCGGCCCCCAAAGAGATGAGAATGACTCCCAGAATTCTGTTTGGGTGCAGTATGAAGTGGGCTCTTAACCCAAGAGCATATATATAGAGAGAGTGAATTTGCACAACTGTGTTCTAAGAGCTCTCCACAGGGGCCGCTGGATGATGTCAGCGGTTGATGTTGACGACCAGGCTACTGGGGAGTCTCCTTCTCTGTGCAAAGGTAAGGTGGATTTCGGTGATATCTCATATGTTGCCTCTCAGATACATCTACCGCTAAGTATCTAAACTGTTTACCTGTGAATTTCCCCTGTTATCAAAATTGTTTTCTAATTATTATTAGCAGGAATCACTGTGGCTTATATAATTTGGAAATCTACATTTCTTATCGGATCAAAGTATTTAAATATTTTTCTTTTTTTTCTTTTGAACAATAATAACATGTTTTCAGATCTGTTGCATATTCATAATTGTAAGTGCAGCCATACCATATATTAATATAAGAATACAAAAAAAAGGAATCAATTGCGTTGTATTTAAAACAGTCAGTAAGTCTGTAATCTATATATTATTATGGAAGTTGAAAGACAACAGAGAAAACTAATGAAAATAATTTGTATATCCATTTCACAAAATCCCTTTTTAATTTTTATTCTCTTTAATGATTATTAATTTGGAATAATATAGTTTTATAATTGCTGTTATGTACCACATTTGCTCAAAATTTATTTATTTATTTATTTATCTGTTTATCTATTTATTTAAAATAATCTATTTTAAGGTTTAAACCCTGGTATGTACATAAAATACATACCTAAGGTTGAAATGTATTCATTCAACAAAGGCTGCACTTTTTAAAATTATGTTTCACTTTATTACGTCTCTGTGTTTAATGGCCATTTTCCTATGTATACGTCTCTTTGTGTGCATAAGATTAATCTCAATTTTTGGAGGGAAAGTGATGTTAGATTATAAGAGTAACAAATACAAATAGTCAGTAAAGCAAAAGTAAGATCACTCATTCAGTATTAAAAAAATAACAACAAATGTTGATTTTTAATGGACAGCCTTACCTGTATAGAAGGAACTTGGAATCCTTTTGTGTATCTACATACTTAAGGCCAGGCATTACTTTTTACTAAATGAAAATAATTTTACGATAGTTTTGCTCTGGTTCAGGTTGCTCAGCTGTTAATTATTTTATTAAACTAGTTATTTAAATAGTAACTCAACTTGTTAATTAAAATGCATTTTGTAAAACCTGCAGGAGTCCAGTTTGGGCGTCCCTGTAATATACAGACTGAATTTAAAAAAGTAAAATAAGAATTTAAACATGGTTCAAGATTATTCATATCCCACATGATGTTGCTGTTTTATAGTTAAAACAGAAACTGTAGTACATTAATGTCAATAAATCATTATATTTTAAGAAATCCCTTTTATCATTGTGCTTAAAGTGTATCGCATCTTTTGGTCACAGTAGATAAACCACCTGAATCTAGTTCTCAGATTCAACTCAGGTGACAAAGCTACAGCCAATCCACGATTTTGCACCGAATCCTGTTTACCAATGGGCTAGCAGCCTTGTAATTAAACTGTTAACCAAAAATGCATGACCCAAAATTCTTAAACTTAATATTATAATATTATAATTACACAGTTCAGTTTAAATACATAATACATTAATTTGGATTAGGTCAATTAATACATATTTAATTTGCTCTCTTACCAATGTAGAAATATTAGTGCCATAGAAACCAGAAATGTGGATATTTGCATTATATAGCACTCTTTTCAATTTTGAGTATTGAGTAAATCACCATAAATCTGAAGTCTCTTGGTTGACTATTGCTCATTATTGCCAATAAAAATAATTGTCATATTCAATATTTTGTAGCAGCTATTGTGTGTTACATCTGTAACAAAAGGATAATTTCTTGTAATATTCTACTACTTTTATGAGCAGGCACAACCTCAAATAGCCTCCTATAAGTAAAAGTTCTGATACAGAAGTACAAAGTTCTTTTGGCACGGTTATGTCCGTCCAATCATGTACAACTATGCAAATGAAACATTCCTGCTTGCCCACCTATCCTCCAATGACCGTCCCCATGTATATGGGGGGTTAACAGACTTAGTCCGGTACTTTGAGCTTCACCTGTGTGTTTCAGAAAACCAGCAACACACCATGAGCAAAGAATCCAGTGACGGCCAACACAATGGCCACAAACATTCGCCTGCTGCTTTGGACACAGGACTGCCCGTACCAGTTTGCGACCTTAAGATTCAATACACGAAGGTCAGTGGCAGTGAATACTTTAATTATTAGCCATTATTAGGGTGTGGAGTGTAACCATGTAATTTTGCGAGTGCAGTTTGCGACTCCCTTGTTTTTAAGGATTTAAAGCTACACAGTGTTATTAATCAGAACTTATTTTTTTGACAATTACGTTAAATCAGTATGAGTACTATGAGTACATTAGCTGCTTTACAAACTATTCAAATGATTTTCAAAAGATTGCTCCAGTCCGGCAGTAGAAGATAATCATTAATTGCTTTATGGCATTATAGACACCAAAGGCTCTTTTCAACATGTAAGCAATGCTTGTCATAGCTATTCGTAATTGCATGGCAGACTGTTAAAAAGATTGTAACCTGAAAAAAGAATGTAACGTGAATTTCCATGCAAATAAGCAGTACTACAACAATGAAATACTATGTATACGTATCTATGTAGTTTGTTTGATGTTTGTGAGTATTTAGTTTCGTGGTTTAGAACATTTGTATATCTTTTTTATTTGATTGCATTAATTTTCAGCATGAATTAAAACAGAAATCGCGTAATTCATTTTGAACTCCTTGCATTTTGAACTCCTTGCTATGACTCAATGTATTTATATGCGAAAAATACCTTTTTCTATAAAATCTCTCTCATACGAGTTCTTCTTTAGAGTTAATGTAGATTTATTTTTATCATTAAGGTTCAGATTTCAGCAGTTAATATGAACTAAATGTTCACATTTGTATTGTGTGAATTTCCCCTGTTTTTGGCCTTGCAGATATTTATTAACAATGAGTGGCACAATTCCAGCTGCGGGAGAAGAATCCCCGTGCATAACCCGGCCACAGGGGAGCTGATCTGTGAGGTCGAAGAGGGAGGCAAAGTGAGCGAGTACAGCAGCCACACACCCGTCACCCGAAGAGTCTGTCTGGCTGCTCCAAAGTCAAACTTCTTAGCCATCAGGGACCCACCTCACCTAACTAAAATAAGAATCAAAATCGCATCCACCTCTATTCAGTAATTGCATATGCAACCATAATTCATGAAGAATCAGATCTTATCCATTATAGTCAGCTAAGATCGGGTCCCCCCAAAATTTAATCTAAAAATATCCCATGATGTTCACTGTTTAATTTTCTCTGATTATGTTCAGTGATTGCAGTTTGGTTGTAACAGATAACTGTAAGTGCACACCACAGTGTAACTGAATAGAAATCTCCCCTCTCGTCATCATTATAATCCCTACCCTTATACAGTGCATTTGCACTCACAGGAACGTAAAAAAAAGAACTTGATAATCATCAATAGCCTGCAAATACGATAAGCTTGTAGGAAGCGGTAGGGTTAGGCCTGTTAGCTTTTCACAAAAGGCGGGGTACTGTAAACATTCTCAGGAGGACATGGTTAAACGGTAACCTAAGACATGTTTTAATCAGTGCAGGTGGAATAAGTGAATTAGTAATCAGAGAGGTCTTCGTCATGAGCATGGGGAGGGGGAAATGCTTATTTTCTGGCTGTTATTACATGCTGGGTTCTGTTTGGGGAGCATGACTGAGACATTCACAATGGCATCTAGGAGAACACATAAAAGCCAGTGCTCTGCAGACACATTTTTACACATCAGAGCATTTTTCTGCATCATTGCAGCTTTAAATAGCTCAGAATAATGTAATGCATTATCTTTATGGCTGTTCAGCAAGAATATAAATAAAAAAGAATGCAAACTTATAGGGTACAGACTTAATTTGCTATCAATTTTACTATGACATATTAAAATGACATAATAATATGACATGTAATTATATAAAATTATATTCATAATTTTCGCAAGGGACAAATGAGCTGCAGTGAAGAATTCACTATTTGGTGCTTTAAATATGGTCTTATTGTAAGAAGCACCATATGTAAATCATTATCGTTATATTGATCGCTTTTTTTTTCCGCAGGAAAATATAGACAAAGCAGTGCAATTTGCCAGGCAGGCTTTCCAGCTGGGGTCTCCCTGGCGTCAAATGGACGCCTCAGGGCGTGGCTGTCTGCTGGCCAAGCTAGCGGACCTGGTGGAGCGGGACCGCCAGATATTGGCTGTAAGGCCTTTCTCGTCTGAACAGAGCAACATTGTCAATGTCTAGAAATACAGAATCACTTTGCATGTGGAAGTCTAAATGGCTTTTAGCTTCCCAAGCGACTCATTTTGTACAAGAATCCAAAACATCATTCACTCATCCCTGATTGAATAAATAATAAAAAATTATGATGATAACAATAATAATAATAAGAGAAACCTGTTTCATGCGACTATTTTCTGTTGAACCCAGACGTTAGAGGCCATTGACTCGGGGAAGCTATTCCTAACTGCTTACTATGCGGATTTGGTTGGTACAATTAAAACACTGCGTTACTACGCGGGCTGGGCTGACAAGATTCAGGGGAAGACGATCCCTGTAGGTGAGTATGTGCATTTTCTTTGCTGAGTGAATGGCTTTTTCAAGACCATTCAGTTTCACAGCAGCACTGCTCCTCATGGGCTCGCAGCTCCTGCACCTACATACCATGAATGTGACATCATCAATGCAATAACAGATCGATTAATTTTGTGCTGTGTTAATTGCAGTTTTTTGTTGTTGTTTCAGATGGCGAGTATTTCACATTCACACGGCGTGAACCAATAGGGGTGTGTGGTCAGATTATACCAGTGAGTGGTACCGATACTGATGCTTTGTTCTTTATCCAAGAGATAACACTGTCATTATAAATTCTATCTGGAATATTTGCACGAAGCAGGCAAGCCTCCATAATGACGTCTGATCGTGTGGTTGATTTGCATTTTCTGTGACCCATGCACAGTGGAACTTTCCGTTGCTGATGTTTACATGGAAGATCGCCCCAGCACTGTGCTGCGGGAATACTGTGGTCATCAAACCCGCCGAGCAGACCCCTCTATCTGCTCTCCACATGGCAACACTCATCAAAGAGGTGAGACTACAGCCGAGTCCCACAAAACAGGAAAAAAGACCTATCAAGGAAAACTCAAAAGCAATATATATTTTATTCACTGCTAGCTAAGTCCTGCCTTATGTAATCCTGAGTATTTGAATGTGGAATAGATTACAATATAACAGTCAACACTACAGTCAACAAAACTCAATTATTTTTATGTTTTATGTACTTTATATTCTATTACTTTATTATTTAATATATATTTTGAACCTCATATTGAACCTTGAAGTTCATTAGTTCCTCTGTATCCACGAGTGATACGTTCCAAGATTTACCACCAATGGCTGCAAGCATGGATCCTATCCAACGTGATTTTCGTGTATGTGCATATGGTTTGATAGTTTGAATTGATAAATTACGCACAGTATGGAGTTTTTCTGTTCTTCTCATTCTGCATGTCTGCATATTATTCCCATGTTGCAAGGAGTCTGCCTGTTCTCCCCATGTTGCAAGGAGTCTGCCTGTTCTCCCCATGTTGCAAGGAGTCTGCATGTTTTCCCCATGTTGAAAGGGCATCTGGTTCCCTCACACAATCTAAAGATATCCGCTTAGACTAATTGGAGAATTCGATAGATTAAATAGGTATATAAAATTTTTTTAAATACGTTTGTCACAATAATGTTCATCTTTATTCTTCATTAATTTTCTGCCTAATTTATTTGACCACATTTCCTCTGTAAAAAAATGAATTAGTTGTGACGTCATTTGTGGCTTTTTTTTTTTTTTTGCCGTTTGTTTGAATGCAGGCTGGATTTCCACCAGGTGTTGTAAATATTGTCCCAGGATATGGGCCCACCACAGGCCATGCCATCGCCTACCACATGGACATTGACAAAGTGGCCTTTACCGGCTCCACAGATGTATGTAATGAGCATTCTATCTAAGCCTCCACTCACACCTCAACTAGTACTTGGCTCCGGCCTTCTCATGTCCATTTATTTATTTACATTTATCTGACACATTTATCCAAAGCAGAGGGAAGGGTAATAAAATATGTTAGTGAACCCGCTGCCTTTGTATCGTTACCACTATGCTGTACATGTCAAGCTACAGGAGCTATTTATCTATTATTAGTTTTTAATTTTATGTTTAAAATTGTATTATATTAATTTAATAATAACAGATTTGTGGTGGTGGCCTCTGGATAAACAGCTGGATGAGATATGGATGAGTACTGATGCACAGTGGTAATTATTTTATTTGACTGCCGTCATTGCAGGTTGGAAAGATCATTAAAAAGGCAGCTGGTGATAGTAACCTGAAGCGTGTCACTCTGGAACTCGGAGGAAAGAGCCCCAACGTTGTTTTTGCAGATTGTGACTGTGAGTCATTTTTGTACTTTTGCAGAGGTTCAGCTTTAGCTTCAAAGTAATCAGTATCATTTCCGCATTAACACATCCTTTAACCTTTAACACATCCTAAACCTTTTTAAAGCATGATTCAATAGCTGTTTTATTTTTTCAGCATTTGCCAAGGATTTGGATGGATTTTTGATCAATATTAATCAAAAGGTCTCTCGTTGTTCATAATATCGCAGCATTACAGAAGATTGCCTGTGTTTAACTGGGTGTGTGCGTGCATATGCATGTGCAAGTGTGTGTGTCCCTCGTCTGAGATTTTTCCTGTCTTCCCTCCGAACTGGCCCAGTGGAACATGCCGTCGAGCAAGCCCACCATGGCCTGTTCTTCAACCAGGGCCAGTGCTGCATCGCAGGGTCCAGGGTGTTCGTGGAGGAGCCCATTTATGACGAGTTTGTGCGCAGGAGTGTGGAGCGTGCCAGAAGGCGAGTCCTGGGAAACCCTTTAGTTCCTGGTGTGGACCAGGGACCACAGGTATTGAGCCATAGTGCTATACTGACAGACCTGGTACTGTGCTGGCTTGACTGGGGGAGGCAGATTTTGGTTTGGCATCAGAATTAAAATAAAAGAAAGGAAAAAAAAACCTTTTATAATTGGCTGATCACTTCTAGGAGGGGCAGGAGGAAAATCTGGGGGAAAGCGACCCGCTCCGTTAGACCTGGCCATGGGTATTGTTAGTGATGATGGACTTTAAATGAGTCATAAATACAGAAACTGTTTTCCAAGCATTGTAATCCGATACCCAATGTCACATAGAGTAGCCACTTTGCATTCTGGAACAATGTGCCTTTCATTAAGTGTTTAGAGTTATATCAGGGATTAGAGTAAGTTTATCAGGGATTAGATAAGAATAAATGCAGAGCTGTATATTCAGCTCTGCATTTAATTAATGAGGCATGTCCTGCATAAGGTGAAAGTTAAAGTCAGAATTTAGAATATGTGATGAACATGGTCTTTCAGATTGATAAGAAGCAGTTTGATAAAATCCTGGAGCTCATTGAAAGCGGGAAGAGAGATGGGGCAAAACTGGAGTGTGGCGGGGGTGCCTGGGGGCAGAAAGGCCTCTTCATTCAGCCCACGGTCTTCTCAGACGTCACGGATGACATGCGCATCGCCAAAGAAGAGGTGAGCGCTCCTCGCCACGCGCAGGGAACACTTACCAGCCTTCCCTGGATATGGTCGGCCAGAATTTTTCCAGGCTGGCTGGTGCTTCGGCGTTTCCAGCAGACTATTCGGGGGCGTCTGCAGGTCAGCTTGCAATGTGGGAGACCGATGCCAAGCCTCTCCCACGGCTACCCTGTTCTACTGCAGGGACACTCGTGCTAAGATCTGTGTTAATTAAAATAAGCTACTAGATCAGCTGGGGAATATATGGGAAATGGATGGCCAGATTTTCAGTCAATGGGTGTATAGGAGGCAGGAAAATGTTAAAGACCGATTTCAAATAGCTACACTGGAGTGAAAATGTATTGGTTCCGAGAGCACCCTCGTAAGCCGAATCTTGATGTAACCCGAAAACATTACCTTAAAAATGAAGGGCTTAAAATAAATAAAATGAAGGGCTAATAAATAGACGTAGTCATTTCCATTGACATAAATGCACCTTTAATTCATTGTTATTATATAGTGTTCACTTTGAAATCTTAAAAGTCAATGTTTACCTAACATTCAGAAAATCAACATAGAAATTCCTACAATAAAAGTGACTACATTAAATATTTTGTACCGTGTTTCATCACAATAAATTACATAATTTAAATTACTACCAACAAGCGAAGTAAAGTCGAGTTTGACATTTGACAAATTACGTATACCGGGGTACTATTGTTTTCAAAAAATGAATGATATTCAATTGCTTATGCTGAATATGTATGAGAATGCAAACAAGAATTATTATTTTGCACTAGATATTTGGACCAGTCCAGCAGATAATGAAGTTCAGCAGTACTGAGGAGGTGATTAAGAGGGCAAACGATACACACTATGGATTGGCAGCAGGAGTCTTCACCAGTGACATTAACAAAGCACTCACTGTCTCCTCTGCACTGCAAGCTGGTACAGTCTGGTAAGTAAACCCACTACGCATATTCAACGACAGTTACTAAATCACTGGATTTCAGTGCACAGCACTGCATTGAGGGGACATACATTTTTCAAACAGAGATTTAAGGGATTTAACCAAACAGAGTATTGGAACATTTTTTGAGGAATGATATCAGTTTTGTGCAGCATTTATGGAACATCTGTTTTGGAGGATACAACAATGGGTAGCAGTCATTAGCGCAAGAATGTAGTTCAGTTTGAGGTGGGAGCTTTGAGTTTTTTTTTGAGGTGGGAGCTTTGAGTTTTTACCCACTGAGGTGGGAAGACTAAACTTGGACTGTGGACAGCACGTTTACGTGGACCTTTTGTCACCATCTGAAGAAATGAGTGTGAGTGTGATGCCCAGCAAGTTGTTTGCCAGAGAGCATTGTTTGCTGATCTTGTTTTATGGAGAATGAATGCTGATCAGATGGTGTAACCTTGCAATTCACATAAAAAATAGAAATGAAAGCCAGCTACTGTCCTCTGCCAGAAGGCAGAAGATAGCAGAGGTGCTGATTCGAGTGTACTTCCATTGCTTCTTCTTGATAGACTGGCTTCTTCGCATGCAGTCACTCTGGTGTTCTGACTTCCTGTAAAGTCCTCGCTCCTCGTTCATTCTCGGCACTAACTCTTGCTTTTTCACGAGGCTTGAAAATGAGGGCCTTGCGGTACACATAACCATTTTCCTCTTGCCAAAAGTGTATTTTTCTCCGTAACTGAAGGGTTCTTTCTCTTACAGCCTGTGAGGGAGCAATGTGTTGAATAACTGTCTCTGCTAATGTGGGTTTAAAAAAGAGTAAGGAAGTAATGTCATTTATATCAATTGTACAGACCTACCCATGCTGATCCAGTTCTTTTAGAAAAGGCTTTAAAAAGCCAAAGAGGATGAAGTTACCGTGTGTTGTAAATCACTGGTTTGACCCGTTTCTCCGTAGTTATTTGTTGGGTACTATTGGTTTAAACCTACCAGTGATTTGCAGTACACAGTAATCTCTGACAGTGGGTTTCGGAGCCTCATTGTCCTGGATGCATGGAACCATAAGATAGATCTGAGTATGGGCCAGATACATTCTTTTGCACTTGGTTTTAACTTCAAGATTTGTGATTAGGTGCCTACAATCTCTGATTAGTGAATGCAGGGCTTTGTTTGGAAACAGCCTTTAATGTTTGCAAAAAGCCTAAGAAAAAACAGTAGAGAACTGTGTAGAAGCCGATAGCTTTATGATACAGCTTCATTTACAATCTAATCAATTAAGCAAACGTTGATATGAAAATGATTTAATCATGTTTTCATGTACGTGCATATAAAAAACATTCGAGTGACATTGTAGTAAATATGTTCAATCAGCGAACTGATTTCCAAGCTGCTTGCATTTTCTTGTTTGATTTTAGGGTTAACTGCTATGGCGCAGTGTCCTCTCAGTGTCCGTTTGGTGGATATAAGATGTCAGGAAACGGAAGGGAAATGTAAGTTGTTTACATCATCACACATGAATGAGGTCACCGTTCCTTTTATTGACATGTTATCAGTTCAGTCACTTTTATGGTCTGTGTAGGGTAGCTCATTGTTTTTTGAAAGGTCGCTTGCATTTCATTATGGAAGCGTAGGGCACGGAAATCCACACTTACAGCTTTCCTTTGTCTGTCATGCAGGGGCGAATTAGGTCTTGAAGAATACACAGAAGTAAAGACTGTGACCATCAAAATACCACAGAAGAATTCATAAATGAAAATTACTCATGGGACTGCATACGGAGTATATTTAGTGCTGCATGTAGCTTATTCTTCCAGCTGTTTTGAATGTTGCTATTAACTGTCATTATTTAGGATAATGTTTCAGTCTCTTCTGAGTATGAATGAGAACAATGACTTAACTGCTTAAGAACTAAAATGAATTTACAGCATACATGACATATAATTATTTAAAATTTCAAGAAATCATAATGCAACCAAACCATTACTATAAAAACAAACAACAGATGCAGTCAAGCAAATTATTTACAATTTCAAAGTCATGCAACATTTTATATATACCAGTACTCCTGGTATATTATTATAGGGTAGGCCATGTTGGACAAATTCATTGTTGTTCCTAGGTGTTATTTTTGGAAAATTAAGCAGTATTTGAGGTACAGTACTACTATAAATTCAGCTGTCCATCTGTCTTCCAACCATTCATTCTGGTCAGGTTCAGGAGCCTATCCCAGGCAACGGAGCATTCAGTTGTGTTACAATCTGGATGGGATGCCAGTCCATTTCAGGGCAAGACAGGTTCACAGAGGTAATTATGGTAATTAATGGTCAATAATGGTAATTATTATTTTTTTCATTTAAATATGTGAAAGAAACCATCAAGTATAACATATGAAGAGCGCAGATAACTGATCATACTACAGATGTTAGCCAGCTGAGAACAGATGTGACGAACAAAAATACAAAATCTGGCAATCTAACACGGAAATGTATGAAGTGTATTAGAATTCCTAGCTAAACACAGAATCAATAGTTCTTAGACTGATATTATATTACCTCTATTGCTCATACATTATCTTTATATGTACAACAAACAAAGCAAAATTGGTTGTTAAATCTTTATTAATGCATTACTACTGAAATAACATGAAACAAATATATGATTAAATAATGGATAAAATCTATAAATGTCATCTATTAATGTCCTCTGAAACATGGCAGAAGGTGTTTGGAAAAGTTGCTCAGTAACATTCAGCATAATGCCAGTACAGTGACATTGTAGAAGGCAAAGATCAATGGTGCGTTGTTTTTATTTTACTGATGAACTTCTTATTTTATTAAGTGTAGAGGTAGTGTTGTGGGCTAGCTTCTGAAATATAAATAATTCTTTTACCCATTGCTGTTTCAGTGTGGCTCAGCAAGCCTAAGTTGGTAAATTGAAAATAAAATTGTAGCGTGTCACAATTTTGTTGCTAAATCTGTGTATTGGTACTGACAATAAAAATTGCTTATGCTCATTAGTGTGACGTTTAATGGGCAAGAAGTATATGATGGTTTATCATGCATTTATATAACAAAATATTAATACTGTAACAGCATCCAGAAACTGATTTTTCAAATCAGAATTCAGTCTCCATCACATTCAAAGAATCTTCTGTGCTGACATTTCCAGCATCAACTGGAAGACAACTGTAATGTAGGGTACTTGTCAATTTGTACAGTTTTGCAATTTTAAATTTCATTTAAAAATATATTCAGTATATACACCCCAAAAATATTAACAGTGATAACAGTGATAAGTGAAACCATTTTTATATTAATCAAGGTTCTTGTTCATGTACAGGTAACATTTCCTTAATCCATATTAAGAGAAAGTCATGGACTTTACATCTACATTCAATAAAATGTAAATATTTTTCATCTATACTTATTTATATCTATACTAAACAATGTAAAAAGTACTAACACTATTTGGTATTCTTAATAATTGCTGTTATCCAACCATTATTGGATAGATGTGCTGATAAAAGGCACATGATCAAGGGCTTATTATGCCAGGTCAAAATATGGATTATATTCATAATCTAAAACACGACTTGTGGCAATGACTCCAATGATATTATGTATGTATTGTGTGAGTGTGAAAGAGAGGCCACGTATTTTATGGTTTTGAAATATTTGCAATATTTTCAGGTTTTAAGGTTATATATTCTTTTGTTTTTCATAATATACATTGCAAACATTGCATCACGTACATACTGTATGTATTTAGTTCAAAGGTTTCCAATGTCTGTAATTATACTGCAGAGTATGGCTTTGACTTCAAACCATGCATTAGGTGCATCTCTTTTCGTTTCCAAGACGTTCTCGCTATAATCTTGGATTTGCAGAGCTTGCTTTGTGTACGTGGGCATCTTCATGCCAGGACATGAATGGGCTTTCCACAAAGTTGGAAGCACTCAATGTCCTTGCATGCTGACAAATGAAGATTACCCTTCACTGGAACTCACCCTGTAAATCAAACCACGAAAAACAGCCCCACATCATTATGCCTCCTCCATCAATCTTTACAGTTGGCACCACGCATTCAGGCAGGTAGTGATCTCCTAGCATCCACCAAACCCAAATTTATCCGTCGGACGGCCAGATAGTCAAGTGTAATTCATCGTTCTCTAGAACATGTTTCCACTGCGACACAGTGCAATGGCTTTGCACCAGTACTTGCTTTACATCAGTTGAGCCAGCACTTGGTACTGCACATAGCAACTTGGCCATGAAAACTCAGTCCATAAAGCTCTCTGTGATTAGCTCTCATGCTAACTTCACATGCTGAGGCACCATGAAACTCTGCAGGCAGTGTCTCAACTGAGGAAAAGCAATTATCAGGTGCTTCAGGGCTCTGCAGTCCTGCTCGGTCAGCTTATGTGGCATACCACTTTAAGGTAGAAGAAACGTAGACTGGGAGGTCTAACAGGGCAAAAATTTGAAGGACTGATTTGCTGCAACAGTAGCATACTGCAATAGAGATGTGACTTTTGGGTCAGGTAATTTGCAACTGCCTTCAAAAAACAGTATCAGTTTCACTTCTGAGTTGCAAAACTCTCAATATTAATAATAAAAAAAAAATGAATAAAATTCTAATATTATACATTTTATCAAAACATTTAAAAAATTTACTTAAGAGCATTCTGTTTTAAGTACCAGGACTAAATGTATATATTTGTGTAAGTCTGTATTTGGATATTTGCATGGTATGTTTGTAGCGTATGGGCGGAGCCACTACCACCTGGTAACCTGTCCCCTCCCTCTTCCAAAACCAGGTGATGTCATTTGTAGTCGAGGCATTCCGGGGAGATGGTCTGTCACTCGGGGCCCAGGAGGCCGTGTAGCAGCACTCTGCAATCTTCCTTCTGTTCCATTGACCACAGTCCCATGCTTTGGAGACGGCTTCAGGGACTTGTCACCCTTCTCTTTGACACCTTGGAAATGAATGAGAATAAAATTGTACACCTTAGCTCGATCAGCTTTCAATATTCCCTATATTCCTTTGAATTTTAAGACACTGAACTAAGGTTAAGGCCCATATAACATCACCTCCATTGCTCTCTTTGGTAGGCAGTGAGGCAGCTGGCTTTTTGGGCAGTAGTTCCTCTAAATCCTTCATGATGTGATTACTGCTGGTTTTGTTGTTCATCTGGTTCTTTTCTTCTTCTCTTTTCTAGGGTTAAGTGTAAAAAACCTCTCAAAAGATCAGTGCTGCATAGATTGTTACTATTTTTGCTTTGTTTTGTTCACAATTTTTACTCACCATATGCAGCTTCTTCCTAAGTTCAGCATTTGTTTTTTGATATGCTTTAGAAACAATCTTCAGATAGTAAATAGCCAACCTTTTGACAGAAGAAAACATTAGTATGAACTGCACACTAACATTTCGACCTAAATACAATGTATCTGAATAGCAGTTGTCCTTAATGTAGCCTAATGCATTAATGAAAATCATTACATCTTTCAATATGCTTTATAAACTTAATTACTGCATGTGTAACAGATAGTTATGGTATGAATTAGCTGCTTATTTAAATACTTAAAAACCATTTGCCAAATTGATTGAATTTGTGCATCAGCATCGCCCAGTATCACCACCAATCCCAGCATCTCTTAATTTTTACTGTGTTAATGTTGCATGAATAAAAAAACATTATTCATTCTTCGGGAGGAAGCTGGTAGCTTTCCTATATTCCAACATGAGCTCCTGTGGATGACATCATGCTAAATGTACACGACCCATCGCACAGCTTTGACATTTTCTTACATTCATGGCTCTACATTTGTCTATGTCTCTACTCACACCATCAGAATCACAACCAGGACGATGACTCCAGGGTTGAGCACGTAACTGAATAATGTAATCCAAAATGAAGAGAAGTCCTTTTCGATCGTCTCAGCGATGATGTCATAGATTTTCTGTTTTTCGCTATTTCAGAAGTAAGAATTACAGTCAAGTCAAGCTCTTCTGCAGAAAAGCGAAAAATGATACTACACTGGGTAGATGAAATTTGCAAATACATAGTTACAAAGAACCAAACTTTCCACGAGACAGACATATTATTGCACTGCAAATTAATATAAACACAAATCCATATCCATATCACTGAAAAAACTTCAGTAAGCGGTCTGATTACTGAAGTTTTTTCAGTGATATGGATATGGATTGTAAATCTGTTTCTCATATTTCTCTGCGATTTAAGGATCAAGCTTTGAGCTTGTGGGATGGTACCTGAAGGGGCCACAGTCGAATGATGGTGAAAAAACCATGATGGCATAAAGCACAGGTATCACGCTTGCACAGAGCATGATGAACAGGAGGACTTTGTAGAAATGACTAGAGATTCTGAAGGGCTTCGAATGAGGTATGTTGCAGCACATCACTGCCCAACTCTGAATGTACATCGATGTCACCAGGCGAATCATATTTAGCCCCAAAAGACCAGGAGAAAAGAAGGTTCCTACCCTGAAACATGAATGTTTATATTTAGGTTTTTCCAATGTAAATTAATTGTGATCAACAAACAGCTTCTTTGCAATCTATAATGAGAACAGGGAAAAACAGAAGCAATTAATAATCCAACAAATCAAAATTCCTTGCCCATCTCACTCCTCAGATGTGAGTCTGGATTATGTCACAAACTGATTTTAATCATTACCAGACATGTTTGAAGGGTTGATGTTCAGCCAATAAAACCTATTCCCATAGTTCAAATTATAGGTGTCCTGCATGACTATTGCCTACTATCCGTTAACATGGAAATGTATAGGAATAGCACTCAATTTACAATAAAACACAAAATCACTGATCTCGCTAGAACATTTTCTACAAGGAAAACTGGAACAAAATTTATTTGCCATTTGAACACAACTGCTTTGTAGAGCTTATAAAAATATACATTCTTAGCAAGAAGGCCAATTATGAAATACCTTAATTTGTCAAAACATACTGGCGATTTTTGAAAGGGCAACAGCAGTAATTGAAGTAACATTACCATACTTTGACATGATTCCATCATTTAGTGTGATGTTGGAAAATAAAACAATGCATGACGAATAATGGATTCTTTTAAACAGCATGAAAACATTTTTTGAAAACGGTTTATTTCAAATTAAATAAAATCACGAAATAAACCCTTAGACCACTTGTTTCCATGCACACAAAAGCTTTCTCACTCACCACTTACCAAATCACCGCTTGATTGAAGAGAAGTGTCAGAACATTCCCGCTAATGTCGAACTGTCCATACGATGGCTAAAATATGTCAGGCAAACAGTACAAAATTATCTTCCTTATATTAATGCAGATGCATACAGCTTTAACAATGATGGTGTTTAACACTCACGAATCCTGCTTCAAGGTCCCAGCACCAGCAGTAGTTCAGGTAGCGAACAAGCAAAGCGCGGAAAAAGTCACTAAATAAAATGGTCAGAAAGGCCACCTGGATGTCAGAGACGGTCAGTTTCATAAATTCCTGTAAAAACATGGATACCTTTTGTAGGGTACTCCATAAAATCCTAACTTCATAAAAATATATATTGCATAATTTATAAAATATAGGCAATAATTTTCCACTTCATTTTACAAGATTGTCTGTGCCATATAATTCCTGGTGGAGATTAAAATTTTCTTGGACAACAGATTTGCAGTCAGCCTGCTATTTCTTTATGATTATACTGTTTATAACTCCACAGAAGGAACCAGCATAGGAAGATAGTGAGAGACAATGGCATAGGAGAGAGATAGATCTGGGTGGACACAACTCAATAATTTAGATCCAAAGGTCTATTTTTTTTGGGGGGGGGGGGGGGGGGGAGGGATGTTTTTCTTCCAGCTTTCCCACGGCCCGCGTTTTCCAGGGAGCCCCGGGCCAAGCGGGAAAAGCAGGACCCCCAGGTGACCCCCTAACTCTCTTTAA
>JAODKM010000039.1:11039382-11049459 GCA_026780845.1 Petrocephalus sullivani
AATATTAGATATATAAAATAATAATTCGTTTACGTGACTTGATCTGAAGTCTCGCGAGACGTTGGAGAGGCTGCTTCACGAGAGTCTGCTATGCACCTCCCGCTTAAGTTCAGCGCGCGTTTAGAAAGATGATGGCTGAAGCAGAGGATGACGTGTGTGAGCTATCGGGGCAGATCACCCGTGGCCTCAAATTTCACACACAGTCCAAATGTTTTTCCTCATATGCACGCTTGTGCAAGCAATGACAAATATCTTGTGAACCTTACAAACAACACACGTTCGTAAAAAAAAACGTTCATTCTAATCATCTGCATGTTTTAATTCACATCCATTTTTTAAAAATCTAAATAAATTGAAGTGCATACTGTGACGTTATACACAAATTCGTACACTTCACTAAAGGTTTTAATTGTGACACTTCACCTAACGTTAAGTGCTTTCCAAATAGTTTGAAATTCAAGGTTTTCGCTTCATATCAATCAGATCAGAAGTAACTAGTAACTAGCTACTTGAGTAGTTTTTCCATCGGATACTTTTTTACTCTTACTCAAGTAACTATTGGGATTGTTACTTTTACTCTTACTTGAGTAAATATTTCCATAAATACTTTTACTTTTACTTGAGTACAGATTTTGGGTACTCTACCCACCTCTGTTTACATATTAAACACATACAAAAATGTATACTGTTTTGCTGTACCTTTAAGGGGATGTCGTCGTATAGGGCAAAAGTAAGGCTGTATAAGTTTGCAATAAAGAGGGCGAGTATTCGCCCTAACTGCCACTTCAAGGCAACACGGGGATGATACTCCTCCATTTCAGAGATGCCTTCAAAGAGGGGAGGACATGCAACTCCAAGCAGCGAAATGACCAACTCAAGCTGGCAGTCAAAGGAATAATAACAATCATCATACAGGTCTTCATAGGGACATGCCACAGTGGAACAGGATCCATTCATTACACAACTCAACTTTCAATAAGCTATCGCCCATCCTTAAACATTTTTTACTACAACCAGACATTTTCTATAGTTATTAGTCAATGCGCCACATTCTTTGAAGATTTTTGCCTTTTGCTCTTGCTTACAGAACTTGCTTTATTGCTGCAGAATAGCGGAAATCTTGTGAATAGCCTGTTTTGCCATGCATAAATTCAGATTTTGTGGATATAAAAACCCTTACTTTCACAAAACTAAAAATACTATTAATAGTAATAACAGTGATTTTGACTGAACAAGGACTTAAGACAAAGTGAATTCTCTAGAGTTACATTTGGAGCTCATAAACTGTGAAGCAGCATTCAAAATTCTGATATTGATTCTGAATATTGAATATTGCATTAATTGCATTAATTTATTTTAATGCGTTAAATATTATAAATTAAACAGCCCTAGTAAATATTCTATTTAGTGTGTGGCTCAGTAGGTTAGGCCACTGTTGCCAGGGTCAGCAGGCCCTTAATCCCCAATTACTCCAAGGACTGGCTGCCCCTGCTTTCTCAAAAAATGTACGACACTTTGGATAAAAGTGTCGCTAAATAAATTAAAGTTATACCTTATTATGAAAGTCATACTGCTTTTATCTACTTATAATCAATGAGACAATTAAAAAATAAAATTTGCTTTTTAAAAAAACAAAATATGTTTCTGCACAGCCCTGTACTATATAAAGTCATAGAAATTTGATGGATGGATAAATATAATGTGCAACATGGCTAAAAACTGTAAATATTATTACCTCGTTTTTTTCTATCCATGTTGTTTCATCCTTATCCATGGTGGCAAACATGACTGACCTCTTCACAACATAATAAATAAGATAGCCACTCCCACAAAGACACAAAAAAGTGATAATGTTGGCCAAGATGCGCAGACATCTTCTTGCATGCATATTTTCACAACGTTTTTTATCCTCTTCATCAACAATGGATTCCTGTACAAATGAACAGTCAGATATTACAGTTAGTGAGATGGCAATTAAAACCACATCCATGTTGAATCATTCCTTCAACATTCATAATAGGCTGAATATTTTGACCATTTTGGAACACTACAAATATACATATGAAAGAAATCATGATATAGCTGCATCTCCAGCCTTATATTTTTGGAAAACATGCACTTTAGACCAAGACGTGAAAAAGCTCTGTAACTACTTAAACATTTAGTAGTGTGAACTCTGACTGAAAATTCCTCTGGATTTTTAATATCGTGTTGCCGTTGGGCATTTTAATATTGATGCCAAGTATAAGAAAAAGACACAATAAGCATTTCAGTCTTATAATAATTGTGTTGTCATAGTTACCCTAATGTTTGTGACGATTGCAGCAAACTTGCTGTCAGCTGCTTCTGAGTTGCCTATAAGGTAATCCCAGCTAGTGAACAGGATCCATGAAAATGCAAACTCCCTGTCCACCACATCTTCGCCTGCAACACTGGAGTTCCTGGCTATGCTGTAAAATAGGCAGGCAAACAGGCCAAAAAGACCAGCAAAAATATACATAGCGGAAGACAACAATCAAATCCCGGCAGGCTCACGAGCCTTGTGTATAGTCCCAGAGTATGTTTTGTTGTGAATAGCTGTGTTTTATGTAAATACTTGTTGTGCGCCCGATGGTCATATGTACCCTTACCTGTGTTGTCTATGTAATCCTGATGTGTCTTAGCCATTGTGCAATGACCTACCCTGCGGTTCCCTTCCATGTGCGGCCTGTTGTTGCGTTAATGCAGTCCTTTTAAGGACTACATTAAAGAATAATGTTGTGCTAAACTGTTTCCTTTCGTCTCTGTGTTGCCGCTACTATACCTCGATCTGTCCGGCACAATGTTATTCCTAAATATTCTGCTTAGTATATTTTGTAGCTATATAAATGTATAATAGGAGTACGAATATGTCATGTTACTCAAGCAAAGAAACTGACTGCCATGTATGCAGAATCTATTGGTTAATTGCTCCCATCATACAATTTAATAATGAAAAAAAAAAGTCTGACAAACTAATCAGCAGCAACATAATTATGAAAAAATATAAATAAAAATATTATTGTTATGCCCCAGATTAAGTTAAGTAATATTATGAAATAAAATTGCTTGAGATGCAAGTCTTTTAGGCTGGGTATTTTTTGTCCTTACAAACATGGCGAAATTCCGACAGCTACAGTACCATTATGTGTGATCTGTGATCTCATCTCAGTTAAACTAGTGCCTTTTTTCCCATTTAAATCAATGGCAACCTCATCTCCAACTTCAGATTTCACATTTCGAGCTGATTTTTAGGAAGACATGAAGCTTGGAAATAGGGTGATCCCTTGATTTTGTTAAAAATGTATCTATTTGCAATTGAATACGTACCTTCTAACCACAGCTATTAGGCTATAGACAAATGTTGCAATTCCGACCAGAAAGTAAGCCAGGGGTAGCCTGTAGTGTAAAAAGCCAATTGTCCTCCGATTATCGTAATATCCATAAAACAGGGGAGAATACTTGAAATAGCCCTGCAAAAAGAAAACAGCACATTACCATGCTTATCAGCTGAGGTTCACTCCATTACAACCGCACTTCTGGCTGGATACATTGCAATCAGCAAGAGATGCCACTAGGTCACAAGTTCTCATCCTGCCGAATCTGCGGCCTTTGTCTCCATCAACGTTTGCTAAGAACCTAAGGATAATGGCGGATGACCAGCTATACTCTGCTATTATTGCTCCCCATCTTGTAGATATACTTTGCATAACACCAGGAAGATCAGATCTTATCTGTCAGAATATGCAGCTCTGCTCCTTCTCACCGCAGTTATCATCTCATGACTAGATTACTGTCTCTTTACTGACTGGGCTGCCAGCTGCAGCAGCACAGCTGGTATTAAATCAGGTGAAATGCACTCATGTTACTCCTCAACTTATCTCCCAACTTATCTCCCTGCATAGCCTGCCTATAGACGCTCAAATCAAGTTCAAGTCCTAAAGCAGTTGACTGCTCATTGGAACCTCCAGTCCATCTCACTCTCTGTGCTAAGCAAGTGGTTGGATTCCAACTGTATTTTCTTTGTGTTATTTAAATAGCTTTTCCTATATTAGGTTCTAAATGGGTTTTGAGTATCACTTGTTTCACTACATCCTGCACTTGGCACTAGTAAACCATCGGAAATATAGCCTAGCAACACTTGTATCTAAGTAGGCTCTTTGATGCCAGCATGTTTCTTATACATTATCTCCTTCTCTTGTATGTCACTATAGACAGAAGTATAAGTAAATGTAAAGTATATTTAAAAAGACATGGCACTTTTATTTTGTGCGAATAATATTACAGGAATAAGACAAGCATTTCTCTGACAAAGCACATACGAGCAAGGTATATCTATTTAAAAGACTCTCTCACTTCAAATTCCAGCAGGACGGCCACATCCATTGCTTTATCCTTCTCCGAATTTGGTACGGTTTTCCTCGGAATTGTCCCATATGGGGCACCCAACAGAACCTATCATACACAGCATTAAAAATTTAAGTAGAAGAGTGTTAAGTAGTAACAGCAGAATTATATATATATATATATATATATATAGCAATGCAATGTCTACTTTAAGCAATTTTGTGTCCAAAAGAAATAAAAACATTTATTTTTGCACAATACAAAAACAATAAAACAATAATTGAGTGGGTAGTACTCAGATACCTGTGTTTGTTAAGCAAGAAGAATATGTATAGATTATGGTATTATGGTGGCACTGTGCAAAATATAAAAAGAGAAAGAAAACACAAAAAAAAACCTGGCAGCTCTGAAGTGCAGATGCACCATAATTCATTGATAAACTTGTCAAAGACAAATAACATAATTAAGATAAATAATAAATGAGTACAATTTTAACCCAGTGGTTTCTAATGAAAATGCCATCACCTCAGGGAGAATGACCATTCCAAACACTAAAACAAAAAGGATCAGATTCATCCCGTAGAGCCACCTCAGAAATATAAAATAGGAGCCAACTGAAGCACCAAAGTGACCTGAGGAAATGAAAGGAGAACATTTCATTTGTAACAAAGTATCACACATCTTCCAGTGTCATCATGTAACATGGAACTTAAGTAATTATACATCTCAAACAATGCTATTATACTTTCTGGCTAAAATGCACTTATAAAATGAGTGAATGTTTGAACAATACTTACTTTCCACTTGTTTTATTCTCCTTTCCCAAGGGATAAAAGCAGCCATTAGATTTTTAAAACCTCTACTAAATTTATTCCATTTCTGAAAGAAAAAAAAAACATGTAAGCATTCAGAGAAGTAAGGAAATGATGTACTGTTCTGCAAAAGCTCTAAACCATTACCTTTGCCATTGTTACTTTAAGGAAATAGAGTGTTTGACCTTTGCCCTGTCCCAAATATCCCTCAAATTTCTCCACAAACTGCTGAGCATCTCTGAAAGAAATGGTTAAAACAAAGTGAAACAAAAAAAGAACACATATGCCATAGTCATTATCCAGTTAATTCTTCTATATATGGAGATATTAGCAAGGAGGCAAGTGAAGCTCACAAGGCTTTTATATAGTTTTATAAAATATATTTATTTGTAGGCTGAGGCTTTTATATAGTATCTGGGGAATACTACTGAGCGAAGACACTTGAAGATGGGGGCCAGAGGTCTCAGAAGCTGATCTCTATAAAGGATGCCCACTGCTATAAGACAAAGAATATAAGGGGACTGGTCAGGCCACAGTGTAGAGAAAGGTTCTCGCCAGTCAAAAGCTGAACCTGAGTAGGGGGCCTGCCACCCAAGCTGCATGTGCTACATCTCTACCCTGTCTCTCTTTCTCTAGAAGGGACCAGCAGCAGCAGTCCAGCCTTGTCCAAAGTTGGGCCTCCAGGAAGGCCCACTATCTTCACCACCATCATCAATCATCTCATCCCTTATTGGTTGGATCTGGATTAAGTCTGCTTCCCAATAGCAAAGAGAACCCACAGCCCTAGAGAGATTATATGGGTTAAACCAATAAAACCAATTAGAATATTACATTTTCAGATTATAAACTTATTGTTCACTTATACACAAATGTCGGCCATCATATTGGATGATGAACACAGTGCTGTCACGACACGTGGCAGATCACACGTTAAAGGATAATAAATTTTGCTGACACTCCACCCCCCCGCCCACTTGACAACACTCACCATCACCACCCCAGCTCTTACTGTAAATAAGGTTGGATTATAATATAACGACATAAAAACAATAAAGATTTAATTTGCTAAAACATTTTCCAATCATTTTTTTCTTCATTACATAGCACTAGCTAAGTGATTACATCAGCTGGGAAATTGGTTGTGTTTTTACCAAAAAACAGAATGTGTGATTTGCTCCAGGTGGCTCCAACCCTCTGAAACTTACAAAGCTTTTAAGAGAGCAATGGTGCCAGCACCAGTTACTAAGGAATGCAGTAAACATTCGCAGGTGTTAAGCTGTCAACTATGACTTAACTAGCTAGCTTCCAGGTCGAAAAATAACGGTTAGGTTAATTGCATAAAAAGATAAAGCATTACCTAAACTGCAGTGGTTGAACACTTGAAACGTTTTAGCTTCGGGAAATCACCATCAAGATACAAGTCCACCCCATCCCGGTTGCTCATCTAAATCATTCGTTGTCTGACAGGAAGGCGACATTGATGAGCAGTGTAAAAAGTTCAGAGATACAAATCACCCCTTAGCTGTAAGACATTGTTGCCTCAAAGCTAGCTATGCTATAGTGTTTGGTGATGTGAGGCAATGTACACTAGCTAGCTAGGACACTTTTATTGATTAAATTCACATCCAAAAGAAGGTCCTTTTTTCATTACAGAAATTGTTTTTTGATTTGTGGAACAGTAGTGAAGGGGTAACCCAACAAAAGCAAAGAAGCTGTGGTTTTTGCCCCTCAGCCTCACCCCTCTGCGCAAGCTGGTAGAAGACCCTGTAACAGGGGATCTCATTACATCACTCCTTAGAGAGAGACAAAGTGTGTGAGTCTGAGAGTCTCTACTCTTTTCCTCCTGGGTCATACCTGAGGTTGAAAAAGGAACAATTAATCCTTTCACCTGTTCTGTCTCCTTTCCTTTTTATGTTGGATAACAGGAACAAACTTTGCAGATTGAGGAGAAGGATTTGGCAGTGGACCAAGATGACTCCCAAGATCAGTCATTGTACAAGTCATTGTTAATCATTTGCTTACTATAGTATATTACAAACACAGAGATGGCAACATACAAACTCCTGCACTAAAGGTGGTCTACTAGATATCCTGACTGTCCCAGATTATGAAAGAGCTGTCCTATTGTCATTGTCAACTGCTAGCTTTTCAGAAAAATGGAAACCTAACATCATGGTCACCTACTGTTTTCATGACAGACACAGTAGTGGTATTGCCACCATCATTGTCTGCTAGCAATGCCTGGATGGGAACTTGAGACCAACTTACATCCACTCATCACTACAGAGATGAAAACCTGCCTCAGAATGGATTAATGTTCAGCCTCCCTTGCAACCAAGATGCCTTGGACTATTGGAATGTCTTTTGCTGGTTCATTCTTTGGAACAACACATCTTGTTGTAGATTTAGGCCTGAAGCTAAGAGGAAGGCAATATAATTTTGTGCATGACACTACTATAGAACAGATGTGGTTTGAGTGATCGTTTATAATGCCAAGGTAGCTGATCACAGGGCCAAAGGTCACCTGGTTACAGAAAACAAACTGGCCCTGAATAGAGTTGCTTTTTATGGGGTTAGTTAGATGAATTTAAGAAGTATTGGAGGAGAGATGGGAAAACCGGGACAAACGTCCCACCAAGTGTACAGATCACTTTGCGTTTGTAGGCTGCAGTTTCAGTTTTGTTTAGTTGCGCTCATCATGTTTCTCTTAAAGGGTTGTCCTCATTGTGTATTTTTTTTTTATTGCAAAATTCATTTCAACGGTTGTCTCCTGTGGTTCTACCTGATCTTGTAGTTTTATCATTTTACAACTTAAATATGCAGTCCTGGTGTTATTTAGATCAGAATCTTCCTAAAAAGGGCCCTGCACATTGCAATAATAATTTGTAATTTTAAATGAAAATGAATGCAAAAGATATACAAAAAAATGGTAACATTTTACTTGAGGGGCCACAAATAGTTAGTAGTAACTCCTTTACTACTGCAGTACAAATCATGAACAAATATGGCTGCTACTTAAGATGAGAGATGTGTCACGATTCATTAATGATGAACAAACATGGCATCAGTATTTCACTCGTGTTATTCATGACTTGTTCCTTCAGTAGTTTCTTCAATGGTTCACTAACATTTACAGAATGGACAGAACAAATATAGTAACTGCTTGGGATGAATGATGAATCACAATTAATTAACGATGAACTAATATCATATCAGAATTGTACATGTGTTATTCATTTTTTGTTCCCACAGTGGTTCCTTCAGTAGTTCACAATAGTTTACAGAATTAATAGATATAGCAACAAATATAGTAACTGCTTGGGATAAAACATGCATCACAATTCGGTAACACTTTACTTGAGGGGCCACAAATAATGCAGTAATACATGCTTAGTAAATGCATTAATTAACCATTAACTATGTGTTACTTCATCATTAATCAATTATGACAATTCATGTATTCTTTGCAGGAACTTTATTAGTTAGTTCATTAGGTAATGATTAACTAATTCATGTTCATGATTACTACTTCAGTAGTCAATGAGTTTCTACTATTATTTGTGGCCCCTCAAGTAAAGTGTTACCCACAATTCATTAATAATGAATTAAAATGATATGTTTCTAAATAAGACTTAGGTTGTGGTTAATTAATAGATACGTAATAGCATAATACTATATTATTTGTGTCCCCGTCAATTAAAGTGTTACCCAAAAAATAATATCTATAAGCCTCTGTGACTTTAGGAGGCAACCAACTGCCATCAGGCATTACACTGTCAGATGAATGGCATGTACATTTGAGTTGCTGAGTTCCACCTCTGAGTACCACCTCTTTAAGATTAATGTTAACCAGCAGTGTGGCCCATGTCAGGCCAACAGAGAGCTGAGCTGAAAGGGCCAAAGACACGCAGTTCTTACTTCAAGCACTTCAGCTTCCTGTTCATGCGCCAGGGCCTGCTCTTCAAGCTGGCGATGAACTTTTTCTTCTCCTCCAACTCCGCCTTGAGTCGTGCCACCTCCAGTTCCGAGACTGACTCCTCATCTGACTCGTCACTCGAGGAGGGGGAGGTGCTGCCAAGAGAGGACCACGATGAGGGAGGTGTGACCTGCTGTAGTTCTTTTCCAGTGCTTATTGGGTAAATCCCGATAAACTGGCACTTTCCACGAACCAGTCAGTAACATCCACTGATGCTCAAAAGCAGTGTTATAATGCCTATGAATAATTCATAGCGTCTTGTGAGGGAAGGCGGTTTGTGTAGGGCACCTGCAGTCCATTTTCTGATTTGTATGATCATCGTCACATCCTACATCACTGCTCTTCCGCTTGGAACGTCCCTTCTCACGCTCTTTGGGTACTTCCTTCCTGAAGACACTCCCACTCTTCGGTCTCTCCCTCCAGGCTTCCTCATTCTCCTCTTTGTCGACGCGGAGCCAGGCAGACGTCTTTTTAGTGGTTCCCCTCGTCCTTAGAGCCCCATCCTCGTCTTCCTCGCCCTCGCCCCGAATGGCTGTCCTCCTGCTGGTGCAGGCCACAGGCTGTCGGTCAGGCGTGGGGAAGGATCTGGGCTGCCCCCGGCTCCTGGTGCCACATCTCCCTGTGCTCTCTGAGAAGATTAACAATGAATATGCAGATATCGTATTCAGGCTTGTGCAGCATGAAAACACACACACACATGCACATACTGCACATACAAGGACAGATACACATCAAATCGAGAGCTTTATATTCAAAAGCACACAAGCACATCAGCGTCTCCCACTACACAAATACATTTAAAATCAAGATTATAAAAAAATTAAGCTTCTTCCACATTTTGCAAATGTAATAATAACACTATGTAACAAATTTTTATTTTTATTTTGTTCCTGGGTACAAAGTGTGTTTTCCTAACCCGTTATG
>JAODKM010000039.1:11066404-11086670 GCA_026780845.1 Petrocephalus sullivani
ATTTTGTGTGGGAGTCTTTAAATTTTTTTTCTTATTAGTCCATTTTCCGTGTCCTGATTGTCTTTGGGGCAAAGGGGGGCGATAGCCGTACCCCCCCCCCCCCCGCCACGCATGCACACACACACACACACACACACACACACACACGCGCACGTGCCTGAGGCATTCCATGTTTTTTACAAGTTTTTGAGCTTTGACTCTTGCATGGACAGACATGATTAAGTCTTGATTAAGCACTGGAGGAAGGAAAGATAAGAAACAAGCCAGACTGTTATTTAATCTGTCAGCCACATATCCATTGAAATAAAATAACAGGGCACTAAATTAAATCAAGCTAAGCCCTTACTTTACCTTGCTCGTCATAGTCATCAGCCCCCACTTCAATACTGACTGAAATGGAAACAGCAATTCCAGTTGTTAAAACAAACAAATCTGTATGAAATTAAACATGTATTTGTTCTTGGCAACATTCTTTTACTGAGCAGTGCGAACTTTTCTACACAACATTTCTTATATATATATATATCAGTGGAGTTCATCCCGTGATTAGTGACCTTTTTATCCATTTTATTTAACTATACAAACTTTGAATGGTAACACTATGGTTCTTTCCCTTGCAGTAATTACAATGTCTCTTACCACCTAATACAGATTTTCGGACATTTCCACTAGTATAAGTAAGCACATGTATTTCCCGAAAGTCCGGTTAAAGAGTCAGCGAGTTAATAGGAGGGCTGTTAAATAATCGATTGCTTTTTGCAGACCCCGTGTCACATCTTTTGTGTAACCCGATCTGCTTTGATACATGCACCATTACATGGAGGGTGATGTTTTACAAAGAGCACAAAGGGGCCCTTAATGAAGTACCTGCTATCAATAGTAATTGCTGGAGGGCACACGTCGGTCAGAGGGTATCAGCCCCACAGCGGCGTACGCAGCTCTTTTCAACAGTACTTAGTAACAGATAGCGCTAACTTAAAGGACACACCTCAAACGTGCACCTTTCTGTTATCGTACCGTTCGACAAGCGAGGGGGACACGATTACACAATTGATAATTTATCACCGTTTATGCAAGAGGGAATTCATCATCACCTCAAGCTGGAGGCACGGCACAAGGCATCGCTTAAGCAACGTGTATTTCGCAATCTTCTCGTGTTCGTTCCTCTGCCATTTAAGGAATAATATCCGTTTTCCGTTAAGCGTAGTACGTTAGCAGTCTGCTGTTTGCTTTAAATTTAAGCGCCACTTGGTCAAGTAGAAATAAGTGTCAGTTATGCGAATTATTACGCATAGAAATAACGCAAATACAGCACGCCGACGCACTCTGCTAGCGGCAGAAATGATCGGATACTGAACCCTCAATAAGCTTCTATACAATGACAAGTAGTCACTACTTCACTAGGCAAGTAGTCACTACTTCACTAGGCAGACATCACTCCCTCACAAAATCAGTGCTGTCAAACAACATTAACCTCCATGTAGAAACTCCACAAACTGACCCACTTTGCAAATGAAACACATGGAAAATATAATTTACTACGTTACAGTTTCAAATAAATTAAAATGAGAAAGACAAATAAAGATCATAATGACAAAAAGCAAAGCAGCACAAAAATGTACAAAATATAGGCCTAGGTGAGAGTCGGTCACATATTAATGTAATGTAACATTTATTGCAGTCATAATACAATTAATTTCATGAACATCACACATTTACCAGCTGTTATACTTTTTAAATAGAGAAATATGTATATATATAATACGTTACCATCACTGACAGCAGCGATCAGTTTCCGACGCGGCATCTGGCGACCCACAGCCAACCCCGGCCAAACGCAGTACTCTGGGGAGAAGGACGAGTTCGGGATGGGCAAGAACAACCACCCCATCCGGCTTTGTTCACTTTCACCTGCCCGAAAAAAAAAAAAAGGACAAAGCAAAGTGAAATAAGACACTCAGTTTCACTACCTTTCAATTATTCAGGGTTATGCTTCATTTTTGTTCATTTGTTTGGGTGACGAGTGGGGATGGTGACCGGAGATTATGTAATGATTACAGTCAAAGATAGAAGTATGGAAGGGATTAAAAACACTGATGTAGCAAACAACTGAGTAGCAATTTATGTTTATAAATGATTCAATAAAGATAGGGATTACAGTAGGCAAATGCAAAACAAACATTCACGTATAATGCAATGATGATGTATGTTTTTGCACAGGGACAATAAAAGCTGGCAGAACATGGTTCTGCCATCAAGAGCATCTTTCAGGGAATTCAGGAGGTTGTACCTTTGAAGACTGCATGCACAGAGGAGTCAAAACCATTTTGTGTTTGACCGCCATCCACCAGTATCTCTTTCTCACAAGCCTCAAACTCGAGGAATAACCCCCAAGATTCATGTCCAGAAAGGTCAAAAGGTTGATGTGACGGCATGTGGACGTTACCAATTTCTGTGATCAAACACACAGCAACAGGAACGTGTTGCGGAGAGATTTATCCATTTCTATGGTCACACAGGGAGATTTTTATTGTTCCTTTTATGATTGGAATAGTTACTTTTAAGGACACCCTGTTGAGCATTTTGTGAAGGACCGTTTATTTGTGCATTGAAATCATTAACAGCATTTGCTATTGGACTTGGTTAGAGACCTAACCATAATATGTTTAAGGATTCACATTTTTGTGAAACATTTAAGGGCATGAGCCAAGGTGGTTCTCTAAACTGTTCCAAATTTTGCATAATCGTCTGTTATCAAAGGGATCACTCAGTTAAATTTGTCGGCCCAGGGGGGGTCCCCTTGGTAAATTTTACAGTAGGCCAACTGTCGTGATGCCCCCCCGCCCCAGTACTTCTGCTACTGCTTAAGGGATAAATAAAATCAATAAAGATGCCTGCTCCTGCAATAGAAGGCCTGGCATGTAGTAACTGTCCACAAGAGGGCACTCTAGTCACTGCAATGTGAAGCTGGTGTCACACATTTCAACACATCTTTTAACACTGAGAAAAACAATGGCTGTCATGCATGTGCTATTTTATCATAACTTTATAAAATGCAGAGCTTTGTGAGGAAGCTTATATGTCTAGAGATCCAATCCTTTCCGAACAGTCACCATACAAAAGTAATAACTCTACAACTTGCAAAAGACAGTAGCTCACATGTGAGGCCAACAACCAGATAACAGCTCTTCTAAATTCGGCAGCTGCTCTTGTAATGGCATAAATGTGAAACCCTTTGCAGCTACTTCCTACCCGGGTAACAATTTCTTTAATTTAAAGGGAAGTTTGAAAATGTCACTTCTTAAGGTATTCAGCAAAAGCTGGGTATACATCTTAGATTTTGCCGATTTCAATAACTTAAGAAAATATCTTTTGTATTTCTTTTTATTTTTATCCCTTTATAGATCCCCTTATCACTGGCAGTACAATAAACAATGCAGCTGGTTGGGCCCACAGAAATGGGCGGCTCCCCAGAGGGCCAATGGACTGCTTAGCAGGGAGGATCAAGACACCACCGATCCGTTAGTTTACATTACCGAAGCACTGGATAACAAACACTATATATACTCTAGTTTGTCAAATCTATCCTGCTCAGAGTGTCCAGTATTTAAATTTTCTTTTTTATGACTAGCCTATAAAAGTTTATACAATATACCTTAAGGATATTTCACAGATTCATTTGTTACTTTTAATTGTGAAGGGTCAGACACATGTGCATAGACATGTGTCCAGCAATGGAAAAACCTTACACTGGGGCTCATTATAAGAAGCTTACACCACTGTCCATTTTACTCTTTCATAAAAATTAACACACTGTTATGGGCCATATGTTTTATAGTTAGAATTTGTTGAATTGTTTATTATAAATTTGTTTGTGTGCATGCATACATATTGGATTCCATTGCTTGTCTACGTCATGTTTTCTGCATTTCAAATGAGACAGTTGAGCACAATACAATAGGCCTCTTCCCAAGAACACGATGACAGTCATAGGTTGCAAAGGGAACTACATCATTTATTTTGACATTGCAGGAACTGTATCAACTGTATATTTCTACTGACATCAGGTATCTACTGCTATGTTAAAACAAAAGGGGATGGACACTTCCACTACTTAAATAGCTTTAGTAAACACTTTTCTTCCCCTAGGGGCTTTGATGTTCAATTGAACCCTCTACAAATATGAGTAATGGTTAAATATAAACAATATGGGTTACATATAGTGGAATACAGTTATGTTAAATTACCTCATATTAAGGGATTTAAAAACATCATAATCAATAGGAAATCAATAGTGGAGAAAACCCAGAGCACAAAAAAATACAGGCTGAACA
This sequence comes from Petrocephalus sullivani, assembly GCA_026780845.1. Taxonomy (NCBI): domain Eukaryota; kingdom Metazoa; phylum Chordata; class Actinopteri; order Osteoglossiformes; family Mormyridae; genus Petrocephalus; species Petrocephalus sullivani. The sequence goes on from JAODKM010000039.1 coordinate 11,070,739, forward strand.
ATTTTTAAACGTACCTTTTCTTTTATAACATCTGAAAGAGTACGCATATTGAGTTGTGTGCTAATACAATCATCTAATAAAGAAGGCTTGAAAAGGGCTCTGTTTTAGGGACAGAGAGTTAAGGTCCAATCCTCATCTTTACCATTGTAAGCTAGAAGCTGATCCATTTAAGCAGTGTAGATATGCATGGGATACACAATACTCTGCAATAAGATTTCTCTGCAAATATCTCTGCAATAAGATTTCTATACCCCTGCTTTCTAATAAGCCCACATTAGAATGACTAATATTTTTGAAAGTTAAAATGAAAACCAAGGACAATACTGCAGTGTCTCAGTTTTGTCAGTTAAAGACTAACACGAGCCATATCTACTGCCATTTATGATCAAAGTAACGAAATCTTGGACACACTGAACTCTGGTCATCGATTGGTTAATGCTGATTCAATAACACATGGTTATAGACAGAATGCAGTAAGTGACCAGCTGAGCTTTGATCAAAGAAAGCATGCCTTTGAGACTCTGGATTGATCCTCCAGTATCTGACATCCAGCTTAGTCAGCACTGGGTGAATTATACCATCACTTGAATATTTAATATTAAATTACAAATAAGATGGGCTGCAGAGTCTTATCTTCTTTACAATATTCATCATATCTTTATACTGAGATCTCTTGAGCATTTTGTGTTTTCAAGGCTATCAAGGTTTTCAGCGAATGTGCCTCAGGCAAAATCCTGGAGAACCAGAACAGATTGTAATGAATGATAACACAGCATCCCACATTTTCCTGGTAATGTCATTTTTGAAGACCAATAACAAAGTCATCAGTCTTTTAGAATGAATAACACTGTGCTTGTCATTCATGACTAAGGGCGATATTGCATAATTGAAGCTTCAGTTTTCTTACATGGCTGCTATTTGGAGACCCACTGAGGTTGTCATACGCAGCACATTGCATTCAAATTAGCATTCTATTCAGTTTCCTTCCACATACATGGCATCAGTGATCAATATTTAATAAAAGGACCCTGTACATTATTATAAAGACTTTCATGAGGCCCGAGTGGCACAAATCTTAAACTATGAGTTTGGTTTGTCTCATTAATTTCTGCATGATTATACAGCAAAGCGGTAAAACATGTTTACAGTATTCCTGGGCAAACTAAACAGCGGCCATAATTAGCAACATGGGCAATGCAGCGGCAGAGGCTGCTGTTTTGTGAGGGTGAGTTAAATGCGCTTTGAGAAGCAGCCCCGGTATTGCGCAAGACGTCTCACACTTGCCCAGCATGGTTTGGGTGACGGGAGTCAGGGGGCAGGCGGTCACTGTACTAAACACACAAAGTCCTCGGGAGTCGTGCCTAGCCTACTACTGCTGCCACTTACACCGAGTCACGTGGCAGGTCCTGGCGGCACATGACAAAACAGAAATAAAGTCAGGCCGTCCTGTACACTGGGGACGGCTGCTCCCGCGCTACCGAGAAGGGGTAACAAGAGTGCACTTATGCAGCCCCACACCCACACACACACACGCACACACACCACATCTTCACCACTACATTGCTGCTGAAGTCTCGCATTTAGGAAATAAGCTGCAGGCTTGCCATATTTCGGGAACGCACTGGCGGGAGAAACGGCATCCAGCACCTGGTCCCGCCTCTCCTTCATTACCCTGACCACTCAGTGACATTTCCGAAGGTGGTCTTTTCATCCGGCGTAACACCAATGCACTACTGTGCACCACGGTGCGTTATTCAAGGGATTTATTCGGAACTAGGAAGCTGGCATTTTTTTGGAGCACGGCGGCTGGAAAAAGATCATTTCTTAATTCCGCAGACAAGACCTTTCTACGGAGCCTTTCATATCTATGCCAAACCGTAAGAGCTGAAGCTACATAAAATTGTGCCAGAAACAAAGATTCAATTTACATTTAAACAGAAGCAGAAAGAAATGTGTAATCACATGTTAAGTGACAGCACGGCCCACACTACGCCCCAGCATACAGCTTTAATAATAAAGACTGCTATGAAAACCAACAGCCAGGCCCCAACTGTGTGTGTAAGGAGTCCACATGATCTCCCTACGCTAGGCAAGTTTCCTTCGGCTACACTGATATCCCCCTCCAGTCTAGAAACATGCGGTTAGGTGAATAAGGGTCTTTATACTGTCTATAGTGAGTCTGTGCCCTATAAGGGCTTGTAACTTCGTCCAAGGTGTTTCCCTGCCTTGTCCCATATGCTTTCTGGGCTCGCCTCCAGGAATACCAAGACCCTGGAAAATTAATCTGATACAATTTGTGAGTGGAATACATATGTTCCCCTGCCAAATATGCACTCATATACAATTGAGTTGGTAATAAAATGTGGATTCAGACTTAGGCGGGGCAGCACAGTAACACAACGTACAGCACTGTGATCTCACACTTCTAGGGTTGTGGATTCAAAAAGCTTGTATGCTCTCCCTTGTCTTTATTTGGGTTTCTGATCTCCCCTCACAGACCAAAGGCATGCAGTTTACGTGGATCGTTGTCTTTGATTTATCCATAGCGTGTGTCCTCTTATGGGCTGTTATTCCATCGTGGGAGCGCTGTGCTTTCTGGAATAGGCTCTGTTCTAACCAAGACTCTGCATTGTAAAAGCAGTTATTAAAATAGCTGAAGATATCAGTAAGCGGCCACCTGGCTTAATGTACACCAGCAAAATCCAGTTGTTGCTGCCTTGGGGGACTATATCGGGAAAGTAAAGAAACGTAAGAAAGAGAATGAACAGATATCAAAAATGTACAACATTTATGCCTCTGGACAGCATACTTTAAGTATAACCTACCTGTCAATCAGGAAATTTTCGAGCACAATGAATTGAAACTCAGCAAAGCCTTCTAAAAATCAAGGTAATATGCAAACGAAAACAAGCAAACTGTTACCCCAAGTTTTTTTTTACTCTTACCCTTCAATGTCATCACACCACCTAGAGGTAAGTAGAGGTAAGTCGATTTCAGCTGTATCCAAGGGTTAACCATTGTACTACCCCCAGTACTCACACTGGATCAAGAATAAGGTAACATGTCACCCAATCAGAAGAGCTCAACCTTTAAGACACAACTTATGTAAGGGGATAAAAAGAAGACATCAGCTACCTTCTAATTGTCTGAGCCCGAGTCCCACACCTTAGGCATACAGCCAAAACATTTACATCAGTGGGAGCATTGTTTGTTAGGACAGCAGTGTTAGTCGCTACGTCACCTAATTGTTCATTTGGAAAAGCTTCTGACAGACATTCTACTGAAACTACAGAATAATAATTCATTCACACTAAATAAATTGTGACGGCAGAGCCTGGGGAGCTTCACGGCCTCGCCGGTGTAGAAGCTCATAGAGGGAGCATGGCTCAGCAAGGCAGGGCAGCGACAGCGCCCCAGCAACACCCAGCTGGCAGTCAATTAGCACGACCAGCTGAAGACAACTCAGCTGGTTCACCCTGGAGCTTTATAGAGCCCTACCACACCAAGGTAATTAAGGAGAAAGACCAGCTATGAGGATCTTGTCAAAACCAGATTCAGACCGCTTCCCTCCTGCCTGGCTCACTCCTGGTGGCCCTGCTTGAAGATGCCATAATGCCCCCCGTCCCCTTCGATCCCCCCCTCAGAACACTGGGAATACAATCTGGGCTCAAAAAACTGCACCTGTTTCCCCTGCCCCCACTGTGAAGAAATGCACCTCACTGGGGACAGCTTCCTCTGCCTCCAGGTCCTTACTGCACGTGACAAATACTAATTAATACATTGCGAAACATTAGCCACAACCATTTTTAGATAGCACGAATAGGCCTATTCAATTTATGATTGTAACATTTTAACAGCTTCACAAATAATACTCTTACAGTGAGTTTGAAATACTAGATTTTTATTTTCTTGAAAGACTGTTTGAAAGAATGCTAGTCAAAATTTGGGAACGATATATAAACAGAAAATTACAAAATAGCTGACGTGCTTGAACCTGCCTGACCAGCTCTGTTTTGGGTCGTGCCTATCCATTACGTCAATACAGTATTCAGGCCTCAGTCACAGAACTGCAGGGAAACCTCTGAAAGAAATGAGCTACACAAGCTCTCAGGAATCTGAAACTCTAACATCTCCAATAATACCAAGAACATTTCAGGAAACAGTCTGAGAAAAGCCAGGTGTCATATGCAAGCATATGAAAAGGGTTTCAGAAAAATTCCTTTAGGGAACATCTCCTCATATTTCTAAGATTACTGAGACAGGTAAACTCCTAAAGTATACTCTATACACCTTGCCACCCACAGCCAACAACCATGTATTAAAACTCCTCACGTTTGTACGTGGGACGAAAATAGTTCCATCCATCCATCCATCCATTTTCTGAAGCCGTTTGTCCTAGTCAGAGTCATGGGAGGTCCGGAGCCTGTACTGGAAGCTACAGCCGCATGGCAGGCTGAAAATAGTCATTCCCTATACAGGTAATTCAATTGTACTTTATGCTGATTGTGCATAGAGTTAGACATACCAGGATATCTTGTCAAAGATGGAGGTAGAGAGGGGAAGGAATGTTTGGGCAGAATCAAGTGGTACACACACACCAGCTCCCCAGTTTCATGTTTCCACACTCACAATCCTAAGAGTGAGTTTTGATTTGTCTTGTCTTTAGTAAATGCACCCAGCCCAGATGTAGTGCGTCTGGAACCTGATGCCTGTTCCGGTCATTATGCGTGTTTTCTGCGCAATGACATAGAAACTCTTGCCTTTTGTTTGCGTTCCTTCCCACTGCTTTTTAAACCCATCTCCACTCCCAATCCCAAATAATGTACCAATCATTCCTTCCATACCTATGTGACGGAGTGATTCTCGCAGGCGGAGACTGTCTAGGTTCATTTCATTCAGAGTTGCGCCCTACTGTTCTGTGTCGCAGCTCAGGGGAATTACAAAAGTCTCCATTTCTGGAGAGGAGTGTACAAACTCCAGAGATTGGGGCACTCCGGAGACCAACAGTGGCCGGAAGGTGGTCGATCCCGGCACGTCTAGACACTACTGAGATTCCTGTTATCCCAGCAGGCATTTGGCGCTGAGGGATACCGAAGAGACACTTATTGCCTCAGTAAACTTAGCTAGCAGAATCCATGCCGTCCAAGCTTGAGGGGAATTCTGAAACTTTGGAGAACTTTCTCAAAGACCAAAATATGCCCAGAGCACAGGGAAGAAAAAACTCTGCAAACAATGCCTATCTGGTTCTTTGTTATTAAATGGATGACTGACTTCAGTAACTGCTGAATAATACCATCTGGCCTGAGACCTACAGCACAGAGAAGGAGAAAAACAGACAGAGAGAACAACATCAGCGCAGTAAATATCATGGTAGGAGATGCTTGCCGTTCAGGATTAGACTTTCATTTCAAATTCAGAGCTGTAATACTGTTTTGACTCGGTTTAAAGGGACAGGCCTATAATTCGTTATTTTTTTAACGTACCTCCTATGTCATATATACCATGCAATTAATGTGAAATACATACGATTTGTTTTTAACTGGATATTTAACTCCCTTTTCGTCCAGATAAAATGTGATGACATGTGACAGCTTGCATTTGGAATTAAGAGGAGCACACAACGTTCTGAACAATTAACAAAACCAAATATTTAATTTAATATTTAATATAATTAAAATGGAGGAATAACTTTACCTAAGTGATAAATAAATAGACTAAAGTCTGCGTAAATAGCACGTGAGAAACCTCCCCCCCTTCTAAACCAGCCTTCACTCATACCAACACAAACATCATAAGGAAAAAAAAATGTTTCAGTTCTATCTCATTACGTTCAGGTCGGGGCTTTTCAGACTTCCTAAATAAGGCCACATTTTCCAAAAGAGAATGAATGAAGTTTTGCAACGGAGGTAAGCAGGTTCTCAGATGTTATTTACTTGCTGATGTTATTTTAAGCATTGTGCAACGTCCTTGGGCAGCAATGAGTGACGACGGCTATCCCTGGTTTTAGTCCCCGCCCATCTGAATCAGAACAGTTGTAAAGCTGGAGTGTCGCTGACAGCCAATTGCGACGCGCGGCTCCAGTCACCAACCAATCGAGAGGCTTGTTTCTCCCGTGACGGATACTTACTAAAGAAGGAAACAAACATAGGGCAGCCAGAGAAGAGGAAGGGCTTCGGCTGAGCCTTTTTTTTTTTGTAATAGATACGGAGGCGAGCGGAGCGTCTTGCGGACGGGAGCCTTTCGGCGTTTAAAGAAAACCCGACTCATATTCGTATCTCTCCGTTATATATTGAACTGTAAGTGTTGGCGACTATTTTTATTTTTTTTTATTTTACTCTGTGTTTTTGAGTTTGGGGAAGAGAAGAGGTGCGCCCTAAGAATGGAGTCGGACGGCGTGATGTGCGTCTGGGTCCAACTTTAAAATGACGGTTCTGGGTGTTTTCGAGGGGGCCGGCCGGCTGGCTGCGGAGCGTTCGGGGGGAATGGTGGCTTTTGGTGGCTTCGCTCGGTTTCTTTTTTATTTGTAACCAAGGCCGAGGACTCACGGGAAGGTAAGGGCAGGGAAAAGGCGAACAAAAAAGGTGATGCCGCTGCTCCGGCCGTTCGGCCCATTGTCTCCGCTTCTGGCGAGCCGGCCGCTGGTGTGCGCCGGCCGCGGGCCCGTGTCTCTCAGATGTCGCCCTTTTCCCCCGACCGGCGGCTGGCCGGGTGCTCTCCTTTGTTGGCGGACGGGGCTGGTAGCCGCCGAGGCGCTCCCCCGTCCCGCTAGCCACGTAGCCCGTACACATGTGGCGTCGGGCCGACGCGGGGCTGCCCTGGCGTCGCCGCGGCCAGGTGCCCGTAAGCCGCGTCCGGGCGGCGAGCGGCCGTTCGCCCGAGTGTGGCGGCAGCTCCGCGGGCCCTGATCGCCGGGAGACGCCAGCGGGCCGCGGCTAGCCGCCGCCGAACGCCAGAACAGGAAGAGGGCGAAACAAAGGGACAAAGCGCGGCGCTGGAGCCCGGGAGCCCGCCCCTCGCCCGGGCGCCTGCCGCGGGCCCCCCGCACCGTCACCGCGGATTCTGCGGCTAATCACGCGTCACTCGCTCCCCTCCTTTAATTCCCTTCTTTATTCCCTGCCCCCCGTCTAATAAAGGAGCCCCCGGCCGAGCGCTGCCCCGTCCGTGCTGCCCGACCGTAGCATGACTCAGTGTTTTTCTATGGGGAAGGTCTGCGGCCTTCAGACGTGCCTGCGTCGCCGAGCCCATTGTTTGTTTCCTCCCGGTGCATAGATGTACCTTCGTTCTTCTGACATTTCGGAGTCTGTTTATCGCACTGGGGGGGCGGGGGTCCGTGTTTAGCGCGTTCCTGTGCGGCCGGGCTGCTGTTACTGACCCCCCGCCAGTGTCTGCCTGTCACGGGCCGGGTAGATGGATGCTTATTTACACGCCGGTGCTGATTCTTATTTTTTTGGGCACCGAGCTTCGCCGTAGTGGTTTCCCGTACCCCCGACACTTGTCCCCCCCCCATTTCATTAAATGTGATCGGCGGCGAGTGCCTTCGCGCTGGCCCTCGGTATTTCGCTGGCGCTTCCTATTCGGGACAGGCATGGCAGCGCGTCGCGGGTCCTCCGCCTGTCTCATCTGTATTGGTGTTACGGCCGAATATAGTTCCCCGTCTATTCATTCTGCCTGCGTGCGCGTCGGGGGCGGACGGCTGCCGGGCGTGCGCCGCTCTCTGTAGGACGGCTACGCTGTGATAAAAATAGCACGGGCGCTCCGTCGGGGGGTTTGGTTTCGAAGCAGCGCCCCCCCGGACCAGTGTGTCACATTGCGGCCTTGTGTGGCTCCGTGACGGTGCCGCCGCCGCCAAGTTCCGCGATCAGCAGGTTGTACATGTGATGGAACGTGATAGCCGGGCTTTCTAGGGAAAAGCCGTGACGCGCTGCTTGGGGCGGCTGTGCGGCGCTGCTAAGTGCCGGCCGAACAATGACATCTTGTCTCTTTTTGTTGCTCAGGCGAGCCGAGCTGCCCCTTTATCCCCCCGTGTTGCATATGGACGTGTTGCACGCCGCTCATGGATTTTGAGGGAATGGGTGGAATCATTGAGATTTATTGAGGATTTTCACAGGCGCGTACCTTTTTGGCTGGGAAATGTGAGAATTTTGAAGCCTGCTGGGTAATTAATGCTCAGATGCGCCCATGAAATGTAACTGAAAGGCTTGAAAATCGTCACTCTGTTCTGTTATGTCTTAGGTGTATTTCTAAGTTATGTTTTTATGGTGGAATTGGGCCAATTGAGTACTGATGTCTGGGGTTAAGGTGAATGGTGTACCCTAAACAGAACTTGAGTTGCTTTGAATGACTAAATGTATTTGAAATCTTGGTACTTTTTACTCTAAATGGATGACTGGTTGTCTTTTTTTTTTTTTTTTTCTTTGTAAGGTGAAGTACCCATTTTCTATTATGCCAGGCAAGGGTGTGCCCTTTGTGGTTGTCATTTCCTCACAGTCATATGCTGACCTGGGCCGTGCCGTTGGCAGACTTTGTGCTCCGTAAGCCTGCATTTCTGGCCCTGAGGCTATGTTCATATTAAACATGCCAAATATGTTATCTGCCAGGTTAGTCGAGCTCAGCATTCAGTGTTCTGTAGTCTGCGTTTGACAAAAGCTGAAAAACATGAATGTTGTCTTTGGTTTTTGGTTGTTGATGATCACTGTGGTCGGTACCCATCCCACGCAAACTCGAACTGTTACTGCTAAGAGACCAGCTTTTTTGGCAGCCTTGAGCATACGTTCTCATTCACATGTGGGTGCTCCACCCGTAAAATGATACGAAACCCGGTGAGCTTGTGGATTGTCAGATGAATGTTCATACAAAGTTTCATACACGGTAGAACGGAGTGTGAGGTAATGCTTGGATAAGGGCAGCAGCTTGAGCACCTGTAATGTCTTTTAAAGGATTTTTTAAATTTTATTTGTTTGTTCTGACAAACTATTCCAAAAGTGTGCCTCTCAACTCATGTGCTTTTGGCGGATTTTTATTAAACTAATTCCAATTTGTGATAAATGGTTCTTCCCTATAGGCCACAGGTGTCAAACTCCAGTCCTGGAGGGCCAGTGCCCTGTGTAGCTTAGTTCTTTCCCTGTTCCACCACAAATAATTGAGCTGAAGAGCTGTGTGGTAATTAGCACAGTGAGTTGAATCAGGTGTCTTAAATGAGGGTAAAACCAAAAATGTGCAGGGCTCTGGCCCTCCAGGACTGGAGATTGACAACCCCTGCTATAGGCTGATGGTGCTAGCTCTATAGTTCATTTTTTTAATTGCCTATATCATGGGTAATAAATGTTGCTATGCGCTCATTCTGTTTGTGGTCTTTGGGGTCAGGGCCACATTCAAAATAATTGCACTGTAACAGGTTTACAGTTGTCACGTTTTATGTCACACATTTCTCTTACCCGTTTCAGTTATGCTTTCTGCGCTTTTATTGTCCTGCCTTATTTTCGGCGCTTGTCGCAATATTGAGACGTGAGGGATGAGTTCCTGGTTTTTGTGAATCAGCATTTCCAATGCTGAATGAATGTTGTCTACACCCCCCATTCCATTAACTGGTTCTTCACTTGTTTATTTTGTCAGGACTGTCCATCAGAAATGGCCCAGGAGACAAACCAGAGCCCAGTGCCCATGCTGTGCTCCACTGGCTGTGGTTTCTATGGTAATGCCAGGACAAACGGCATGTGCTCCGTCTGCTACAAGGAGCACCTTACCAGACAGCAGAACAGTGGAAGAATGAGCCCCATGGGTTCAGCAGGTAAGCTACAACTTTCTCAAACCTGCTCCATTCAGTCATCTCCGTTCCCCAGCCTTGCTTCATTCCTTGGCAAGAATCCTTATGTATTAGATGTAACATTTGTGCAGAATGGGCCAGAAATTCTAAATGTGTCCACTGGTACCTTGTAGAAGGGGCAAGCTAACTTTCATCCCCCACAGCAGGGTTACTTGAAATCTGAAATTGTCTTGAAAGGGGGGAGGGTGTAAAACCTGTAGATGCTTTTGAAGCGTGAACAACTTACCCCCCTTCTGTTAAAATCAGGTAGTGCAACCAGCAGCCCGACGGCAGATGCTGCGGCCATCCAAAGAATAGAATCTACCCTAAGTAACTCAGACGTTTCATCCATCTCTGTCGCAGACACATCTAGGTAAGAATCTCGTGGCCCTCTCCCAGCCACACCTGTGCAGTGTGGGCTTTGTCCAGTGAGCTGTCAGAACTGCTAACCTCCTTCCCGGAATGTCCATGTGACTCTCCGTTGATTGAGATGTTGATGCCAGAATTTTCCGCTCGCTGAATTTTTTATAGTCATCTCTATTAACACTCAGATTTCCAGACGGATCTTAAAACTAAACACGTTATCTGTGGCATGTCAAAAAGCATGTGAAGTTGGGTAAACAAATCAGAAGGAGGTGGCACTGTGGGTTACAACCAGCAATTAGATGGGGACACCTCTGTTTATAAACAAGTTCTGACATGGATGGATAGTGAAGTTGGGTTAAGGCAAATGGGATTGTGCCAGGAAGTATGACTGTTACTGAGGTTTTGATTCAGGTATGCAAAAGCTTGAGGGGCAATGACGTTGACCCCAGTGACTCGTTTTATTTTTAGTGCCATTTTGAGAACAAGGTCAGCAAGAAAAGCAGGCAGTGCAAAACATTGCATAGCTATAGCCCTCACTAGCTGCATAATATGCTCCTTTTCTGTATTTGAGCTCTACATTTTTTTCTTTTACAGTAATTCAGTGCTGCAATTTTTAGTGACGGGACACCTGAGCTTTTGGCATTATAGTTCTTGAATATCAATAACCGCCTTCATTTTGGAATAGACTATTCCATAATAATTACCAACCCCCTCCCTCGATATTTCTGCAAGTGTTACCAAATAAAGACCTTTATGACTAGAATATGAGGTAATATGTCATGCTGGGTGCAGTTCCAGTCTAATTCTTTTTGTCCTCCTGTCCTATTCAGGAGTACATCTGCATCATCTCTGCCAGTAACGCAACAAATGACGGAAATGAGCATTTCTCGCGAGGACAAAGTAACATCGCCAAAGGCCGAGCCTGTGGAGCCAGGTAACGGACATGACATGTCATCTGTACTGTTGTTAAATGTGGTGGTTATCTTGGGTACTTTACAGTACAGTAATGGTTACTGCTACTGGTAATGAGGCACAGTCCATGGGGGAAAGTGAAAATTTAAGTGGAATAAATGCATTTCAGCATTGTTAGCACTGCATCCCTTGTTCGCTATTCTGAAGTTTACTCAGGTTGGTGTGAAAATGGACTGGTTCACGTCCTGGGTTTCTCCTTTTTTGGATGTTCACTGAACACACAGAAATGAACTCCAGATGGACCTTAATTCTTGCCAAAGCCATTTCTTTTTAACTCGCTTCTCCCAAATGTGGGATCACAGAGTCCTCCTTTTCATACTGGGCTGTCTGACATAACACATGGGCTTTCTTTCTTGGTCTTCACCATTTTTGATAGCTCTGCTTTGGTAGTTCTGGAAACCGGCAAGGTCTGCCAAAGAACACGTGTGACTACTGTACTAAGCTAGTGCTGGATTTAAGGCAAGATGTTCCAGGACAGTGTGCCATGTGATTTGCCACCCTGAGCACTGAGACAGTCAAGCATTGAGGGCATAACTGACAGCAAGCGGCTCCCCCGTTGAGTAACTAGGACAGCTGTCTGAGTACTTGCCCTCTGCCAGCACCCTGCATACCTCCAGTACACGAGACTCCCCCAGAATGAGCAAGGAACACCATGATCAGACATGAAACCATTCGGGCATGCTGTGTGACGTGGGTGGAGCGGCACTTTTTGGAGATGAGGTGTTTGTTTACTAGCCTGGCTCAGGTTCCATGTTGTGATTTCTGTCCAGGCCAAGGTGGCTGTGCTGAGCCCTGTGAGCTAATTCGCTTATACAAGACTTTAGGTCCTTCTCACTTAATGACTTAACTCTTGTCTTTCTGATCGTTTAAAAATATTTTCTGATGCATGATGTGACTTGGGCTTTGGAGGGAACCCGTTGCTCTGAGAAATGATAAAAATTTCATGCAGTTATGTCCTTAAGGACTCCAACTAAAAAGCTTCAACTTGGTATGCTTTAAAAGATTCTAAAGCTTCTGATTCCAGTGTGGAATCATGTGGATGATCCACACCTCCTCTGGAATTTGCAACCATACAGGCTGAGATTCGTGAAACATAATTGTAAGTGGGGCTGGATCAGTGGGCTCAGCCTCTGTGCCTGTGATTGGAAGGTCGCTGATTCGAGCCCACCCTTGGCAGAGTAGTCACATCTGTGGGCCCTTAAGCAAAACCCATAACCCCCAGCTGCGGGCACTACTATGGGTGGATTTTGTTAAAGCATATCACTGTCTGGAAGCTGCAGAAGATGGTACTGTCCCGGTATGAATGTAATGAAAATTTTTAAGCAAATGTTTTCTCTGTTCCTTCCCCAGTTGTCACCCAGCCCACTCCCTCTACCTCCCACTCGAGCTCTTCAGGTAGTGATGATGCCAAGACCCCAGAAGTACCCAAAACCAAGAAGAACAGATGCTTTATGTGTCGAAAGAAGGTTGGCTTAACAGGTGAGTCTCCAAAAAAAAAGAACTGAACTTAGGGATACGGTTATATTTGAGTCCCAAATAGGTGAAGGATGGTGTGTGGGTTTTGTGATTGCCCCTGTGATCAGGTCTCTGAAAAGCAGTTGCATGATAATTGAGTATCAAGTTGATTAATGGGATCATCTGTTTTGTTGCAGGTTTTGACTGTCGGTGTGGAAATCTGTTCTGTGGATTGCACCGTTACTCGGACAAGCATAACTGCCCTTATGATTATAAGGCGGAAGCAGCTGCCAAGATCAGGAAGGAGAACCCTGTTGTAGTGGCTGACAAAATCCAGAGAATATAAAGACTCCTGTGTGTGACCTTTGACCTGAACACTGACACAATGGGCTAGAGGACATCGTTTGTTTGTGTGTGTGTGTGGGTGGGTGGGTTTTTTTGTTTTTCTTTTTTATCACTTTTAAATTCTATATTGAGCTGATGCATGACCGATCACTTTTCGTATAAAATGCATTTAAAGCACAGATTAGGGCATGATGGTGAAGTGTCCTCCCAAAATTTTTCCCAATTTTAATTCTTTTATAAATTGGTGTTTGTGCCAAAATAGAACCAAAATGAATGTTTCTACTTGAACGGTTTTATTTAGAAGTACGAGACTGGAACTGGATGCAGAGGAGGGTCTCATTAGTTCCCTATAAAATGGGTGATGCAATGGAAAAGGAAGTGCCCCCCACCCCTTCCCCTCCTAAAGTATATTTATGGGGTGCTGTGGAAAACAAGGTGGGTCATGTGACACCATGGTGAAGATCCAGGCCTTCTGTATTGTCTCCAAGCTCCCAGTATCTGGTCATGGATGATATGCAGCTTATCCTATGTTTTCCTATGAGATTAATGGTGGCTTGTCACCCCATAATCGCCTTCTTAAATATGTTTTCTTAGTCATTTGTACAAGCTTAAATGTCACTGGTTCGGTTAATGTTCACATAAGCCCCCCCCCCCATCTCTGAAAGTTCTGTTGCAATATTGAGCCATGGGGAGAATCGTCGTGTGAAAGATGGATGGTTATGTGCACCTTTTATAGTCTCTTAATAGCCTTTGTTTAAAGAAATTAGCCTGATATTTAGCTTACAGTTTCCTGAAAATGGCACCCATTTAAACGGACTCCTTCAGCGTCAGCCTTCTCATGTATTAATTCCCAGCCGATATCTGCCCAGCATATAGCTTCCAGCTGTTGTGTTGGTAAGGTCTAATTTAGTTTTCCACGAGAATTCTTGATTGTGCTAAGGAACGGAGTGGTCTCTTGCAGGGCCTTGCTGTCAGTATCTCTAGGTGCTTGGTGTTGTTCTATGGCTGTATCATCATCTTCAAAACAGAGTATAGACTAAATCCTGTGCCCAAATTGGATATCATCATTTAGAATACTTTTAAGAATATTCCATACCTGGATATAAAATGACTATTTTTAAAAGGAATATAGCTTGAGAACTGTTCTTTTCTGTATCGTCTTCTTTTTGTAGTTTGAGTCTCCCATTTTATAAACCCTAGCTATGTGAAAACGTCACTAAATGAAGCCGGCTGTGTACGTTGTCTTGCAGTTCGCTGTTGTGATGGTGGTTTGAGGCCTGAAGTCATGCCCACTTTGCCTGCTCTTTCTTTACCCCCCTTCCTCTCTCCTTGGGTCTTGGAGTGTAGTATTAATGAGTGTATTGCATGGATTGCTTATCTAAGGCAATGAAAATTAATTGAATTGTAGAAATTGGCAATATACTTCACTAATGCTTGGTCGATATTTTCACCTTTGTAATGCGTTTTAATTAATTTTTTTTCTAATGTCTAGAGATTGTGCTGATATGTACGTATATATTCTGTGTATGTGTACTCAATGGGTTTATGAATTAGGCTGCAGATCCAAACATGTACCTTTTGTGCATACAGGGGTGGAAAGAGAGCCCTCATCACAAATGGAAATGTGGACCCAGAATTGGACTGACTGCTCTAAATGTCCCATTCTAACTGAACATAGAAGTGTTTGATGCACTTCTAAACCTAAGCCAGGGTGAAGAGTATTGACTTTCGTGGAAGATGTAACCCCCCCCCCCTTCTCTCCAGGGCTAATGTGATGAGTCGGCTCCTTTGGACCCCTGTGAATTTCTATACTTAGTCTAATCTAGCGGTGTGGTAACACATTGTATTATTTTCACGAGTGTCTTTTTTTTTTTTTTTTTTTTAAGGCAAGTGAGGTAGTCACTTAAATTTATGTATCATTCAAGTTTTAATTTTAAACTTAGTTATGCAAATTTGTACAAACTGTTTATATTTATGCATTACACATAATCTTGTTTCCCCAGCATTAATGCGAAATATCATGTAAATAAACGTTATGTACAGAGAGACATTAAAGTTTGTTTTCGTTTTCCGTCTTTGGACTACTTATATACTACTATATAAATGCATGACCCTCCTTGGAGTAAAATTGAGAAAAGCCACAGCAATGGCTACTGCGCCCATTTTTCCTTGTTGCCCTTCTCATGACTTGGGCCTGATTTCACTTTTTTTCTTTTTTAAATTTTGTCTGAACTTTACTTTTGTCTGGCCTGCTGTTTTGTTTACTTGTCAGCCTCCGGAATGTTAGTTCTCTCTTCCCTTTCCTTCCCCTTTGGGGTTTTTAATGGGTATTTAATGCAGATCACTTGCATTCACTGTCTGTCTTCTGGCTCACCTGTGGTGAACAAACCTGTCACCCACCAGGAAGCGGGGAAACCGGTGTATGCCTTTTGATGACAGCTGTCTCGACAGCTGTAGTAATGGTTGGACTTGAGGTAGGCAAAGATGCCAGTTCCCAGGTAAAACTGCAGGCGATTTTTCCCCCCACCCAGCTGTAAGGTAGACTGGGGTGCATGAAGGATGAATCATGAAATTATGGAAGTGGGAACACAGCCACAAGTTTGTACAAAATAACATAGGTTACTCTTATAGTGCTCCTTTGGAAATCATCCTTGATGTAACGCTGTGCTGTGATGGGTAGGTGCCCCATCCTGGGTTATTCCCTGCTTAGTACCCACAGCCTGGGGGATAGGCTCCAGACCCCCACGTGACCCTGAATAGAATAAGCGGTTGTGGAAAATAGTTGGATGTAACATTGTGACCCTTTACTACAAAGAATGGGTGGATATTAAGATTTTTTTTTTTTTGCCCTCATGCTGTCAAAGTAGAGATATGTCTTTGCGCTAGTCCTTTGCTGCTCCCTTCCCCGAGCCAGCGAGCATGCCCCGCCCTTGGCCCCCCCCAGCACACTCTGCCTGCCCCCTCCATGCCCCCCCTCCAGCGCACCCCGCCG
>JAODKM010000039.1:11102297-11114185 GCA_026780845.1 Petrocephalus sullivani
TATGGTCGGGTTGATGGCCAGTAATTTCGCTGGTACTTGTGATCAGTGACATGGCAATAAAGGGTTATCTCATCATCATCATCATATATTTTTCAGTTCTCACACATTTTTTCCCATCTACAAAGTAACTTGGTTCATTAAGAACATATACATATATAAGAAATATACAAATGAGAGGAGGTCATTCAGCCCATTGAGCTCGTTTCGGGAGGACTTAACTAGTAGCTCGGAGTTGTTAAAATCTTGTCTAGCTCTGATTTAAAGGAACCCAAGGTTTTAGCTTGCACTATGTTATCAGGAAGACTATTCCATACTCTAGCAACTCGAGAAGTGCTTCCTCAAATCCAGCTTAAAATGTTCTCCCGCTAATTTCCACCTATGGCCATGAGTTCTTGTGCTAATGCTGAAGTAACTGTTTTGGTGAACAGCATCCAGTCCTGTATAAGAATCTTATAGACCTGTATCATGTCCCCCCTCAGTCTCCTTTGCTCGAGGCTGAACAGATTTAGCTCAGCTTACCTCTCCTCATAAGATATTCTTCTTTGACCAGGAATCATTCTTGTAGCCTTACGTTGTACCTTTTCTAAGGCAGCAATGTCCTTTTTAAGATATGGAGACCAAACCTGCACACAATATTCTAGGTGTGGTCTTACCAAGGAATTGTATAATCACATTACCTCCCTTGACTTAAACTCAACACACCTAGAGATGTAACCCAACATCCTATTGGCCTTTTTAATTGCTTCCCACACTGGTGAGAGTGGGACATGGAAGCATCAACATACACATAGAGGTCTTTCTCATAATCAGCTTTATTTTAGTTGGATCCATAAAATATGTGTACTTTATATTTCTGCTCCCTGCATGGATTACCTTACATTTGTCTTTGTTAAATTTCATCTGCCAGGTATCCGCCCAGTCACTAATTAAATCAAGATCCCGCTGTAGCTACTGAGGTGATCTACCATTTTTGCTTGGATTATGGCTTCCATTACTTTTCCAGTTATGGGAGTTAGACTGATTGGCTTATAATGTGATGGATTACTTCTATCCCCTTTTTTGAATATGGGCGTTATATTAGCATGCTTCCAATCATAAGGTACCACACCAGCAGATAAGGATTTCTGAAACAGTAATGTTAGAGGTCGGTAAATAGTATCCCTCATCTCTTTTAACACTATAGGTAAGATGCCATCAGGGCTTTGTAAGCTTTTAAACAATGGGCCTAATCTGTGTGATATATATAACATTTATGGATTATTTTGGGCTTGCTTTATAGTACAAATACTTACATTTCTCTTCATTAATTCGGTAATGAACCTAAAATCAGAAATAAGGTTATAGACAACATGACATTTCATGTAAATGTCAACATAGCACAGTTGCCCTAAAACTAAATTCTTTCATTTTAAGTCCATGCACTAGATTTTGGCCACAAACCATCTGCATTACATGAGCAAGTAACCTTATGAGAAACATTATTCTGCTATTGTTCTCTTCATCTTCTGAACTGATAAGGTGTTGACAAGTTAGCCTACCGATAGGTTTCCTCCTTTGACTCTTCTGTAGTTTCTTTGTAATCTTTCATAGAGTGATTGACATCCATGCACACTTTGCCCACCAGAGCCCGCTGGCCAAACTTAGCTAAATAGGAAGGTGAAAAAAAACTTCACAAACAAAGGTCACTACACTTCGATTAGCTCTTGGCGTATTATAGATTTTAGTTAATTAGGGGTGGCAGAAGATAGCCCTCCCATTACTACAATTAGAGCTGCAAAAATTTAAGTGAACACATGACAACAATGATATAAAGCAATGGGACAAAAAGCCAAGCCCCACATTTACGGTGCTGTGACAAAGCATTCCCTCCATTTTTTCTTATTCATAACACTTACATCTATCTGATCTCCAGAAAAGTTAGGATTATGCATAGGATAACCACAATAAACACGACACACAGTTTTCAAATATCCATTTGATTCATTGAAAGAAAAAAAATCAGCAAAATCCATATTGCCCATGTGACAAAGTAATAGTAATTGTCACTCAATCAACAAAGAAACCAATGGGTTAAATTAAACTAGACATGCCCAAGCTTGATTGCTGCCAGCCCTGTTCAATCAGCACATCACTTAAATAGAACCATTCCAGCAATGTGGAGCTGGATAAGGGGTCTCTAGCAGCAGGTCATGCATTGCTCAAAAGACCAATGGTAGGTATTGAATGTATCAATCGGGACAGGGATACAAAGCACTCTCTAAAATGCCTGGACTCCTGTGAATCACCATGAGAACCAGCTACTTGAAATGGGGGGCTTGGAACAGTGGCAAATCTGCCCAGAAGTGGTCAGCCTAGCAGAATTACTCCAAGAGCACACTGAAAGCCCACCAGGGAAGTCCCAGCAGACCCAAACAAACACCTAAGAAACTGCAGGACTCCTTCAGGTCAGTTAATGTCTGTCTTCATGATTTCATGATTAAAAATACACTGGGTAAAAAGGGGGTCCATGGGACGGTTGCAAGGCAAAAACCACAGATGAACACGAGGACCATGAAAGCTTGTCTAATACTTGTCAAAAAAATGTTGATTACCCTCAACACTTTGAGGAGAATGTTCTGTGGACTGATGAGTCATAAGTGGAACTATTGGGAAGTGTGAGTCCTGCTATAAAATTTAAGGTTTTGGAGTGACCTACTCAAAATCATGAATTGAGCCCCATTCAGATGTTGTGGCAGGACCTTATACGGGCAATTCATGGTCAAAACTCCTCCGATGTGGCTGGATTAAAACAATTCTGTAGAGAAGAGTGGGTCACAATTTCTCCACAGCGATGCAAAAGACTGACGACCTCTTACTGAAAGCATCTGATTGCAATTGCTGGTTCTAAAAGTACAAAACGGTATTGAGGTTAGGGGGAAACTACTTTGTCACATGGGTGTTGGTGAATTATTTCTTTCAATAAATCATTTGATCATTTTAAAACTGTGCTTACTCGGGTTCAGTTTGCATGTTCTCTGTGTCACCGTGGGGTTTCCTCTGGGTACACAGGTTCCCCCTTCCACAGTTCGAAAACATGCTGAGGTTAACCGGAACTACCAAATTGTCCATAGGTATGGATGTTGTGTGTGTGTGTGTGTGTGTGTGCCCTGCAATGGGTTGGTCCCCTTGCCTTGCACCCATATCCTCTGGGATTGGCTCTAGACTGCCACAACCTTGCTAGGAGAAGCAGGTATATAACACAGATGATTGGATAATAGTTTGGCAAATAGTTTGCCATGGCATGCTAAATTCTATTAACATAAATATCAGAGGGACATGGATAATTTTCAATCCTCTTCTATTGATCCATGTCAGAGGGGTGCAGAGCATACTCCAGGCAGCAGAGGGAACAGGGCAGGGCTGCATATACACTCAAATGCACAATCATACAATATGGGCAGCTGAGATGCCAGTTAACCTATATTCATGTCTTTAGACGGCAGGAGAAATCTCAGAGTAAGCGTTAACTCCACAAACACAGCGGAGGCACTATTCAACCCCCCAGTTCAGGAAATGCTAGCCACTGAGCCAGCCTGCTGCATCAAAAATAAGGCAATCATTTGAAAATTTTCCTTTTCGATGGAAAATGTATCCTAATAGCCAGTGCCAATGCATTTTAAATGTATGTTTGAGATCATCTAATATTTATTAGTGATAGGGTCAAAGTTTTACTTGCTGTTGCATCTACTTTTACTTATTTGCTTTGTGGAGCATTTGAGGTTAAAGTCTTGCTGATAGGCCCCAACAGTGAAACAACCGGTTACTCCACTGGCCAAAGGGTTTGAACCCTGGACATGGATCACTAACGTGCTGAGCTGCACACAATCTACACATATATAAGCCTATAAAGTGTTTTTTTTTTTTGTCGTTAAGGAGAAGCTTCATACATGCAGTATATGCACAATTTCCCTCTTACTGTTTAAATGAATTAAAACAAGCCATAACATGCTAATTATTGAATAATGGATAATTAGACTAACATGACATGAATGAAAAATGGAAAAAGGACATTTGACTTGCCTGCGACTTCTGCAAGGAGAAGTGAGGAATCGGTATGTATACTGGCAAAGTAACAGGCTGTGGTGGTGCCATTGCTAAGGGTTCTTTTCTGAAACAGAAAGGAGGCTGGCATTTTTTTATGACCATTGTGAACTTTCACTCATTTTCATTGTAAAGGCTTTCAATTGTTTCCTATTCCAGTTCTCTTTTTACCATGGTGTGCAGTTGTGTAACGGCTGCTCTGAGTGTGATTGTGTAAATTGCTCCTTTCCATGTTTGTGCCACTGCTAGTTTTCCCATTAATAAAGGGGAATTCCTTGATTTTATCAGGTTAGACCAAATTATTTAAAACATGACCCCCAACACTGATCTGGCTACAATATCAATTCCAGCCACATTAACCATGGCATAACATGCATTAAGACACAACTTACTAAGCATTATTGTTATTAGTCCTACATATAAGCACACCAACTTCACATTTTCCAAAGCTTATCAAATTGTATTGGCTTCTGAATATTTACTACTTGTAAACTCTTTTTCTTCTTTATTGTTACCATCTAAATGGAAAAACTCCATCAACGGATACAGCCTTGTGTTACCTATACTCTCAGCTATAACTATAATGTAACACACCTTTATTTTCATACAGTACTATAATGGTTGGTGCCCATAGTTTTTGGCCAGTAGGCGTCGCTGGTCACCCTGTTTTCCCCCTCAGTCTTGTAACCCTCGGCCCTATTGTGTTTCCCTGCTACCTAGGCTGCCATGTAGCCACAGCCAATCACAATGAAGACCCTCCCAGAAACTGCCCTGCTACAACAGAAAAGGACCCCTGGAGCCCCATCTGGCGGAGTGGCTCAATGGCTCATCCTCCAATGAAATGGCAGGCCACCTGGCCATGTCCCTGGATGGGGAGGCACTCCCAAGCCGCTCTCCTGGGGAGCAGGATAACTGAAGGGCCCTGATTACCGCACTGGAGCAGCAGTTTGGGCAATGAGTCACCTGGGGTGCGTTTCCAAAAAAAACTAGCAACTTGCATAGTTGGTACCCCTAGGGTGTGTTTCCAAAAAGCATAGTTGCTAACTATGTTAGCAACTTACATAGTTGGAACCATGCAACTGAATGAGTCTATGTAAGTTGCTAACAGGAACATTTAGGAAATGAACCTCTGTACGCTTTACTATTATTGTTTGATCAAATTACTGGAGATGTATTGGTTTCTGTAGTAATCTCTTTAAACTTTACTTAAACTATTCTCAGTTTCAGAACAAACTGAAATATTTCCAGAGCAGTCATACAATTATATACTAGAATTCTTTACAACAAATGTTACAATTTCTAGGATTATGATGACAGACATATGAACAGGGGTGGCCTTCCCGAAAGCTATTGATTGTAGTGAATAACGAACAAGAGAAAGTACTACTTAAGAAAATAACGAGCGAGGTCCACGTGGCTGTCCCAAACCCCTTTGTTATTCCAGAAATAACGAACAATCTCTAAGTAGTACTTTGTTGGCTCCTTTGCTGTGTAGCAAAATACACACAAAAACAGCATTGCAACGTTCAGGGGGAAATTTTAGAACTCCCAAGGACTTGTGTAAGCACCAGAATCTTCCACTTGACAAAAGCACACTCTACAGCAATGTGTGTTCTTTGGTGTTTGGTGTTATACCTCTCCTCAGCCACAGTTTGGGGGTTCAACACTGGAGTCAGCAGGTATTTACTAAGAGGATGACTGGTGCCTCCCAATAACCAGTCACCAGCAAATTCATCCTTGCACCATCCTTTGCCATCT
The DNA here is from genome assembly GCA_026780845.1 of Petrocephalus sullivani. Classification (NCBI taxonomy): domain Eukaryota; kingdom Metazoa; phylum Chordata; class Actinopteri; order Osteoglossiformes; family Mormyridae; genus Petrocephalus; species Petrocephalus sullivani. The sequence continues at coordinate 11,108,136 of JAODKM010000039.1, forward strand.
GACACTCCAAAGTTGGACTAGATAGAAGCATCATGTGCACTGTGATTTTCTCCAGGTCACTTGGAGACAATGTATGTAAAATCTCCTTGATTGTTGCATGTCACCTGCATGGACATTTAGTGCCAAGAACATTTCTTGACAGGTGTAGATTGTCAGAATATGTCTAGGGTTGAGCTTTCCATCTACTGCACGTACAATATCAGGTATGCCTGCAGTGGCATGAAAACCAATTTTAGTACCATGCAAGGCATCCCCTCCCGCTGGACATTGTATGTAGTTGTGCGCATGGCACAACAAAGATGTGATTAATGCATGCACAGATGCAGGACACAGTGGCCTTGCTGAGCCCATGTGTATTTGCAGGTCTGCAGGTCTGCAGGAATTCACCACTGATGTAAAGGCAGAGAGAAGTTGCACAGTGCAATGAGGGCAAAATTCTAGTGTGTATACCTTTTCAATTTACCAGACTAAGAAGGCTTATTATTTCATTGCAGTGTATGCTGTTTATGTTAACGTGCTGTGTAATACATTTGAAATATTAAGCTGTATTGTTACTGCTGCACTTACACTATGTATGTGAACGTATGTGAAATGACTCCCATTTTTATTCTTCTTCCTTATATTCAAATTCTAATTGCTATTCTGCAACGCTTTTTCATCCAATTTTATGAATTGCATTTCATTTTCATGGTCATTCTCAAGTCAATTCTGAATGGTGCACAACCCTGTTACGTACTGAAAATGCACACAGGATCGAGTTACAACAACGAGCAGTCTATGTTGTAGTTTTATATTTGTATTAACTGTACATGTTATTCATTTTGACCGAAGATTTTGGCCAAAGAAGACCGCCAGTGTGTTTTTGTGATGTATTTTGGCGGATCTCTGCGTTTCTATGACAGGACAGCAGGCAAAAGTTCAAACAATGAACTTCTTAGAAAATAACAAGTGGGTCGGATCTCTCGTTATCTACGAGCGAGATAACGAACTACTTGAACTACGAAGGGTTTCGTGACGGTTTCGTTAATTGACGGTCAATCGTAAGTGCTCGATAACGAACTACTTAGCGCTACGATGCTTTTGGGACGACCACCCCAGGTCTATATAATATGGAATTTTTAAATAGATTAGTACATCATCCCAGCTCACCACAGCTTTTGTATAGATATTCCTTGAGTATTCCAGATCTTTGAATTTATGTTCTTCGGGGAAGGTGTAGGATTCCAGCCATTGTAGCAGTGGCATGTCTAGGGCAGTGCCCATGAAGCAGTATTGGACAGCATGAATATGAGTATCGATCAAACCAGGCATGAAGAACTCTCTGCAAGACATCATAAATCATGAGTCATAAATTACATTATGTTTTTAGCTGCAATTTGGATATAGTGAATACATTTAGCTATTTGACATACACACAAACGTTGTGAGTTTAAGTATTCACCTTGGTCCTAGTTGTTGCACGTCTGATATTTGGAATCCCCATGTCTTAGAGAGGCTGTCGGTTTCCTCAGCAGGCTCAATGAATGAAATCTGGTAGGAAAATTTCGATAAATTTCCTGACCACCATAAGCACAGTTAAGTACCACAGTTAGGGTTGCCACACGTCCCTTAAAATACGGAATCATCCCGTTTTTGACAAAATTTTGCGTCCCGTTCTTAATCAATACGGGACGCGGGGTTGTCCCGTATTTCCGAGCTGTGATGAAAGCAGCATCATCCCCTCCACAGTTTGTATGAAAACGTAGTTGGTTGGATTAGGTTCGTCTTACTTATAGTTAATAAGTTATGGATGAGTTAACAATGTATATCCTGAAGATTAATTTAAGTGTTATGCATCTTACGTTTTGATATAAAGCGACCGATTTCATGTCAAAGCTATTTTCATTGCCAACTGGAGTTCATAACTTAAAAGTTTTTCATTCAGTTTATTTTTACGTCCATTGATAACAGAGTACCTCAGATATTAAGTATGAATCGTAATACTTTCTCGAGACCATGGTTTAAGTTTTGATTTACCACCACTGGTGCGTCACTTAGTTAGGTATGCGTCCTTTATTTTTCTACATGAAATGCGGCAAGCCTAATCACAGTGAGACTAGTTAGGCGTCCTAAAGCGCGGTATTTCTAGAACTTCTACGTCTACGGTATCTTAAATATTTTAGATTAGATAAGATAGGATTACATTAAACTCTCGTGACAAAGCACAAAGTAAAAGTACTCAGACTAGGAAATGTTTTAAATTAGGCTATTGTTAGTACGTCTTAGTGCAACATCTGCTTAAACTTCAGAGCTGCTACGGTGGCCCGCGGCAATATTTCAGAAAAGAGACACAGCGAAGAGACGCATAGAGACACCTGCCTAGAGATCGCAGGTAACGCGCAGACACAATAATGTGGAGACCCAATTTCAACTAACTACATTTTCCTGTGGAAATCCGCACAAAAAGTACTCGAAAATATGAATTATTTTCGATACATTACATAAAAACCAACAAGTAAAAAATAAACTGTTAAAATTAGACCTGCAGTGATTTTAACATATATTTTATTTTTAAACATGTACTAAAATGTCACTAAAACTGGTCCGCAGCCTTAAAATAACTAATTTCTGACAGGTTATTTTATATTTATTTTATTTCTAACGGGTTATTCAATGTCAGATTTGATGAAAATACGGTACCCTTTCATACTGACAGGCACATTTACTTTCACTTTAATTTAATTAACATTTAGGATTAAAATCTACTTGACTGTCAGCATTTATTCTAGTCAATATTCTAGTCAATTAAGATAAAAAATAAAAGAATATTTAAGTATGTAAAAAAAGAGAAACAAACAATCCTGACCTTGCCATGGGTATCGACTCCTAAAATCCTGTTCTCCAAAATTTCTAGAGGTGCATTTTGGGTGGAATGCAGAAATATTCCACTATACACTTGTGCAATTTGGCCTTTGGCTCCTTTAGCGCCTGTCATCCTTGAAGGTACAATGTTTTATTGTGGTGCCAGTCTGGTTGCTGCCATTTAATCATATACTTTCCGTATTGGTGCGCTCCACCTCTTTATGCGGCTAACCAATAGACAGGCGCTTTGCCACCTGATACGGTAGTGAGTTTGATAAAGGAGGAGAGTGCGCTTATGCAATATACAAGATGACGAAATAAAATCGCTTAATTCGATTATTTATTATTCATAGTTATAGTTATAGTTATAGCTGTGTGATTGTGGAAATATCGAGCTTATTTTTTTGTGGCGACAGATAGTATTGCACCAGTAAGGAATAAATCATTCCTTAAATCATTTTATTAACTGCATGTGATCATAATGTAGGCGTAAATCGATATCAGAATAAATTCGGCCAAATATCCTGTATCCATGGTTCCACGATGCCGATCGAGCTGGCCTGGACTAAGGCATTACGGGAATTTTGCCGTGGGGAACCCAAAGTCCTTGGTAGGTTTCAACACCAGTCCAGCCCTTGCTCAGGTCTATGTTATATAATTAATAATAAGAAAAAGATGGGCTCCAGCTGAATACCTAACGTGTTTTTATACTTTTGGACTGCATTTTAGAGGAAGGAAATGTAAAAAGTGTTGCAAGTCCCCTACTTTATCACCACATGTAATAATACACACAATTTATACTTGAATAGACAAATTCAAATGTTGCTGCTGACCCCATAACAGGAGACGGTTGCAACAGGCGATAGGGGCAGTTCATTCAATCAAATATTCAAGGAACATTCATTAAAATGTAACCAAATCTTGTTTTGTAAAAGGAATAGGAAAAAACATTTTCAAATAACAACCATGTTTTAGTAAATACATTTGAACTATAAAATATTTTTAATTCAAAATCAAGACATTGAAATTTAATAATACTTCTGTGAAAGCTTATTGTACTGAACTGTTTCTGTGTGTATGACTGTGGGTTTGCATAGATCACATTTAAAGACCAAAATGTCCCAAAAGTGTGGTAAAACCTGAAACTTCCTTACTTTTGGGAAAAATTTTTCAGGTCTCCATTGGATAACCACAGTTTTATAAAAATAATAAAAAATAAAATAATAAATAATAATATAACATAAATAATAATAAAAATAATAAAAAATAAAAAAATATATATATATATCAATGAATGCTATCAAAAAAGTAAAATAGTCTTTTATTTTAGTTAGTTACTTATGGTTAAGGTTAGGGCTGGATGGGGGTGTCGTGATTAGGATTAGGGTTTTTCCCATAGATATGAATGGACTGTCCCCATTTAGATCGGTATTCGTGTGTGTGTTTAAGTGAATGTTGGAATATATTCTTAAGTTCTTAATGATGGCTGCAACAACACGTTGCAACTGTCCCTACACTGACAGCTATGATAAATGATAAAACTTGCTATACTAACTTGACACAATAGCTTTGACAAATGCTACCTATGCCTGTTAGAACACTGATTAATATGATATGGCTTTACAATGCTTCACGCAGATTAGACAGTATGACATAAAATATGATCATAAAAAAATACTTTTTTTACCATGAAACATATTTTTTGGAGATGGAATGGTCACATATGGCTGCTTTCTTCCAGATAGGATGAAGGGTTAACTGAACTTAACTCAAAACTAAAACTTCTTTTACTGAACTTAAAGAATATACTTTGACATCCGCACACTTAAATATTATACTGCTAATCGCACTTAACAAAGGTATTTGTTCACAGTTCTCAGGCCAGTGTGGTAAAAAAAGTTGGAGAATAGACAGGAAAGCCAGGTGCAGAGGTGCAGGCTGAGATGATTTTCATGCCATGGCTTATTTGTCTGTGTGTGTGCATTTCTGAAACCTCAGACACTCTTGACCAGGTGTTTCAGATTCATTGTCCAACTCCTGTGTATCAATACTAAATATTATGACCTGACAAACGGTGAATGTCAAAATAAGTTAAATCAGTTCAAATTAATTGTAACAATATTGTTATTGTTTATAATATTATTATATTATTTTATTACAAATATTACTATGATACAACAAGTTCTCCAACATTTCCAACAAAGATTTTTCAAGTGGCGCATGACAACAGGAGTTACCGTAAAATTGGTAAAAGTTACCCAAGTGTACCCAAGGGTCAAAACATCACCCTGCTGTCTGGTCAGGCTGGTAACCTGGGGACTTATGGGACTGAAAATAACCCTACAAAATTACCCAACAGGATCTACCCAGCATGTGGGTAGATAAAATAACCAAAAGTGTTGTAATACGTTGGATGATGTCATAGGTTATCCCTGCCCACAGAAGACCGCTCCCAAGTCATTCAGTGTTGCAATACGTCAGTATACCATCTCTAGTACATGAGTAATGTTGAGTATTGAGTAATGGGTCTGGAGACCCAAGAGTTGAAGATTTTCCACCTACTCTGCTGTCTGCAATACCACTACCTCTACTTCTGGCGACTCCCCTCCTGCCTGCCCTTTGCTCCTGTGATACCTCTCCTTCCTTCCCTGCCGCTGTACTGCTGTTCATCCTCCCATCAGAAGCAGAATCAAGCACCCCGTGCCGGCACCTGCCCGCCCCTGCATAGAGACACAAATTCCAACACCTGTTCTATATAAACTTAGATTTTGTCATCTTGTTTTGTCCAGTTGACCCCTTTGGATCTGATTCCTCCCAAGGTTTCTTCCTTTTAGGGAGTTTTTCCTTGCCATTGTCACCTATGACACTGGGGGTTTAGAGATTATGTACAGCGCATTGAGATAATGTACTGTTTTGAAAATGCGCTATATAAATTGCATTGTATTGCATAATGTGCACCACCAAGAAACTGAAGCTGTGAGCTGATTGTTGAAGGAAATTATTTGCTTTGGCCCTCTGTAGTGGATAACCACCTCTTTTGTTTTGCCCATATTACAGTTTTTCTCAAATGCTAAAACACAAAAGCCAATCCTCTAAACCAAATGACCAGTTGTCTAAACACATTTACTAAATCTAGCCATCATTTTCCAAGATCATAAACACATTTCACATGAAGACACAATTCACAAAACACAATCCTCCGTTCACAT
>JAODKM010000039.1:11114285-11126739 GCA_026780845.1 Petrocephalus sullivani
GTGTTGTGTTTAGACATTGGGGAACATGGAGGACACGTTTGTGAAATGTGTTTTAGCATTTGAGAAAAACTGTAAGAGATAAATTGCAGTTTTTACAGTATACTTTGAGTTGCATCTCCTGGTCTCTGTAGGAGGACTTGTGATATTTCCCGTGACTGTAGTGTTGTCTGTAGGCTTGATGATGTCATTGCACTGGTGTTACTGTCAACGTGTGGATTCTGACTGTCTGTTTCCTGTTATTCAGAAAGTCCAGAATCCAATTATGTGCTTACCTCAGCTTAAAAAGTAGCTGAAACTCTGAATAAAGGAACCTTATTGATGCACAGCACAAAATAAGACATTAGCGGAGCTGTCAAGTTTAGGGAAAGCGCGAGGGAAGAGTCACAGGCTGAAGTTCTGCACAATCCCTTTCGGGACTTTATTATGCACAGAACAGTGCAAGACGACATTAACGTTAATGACAGGACTGGGGAAACATACTCAAACGCAGACTGAAATACACTGAACTAAGGATAAGCAACGAGAGACAGCTGGTGAACGCAGGGATTCCACACGAGGTAAACGATTGGGCGTGGCACACAGGAGGATCAGACGGAAGGGACGTGACAGGAGCCTTTAAGTCAAACTAATGACCTTTATGCTAAACTGTAAAACTGTGTGATTAATTAGCTAATACTTTTAATTGATCCACAGCCCTAAATTAAACCCTTCTGGAGGAAATGGTGCCCAATGACTGGCATTTCAAAATACTTTTCATTTGGGAAAACCATCTGTTGCCATACAACAGCTTTGAGATATTTCAACAAACACTGGCAAACAAGAACTTAGAGAACACCCCCCTCTTTATTTCCTGTTTCATTTAACTAAATGTGTGTAATGGGCAATTTAGAGATGCCAGTTCATTTAAACTCTGTTTTGGACTATGACAGGAAACTTCCCAAACCTGGAAGGTGGGAGTGGACAACACTGTTGCATCTTTCCTAAAGGGTTAAAGCCTCCCTCTTGTTTCGCCACAATGCCTGCCCCTGAGTCCTTCCCTCCTCAAGTCACGACACTGCTCAACCTTCTTACAGAAAGTAGGGGGTCAGGAGAAGAATTAGAGGATAGCCCTTCTCCTGTACACCTTTCAGTCTATATATCCTCAGTGACAGAGTGCCTGAATCTAGTAATGTGTTGGACAGGGCCATAGCCAGATTTTTTAAATGCCAAAAGTGTTAGCTCTTCCTTGGTGTGCTCTGCAGTGCATTGTGGTTATTCGGGTTGCTGAAAAAATGCTTAAGACTTGACCTTGGTGTCTGCAAAGGTTGGTACGGGCATGTGTTGGATCATGTTGTACGATCTTCCTGGCCACAGAGGAACAGCTCCCAAGCCATACAGCATGGCAGTAGGTTAGCATATTACCTCTAGTACTACCTGGAGAGGATGGGTATACATAGACAGACATCCTAACTCTCCCGGAACTTCTGACAGCAGCTCCCGGACACCCACAAATGATGCGCAATGAGGAGTCTCTGGAAACAAACGCAATGTAGTTCCGCTAGTCAGTGTTGTTAAAATTGCACTCCCACCTGCCCGCTCTCACCACAGTTGGCAATATACATATATATATACATATACGGTATCGGGCCTGTGGTGGTGACATCATTGCGCAAGGCATCGTGGGTCATATTTGTTACCTCCCGGATGCTCCCCCATCTGCCTCCCTGAAATCAATATCCCTCAGGTGGGATGTCTGCACAGACTGTCTATCTCTAGCTATCTAGGAAAATAATATGTGGTGTTGTGCCCTCTACACTGAGGTGGATGTGTTCTAACTCCATGAAAGTTTATGAGCAATGTGCACCACCAAGAAACTAAAGCTGTGAACTGTTTTAACAGCTAGGCCATTAACATGTAGAGGCGATTGAGCTGTTCTGGCCATCCTGAAGTGGATAACGTGGATAACCAAATCTTTTGTCTTGCCAGTTTTAAGAGAGAAGTTTTACACTAGGCTTTGGCTGTCTCACCTGCTCTCCATAAGATGTTTCATCATTACTCGTGATAAGCCTCATGATTGTAGTCTGCAGACTTGATGATTTCATTGCCCTGCTGTCACTGTCCACATGTGGATACTGACTGTTTCCTGTTGCACAAAAATTCCAGAACCCAATGATGTGAACCTCTTGCATAGTAGGTTGCACAAGCCAGTGGAATGCCATGCACAAGATATACAGTGTGTGTGTGTGTATATATATATATATATATATACAGCGCCCTCCACAATTATTGGCACCCCTTGTAAAGATGTGTAAAAAGCCTTAAAATAAATTCATTTTATTGCAGTACCATAATCTCATACTGAAATATTTTGAAGAATCTTACCTCTTATTTGAGTACATTTATTCATTGGAAAAAAAATCCCACATTAAGAAATAATTGTTTATACCAAAATATTCTGTGCCACTACCCCTAACAAGTCCTATAAAATAAATGTAACTGAAGCATTTTTGAAATTTATTATTCACTTTTTTAAGTAGGTCAGAGTGTCCAGGAACTTTTAATTAGTAATCCATGACTTGCTGTTTCCCTGGGGTATAAATATGACATGGCACAGAGGCCCATTTCTTTTAGCCACTCTTCAAAATGGGAAAGACAAGAACTTTAACTGGAACCATGTGCTTTGTTTCTCTTCCAGTGGCCCTGGGAACCTTGGTAGAGTGCATGGCATCATGAATGCATTGAAATACCAGGACATTTTAAATAAAAATCTGAGGGCCTCTACCAGAAAACTGAAAATGGGTTGTCATTGGGTCTTTCAGCAGGATAATAATCCAAAACATATGGCTAAATCAACACAGAAATGGTTCACCAGACACAAAATCAACCTTCTTCCATGGCCATCTCAGTCCCCAGACCTAAATCCCATGGAAAACCTGTCTGGTGAGCTGAAGATGAAAAGGCATAAGAGAGGACCCAGGACTCTGGATGATCTAGAGAGACTGTGCAAAGAGGAATGGTCAAATGCAATGCAATGCAATTTTATTTATATAGCACATTATCACATAAAGACCCCCCAGTGAATAAGCCAAAGGCAACAGCGGCAAGGAAAAACTCCCTAGAAGGAAGAAACCTTGAGAGGAACCAGATCCAAAGATCCCTCTCTTTGCATTCTCCAACCTTCTGGAATGTTATAGGAGACGATTATGTGCTGTTCTACTGGCAAAAGGGGGCTGTACAAAGTATTAACAGCAATGCCAATAATTGTGACACTGGTGATTTTGTTATAAACAACTATTTCTTAATGTGGGATTTATTGTCTAATGAATAAATGTACTCAAATAAGAGGTTGGATTCTTTTAAATTGTTCAGTGTAAGATTAAACTACTGCAATATAAAATTAATTTATTTTATGGCTTTTCACACATCTTTACCAGGGGTGCCGATAATTGTGGAGGGCGCTCTGTGTGTCTGTGTGTGTGTATATATATATATATATATATATATATACACACACACACACACAGACACTAGTCATTATTAGTATCATCATACATCGAGATGAACTGATGCATTCCTCGGAACTTGAAAATTTTCAACCACCCACTTGAAAAAGTACTATAGAACAGCTGGACAGAATGGATTTGTAATGCAAATTTAGCCAAGCTAATGCTAATTCTGCTAGCATTTGTTGCTAACATAACAGTGATTCCCACAGACTAGCTCTAGTAAACCATGATGTACACCATGTGAACAGTACATAAGCATCTTTTATGTCGTTTTATGTCACTGTCGCTATTCAAACCTGGCAACTCAGCACACACAAATTATTAATTTTAAAGATATCTTACAGTAATGTAAATGACTGTACTTTATAAGTCATGCATAGAGAAAGAAAATATAAAAGCTGACTAAACTATGACTTGGTTTGGAGCAGGTACTTTGCAAACACCTTGTAAACCTTTTTTTACACTGCAGAATTCACAGGGAGTACTTCATCGTAACACTTACCTGGGATAGCTAAATAAAGTGCATGACACATGGATCAAAATAACAAACTGGGGTTTTATTTAGGGGTAGGAGTGGAAATGGGTTCAACAAAATGGTAAGAAGGAATGAAACAATACACCAGGTCCAGGAACAGATGCAGGAATCAAGGTGTGGATGTCATTAGAGGGGATGATGTATGATCACTTAAAACGGCTAATGACAGAAATGACGGGAAGTCAATTTCATTAGAAAATGCGGACAAGTGGCAAACTTTTTTTTGCAACCCATTATTTTGTTACACATTTCAGACAAAAGGCCTAGTTGGAGTCCATGTTCGCTATTCAGAATGCCAATACATGTCATTAAGGAGACATTAGGAGAGACCCTATCATATCCTCTTTAGTCAACCCTTTTCCACTTCCAGTACTTGTACAATGATACACCATAGATTGGTGACACCAAAATACATTACACATTTACATGCTCTGGTAACTTGCATGCTCCAACAATTTTATGACTAAAGTCCTTACGAAAGCACAACTTGAAATTGGTATATTGACTGACCTGGTTAATTTGGGACAATCCGGTCTTTGGAATAATTGTCCAATAATATTTCATTTCTGACTGGTTTTGAGTCAAGAACGGCAAAACAAGAAATCCAGCTTCACAATAACTGATATTCGGTTGTCCAGCATCACAAGAGAACAAAGTATTACCAAGTGTCCCATTGTTCCATCTACTCACATTTTTATGGTTTACATTCTTACTCTTCTTCAGCATAACAGCCCATTTAATTTAACCTACAGGCTTAATGGGGGCAACACTTCTGACCATCATTATCCCAGAGATAAGGGAATTCTTAATGGCTATCAAAGAAAGCCACCTTCTGCTGACTGTGTACAACTGCAGCAACTTTAGGGAAAATATTGACAACACAATGACACGGCAAAGCCAACAAAAAACTTGAAACTGCCTCAGCTTGTGTCCTGTACCTTCACAGATGAGATATCAGGGATGTGAACTTCATTATGGTCACTTATAGAGTCATCACTGTTTTCAGGGATATCCAGTTCACTGTCAGAGTCTAAATCATTGCTGTAGTCATCTCCTAACTTTCGGTGCTGTGTCTTTGGCCGCTGTCTTCCCTCTTGAGTTGTGCTTGTCATGTCACTGCCCCCTTCTTCCTCCTCATTAGTCTTAAGCCTGGAGGAGAAAACAACCATATTGACAAAGTTTTTGACAGATGAACAATGCACAGAAATTGCTATGTTCTCTCAGAGCTGTTAAAAGTATACAACTTTATTTAAACATAACTTGTACTACAGGCAATTAAGTCCACGGTCAAATCTAGTGCTCAGTTAAGTTTATTTGCATGAATAAAAGCCCACACAAAATGTTTTCATTTCATTTTCTGTTGGTGCTATTCTTGCAATATATTTGTAGTCAGTAACACTGACAGACATTGCTGCAAATTCCATGGTAATGTTTGCCTCTGCATCCACACTAGGGAAATTTCATATACAGTCCTGAGAGTTGGTTAATACCAGCCACAACTGGAGGAATAATGAGGTGGGATATCCCCGATCAACCAGTTCACAGGTATGTCCCTGTCACCAAAATTCCAAGTTTTGTGAGCACTTAAAGATGCACAGGAACAGCATGATTTCATAATGCAGGTCGTTCAAGAGCCGGGGGCAATTCATCACACAATTCTATCAGAATCAGTCTAAAAGCTGTTAAGACAAAACAGCATTGAAAAAAAAAAACCATTATGATCTCTAAAATACTCACTCCCTTTGTCACTGACTGCGCGCAACATCCTCTATTAAAGCTCAGTCTGCCATGACGATACTGTGTGTGACACACTTACACACTGGCCTTTTTATACCCATTAAATGTGTGCACACATGTTGATGCCTACTTAGACTTTTCAGTATGCACGCCTCTAACTTAGATTATACACAATAAATATATTGGTATTATTTAAAATAATTAAACAAATGATGAATGTTATACATCAGCTATAATAAAAATGTTTCTGTATTTATTAACAAGCATTTCACCAAGCGCTAAAACTGTAAATGCAACTCAATTGCACATTTCTATCTGGAGATGAGTTTTGTTGAACCCATCTTCTAACTCTAGGTGTCACTTTTTCCCCCGTTTCCGCCAAAATGTTTGTGCGACTACTATGACTATTCATAAATGTGCAATGTTTTCAGGACAACTTATCCACAGATATTTTGGGATTTACAAAGAATAAAAATGTGCATATTAATCTTTTAATTAATTTTATAAATGAGGTCCCTTATTATTACTGGTGAGCAGGTTAAGCGAAAGGTTTCACAACATCCACCAGGTGGCAGCCAAGAGGTAAGAGAAAGAATACCCACACACAAGCACACACACATACAAAGAACCCAAGTTATTTTTTCCAAAATCTGATAATCTGGGATTTGCAAAAATGAGTAATGGAGCGATAACACAATATTGTCATCTGTCCCCAAACAAAGCATTTTGGCAGGAACACACCATCAGCCATGTACAAGGCCTTGATTACAGCTGGAGGCACTTACGGGACCACAATGTCTTCCTCTTTCCCACACTTGGCACACTGCTGCAACCTCAGGGCACAGGGCTTGCAGATGATGTAGTACGCATCCTTCACAGTTTTCTGCAGGCACTTCACACTGGGCAACATAGGACACAACATAGAAGACATCTTTATCCATTTACAATCGATTTCTGCAAACTTCATCTACTCACACACACACATAGGTGAGAATGAAGCTTGAGGTCAGGGGGTGGGACAACCATTTATCCGGCACCCACCGGAACATTTTGGGGGTTAACGATACTTTGACCAACTCTACTAACTTACATGAAAGAAAAAAAAAAAAACATGTCTGACCTACCTTACAACCTGATTGTTCCAAATTAACCACTAATCATCATCATAATGTAGCTGGTTAGGGAATACCAGCAAGGATGATACACACAGGGCATTACCATTTTCGAGGCTGAGTCAGAGGCTTGTATTTGTTGTACCTCACTTTCCATTCCAAAACATCTTTGCAATGTTGGCAGACCCCATCATGGACCTTTGCAGTTGCCATCTGGAAAAGAAATTAATTAAATAAATAATCATAATAAAATAAAAGAAAAAACTGTTTAAGCGAAACTCATTTTCCAAATACATTCAATTTCTATTGATTTGCATGATACCCAACATAACCACAAAGACCAGGCTCAAAATTCTAATCAATCGTTAAGTATTTTCTTTCTGAACTGGTTATTATAAGCAGCTGAATTTTGATTTAGCAGAGTAAATCCTTCTAAACTCTTGCCAATGACTTGTACCCTTTCAAGAGCCCCATGGCAACAGGGCACACTGCCTGGTGCTTTCAGTCACTTTCCAGCCCTCAATAAGAGAAAGCCACCTGTTGCCAAGCAACCCCTGAAGGGCTCTGAGAAACGCAGGCCTACACAGGCACAGGAGGCAAGGATTTAAAAAGCACTTCCATAATCATTTTCAGTCGTCAGTCGCATTTAAACAAATCAATCTCTATTTCTTGTCTACAAAAAAGCGTTACTTTAACATTGCCTATGATTACCTATGGTTTATGCTTACACATTAACGATAAAATAGCTTACAGACATTCTTGACTAGGTGCTTATATCAGTTTCAGAAGTTTATAAAAAAAAAACATTTGAGAACCCCATTCCCGTTATTATATAGGAACAAGACAGAATTATCGGTTATATTAACAACAATGTCAATGATACCCGGGCATTTAATTCTCGGTATTTAAATTCAATACAAAGAACGTTGACAACAAGAGAAAATGCATAATATATTAATAACCAACTTCATTAACATTTGGATATTGCGACATTTTTAGTTTTATATCCAAAACTAATGGCCTTCGTATATTTGCCTGCGTTACACGTTTTAATCAGCGGGACCTACCTTGACCTGAACATTGGTCCCATATTTGTTATTTTTGAAAGCAGTCGCATTTTGGTACTTTTGGCCTCGCGTACGAGCGGTATTGCCCTTCTGGGAACTCATGTCGAAGACCACGCTTTACTTAATTCGCCAAAGAATTCAAAATCCCCCCAAGTCTCATGGCAGCCGCCGTCCCCGACCCGGAACGAAACAGGGCCCGGAGGCGCCGCAGTTCTCGCGTTGTTTCCCCACTTCCTGCATGTGACTGGCACGGTTCTGTTTTTTTTAACCTGTCGTTTCCCCTCAGGCACCAGCTCCTTACACAAAAGCCATTACGTCATTCTGCACCGGCCGAACTCCTCCTTGCTCTTGGTCTAAACGGACGGGGGGGGTTACTTTGCGGCATAGTAATTGCTGATTGGTTCCTTTCGGCTCCCGGCGATTGCCATTTGATGTAACAAAATAATTTGACAAGGCCCGCCCTTTGTTACACCTAGCCTTATTGTCATTGGTGCATCTGATTAATCGGCTCATTTTGATTGGTCTGCCAGGACTTTCCCCGTTTACGCTTACTTTATACACAAGGTTTCCAATGGAAATACGGCAGGACGGCTAGCTAGAGAGGTGGGGTGGCTGGTTACGTCGTGGGAACCGAAGCAGCGAGACGCAGTACGGACGGCGGGGGCTTCGCTCAGTTAGAGTTATATTACTTGAATATTATGTTCTCCCGCGGTTAATTGGACCACATGTTCACAAGATCGATTTACAAAGGATCGCTGGAGAGAGGTTCGGGAAGGTTTCGCAAGCCCCAGGCGGCACCGAGCGGCAGTCCGAGATCCGAGCCAACGGCCGCCGGAATAACGTTAGTCGACAGTCGGTCGATTCGCCCTGCGCTGTTTCTCCATTGACGCCTCCTGTGTCCCCCACGTACACAGCCCCGTCCGGAACCCACACGGCCAGGCACCTTTCAGGTTTGTCCCGGCGCTTGTATTTCACCCCGACGCCGCTTAATCGCCACGCCAAGTAACGGCTCGATATTACTTGCTTTTACGTGACAAGCGGACCCCGGGACGCCGGGTGATGCTCCCCTTCGCTTATGCGCGCCCGCGTATATCCTCCTGGACTTTCCGGCTCTGATAGACGGACGCGTTCGGGTCCGTTTCATTGTCACCCCACCCGCTGTCAATAGTCTCAATATGTGATCATGGCATTTTGGTTATACGTATGCTGTTTTTGGTTATACGTATGCTGTTTTAGTCTCTGCTTCCGGCTATTTAACCAAAATATCACCCCCGCCCCCGCCTTATTTATTTCGGCGTTCGAATCGGGCCACCGTGCCGACGGGCTGAGAGAGACGCAGGGTCCGGCACTGCATCACTGAGGGTCTGGCCGCCCTGTACCGGGTCCGGCTCCCGCAGGAATGCTACCCGATCTCAGTGTTGGTTAAGCCACCCGGACGGGTCCATTCGGGAATCGTCGATTGCACGGGTGATGCGTCCCTGAAATGCGTCAGCAAGTTAGCCGTATGTAAGCAGGCTCCCTCTGGCGAATTGCGGCACCCAGGCTCAGAGATCCTCCTGATAATCGGACAGTTTCAACATAGTTTCGGATGAAATGAAAATGTTACAGTCGTAAGTTAATTTAAAGGGCCATTGTACAGTCAGTTCAAATATAATTGCGCAAGTATACACACGTATTCCTCTAGGACGTCAAGGATCTTTATTTTGGTGTGAAGTACCGAGCTGGTAGTGTCTCGGCAGTAGAAGCCCATAACAGCCTTGGACACACCTGGTTACAGGTTGCTTACACCTGCCTGAATGGTTTGCCTGTTTTGTAGTGGTGTTTCCCCACTTTTGTTACATAGGTCAGGCTTGTTTGCAGAAATGGGCAGCGTGTTTCCTCTCGCAAACGTTTGCCAGCCGTGTTTCCTGAAGGTGAAGGAAGCCTCTCTACCTTAGGCAGAATGCAAGTTCGGCTACCTGCCCCCGAAGACGAAGGACATTGTGTCTATGCAAGCATGGGCTCCTAGTGTTTCAAACAGATCTCCTTTTATTAAAACTTACGAGATGACAATCCACTGTCTAGAATATGTATTTGGTTTTCCGGGCTGGTAGCTCAAATGTGCCAGTGGCCTGTATTACAGGTCTGGGGGAAGTGCCCCTTAAGTGAAACTTTCTTATTAATACTCCCTTCAGGAAATGGACATTAGCCTGAGTAAGTGTGTCTGTGGGGAAAACAGGTGTATTTTTCAGAGGAGAGGGTACATTAGGATGATCATATGCACAGCTTATTGAACTTTTATCTTTTTTGGTGATTTCAAAAAAGTTTTCCCAGGCAAGGCGGTTTCTTGTGTTTTTGAGCTTCTAATGCTTATACTTTATTAATAGGGCGTGCTTGTCTTGCGTTTCCACAGTGATTGCAGTGCATTGATTAAAATAATGGTGGGTCACTTGTGTGCTAAGCTTTTAAATTTCTCTGTCATGCAAAAACCTCCATCCTTTGAGCTCTGGGGAAATAAAGGCAGCATTGTTAGTCAGTACTAGAACTGGATGTTTGAAGCCAAGCCCCAGGCAGCCTGTTTTTTTATGAGCTTGTGGAGGAGGCGAAGCGAGTCTTTAAGCACTAAGCCTGCGTCGGTTACCCCCAAATAGAACAGGCACTTATACAGGTACTGTTCCCATCACCTTGAAACTGAATTCGCCTGCCTCTCTCAGCTAGATCCTGCACAGTCTTGTCTGCCTGTATTTAGTGATACTTCTCCCAAAACGGGTAGTGTTTAAAGTCCTCATTCTGTCCAGATATCTTTTTTGATGATAAACTGGCTTGGCTTCATTTGCTAATTTGCTGTGTAAAAGGGCTCTGTAAACTATAACTGGCCACATCGCCTTTTCATTAACATGAGTCTGGCTATCACATGGTTTCCCATCCCATGTTGCTTAGGAATGGTAGTCCTCATTAACTTGGAATTCTGAAGCAAGAAGAATTCATTCAGAATTCCATTTAAAAGGAAACTTTAACTACTCTCTTTATGCTCCCAATATAGATTAGTGCATATTTTAAATTTTAAATTTCTTGCAATGTAATTCAGCTTCCTTTATTGGCACTTAATTCTTTTTTTTTGTATTTTAAGATGGGTACTCTTTCTGACAGGCATGTGCAAATTCTCTTTGCAGTTCTAGCATGTACCTGATTTCAGTGCTGAGGAGCATACATTCTAACTAATTATTTTGGGGCTTCTCTCCTTTTGTGACTGTTTGATTGGTACACTATGTTTTGGTTTGTTTGTCAAGTCAGTGATGCTTGATGTCACCTTTTTCTTATTTTCTGTTTTCTCAGAGAAGAAAATGAACCACCTGTCTCTCAGCGAGCTTTGTTGCCTGTTTTGCTGCCCACCCTGTCCCAGTAAGATCGCCTCCAAGCTGGCCTTCCTACCCCCCGACCCCACGTACACCCTGATCTGCGACGAGAGTGGCAGCCGCTGGACGCTGCACCTGTCGGAGCGTGCCGACTGGCAGTACTCTTCCCGGGAGAAGGATGCCATTGAGTGTTTCATGACGCGGACTTCGCGGGGAAACCGCATCGCCTGCATGTTCGTGCGCTGCTCGCCCAACGCCAAGTTCACGCTGCTGTTCTCCCACGGCAACGCTGTGGACCTGGGCCAGATGAGCAGCTTCTACATCGGCCTCGGCTCTCGCATCAACTGCAACGTCTTCTCTTATGATTATTCTGGCTATGGGGCCAGCTCAGGGAAGCCATCTGAGAAGAACTTGTATGCGGACGTGGATGCCGCCTGGCAGGCATTGAGGACACGGTAGGGGGAATTACTTTTTTCCCAGTATAACCCTCAATTCAGTTCTTTTATGTTTGAAGACAGAAGTGTTCCACTATTCATTTTCATTAGCTCTGAGCTGGCTTTGAATTACCTTCCCTCCCACCTCTTCTCTTAGAGTGGCCTTTTCTATTTCTTATGCTCATTTATCAGAAGCTTCTCTAATGAGTTTAATAATTTCACTCCACAAAGAGTTTTGGCACTCCTCACCTACCACCTACCAATGATGGCTGAGTCACTAGCTCCAGTTTGGATATCTAATTACTAAGTGACTTGAACAAGCCAATGCAGCTTGTCAGGAATATATAATGCAAAAGCTGTTGTTTGTTTTGCTTCTTCATTTGCAAGTTTATACAGGTCTTTTTTGTTCATGTTTATGAAACAAACAAACAAGCTATTGTCTGTGTGAATGTAAATTTAGCCTGGTTCAATAGTTCACAAATTTAAATCATCAGCCAGAAAGCTAGATGTGATATCATGGAAAGTTTATATCCTGAATGCTTGTATTTTGGAAAATGTTTAAAAATCTTGTTTTGTTTTTTTATATATATATTTTGATTTGCTAACCATTCTCACTTTAATAGTGGGTCTGTTTAGAGAATAAGGTTTGTTTAGCCGAAAGTAGGAAATAAGTCTCCTTTGGACTGAAGGCTCATTAATTTAAATCAAATGCCACTTAACCTAAGGCATTGCATAGCGAAATGGGTGTT
>JAODKM010000039.1:11139445-11149859 GCA_026780845.1 Petrocephalus sullivani
CAATGCATGTTGAGAGGCTAGTTTGTACTGTATCGGCCATGAGTGAGAACAGGAGATGATGATGATGATGATGATGAATTTTAATCGTTCTACAAATGCTTTTACATAAAGTGGCTAACAGTGTACTTATCCATACATCTGAATACCTACCTGAGTTGTTTCTGTAAAGCTGTTTTACTCAAGAGTAGCTATAGGTTTGGGACCGGTTCCTTGCAAGCACAGATCCTTCAGCGTTTTGGATATTAAACAGTCTGTCCATCATGCCTATGTTATGTTGCTTCTTGCTGCTTCTGTCGTAGCTTTTACTATGTGACTGCTTGGGTTTTTTTCAGGAATACTAAGCTTGACAATTTGGCTCTTGGACACCCATGGAAATATCCTTAGTGTTGTCTCAAGCGGTGAAACACAGGAAGTTAAGCTCATTGAGCGAGTAGGTTAGCAAAGGGTACACGGTGCCTGTAAATGTCATTAAGTGATGCTCAGTTGTCATCTAGGTAGTTCTGAGTTGCACCCAGTTTGCACAAGCAGGATCCTGCGCGGTGGACACTGCAGCTCTCTGGGCTCTTCATGTCCCTTCTGCAATATGCTGCCAACAAAGCTCTCTTGATATTGGCTTTTAAGCCAGGATGAGTTTCATCAGATTTCGCCAAGCTTCTCTTCCTTATGTTGCCTTTCTAGTTCAGCACTTTGGTACGAATGAACAGGAGGCTGTCCTGGGGGCATGGTTTCTTTTTATGTTTCTGTTCCTCAGCTCCCAGGACAGCAGTATTGAAGAAGAATGGATAGATTTAGTTCTGCGCTCGGTCCAGAAACTAGTGTTGACCTTCACCACTCTCAGATCAAAGCGCCAGAGGTTAATTGGCCTCCCTGCCAGCTGTGTTTGTGAGGCGTGCTGCATGTTATTCTGTATGAATATGGATTGTTAGGTGCTTTATTTAAACAGCACACTGAATGCACCCTATTTCTGTTAAATTTTGACAAGTACACTTTATGGAGTTGCTGCATGCATTGCACGTGACCTTCAGATGTTTGTTAAGCGCCCCTAGAGAATTCTATAAGAAGTGCACAGAGGACCAAGCATCCCGGCAGCTACTTCTGTGTGTCTGTTTTACTAGATGAGTATAGCTGGGTGCAGCTTTAATTGTTGAGTAATTAGCATTGTCACGCTGGAGTCGTCATTCTCACATTCACACTTACAGATACACTGCAGCTCAGCAAAATCATAGGCTGTGATTCATCCACAGAGAATCAGATGAGACCAGAATCAGCGGGCTGTGTGATCCTCTCTCTCGCATTGATCACGTCGTTTGCCTCTAGCTGTTACCTTAGATGGTGTGAATATGCTGGACAAGTCAGGAGGCGTCCAATCCAGCCTCTTCTTGGGTGACTCTTGTTATACTCACTAACCTGTGACCATCGGGATTCACTGCTAGTCAGTGCGCTGTCAGTGCGTATAGCTGGATGTTTCGGTAATGTAAGTCCTGATTAAGTGAACATCCTGGGGGTATGACGGCAGGGCCTTTCCCAAGACTTAAATAGCAGCCGTTTGGATGCGAGTCTAGCCACTATTCTGGCTTTGTACAATAAGCAAGTAAGGTTACGGACTGACGGATCAGAATTTGCCTTTGGCTAAGGAGTGTTTCTGTCTTTGGGACGTGCGTCTGAAGTTAAGGAAGGGTGTGTGCCCTGACTGCAGGAAATACTCATCAGGTGAGTGTGATGATTCAGCAGGTATTACTTGTACCCTGCCACACCTGTGTTTACTCATACCTCTATGACAACGTTTGACGTAGGACTTGGCTGCAGTTTTTAATATGAGCCTTAATGGATGAACTGTAGTGCAGTGACTGGTTGTTTAAATTTTCCCTTGAATGTTGGGGGTGACTCTTAAGGTTGACGTTGCTACACTTTGCTATGTTTGAGCAATCTTACTTTTTGCACTTGGTCATTTCTGTTCATTTTGATGTCCCATCTCTGGTTTACTCCTTTACAGCTGTTCCAATTAGTGCCTCTGTCAAACCACTTTCCGTTTCACGCTGACAATTAAATGCTGCCACGCCAGCCATAGGAGTAAGTTAACTGGTAACCAGAAACTCGCTTTTGCTGGCTCGGTTTTAATTATGTGAAATTCTGTGTGAATCCCTTTTAGGTCGTATCTGCTTCAAATATGAAGAGATTCACAAGAGGTCTTTAAAACTGACTTGTACTTTATGAGATGGTGATGGTGGGAAAGCCCATGATTCTGTCAGGCGCCTTGATAAGCAAGGATGAGTCATACTTTGAGTTTGTTTAATGGCCATTTCTCTGATTTGGCTTCTTGCTACTTTGTTTCCTCCCATCTATGGAAAATCTGACTTGTGTACACGATTATGACATTACCCCTATAAGTAGCTACATTCTTTGTGGAGGTCGTATCCCGTGACCCAAAGCCCATTCTGGAAAGCGTAGTGTGGGGATCTCACTCACGGGAGACTGTTGTACTAACAGTAACAGGGCACACGCACATCAGCCTTTGCTGTGTTAAGGTAGATCAAGGTCGCCAGAACTGTGCCTTTGGAGTGTGTGAGGAAGCACAATACTGGAAGGAAAGCCTTATGACATGACTACTCTAGATGGTGAACTTCCATTTGGGTCTTTACCATGTTTTGGCATGGACTACATTCAGGGTTGTACGTCTTTATTCTTGTTCAGTTTGGAACTCTTTTCACACGAGTGTAGGTGTCAATCCATGCTGCCCGCATGCATGTGTTTATGTATATTCACTGCTGCTGTCAGTCGCAGCTAGATGTGGGGAATTTTTCTGGGATGGACTCCAGCAGCCAGTCCTTCCTGTTTAAATATTGACTAGTTGCTAAGGAGTGAGTGTAGTATGCACCCAGGAAGGACATGCATCCACAGCAACAGATATCGTGACTGTTGTGGAGCCAGGAGGTAGTAGCACAATGAGAATTTCCATATTTGCTCTCTTAATTGCATTTTGGGCCTTGAGATGAGCTTTTCTAAAGCCTGAAGCAGGGTTAGCACATTTAAGTGTCTGTGAATAGCCCAAGTCACAGTGTCGCTTGTAAATTGTGAAACCTTAGCTTAAGCATTATCCTTTCAGGTGGTAGCTGGCATAATTTGGTGTGCAATATTTATAGGATGCTGTGCCTGTTTTTATTTTATTTTTACTTTTTAAGAGCTACAGACATGTAGCATAACATCCATATCTTAGCCCTGCAGTTTGAGCGTATGCCTGTCCTTTCACCAGAGTCCTAAATCACATGTACTTACAGACTGTCACGCTTCATGGGAATGTCAATGGCACAGTTGTTTAGTCACGACAAAGGTTGGATTGTTACTGTTGATATGGACCACATTGTTAAAAAAAAAAAAGAGCCTCTCACTGAACTTGGTCCCTGGGAGCTAGTGTGATTTGATCTGGCCTTAAATAGGCCCTACTCCCTGGGTAACCTCGACCCCAAATGTTTGTAGAAGGTGCAGTTAATAAGAACCAATGAGTGAGTAGCTCCAGCGTGACACATGCAAGGATGCTGGTAACAATGTCATTGTGACCTCTGATTTCCTGAAAAGACGGAATTACGGTTAAGGTCTGTTCCACATGGCAGAGCCAATATGCCGTGTTGTAATCCTTGTCAGTAAAGGCTTAGTCTTGTCTGCATGTCAATATGCCATTACCAAAGTATTATAGAACACAAAAAAAGACAAATGGTCGAAATATATGGTTATTCAGACAGATCTTGACATCCAGCGAGATTTTGCTTTGGCTACCTCAGTGTTTTAATGTTAGTTTATAAAAGGAATGCACGTCAATGATTTTCTGATGAAAGATGATGTTGAAATATGTGAAAACGAAGATTACCCTTTAGCACAGTTTTCCTGAAGGTGCGGTTTAGAAAATGAAACAATAGTTTCTTTACTTCTGGATCTGTGACATCGATTCTTTGGCTATGTTGCCAATCAGGTTGGATCTCGCAGCCGTTTGAGCTTCAGTAACCGCCAGTTTAGCATCCTTACGCAGACCTGTCAATCTAATATAAGTGCATATCTATGCTAAATTGGTTCAGCTATCCATTATCCTGCTGCTTATTACGTAAAGGATAATACTGAACCTGGTGCTCATTGCAGCAGGCTGGAGAACCTGGATGGGATGCCAGGGCAGGGCCCTCATCCATGTGATTTCAGATGCGGAGAGAACATATGCCTACAGAGCAGGGGCACGTGGGATTCCAGCTTCATTTTCCTTGTTTTAACTTCTTTTCGCATTTTATCCTGTTTTACTTGAAGCCCCATTGAGGCTCATATAAACTGATAAATGGTTCAGGAGTAGGAAGCTAGTTCATTGCAAAGCAGACAAAATACATGAATACTGTATTTAAAATAAGTGTATAATGTGAGCAAGGTTGTAATTACTCCATATACCACTCCTAGTAATTCAGGTTGATGGTGTTTCTAGTTTGGATTGTATCAGACATATGCCAAATAGAAGAAATAAACTATGATGACTTGAAATGCAGGAAGGGCAGAAATCCGAAGCGAACAAAATCGGATATTAATGAAACCGGACATTAAGTAATTAGATCTGTTAAGAAGCACATCAGCATGCGAGGGTACTTGCATACCCCTGGTGTGCAGACGCAAGGCGCAGCGGGATGCCCCGCAGGGGCTGCTAGTCGCAGGTGTTGTTTGGTGCAGCCCGTGCTGGATCAGAGCAGCCCGTACCCTCACCTGCCGCAAGCTTTAGTGTAGGGTGGAGGTCCAGAAGCTTTATCCACTGCATATTAGGCAGAGAGATCCAGTGGCGCAGAACAGATCCCAAGAATACAGCAGCAAATAGACGGGCACTGTTTGAGGGGAAGGAAAGCTAGAATTTCATTCATCCGCCTTCCACAGCATGGCAGTTGTGATTTACTTTGCATATATAAGATGATTTTTTTTATTAACTACTGAATTAGTTTTTCCTAAAAGGAATATTCCTTGTTCTGTCTTTTATGTTTCAGTTGCTGTTGTGGGTGGTGTCTGTTCAGTACACTGACTTGGACACGAAATGGTACACCACCTGATCCAGTTGTGAACCAGCTCTTGGGGTGGCACCCCGTGTGGGACTGTGGCATGGTGCCATTCTCCTGGTTAAATAGCAACGGTCGAGGCTGACGGACAAGCTCTCCATGAGCCAAGCTGTCACGGTTATGTGCCTCTGTATGAGCGAGGCTGTGTAACGTCACTGCCCACAGCTGGGCTCCGTATGGCTGGGCACACGGGCTGGAACACATGCCAGCCGGACCTGGTAGTGACCAAGGGCAAACGGCGAGGCACATGACAGCCTTGGCTATCCCTCTCTGGCCACGCCCTGGAGAAACAGTCGATATCAGAAGGGGGCTGGCCACACTGTGTAGTCTTTAGCCTGGGGTGTGGTTATTAGGCCAGTGATGTAATCTATTGGACACCTAACTGTGCTTGGCTCGAGAGGTAGGAGACGACAATTTGACCTGGCTGATGAGCTCTCTCCCGTGGCTGGTGTAATTGCATAGATTTTCAGATATTTTTTTTTTCCTCTAAGCAAGCCAATTCTGAATGGTTTGGCACATAATGTTCAAAGATGATCTGCATGCCATTCAGGCCCCTAATTTCCGATTTAAGTATAGTTTTTATACCCTGTGGGGGCATGCATGATGCAGGGAAATGTAGAGTCGGCTAAGATTTCACTGTCTGTGAATGCACACTAGGCTTGCAGCGACTAGGCGCAAGTGCACCTCTTGCAGGTAACTTCTCCTTTATGTCTGGTTTCCTCGCAGGGCTGATGACACAATGGCGAATCCTTTGCTTTTAACACAACGCCACTCCCACCCTTTCCGGCTAACGTCGCTTCTTTGTGCTCATCAGCCCCCATGCTTCTGGCTCGTCCTGTCTCAGCCCTGAGTTCCCTGTGGTCATATTACACAGGCCGTGGGGATATCGGAGGCTCGAGTCGCACCCCTGCCGTCTATGTGCGCAGAGTACGCTTCTTTGTTCGGATTTCCTCGGGGTACTCTAGTTTTCTTCACCTAATCCTAAAACATGCGGTTAGGTGTAATGGTGTCTCTAATTTGCCGTGTGTGTGCGTGCGCGTGTGTTCTGCAACACCTGGGACCCCATCCAAGCCCTCCCCTGCCTTGTGGCCTGTTCTTCTTGGGCTAGCCTCCAGACTCTTGGTGACCTTACTTTGGGTAATATATATTATCCAGTTTATAAAACGTGGCGTTTTGCTTATTTATGCCCCCTCCCTCCCCGGAGTTGAATAGCTGCCTCTAGCCAGGCACTGCACTGCACCTCCCAGCTGGATTGAGTTCAGAATGAGCAATATGTATGTAATGCATTATTGAATAGACATGTCCCAGAGAAACTATCAATGGCCATGTATCTGCAGGCTCCTGCTTGCTATGCATGCGCTGGCAGATTTTCGCTTTCATTCACCATTAAAGGCATATTATAATATTCAATACACATGCTTTTTAAAAATGGTATTGTTCATAATATCCTGTGACCTTGACCAGTATAAACAGTATAATATCAATGGGTATTTTCCCACAATATGAAATAATTTCAGTGCGATGTGAATATTTATAAATGTCTGTAAGCTGTTGGTGGAATAATGCATATGCTGAAGCTGGGAACGTAATGCTCTGAATCTTTGCTGGTGATTTTTGGTTATTTTTATTGCTGTTATTTCGGTACCCATTGATCCCCGCTTCTAGGTCATCCAGACAATGGTAACGGTAATAACTGTATGTGAGTGAGCTCCCTTGCTTTACCGTATAGGTGTGTCCTTGTGCTAAGCTTGGATGAATGCCCAGCGTTCTGTTTTACTGCGAATGGACATGTCCTTATGAATCTATACCATTCAGGTGCTGTGCTTCACCTCGCCACCAGTTCTACCCCCCCCTCCCTAACCACAGAAGACAGTGAGGTGGTCTGAAACACCCCCCTCCCCCACCCCGCTCACCTCTATCACCACCACCACCCCAGCACCAAGCTGAAAGACACATCCTGTTCTCTCAAGCCTGCAGAGAGCACTGGCAGGCCAGGTGCCACTCTAGGGACTTGGGCCTAGTTTGAGTTTCTGTTAAAGTGCCATCAAGACCTACAAACCCTCTTCACATTATCAGAGCAGCACCGTCCTACTGTCATTCCACACTGGCAGTAGATTGTACAAAGCCTTTATGTGCTTGTGTTCTGTGTGTGTGTGGGATGTTTCACGGAGGGGAGTGGCAGGGGGCTCGATTCTGCCTTCGAAATGCCATTGACTTAATTGTTGCTGGAATTTCTCACTTCAGCTCCCGGGAGTGATTCATACTGTAGCGTACGTCTGTTTGTAGGCTTTTCTGTGGTCTTGGATGGACGGATGATGCTGTTGTTGGTAACACCTCATCCTCCCGTATGTGTGTGAGGGTGAGGAGCGTATGTTCAACACTTCTGTCTCTGCGCATTCTGCTAGGTATGGAATCCGGCCGGAGAATGTCATCGTGTATGGGCAGAGCATTGGCACGGTGCCGTCTGTCGACCTGGCAGCACGCTACGAGACCGCGGCGGTCGTCCTGCACTCGCCACTGACCTCCGGCATGCGAGTTGCCTTTCCTGACACCAAGAAGACCTACTGCTTTGACGCTTTTCCCAAGTAAGCTGCACCTCTGCTGTAGCCTACACAGACGGCTTGTACGCACTTACACAGATATCGCCTCTATTGGCTTGTGTACATCCTGTCATTTGTTGTCATTCTTTTTAGCCTAGCTCCTAGTCTGAAATGTGTATGTGTAGGATCTACTCAAAGATGTTTTATCCATATTGCTTAATTGCAATAACCGTTGCAGAAACCCCACACAAGAATTGTTACACGCACTGAAAGTTTACTTAGCTGATCCTTTTTGGTTTATATAGCTACTTGTTTGAAGCCTTAGAGAGAATATGCTTATCCTGCAAAGTACTGTTGTGTTTTTAGTATAGCAATTGATACTTTTAATACACATTGGCGTAGTTCAGTACATCTGTTTCTGAGACTAGAAGTTTAGGCATAGCTTGGTAAATGTCTGTCACTGCTTAGCAGCGTCTGTTCAAATATGCTCTGAAGATTTTGTCATGGTCCTATAGTTTAGTGGGATTGATGTAGGCTGTGATTGCCCCCTGGTGGTGGTTATTAAAATGGGTAATGTTGCCATATTCTGATGGCTGCAGTCGCAAGCTGTTCTGGTCAGGAATGTCAGTAGCATGGACAGGTGAGTTTGCTACCTGGCCTAACCTCACTGAAATGGAATGTGTTTGAGGCGCCTGTTCTTGTGGCTGCCGTAACCACAACTGTGACACACTAAATGCTGAGGCTCTCTGTCCTAGAACAATTTGCGGGGAACCAACGAATCGCATGTGGACTTGGTGAAGCTTAGCTCCAAACACCCTGAGGAAGCCATAACACCCACAACCAAATCAGAATCTGAAAGCTTGAACACACTCTTTCCTAGCTGTTTAAAACGCCGGATCATGTGCTAATTCTGCAACTTTGCCAATTACTTCATTATGGCAGCATTACGGCAGCATTTAAAAAAAAAAAAAAAATTCTTATCACACTCACACACTCCTGGTATCTCTTTCCTATCTATAGCATCGACAAGATCTCCAAGGTGACGTCGCCAGTGCTGATCATCCATGGCACAGAGGATGAGGTCATTGACTTCTCACATGGCCTGGCGCTGTACGAGCGCTGCCAGCGGCCCGTGGAGCCGCTCTGGGTGGAAGGCGCCGGGCACAACGACGTAGAGCTCTATGGACAGTACCTGGAGAGGTTGAAACAGTTTGTAGCCCATGAGCTGGTCAACATGTAGGACTTTCCTTAATGTTTCTATAACTGTGAACTACGTTCTGTTCAGTTATTTCTTTATTTTTTCCTGTTATAAATTGCAAGAGCACAGTGGAACCTGTGAACATAAGGATTCAATTTGCAAGTCATATTTGCGACCTTTGAAACAATGCACAGGTATGATTTGCAGACCTCAGACTGTTTTTGTGCCAGTTTTGCGCAGGGGACGACTTGAGCAGCCTAGCAAGCGTCTAAGTTTGTTTAACTGTGGTCAAGACGACTCCTTCACAAGGACATGGTGTAATGTACAGGATTTAAAGTAGTACTGTATGAAATGTGAACTGACAGCTGCAGTGCCAGTGTTGCCAAATGATCAGCATATCAAACGGCAGATTTTATACGGACACGTTTTTAAAACCTCTCTAGTCTGTACAAGGTTTGCTTCTCAGAAATATAATTTAAGCACATAAAAATACTTTGACTCACTACTAGTTTACTTTTGTTTCCCTAAGACCACTATAAATGCTGGATAAATTAAGTTAACATTTGGTCGTAATATTGTTCCTCACAATATTTTTAATTTTTTCTCCTTTCTTTGGTGCCTCTCCTGCTCATGTGCTACTTTTGCCTAGGCCTGTGAAGATAAGCAGACAGACTTGCCAATGCTCTTTTGCAGTTAGTCTTGTTAGATGCAAAAAGCTAACTAACTGGATGTTTAAAATGTGCTGAGAGACGGGGTTCTTTCTCATGTTCCAAACTTGTAAATAATGTTTGTACTTTATTTCTTCTGTATTCCAGTGTACACTTATTACTCTTACTACTACTACTACCATTAATTGGTTAAACAGTATACATACTTGGTGAAGCTGTTTTTGATTTGGATAGGGTGGAAAACAAGCTTCATAATTCATCCTGACCAATGTCACTTTTTATTTTGTGTAATACACCTTTCATTGTTGAAGGGGATCCCTGTATGTAATTATGATATTGAGAATAGTTATAATTTAAAAATGATCATAGGAAATAAATTGTATTTGAGAACAATACCTGTGTTGGTGTTTTAACTTCCATTCCATGTTTAATATTTTATATGAAACTAAGGGAATCTGTGTTTATGCTAGAACAAAAGGTGCAGAGATGATGATGATGATAAGAAGATTCTTTTGTGGAACAGTATTGTACTATTCGTGGTGTGTGTTTGGGGGGGGGCGGTGATGGTGTATTGTGCTCCCTCTAGTGGCAGGAATGTGACTTGGTCAATCTGCAGGAACTTTCAATGGGCTCCCTTGTTACTGTTCATACATCACTGATTGTTTTCTTCAAGTACAGCACAGTAACTTGATCCGGATCCCTACTCAAATTATACGAAGTAGTGGTGGGCATTACTGTAGCAGAGTATCTCAGTTCTGATTACTCCCTCATTCATGAAATAAAGGTGTGAACTGTTCAATATTTTTATATATATAAAATAAATAAATAAATACATTCGGGCATGAATATGTATAAATATATATTCGTGCCCTGGATGTGCATCCCACAAATCTCCATCAACTGCAAGATGCTATCCTATCAATATGGACCAACATTTCT
>JAODKM010000039.1:11150612-11228866 GCA_026780845.1 Petrocephalus sullivani
TTCCCATTCTGACATTCAGTTTGGAGTTCAGGAGATTGTCTTGACCAGGACCACACCCCTAAATGCATTGAAGCAACCGCCATGTGATTGGTTGATTAGATAATTGCATTAATGGGAAATTGAACAGGTGTTCCTAATAATCCTTTAATAATCCTTTATACTAGTATATAGGAACTGTATTTTTTTCCATGTGTGGAGGAGGGGCACACATGCAACAGTGAGTGATGCTTTGGGTTAGAGATTAGGCTCAACCTTTTACCCAGCACCCCTGTGTAGTTTCTGTGGTTCTCAAGGGCCCAACAGCAATATGATTAGTCTGCCAGCTACATCTCAACTTGGCAAACTTCCACGCACAGGTTTCTAATCCACCGGGTGACACGCCGACCATTCCAGATGGGAAAGCAGATGTAGGTTTTGTGGGGGGATGTTTTAAAGGATCATACTGTACCTTGCATAAAAGCGCCAGTACAAGTTGATTTCCGTTCTATTGCAGCAGCTTAACCTTGCCAACAGCAAAGCCAAAGTGACAAACTTCACTCTGGTCCCTGAGCTCAGTGTCACACTCTGCCGCACTCTCACCAGCCACGTCATTGTGATTGTTGCTGGTGAAACGGAAGCTGTGTGATGGTCCACGTGGCCGTTTAACGCCACTGAGGGTTTTGTCAGCACTGAGGTGTTTTGCCCTAGCAGGGCAGGCTTCTCTTTCAGCAAACCTGCAGCCTCAAAATGTATATTCCATCTGTTGCATTTTCCTAATCATTTCAGTTTGTTGCCTTGATGTTCTGGCTTGTCCTCAATCGCAAGCATATTTCGCCAAACATTTCCATAGCGAATGCAGCCTCACAAACGGTGAAATCTGCTTAAATTCAGCCGGCTTTTGATCCTGCAACGGGAAATATGCAAATGGAAATTAGCACAGCAACAGCTCTAACCCTGATTTGTATACTGCTACTAAAACCACATAAAAGTCTTAAAAATCAGACATGAATGTAGGCTAAAAGCAGTCCTCTGCAAGTCAGAATGAAAGTATGTATAGGACAAACAGATGAATTACTGTGGGGGTGGGGGGTAAATACTGTATTACATCAATATCACACCATCTGCAGAACTTTGCAACAGCACAGAACCCACACATCCATTTTCTGTACCCACTTGCCCTATGTAGGGTCTGGAGCCTATCCTGGAAGCTACACACAAGGCAATAACCTGGGATGCGGTGCAAACTGATGGCAGGGACTATGGTCGATCTCTGTTAAATATCACCACAATGAAAGAGAAGATGAAATCAAGATTCTTTCAGCCAAACCCAGAAACTGGAGGGTGGGGTGGGGTGGGGTGGGAGACATTTAATTTCTGATGGAAAGAAAGTAAATTATTTCTTTAAAAAAAAAAAGCTCTTACAGCTTTGGAGGTGACTGTAATTCTTCAGAACTATACTTTAAAGTGTGGTAGGGACCTTCAATCAACCTTCACTAGCCACTATCACACTTAGTTCAACTGGAACTGATAAAAGGTAAGACAGAATACAATAGTTTCCCTCTTTGCAGATCTTCTATATAACTTCATATACTTTCCAGCAACAAACACAATGGCAATTCCATCCCTGGTTGTGCATCCCTTTGGGAATGTGCTCAGACATGGCTTTTGGCAGCGATGAAGGCCAATCTAAACCCAACCTTCATGTAAAAGGTAGGTCTATGGATTTGTTTTTCCTTACCACCGTTTTCTGGATCGCATACAGTATCTGTGCTCAGACTCCTTGGTCATAGAGGCTTCTTGTCGATCTTTTCACCATGGCTGTTACCACGCCTGCGAAAACGTGTACACTGGCATTTTCATTGTCTTCCACTATTTCTCCGTCACATGACATTACTCCTAATTTAGGCTCAACTAAGCTCTGGAATCTGAAGCTTTTTCTCGTCGTATCCGTTTCACACGAAGTAACATTCCCGGAGGAAACCCCCCACTGGTAACCCGCGGAGATTGCCCGCAGTTTATTAATAACTTGTAAACGAGGGGCTACCAGAAATCTTTCAGCAACATCTAACACTTTCTGGAAGCGCTTTAACGGAAAGATCGGTGGTTAAAACCCCGAGATGTGCGCGACTTTTGAAGTTCTCCGCCCGTGACACTAGGAGGAGTGCGCCGAGCACCGGCTTTTTCGCTTCTTTCTCCCCCCTTTCTTTCTGGAGACCACTCCTTTCCCCCCTCGGTCTCCAATACGAAACCTCTCCCTCACTTCCTCCGCATTTCGGCGTGCTGGAGGTGGTGCTGCCGCACGATGCGGGAGGTTCCGAAGCCACGGGGCGGCCGCAGATAGAGCCGCGTCGCTGCGCTTTTTTATTCCCCCCCTCGGCCAGCTTCGGCGGAGAGAGGGAGCTTTGAAGGCGGAAAGCCTGGGTGCCATGCCTCCGCTGTCCTGGCCGAACAGAATGACGCTGGGTGCGAAGTGACGCGCACGGACCGCCAGAGGAACACCGAGCTGCCGGTAAGCGAGCGCCGCCTGTGCCCCGGTCTGCGTCCGCAGCCGCGTCATCTCGCCGACGGGCTTTTATCCCGCTATACGCGCTTATATAGCCGCGTGAATACGCGCTTATATAGCCGCGTGAATACGCGCTTATATCCCCGCGCAGGTTGGCTTTGCGGAGCGCCGTTCATTTAGAAGTACAGCTGGCTTAACTTCTCCATAACGAAAGCGCAGTTAAACAAAACAAAGTACCTGTATCGCGGTTAATTCCGTTTCGCGTACCGATTTCTAGACGGCCGAATCGGTACTCTGCACTGCCGAGCGCTGAAATACGATAAGTCTGTTTTTCTCTCTCTACCCCCCCAAGTCTAAGGCTTTTGGCAGCTCTGCGACCCCGACCACAGACACAACAGGCTCCCCGCCTTTGCGCTCCTTTGTCCGGCGGGGTCTGAGTTCCGTCGGACTGCATGTACCCCTGTCTGAAGCGCGTTTTGCCGGGGGAGGTGCTGACTTCTCGGTGCGCGGAGCTTTTCTTTATGGAAAGATCTCGGGGATCTCGGCACAGCCGCCTTCGTGCCTTCGGCGTTTCGTTTACGATTTTCTACAAAGTGACTGACATATACTTCTGTCTAGTAAATCAAACTGACGGCCTCGTTGAAGTTGGGGAGTGAGACCTCCCTCCGGCGAAGTTAGTATTAGGAGTTAAACTATATTGCCGTGGCTTTGGTAACGTTTTACCGTGAGTCAGTCATTGCGCCCCCTACGGCGCTACTGAAAACAACTCCCGCCTGGGACTTAACCTTAGGGGTCCACAACAGCTGCTACCTCTTGCCTGGTACTGATCTTATGGAATACTTTTATAATAATTTAAAATCAGAGGGCAGAGTTTAGGTCCGTGATGTTTATTTACAGAAGTTAAACTTTTTGTATTTTAATTGTTTGAGATCTGTTGACTTGGGTGCCTTGTGTGTGCAGTCAGAGAATGCACAGGAATGAAATGTCCAAACTAGCTATCGGCTCAATGCCCAAGCATCGTATCAGTCACTTAATCGCCATGAGCCATCGTTGCTGAGTTTCTGAATACCTCTCCTGAAGTTATGTACTCAGTCCATTTTTCAGTTTTTTTGGATGAGTCACAAATGTTAAAAAAAGTACAGCGGCTCTTTCTTGGTAATTTCACCTTTATTGTTTCCTCTCAGACTTTACTGCTTTGCCACTGCTGTTCAAGACTCACATCTCATTATAATATGATGGGTGTAGTTCAGACAGTAATGTATTCAGTCACTTTACGAAATTTATTTTTCTCTTAGGAGAAATACTCATCTGCTTTTGGGAGGAAGGCGGTGGTCATGTCAGACTTTGCATCGTCTCTCGACTTGTTTTTTAGAGATGTTTACACAGCTCTACCACTAATATGACTTTAATGATTGCTCATTTTGTTTAAATGAGATCATCCATACATCCACCCAATCCATTTATGCTCAAATCACTTATTTGATACAGGGTCATTGGAGGCTGTAACACTCTCTTCATGATATATATATATATATATATATATATATATATATATGATAGATAAATAGAACTTTATTATTTATCTATCTAATCTAATCTAATGGATATTGTTGTAGGACTTAAATGGGGAAAAAAAACTACGAATTTATAATTGCTGTAGTCCTGAACATAAATACCTTACTTATGACATTGTTTTCACATAAATGTTATAGCCAGTGATAGTCCTAGGCATTTTTTCATACAGATGCTTGATTTTGCATTGAATAATGTGCAGGCGGATCCCACTGGAAAGTTTTTGAATTTTTGATATATGTGGATCCCGAGAATGAAGTGTAACTTGAAGCTTTATTTGAATAGTAATAGTACATAAATGGCCAGTAGTAAGAACTTTGTTATGCTTGCCCTTTCATTGATGGCTGTCCTGATGGTGATGTTCCATGTTATGTTTGGAAGGAAGCAGATTGATACCATGCAAGTGAATGATGGAGCCGGCCCCGTCCCTGTGTTCCTGCCTCCGTCCAATGGGGGCAGTCACAGACCGCCGGTGTACGTCCCGGGCAGGATTGCCCCTGTGCGCTCGCCGCCTCCGCCAAAGATGCCGTCCGCGCTGAAGCCTTCGCCCCCCCCCGAGCGGCCGGCCGCCTTCTCCGTGTGCGAGGATCGGCAGAAACGGGAGCGTGCGCACGTCCTGCAGAACAGGAACACCCTCATCTGCTTCGGCATCTCGGCCGGGGCCTTTTTCCTCGTGCTCATCCTGGCCTTGAGTCTGTCTTCAGACATCCTGGACGGTGAGTCGAACTGTCTGGGAACGGGCTTGTGACTGACACTGGCTTCCTCTCTCCAGCTGACTCGGTTTGGCCTTTAGCCCGTATGATCTGTGTGCTGATAGCACAGCTCCTGTGTTCTCCAAATGAGCAAAGGCTGCTGCTTACCACACAGATGGTGGCTACTGTATGTGTGGCAGCAATATTCAGCATTTTGTGAGCTCTGATTTAAAATAAGCTGGGTTTTTAATGTAACAAAGCATGAGGATTGAGGACTAGAGATTTATGCCTATATTACTACTTATACTACTAATAATGATGATATTATGCTTATAAGTCTATGATCTCCCACTGTAGAACCTTTGGGTGTTTTTTCCTAACATAATTACCTCCGAAAGCTTCTAATGTCAATGAACAACATGACCTCAAAAATGGAGCTTATTTGATTTTCCGATATCTTCCCCTTGACATTTCTGTAGTACTTAAAACGGGTTACCCTTCGCTTTCAGACTGCCAACCGCCATGCTACTCGGAGGGGTGAAATAGCTAAATCGCCACAATTCCCACAAAACTCTCACCATTAAAATGTTTGTTCACAGCTTTCCTGTGTTTATTTTTGCGTCATAAATTCTTAGGCCACTGAATGTTACCAGTGGCCATGATGACTGAAAGAACCATTGATACTTTGAAGGTATATAGATTGTGGAAATGCATTTGCGGCTGGAAAAAGTGGAAGAACCCCTAAGCCTTACTGTCTGAAGATGAAGTGGACAACTTTTGGTACCATAGTAAACATGAGGACTTGGACGTTTCCCATTAATATTGCTTAGGTGCTGCCTGATAAGTGGGTTGCAGGTATCGCAGCAGGTGGAGCGTCGGATATAATGTCTGTCGTATAGACGCTTGAAGATCAGTCTACCAGCTTTTACACTGGCTCTCTGTTTTCCTAACCTTTGCCTTTTCGTCCGCTGTAGCTACTGAAACATGTGCATCTGTAATGCGTGTCCCTGCTTGCCATCCTCCTGCAGAAAACTGCCCTCACCACAACCCGTCCCTTAGCAGCTGGAAGCCGGGGCACAGCCCAGAGAGGACAGTGGTCATTAAGAAGGGCAGCCTGTTCCGGCTGGACGCCTCGGCGACGCTGCACTCTGTCATTATCCAGAGTGGAGGTGTGTCTTCTGTTACATTCTGCCGCATCTTCTGTTGATTTTGTGGTTCTAACGATTCTGTGTCCCATCGTGGAGAACAGAAATGTGCCCTTTGTAGATCAGAACATCTGGGTTGTGTTTCTGCGATTTTGCTTTCTGTTGTTGATTTGAATGTTTTATTGTGCGGAGTATTGAATTCATAAAATGTCACATGCTTCGTGGTCCGGGTCTTCTGCCATTTGATTGGGTGCATGATGTCAGTCCATTTTGTTTTCTTATTTGTTGTAACTTTTTATTATTGCAGGTTTGCTTGTTTTTGCTGATGATGCCAATGGCACTAAGAACATTACTCTAAGGACTCGGCACATTCTTATCGATGATGGGGGCGGGTTGCACATCGGCGCACCGGAGTGCCGCTACAAGTCTACCGCCACCATCAGCTTGGTGGGCCGCTCTGATGAGTCCGAGTCTTACAGCCTGCCCGACTTCGGCAGGAAATTTATCGGGGTGCGAGCAGGTGGAACACTGGAGCTCCACGGGACTCAGAAACTCTCCTGGACCCTTTTGACTAAGACTGTCCCGTCGTCAGGGTTGGCTTCTGGTGGCTACGCTTTCCAGAGGAACTTCAGCCGAGGCATAAACCTGCGGGTGGTAGACCAGGACAATGCCACGGTCATATATACGAACCGCTTCGACACGCACGACTCGAAGAACGACAGCAGGCAGCTCCACGAGCTGCTGAAGGGGCTGCCGAGGGGCCGCATCGTGGCCATGGCCGTGGGAGACTCGGCTGCTAAGAGTCTACTGGAGGAGACGAAGAGGACCATCGAGAGCATTCTGGGAAGTTCTTATGTCAACGATCTGAAGTACAGGTAACCAGAACAACCTCGAGAGCCGATAGGTCAACCCAAGAACTGGCTAGGATTATACTATAATCTACAAGAAACTCATAGTAAAAATAGCTACGTCAAAGTCTGAAACATGAGTAAGAAAAGTCAACCGGATATAAATAAAAATTGTTTCGTGCAACAGCGATGGGGTAAATTACAGTTTCCACAATAGGGCTTCAAATTGGAGTATTGTTGAGTAATAAACTCAGTCATAACCCTGCTCACTGTGCTTTTCCCAAGCGTTTTACAGCTTTGGCTACTACCTTGGCTGTAAATTAACGCCCTAGTGCCCTGGGCATCGGGGAGTATACTGAACCTTACTGCTAATGCGATGAACAAAATTGTTCAGTGTGTGAAATTGTTTGGTTATTAGAAGTTAAAAGAATGTTTTATGGTCTGGTATCCTCGATGTGCTGTTTAGTGAAAAGGGCACACAGAGATTTGGTAAATTTGTTCAGGGAAAGTTTTGTTGGCCAAAACTGAGCAAATGTTGGAAATTCAACTTGGCCCTTGGTCATGTTAAAGGGGAGATCTTTGCGTAACTCAGTCTCCCTTCTAACCGTGCTCGTATTTCAAATGCTGCTGTGTGTGTGTTTGCCAGCAATGCTGTTAGTTTTCTGTTGCTAATAGGCTGTGCACGCACAAAAAATGCACTGTGAATACGCATGACACACGCTTAGTATATTTCGGCAGCGAATGCCCGGAAGCATTGTGCAGCGAATTTGTTGAATTGGGTGATCCAGTCTTCTGCTTTTGAAGCAGTGCCATGGTTTAACACGTGTGTGCAGCGTAAATATAGGATGGCTCTAGCTAAATGAGACAAACCAGAATGTGTTTGCACTTTGCATGTCCTCAAAGCTGCGTAATTTTGAAACGCTGCTCTTCTACAAAAACAACATGAGGACTTAATTTTCAAAACTCCTCCACTGGGAATGTAGCTGAGATGCCAGGGAATGCCAAAGAGGCTGGCAAGTCTTCCAATTTTTGGAAAATCGGAAAATTTTATTTACAAATTAATCTTCTAGGCAAAAGTTGTTTTCCCCTTCAGAAACCAAGCATCTAAAATGGAAAAACCTCAGGTGTTTAGAGCATAACTGGGATTGCTGATGCAAAGTATGTGGCTCTGGGAGTATTGCTTTTAAATGTATTGTTAATTTTAATGGTTCCATGAACAAAAATTGGATTTGAGGTGATTTAGGGTTTTCAATCTGTCCTAGTAGCATAGTTGCTGGCAGTTTGAGAGTGCAGGGTTAACTTGATCTAATTAGTGCTTATGTTTGTGAATTTTTGTGCTTAATTGTTTGGGGAAGCTCAAAACTGTATCCAACACTAGGCCTGTCTCGATACTTATTGCATGATATATGGTCATAACCTCGAGAGTTTTCTAACCTTAATATTGGCAGATGGTTTACATAAGAATGAATGCCCCCGACACTTCAGCCGTGCTGCTTCTGCCCTCTCGATCGCTATCCATGTCGCAAGCGTGGCTCGGAGCTGATTTACACTTCACGCGGAAGCGTGCGCTCCCTGCCGCATGTGAAGCTGTGGCCCACCGTCCGCACTCCACAGATTTCCCACATCGCCTACAGTATACAAAAAATGCTGCTTGCAAAGAAACTCTTTGACTTTTAATATAAGGAGCTAATAAATTGTTGAGGGTTAATATTCCAACTTGGCTGAAGCGG
Organism: Petrocephalus sullivani; assembly: GCA_026780845.1. Classification (NCBI taxonomy): domain Eukaryota; kingdom Metazoa; phylum Chordata; class Actinopteri; order Osteoglossiformes; family Mormyridae; genus Petrocephalus; species Petrocephalus sullivani. The sequence goes on from JAODKM010000039.1 coordinate 11,159,082, forward strand.
TATCTCTCTAAAAGAATGTTATACGGAAGCGATAAAGGATCTTGCTGATCACGCGAAACCCCCTCGATTTGAAACTCTTCTTATTATTTGTTCCAAGATTTAGCTGTTTGTCTTACTCTCTAACTGAAATCATGACCACTTGGGGGCTTAAAAAAATCAAGCTCATTAATGTAATTATACATTTTACAAATATTTACCATCTTTTTGGAACAGTTCTGAAGTAAACGCTTGTGGCATTGGTAACGGCACTGAGCCTTAATTAATTTACCCAGAAGACACCTGGTTCTGCAGTGAATGGAATGGTATTTCCTGCTGGACAGTTTCTGCAGAAATACAGGAATATAACTTAATGCTGCGCATTGCTTAGTTCAGCTTTTCATACGTTAAAATTTGCTGAACATGGCTTCACTGGATGACAGATGGGATGTCGTGGCCCCAGGGACGTAGTTTAACAGCTCTTTGACATATGTAGTCTACACTGAGCTCTCTCAATGACCATAGATCATCTAAACAATCATAGGAAATTCAATGTGCAGCAGTTAAAGCTTTTCCAGGAAAAAAACAAAACAGAAGTAGGAGGCCTGGCATGCAGCAGATCCTGACAGATCCGGGCTCTCTCTGATATATTGCGTCATTTCTATCAGGTCTTCTGCTGAAAATGGGTGGTGGTGTGATGTTAATGCCTCTGGAATTTGGAAAGCTGCTGATGTGTATGAGCGTGCCATGTGTCGGGGCCTGGATGCATCATACCACCGGGCATAATCACAGCATCTATCTAACATCATCTCGATTGGTTGATTGATCATCTCTGGATGGCTTTTATGTCCAGGAGATATGCAGATTTACATGTACATTAATGTCTGTAACAGGAATGACGTTGGAAGGAGGGAGAGGCGGCTCGCAGACCGCCGCTTGCCTGGCCTGTATTACTCATTTCTGCCTGCACTGGCCCCTAGCATGGATTCCCATAAAACCAATGGCTTACACAGCTGGTGTAGCTGCATTATTTACATCACTTAGTTGCTTTTATTTAATGTGGCCTTTCTGGGTGTATAGATCACCCTCCTCGAACATGGCTAACCTCGAACATCGCCTCTGACCGCATCCTGTCACACTAATGCAAAAAAGCTGCTTGTGGGTGGATGGACACAAGCCCGGTCTGTGTGTTTGTGGAAGAGGCCGCGCTTGTGCCAGAGTAACGCACGCAGTGCAGAAACGCGCCGACTCATTCTGTCACATCCTATCTGCGAGGTCCTGCCTGAGCCGAGGTCTGTAACGCTGGCAGTAGTCAGGGTGCTGCGCGGTGGACGCAAGTGGAATTTAAAATGCTGCTGTTTTCTGCATCTGCTGGAAAGTTACACGTCCTGGTGGGGGGATGGTTTTTTTTTTTGAGCAGGGCTAGCTGCTTCCTGTGGTGGGACCACTGGGCCACTGTACAGGGGGAGGGGGTCGCCCACGCCACATGCCGTCAGCACTTGTTCTGGGTCACCGTTGCCCCTTTGGGGATCTCCTTGGACTGAGTCGATTCGGCTTGTGCATTTATCCGGGAAGAAGTGCGTAACCGGTGTCAGGAACACAGTGTGGAAAAAGAATAGTGTATTTGTTCCCGGCAGTGTCTGGAGCGTCCTGGAAAGTCAAGAAGGTTAAACTCTGAAATGAGCGTACTGTACGGCTGTTCTAAATTAGGATAGTGCTTCTCCGAAAACAAGTTGCAAAATGCCGTCGTTCTGTGGCATCACTCGGTGTTACCCGGGCATTTGCTGGTTTATTGCTGATTGCTGTTGTGCTGTTCCGTCTGCTAAGGTTAGAACTTTGCCTTGGGAAATAGTGCTGCATTTATTCCTGTTAGTTGCACACTGAAGTAACACAGAATCAATGATGGGTGTGAAGGATGAGTAACCTTTCCAGTCATTGCTGACTTTCTAATGTGCCCTAGAGTGGGGGAGTCAGAATTTCTGACATTTCTCCTATCTGGACTGAGGTCAGCAGTCCTAAGTGATCATATGTGGTCATTCCAGGTTGTTTTCCAGTACAGTGTGCCTCAGGAAGAGTTCACACCAGGGTCACAGTCTGTCCTGTTTTTCTCTGCTGTATCCAGTGGACGTATTTTCAACATGCTGATACTGGAAATTATCCTGGAACACCATGTCATCATGTATATAACAAAGTTTTTCTAGGAAGTCCCTTTGCCTCGTGTTTGTTTGCAAAGAGTCAGATGAGTGCATAAGGCACACCTTGGCTCGGTTACCACCTGTAAACCCCCCCCCTCCATTCCAGGCAGGCCTGGGCGTTGGTGTCGGTGGTGGGCGGAGGGAACGGCTCCTGCGTGGAGGATGTGCGGGAGCACGAGAACCACGACACGGGTGGGCAGGCCCTAGCGCGCAAGGAGTTCATCACGGTGGACGGCATGCGCTTCAGCGTCAGTGCGTACAGCGAGTGGAAAAACGGTGCGTCGTAGCTACCTACTGTCTTATTAAACCCTTTTACGATGCGTGTTTCGTGCACTAAGTGAGCCTAGTACCTCACTTTGTTGTACACGTGCACAATGACAATAGCTGGCTTTCTTTCCCCTGTTAACTAATCCTTGTCTTCCAGGCTTCCCCATATCTGGTTTCCAGGTGGATGCCACAGACCAGGTGGTGCTCAACCTGAAGGATGACGCGCGGAGCTGGAGGCCGGGAGATCGCATTGTGGTGGCCAGCACCGACTACTCCATGTACCAGGCTGAGGAATTCACCCTCCTGCCCTGCCCAGAGTGTAACCCCAAGCAGGTCCGAATACAAGGTTGGGGAACAGCTCTCTATTTTTCATGATTTTCCGATGTACTTAATCACAGATTCCTCCTTTAAACCTCACAGCCGCTGCAGTTAATGAGGATTTATGAAACGAAGTATGTTCTTCAATGTAGCTGGAGTGAAGCTAGCTGTTTATTTTGTTGGGGACATAAGGATTCCTTAGAGAGACGTGCGCAATACAAAAGATGACGTTCTTGGTAATGAATTGCTCATCTCGTTAGGATTTTGCTAATTACATAATTAATTGCTTGTGTATTGTATGTGCTTCGGAGAAAGGAGTTGTCAAGCAGTAAATTTATTACCAATTAAATTATTAATTCAAGTTAATGTTACCAGATGTTTTTTTGTGAGTGTAGTTCACACTGAATTCTACTTCCTTTTCCTTTTTACTTTGGAAGGCCGTCCCGTTTTGGATTATTTATCCCATTTGGGGTTGAATAAAGTACTCTGCATCTGAATTTGGTGTGCGTTCACGTTGTGTGTACTGAATTCCGTTACTGTGTCTTATTAGAATTTTATTGGGTGCTGCTTTTTTATTTAACCTGATCCGTGTTTTCTGACGGAAGATAGTGTGATCAATGTGCTAAGACCACTAAGCCTCAGATATTTGAGGACGTACCAAAAAAACTGGTACTTTTGGTAAACGGCCAATTAAACTGACCATGAGGGACTCCTTGCTGTGTTTGAGTAACCACTGCAAAATAACTTCTGCAATTTGAGATGGTGCAGGATGGACTTGGTAATAAATCCAGAGCCCTGGTTTTCATGAAACACTTGCCCTTCCTGTTGGCTGAAGAAACATCACCGTAGGAGTCATTGGGTCGAAGGACTGTAGCTAATGAAGATACTCTCCCTACTTCTTCCTGTTTATTAGTTTGTATAGTACATGTATGGCACTGATTAAACCCTTATTTTTGCTTTATTACAGAAAAATAAATTTGAAAGTAGTCTGGGGTCTTATGGCCGCAGTGTTGTCATGACCAGTCCCCCATGGGTTTTTATAGTTCTTTGTTTGGGCAGGCATTTTGTTTTGTGAGGGTTTGTGAAAGCCTGTCTATTCTCAGCATTAATACTGTAACTGATTCTCATATTTCCCTGGGTATGCATTGCCTGGACTTTAATGTTCTTCCTGAAGCAGAGACTCTCGGCAGTTATTTTAATTCAGTTGTCTCGTGCCCACTGTCAAGAAACGAATCTACAAAAAGTCGACTGCAGGAAGGTGCTATAATTATTAGCATCATTCTAAAGTTTGTATCTAAGGTCATGTTAGTAATAAGCGTTGGCTGTATGCTGAAGTTAATATCTAAGGTTCGGGTAGCAAGCTGTCGGACTTCCAGAAGGCCTTCAAAAGAGCAGTTGTGGCCATGGCCTTAAATCACACTTGGCAGCTGGTGCCAAGAGCAGAATAGAAGCTAGTTCCTTACAGGGGCACGGGTGACCATGGTATATGGCCCAAGCTATAGAGTGGGCTAACACGTGCCGCTTGGTTGGCCTGTGGGCAACATCTTCACCCATGCAGCTGCATCGCAGCGCTGAGAGAGCATGTCCTTCCTGGGAGGGGCGGAACATGGGTTTCCTGTGGTTGGCACTGCCTGTTTTTATGCCTGAAATGGAGGACTTCCTTCCTTCTGCAAAAAGTTACCATGTGCATGACTACCCACTGTGCCAGTAGATAAGATCATGCATTTATTATTGAGGTTTATGCTTGTATGTTGAGGTGATTTGTGTGGAGCCCCATCAGTGACCATATCAGCAGCAGAATAGGAGGAATAATGACCATCTACCTTCAAGCAGTGTGTGTATGTGTGCGCGCGTATTTGTCAGCTCTGTCTTGCATCCCCAGCAGGATGTTCACTGCCTTGTCCCCTGTGCTTTCTGGCCTGTTCTTCAGGCTCTGAGTGGGCGAGCAAATGATGACACGCATTCTCTCTTCCCTTCTCAGGAAAACCCCAGTTCTCACACGTGGGTGAGATCCTCGATGGCATTGATATGCGGGCGGAGGTGGGCCTTTTGACCAGGAACATCCTCATCCAAGGCGAGATGGAGAACTCCTGCTATGGAAACAACTTGTGCCAGTTCTTCACCTATGATTCTTTTGGGGGGCATATAAAGGTCTGTGTCCCGCCACGTCCCATCATGTCACTTCCAGGGACTTGCTAAGATGATGAGTCGTTATACTGCAGCTCACACGTAAGATCGGGTAATGCTGTGGCTTTTTCCCGGTACCAGTGCTAAAACAGTGCCTGAAAAAAGCACAAAACGAAGGTTGACCAACATTTAAAGAAGGCTTTTTTATTTCTAATGCAAATTTGAACTTAAAATGAACAACAGGTTTAACTTACCTTAAATATATGAATGAAAATACAAAATACTTCACAAACTCACATAATAAATAAAACCTAGCCCAAAAACAATAATTTTACACTGAATACCTTAACCCTTGTGTACATGGGACTGTCAGGAAACACCTATTACATACTTTGGTTCTTTAGCACATTAAACAGACACACATGCATATGTATGTATTTAAGTATGGAGATAGTTGAGTGTGAAGGTTGAATTATTAGAACATTAGCATAGCTGTACATAAAATTGCAATCCACACAGCATAATGGGAGACGCATGAGAGTTCAGAAGAGGACAGATTGTTCATGTGCATCTCACAGGACAGCAAGTCTTTGTGGTGTATTGAGAGATGCAGGATCCAGGATAATGTCAGCATACCACCACGAAAAAGTGACCACATCCAACAGGGGTAACTGGATGCAAGTGGAAGCTGTTTGAAAGGGCTGTCCGGGCACTAAGCCGGATTGTATCTAACAAACATTAAACCACTGTTGCCCAACTCACTGCAGAGTTAAATGTGCAGCTTGACTCCCGTTTCCACCAAAACTGTTCATTGGGAGCTCCGCAGGGTCGATGTTCTTTGTCGAACCGCTATAGCCCAATCTTTGGTTACTTATGCCAAGAGCTGGGTTTAATGATGCCAGCAGCACAAATCTTGGGCCATGGACAATATGAAACATGTATTGCTCTCTGATTTTTCCTACAACCTGGAAGAATTATGGTTTGGAAAAACCCCAAGGAGGCTTACCACCCAGACTGTTGCATACTCAGAATGCACAGGGGTGGATCAGTGATGGTTTGGCCGGCAATATTGCCTAGGTTCATTCCTTAGGTCCACTGCTTCTTCTAGATGGATGCATCACTACCAAAGATTACCAGACCTTTCTGGAAGACCACGTTTACCCAATGATTCAAACACTGTACCCAGAAGGTGGTGCCATGTATCAGGATGATAATGCACCAATACACACAGCAAGACTGGGGACAGAGTGGTTTGATGAACATGGAAGTGAAGCTGAACATCTATGACCTACACAGTCACCAGATCTGTATACTAATAAGCCACCATGGGGTGTTTTGGAGGAGCGAATCAGGAAACGTTTTCCTCCACCAGAATCACGCAGTGACCTGGCCACTGTTCTGTTAGTGGAGTGGCTCGTAATCCCTTTGGCCACTGTGCAGGATGTGTATCTGTCATTCCCAAGGGGAACTGATGCTGTATTGGCCGCAAAAGGAAGCCCTACTCCATACCAAAAAATTGTGGTCTAAAAGCAGATGTTTCAGTTTATATCAGGCAAAAATACAGTTTCCCCATGGGGGTGAATATAATATCACTGTTGTATTCTGTGTATGCGTGTGTGTGCGCGTACGTCTGTGTTGTGCTGTTAGTCTGATTTGCCACCTCTCGCCTTGAGCAGATCCTCGGGAACTTCAGCGCCGTGCACCTGTCCCACGTGGAGCTGAAGCAAATGGGGCAGCAGGTCAGGGGCAGCTACCCCCTGCATTTCCACTTGTGCGGTGACGTGGACCAGCGTGGCGGTTACAGCTCGCCCACCTCCGTAGACGCCCTGTCCATCCACCACTGCTTCTCCCGCTGCATCACCATCCATGCCACCCATGGCCTGCTGGTGAGCTTATAGTCAGGAGACGCTGATGGCGCGGCGCCTCTGGAGGCTTAATGATGGTGACGCGCATATACTAATGCAAACATCAGGTCAAACCAGTTAACATTGTCTATATGAGGTCTTGCTGGGCTTATAGATGTATCTTTCACTTTATAAGTAGATAAGATATCTTGAATGCTCTTCCTTACTGCACCTTGTCTTTTTATGCCTTTCTAGGATTTTTTTTCTGCTTTAAAACATGTTATTCCAATGGTGTGACATTCACAGACAAAGTTTTGTAGTTTAATACCCTGTTAACCTTGTTATTTCCTAAATATGATCATTGCTTTCCTGTTATGTTGTATCACTGTGTGACTCATTTCTTTTTTTCTTTTTTTTTGTGTCCCCTAGATAAAGGATGTCGTCGGTTACCACACCCTGGGACACTGCTTCTTCCTGGAAGATGGTATTGAGCAGCGGAACACCTTCTTTCACAATCTGGGCCTGGTTACTAAGCCGGGAACCATCCTACCCACGGACCGCAATGAGACCATGTGCACTTCGATCCGGAACAATGTCTATGGGAGTTATGTCCCGGTACCAGGAACCGAGTGCAAGTAAGAGTCACACTCCAAGGCGGGTGCTTGCTTGTACATGCACATACCTTCAGGCATTTTGCCCTATTGCCCTTTTGTGTAAAAATACTATAGGCTTATATAGGTATATTTAAAGATAATTATGGTTTTACCTTCTGGTGTGTCGTTGTACTTTGCTTTGCTAATATCTGAACTCCATCACCAAGAATGTAATTTTTTTTTCCATGTGGGGAATAGCGCAACTTTCACACGGCACCCCACAAGCTTTTCACCGGTGACATAGCCATGTCCGTGGGTTGCAAAATAAAGCATTATTTACATTTTTATGCACTGTTCTCGAAAATGAAATACTCCTCTTTAACTTCATTTTGGTCGATCTGTTTCCGATTCCCTTAAATTATTATTATTATTATTATTATTATTGTTATTATTTTTTTTTTGTTGTTTTGCTTTGCAGTGCAGCTTAAAATATCTTGGCACCTTTTAGAAATGAAAAATTTAAACTTTTAAAACCAAGTAGTAAACTGAGCCAGTGTCGTATGCTGAGACTCCCATGTCTTGCCGTGTAACCTCACTGTTATGTAAAAGGGTGTTCATTAAAACACTTTAACAGATAACATGTGCTGCCTGCTTGGACCCATCACATGCTGGGTGTGTGTCTAGCAGCTCCTTGCTTCTCAGACAGCTGCAGCGCGTTCTCTGCCAGTTTGAGAAAGAAGCATGTCTGCTGTCTGTCTGCTGATGGCCCTTTTTATTAAAGTAACAAAGGGGAGCACAGGGCCATGGTTTGCATTTGGTGAGGGAGGAATGTAGATTGTTGGGTTTTATGTGACGGCGGGTGGGCACTGTGGAATGTCAGGACCCCTTCTGCTTTTTTATTGACATTGGGGACAGATTTATGAGATGGGCTGGGGTTATGTGAGCCCATTTCCTTCTAAGAGAGCACCCCCCTCTGAGTGTGCCTGTCGCATGTGGTTTTAGGGCCGTGTCCACCTTCTGGATCGCCAATCCAAACAATAACCTCATCAGCAACGCTGCAGCGGGCTCTCAGGTACGGCGGCTGGCACAGGCTGCATCAAAGGGGTCGCTAGGGGTCACGGCGGGAGTAATTTGATAGATAAGTGCGAAACAATATTGTCTTTTGAAATTAAATATTATAGAAGGCTTCTGCAACGTTTTTTTACAGCTGTTTGTCAGACTTGTAATCTCAAACAGGACAGTCCAATACACACGATATTTTTACCTGCTTACTCATGTTGAGAAGTCCAAGATTAGCTGAGGATAAGAATAAATTCCGGCAACCCTTGTAGCTACTCCGGTTGTCCCTGGGTTTCCGAGACTGTAAATTTGTGAAATCGAGTTTGAGTTGTAATAACTGCTAAGTCACATCATGGTAGTAACTGTTGCAGACAGTCGGAGATGTGTGTTGCACATTAAATATCGCTTATCCTGGCTTGTTGTGCATGCTGTGCAATGACTTTGTAAAGTTACCGCTGTGGCTGGGGCGTCACGTCTCTGCTTGTCATTTAGGACGCCGGCATCTGGTTCGTCTTCCACGCGGCCTCGACCGGCGAATCCCATGGGCGTGTCCCCGAAACGAGGGCGGAGCTGACCCCACTGGGGGTCTTCTATAACAACAGGGTGCATTCCAACTTCAAGGCAAGGCCGTCGCTTAGAGCTTGCCACACAAGCCACAGCCCGAGCAGCTTTAGGACGCCTCGTGTGCGGCTTTACACCATCTGTCTCCGTTTTGGTCCCGGAGTGAAATGCGTTGTTAAAACCACAGCGCTGAGTAAAATGGCTTTGCTGCCACATGTTGGACAGTTTTTCTGGAAAAGGATTTCCTGCAGTGTGCCCTAACCACACAAAGTGAAATCTCTCATTATTGTTTAATCTTTGGTATCTAAGCTCCTGTGCATGTTTTCAGACATAATGTGAATTTGTGATTATTAGATTAGTAAGTGGGTAGTTGCATTTGGGTGGGTGATGTATTGAAATAGTGTAGGAGATATTTTAGATGTGTCTGTACTGCATCTTAGGAGTCTGTAGGTGTTTGAGGTGATTGTGCTGCTTGCTGAGTCTGTTTGGATAATGATGTGATGCCTTGTGGATTTTTTTCTTTCCTCCCCTTTTCAATGTAACTGGTCAACTGGTGGAGAGCTAAGTATTGTGGGTGGGGTGTTTCACCACACTACAAGGAACAAGTATCAACCTCGTGTCTACTCCGAAGGACCTTCACATTGTCCTTCCCCCTGGTTTCAGGCTGGTCTCTTCATCGACAAGGGTGTGAAAACCACAAATGCAAGTGCTACTGACCCCAGAGAGTACCTGTGCTTGGAGAACAGTGCCAGGTGAGGGCCACATCAGGAGGCCGAAATGGGTGGGTGGTGTGGGGCTGTCCATGCTGTGAGGCTCAGGCACTGAGAACACGAGCAATGGGGACCCCCAGACGTGTACTTGTAAAGGAAAGGAATGAGCAAATCTGCTATTTGGTCTGCACCTGCACTATACTACATGTATGTTTTGTGTATATTCCTGAGGTTGCCTTTAAACTTTTGCCTAATGAATAATCAAAAATTAAATCATGTATCTTATTTGTATGTAGTGAGCTTCTTGTAGGTTTGCTTTGCTTGCTCCACTATGGGGAAAAATGTACAATACTATAAAGTCATAAACCTTTAACTTTGAAAAGAAAGTTAAATTAAGTAATTAGAAATGTGTGGCTATAGGAGAGTCATGGTGGCTTCCACAAACCTTACATATGAGAGGGAGATTAAATTAGTTAATTGTGCTGTAAAGTAGGTTTCACACCTGCAGGTTTTATCTTTCTGATTTTATTTTTTATTTTTTTTGAGGTGTTCGTTCACCACCACCCCACCTCCCTGGAGGGAGATGAACCCCTGTACAGTTCTGTATTTGCAAAGCATACCTCCTTCCCCGGTACAAAAGCACGCTGTTGAAGTCCGCCTTGCTGCGAGAGCCCTGTGATGGGCTCTGACCTTGTTTGTAGAGCGCACACATGCAGGAAGCCATTGTAGCTGGCCCCTTTCCATTGTAGGTGTGGCGTGACCTCTCATCGCCCGAAACCTGTGCCACCGCTCTGTCGCCCCTGGCCTGCTCGCTCAGCGGGACCTCTGGCCAGCGCGCCATACTGCTCATGGCCAGACAGGAAGAGCATCTGGCTGGGGGAACCTCAACGCCCCTAAAGCAAACGGCACCTCGTCCGTGCCGGGGGCCGGCCGGCCCCAGTTCGTTTACAGAGAAAACAGGCCCCCGGCCATGGTTTCCATCACATGCTTTTTTTCTGGATATGGAATATCTCGGAAGTTCCTGTACTGAAATTAGCTGTGGACACATGGGTCTCTTTAAACGGGCTACCAAGTCACATCTTTACAAGGCTGCAGCAAAACTGGATTATCCGTAAATTGTTGAGGCCTGGTGTTGAGCCAGTGATAAAGATGATTTATGCCAAGGCTGTCACTCTTTTTTTCTATCCCGTTTCATGTGTCTGTATTTCAGGTTTCACTCTAGATGCAGGGTTGATTTTATTGTAAATATTGTTTTATTGTAAGAATTGTGAACAGTGTATAAGTGTGCCATGTGCGGGGTTGGCGCTCCTTCCTGGGTTCCTGGCGCCCCTTCCTGGGTTCCTGGCACACCTTCCCTGCCTTGCGCTATAGCTCCCTGGGTAGACTCCAAACCCCCCGTAACCATAAATAGGATGAGTGGTGATGGATGAAAAATTGATGTATTAAGACTTTTTTTTAAGATAAATTTTTGCCCAAATCTTCCCCATTCAATGTCTAATCTTGAAGAAAAAAACTGGCTCAACCCAGTGTCTTTGTAAAATTGTCGGAATTCACCATTACCGTTGCAGATTTCGACCTCACAGGAACGCCGACCCGAAGCAGCCTCGAGTCGCAGCTGTCATTGACACCTTGATCTCCTTCAAGAATAACGACTTGGGCGCCTGGATCCGCGGTGGGGACATCATCATTCAGAACTCGGGGTAAGTGACAGAATCGCTCTCTTTGTAAAATGATCGTTCAAGTACATGACTAGTGTGGGAGGAACTGGGAGAAAGGGGAACACGGCAAAAGATGGCCTTTCAGTCGGATTCACTGAAAGATGGCTTCCCATATTTTTGATTCTGTCCAGCAGGCCATACTTATTCTTAGCATTTTACTGACTCTGATGTGAGCCAGCTGGGTTCCATTAAGAGAGGGGACTGTTAGCTTGGGGCTAGGTGATTACGTACAATGGGCTAATGAAAAGCACCAGAACACAGCCTTATCGGGGGATGGGGTTCAACCTTAACTTTTCTACTCAACCATGACTGTCCTGTTGAGAAGAAATTTGCATCTGCCCTTCAGCTTAGCCCATCAAAACAGTGTAATTGAAATCTCTTAATAGATGTTGCATGTTTTCATTTAGATGTCAATTTTTGTCGCTGTTCTATTTTCTTGGTTCTACATAGTCGCATATAGTTTAAAGTTAAGTTTAGTCCCTGTAAGTTTGCATCAAAGGCTTAGTCAGAAACATGCCATTGAAAATTAGTTCAGAAATATGGACACACAATACACACAACAAACACAAAATGCACTCTGTCATACAGCTGGAATGCATTATTGCTGGTAAGTTTAAACCATTGAACATTTAAAGCATCTGGAAATGGCTATTTAATTTAAACAAGAATTAGTGTTGGTGTTGTTGTAACTCATGTTGGAAAGGTTTATTTCAGTTATTTCTTGACTAATCAGTTGACTTCACCAGTTTGTCTGTCTTGGGGCAGAATAATATTTTATTGTTTTATCTTAATACGGAGATTTTTTTATTTTTTTTTGTTGGAGGTCAGTTTTTAAAGTCATAGTCATGCCACAGATAATGGAGAAAAATTTTGAAACTGGATACCAAAATTGATAAGTGGTTGCAACATGGACGGAATGTCCGTTTTAATATATTTTTTTTTTATAATACTACAGTGTTTTTGTTATATCTGACGGCAGATACTTTAATTTCTTTTTAATATGTGAAATTATATCCAGCTTATTTGTAATTGTTGCTTCTTTATTTTAGCAGAAATACCATTACTTTCATATCCTACAGGATATTACATGTTCTGCTTAATAAATTAGTTTACAGAAATTATTAATAATACTGTGCTGACATAGATATGACTTTCTGATTAGGCTTTTTGATCAAATCATCTGCTCTTTTTCATCCTGCTGAGGAGGTAGCTCTGAGCGAAGGATGGTATTGTTGTTTTTTTCGGCGGGGTCCCCTAATGAATGCATTATGTTTACTTTGTAGATTTGCAGACAACGGAGTTGGACTGTCATTTGCAAGGTGTGTAATTTTGTGCATGTCATGTAATATGTGTTGTGGGGTGCATAGTTTTTGTATTGGTGTTATCTAAGGCTATTTCTGAATTTAGATATCGTTTGGATTTTTTTTAATAAATATTGTAAATTTTGGACTATAGTGGTCAAAGTTTATGTATTGGATAATGGGCCTTTTCCATCAGTATGGTAATGATGTCGCAGTCACCGGGGGGCTCTTGTCCTGATCTTCGGCAAAGCCGAGGGCATCATAGTTGTACCCCAACCGGCCTTTTGGCCACAGTATGTTAAGGATGTTCTCCAACACCGGTCGCAGCGATGGCAGCTACCCAAAAGATGAAGGCTCCAGCCAGGAGGTGTCCCAGTCGCTCTTCGTGGGCGAGAGCAAGAACCGCGGCTTCAACGGTGGCCAGAACAAGTACTGGGGAGTCGGCGGGGTGGACGGCAGGATGAGGACGCTGCCCAGGAACAAGTGAGCTGCCGCCTTCCGGCCCTGGGCTGACAGGAAGGACAGCTTACATCAGCAACCTGTCACCAGAGAGCGGCGCGAATGGATCGGCCGCGTCTCTCTCGTCTGCACTGATCTGTCGTTGCCGCTTCCCCCGGTTCTGCACGGTGGCCTTGTGCCGCAGCCAAATTCAGTAGTGGCGTGAGAATGCTGTCCTGCTAGACGTTGTTTCACGAACCAGCTTGTGTTCTCCCCTCGTCATAGACTGAACTGTTTCCAATTACATTTAATCTGCTTCAGCTCAGAGGAAAGCATCCAGTGGTGTAGTCATCCTGGCAGGGAATGGAAGCAGCCCCCACCCCTCCATGAGGACAGCTTACTCAAAACCTATTGACTAATTTGTTCCCTTTGGGTTTACTAGAGGCGGCAGCTGGCTAAGTCGCTACTTCCTAGGTTGCTTAGTTTGCTCAGTTGACCCGTGTAACCCATAGAACTATAAAGGTTACAAAGTCCTGAAGACAGTGTCCTGATATCTGTGACGCTCACCAAGTAGTCATATTACGTGACAGTGACATTTAAACATGCAATTTTAGAGGGAGTCTGTGATGGGGGAATATGGCATTTACTCGTTTCATGTATGTACTCGCTGGTCCTCGCTGCCCCCCCCCCAGGACCTTTCCGATCCGGGGTTTCCAGATCTACGATGGCCCGATTCGCCTCACCAACAGCACGTTCAAGGGCTTCGTCCCCACCGCAGATCGCTTCACCAGCGCTGTGGGCTTCAACCTGAAGAACACCTGGCAGCTCACACCACGGAACAATCTCTCGGGCCTCTGGTTCCTTCCCAGAGTGGGTAGCGCACTGCGTCCGCCTCACCCCCTGGCTGCTGCTGCTTTCTGTGGCTTCAGCCTTCGGTAGCTGCCCCCCCTCCCCCAGCTTTACAGGCATCTCACTCATTTTAGTTGTTAGCATCTCAGTCTGTACGTATGAGACATGTTTAGGCTAAATTATTCAGTGACTACACTTCTAAACTGTGCGATTTGATGGATTTTATACACGTTCATTTATTTTTTTATGTTTACTAATGTGTAATAATTTACTAAATTTCATCAGTCATCTGACCGTCCTTGGATAATTTTACGCATTTTGCAAATGAAATGCTGCTTTTCAGTCATCATGTTTTATTTGCTGACATTGTGTTGTTGAAAGTTGAATTTGATTAGTTTTAAACACGACATTTGGCCTGTGTTATGGGAAAAGAGAATGGGCAAACTGGTCTTCTCAATTTTCACATTTCCATTGACCTTCACCCAGAGCTTGTGGGATGATCTTCTTTTTTATTGGTAAAACCTCATGGGAGCTTGGCTTTTATTGCGGCAACAAAACTCCATAAATGTGGCACTTCAACTGCTCCAACACACAACTCCCAGCCACATGTTTCACCTCATTTTAAGCTACACTGTTGCTCTTATTTAGTGCTCCCTAAATATTACCTGTATCATATATTAGTACAGTTATTTATATTAAAAATGAACACTTGTGTTAATCTGTCTTCTCTAGCCTGTCTAATGTTCTGTACTAGAGCTCTTTTGACTAAAATGATGATAAATGTCTAAAAATGGCCCCTATTTCATTACACCGTGTAATGTAGAGGCAGTCCCCAGGTATGAGAAATCTGTTCCCCAAGTCTTTAATGCATTTTGTAGACAAGCTGGAAAAATAAGTACATACATAATAATAATAAAGTACGTAATAATTATACAGTAATAATAAATGTAACTACATATGATACTGTACTGTACCTTAAGCGGATGGACCAATGAAACCATGCAATGTTTTCAGGAGCGTCACCAAGTAGCCCGTCCATTCAGTAATATGAGCCATTGTCCCGTTTTTCCGTTCATAAGTATGAGTAGTCTGTAAGTTGGGTGTTCTTAACCCGGGGACTGCCTGTAAGTCTGAGCTAATTGCATTAACCATTAGATAAAATGTAACAGCTTTTCATTGACCCATGACAGGAGGGCTTAAAGGCATTCTTTGGGAAACCTGGCCAGTGGTTTGAAGACAATGAACTGGATGGGGATAAAAATTCAATTTTCCATGATGTGGATGGCTCCACGACGGGCTACCCGGACTCTTATGTGGCAAGGATGGACAACTTCCTGATCCGCCACCCCGAGTGTATACCCATCCCCGAGTGGAATGGGGTGATCTGCAGCGGCAGGTATTCGCAGGTGAGAATCAATCTGCTCATATGCTACATTTCTCACTAAATCAGTTTTAACGTTGATTTTTATATCTCTGGTTGCTACTTTTTTTGCTACCTTTTGGTGTTTTGATGCCAGTTCTTAATGTTTTAGCCCTTAACAGTGTTCCGGTGGTCCACCTAGGCCAGATGTTACCTAATCATTTTTTGATAATCTGATTCTTAGTATAAGGTAGCATGAAGTTGATGTCTGTTATTTAGAGTGGAGTTTCTCAAAGCAGTCCTCGGGGACCCCTAGACTGTCCATGTTTTTGCTCCCTTCCAACTCCATGGCCGTGGACTGTCTGGGGGTGCCTGAGTGCTGGTTTGACAACAACTGATTTAGAGGCTTCCCGACATTCATTATCGGGACGTCTGAGTCCGTCCGGCTGGTTGTGGTCTTCTATGCATTCCGTTTTCATGCCATTCGATTGTGTTCCTCCCCAAGTCCAAGATCTTTGCTGAAACTCGGAATGGTCTCTCCTCCTACCGGCCCAGGTTTACATTCAGACCCAGGGAGCCTCCAACGTCAGCGTTTCCATCATCAGGGACGAGTACCCGCAGAAACCTATGGTGCTGAAGGGGATCAACAGCCCGGCCGCCTCCTCACAGCAGTACCAGCCGGTGCTGATGATGGAGAAGAGCTACACGGTGCACTGGAACGGGCGCGCCCCCCGGGAACTCGTGCTCTCCCTCATCAATTTCGACAAGTGAGTAGCGTTTTTATGTTTTATAGATTCAGCGTCTCTGTTGTGATTCAACTTTATAGTATGAATACAGATATTCCAGGACTTGTAATGGGTTTAGGCTCTGACAGCCATGTCGTCAGTCTGACGTTATAAAGTACCGCTGCACAAATGTCGCTAAATCTTTCCCTTTCTCCTTTTCTTTGCCATTTTCTGAGCTGTGGGACGCGCCGCGGACACATCTGTGTATTTACTCTGTATTTACACTGAGGAATGAATGGTGTAAGCGACTCTGTAGCAACCATGTTATTATGCCATGTGTTGAGCAGCTGACCCAGTAGACCTGACAACCAGCGCCGGAACTTAAGTATCATTTATTACATTTATTTTTAAATGAACTGTTTTGTGTGTTTTGGTTTTGTCCCTTCAGGGGAGACTGGGTCCAGATGGGCCTCTGTTACCCCACCGACACCACCTTCCACGTCATGTCTGATATAAACGACCGCCAGAGCAATATCTTTGACAACATGGAGGACTACCGGTCCGTGGGTTCCTTGGAGGAACTTGAGAAGAGCCCCTTGGATCGCAAGTACTACTTCGACAGCAGCACAGGGTGAGGAACTTATTCTAATTTGACCCAGCAGCCTGGGACTGACTGAATGCCATGCAGAGCAGAGCTGAATGTGGAAAGATTTTCTTGAATAACCACTGAGTGGGATCCAAGCAAGGGAATGTAAGATGGCTTGCAGTGATATTGTGGGTGCAGCTAGTTTCCTCAGCGTTGTATCAGCCTCTGTTTCCTGTTGTACATGTAAACACACAAAAATACACACAATCCCAGCACAGTTCTGGGGGGCTTAAGTTTTCATTTGTTCCTTAATTAACAGATCATGTTCACTGTACTGTAGCTGCTTTACTGAGTAACACAACAAAAAGTCTAGTATCAAACATACAGCGAAACTGCATTTTGTTACCAAACGACGAATGTCAAGTACTGTATATACAAAAGCTATATTAAAAGATCCAGTTTTAATCTTTCATAAAGTTGTTTTATGGTTGTATGTGATTACCAAAGGGACCCAGCATCACAATTTTCTCTGCTAAAGTGGTTACATCTGGATTATCTGAAGACTGACTTCAGAGTGCTCTGCGTGTTGTCCTTAATGTATATGGGTTCAAAAGATCTGAAAAATAGATAGTGGCCTCAAGGGGTTAAGGCATTCTTATTCCACACATTTTTAAGAACTTTTACAAATTTTCCAGTTTTTTATCACGTTGTGCTACGATCTCTGAATACTTGAAGCGGAGTTTTCAGTAACACTAAGTATTAATATCCTTTTGCACTATTTCACAACTCTTCAACCCTTATAAGCTATTTATTTTTTGTGAATTAGATAATCCTTTGCCATGAGCTTCCCACTGTTGCTGGTTTCAGCTTGATGGTTTTTGTTTAGGAGATTTGAAGATGTTGGACAATCCAAGCTTCCAATCCAAGCATCATATTTGAGCTAATAGTATGGAAAAAAGACTAAACTGTAGGGATGGTGGTTGTTGTACCAGTTTAACTTTTAGCACCACCTGGCAGTCACTTTGGGAATTGCAGATAGCACAGCCATAGTATAGCAGAAGTATGGAAAAAATCTTTAGGACTTTGAGATGCAGTGCCGAGAATCCGCTTGAGTTTTGTCTTGTCTTGTTCTGGTTCAGGTGTGTCTGCCTTGATGATGTATCAGAAAGTATAAGTGTTTCTGTTACAAATTTAATAATCGGCTGACCTATCTATCTGTGAAGTCTTCAGCACAGACGACTACAATGGCTGATGCCGACTGTGTTTTTCGTCGAATGCAAGTGCTATTTAAACCGCTGTCCACTTCCTGTCTCTGACTAGCCGCATACCAGACTGACACCTGTTTGTTTCTAGTCTTCTCTGGCTGTCCCTGCGGGCGAGGCACAGCCGGGAAGGGCAGAGCTACTGCTCCAGGAAGGGGTGCGAGAGGGTCAAAGTCACTGCCACCACAACCTCAAAGCAAACTAGCAACTGCACAGCTAAGGCCTATCCCAAGTATGCCAAAGCTCCGCAGTCCAAAGTGCTGATGCCTGAGCTGGTCACAGCACCCTGCAAGAGCTGCGGTGCCTCAAAGGTAAGAATGGCTACCAGCACCCCCCCCGCCCCTGCATGCTGGCCCAAATGAACCATCTGGGCATCTGAGCCCCGCATCCTCAGGGGCACCAACATAGAAACCTCCTAAGTCTACCTCCCCAGGTCCCAAACACCAATGTCTTAACAAGTAAATCTGATATACTATCACATTAAATATATCTGATATTATATTATTCTTTTAATATAGCACTCACTGAAAAGCCGGTGTAACGTTTTCCCTATGCTAGACGCATTTCTGAATTTTGTGATCCAACACCATGTGTGCTGGTTCACTTCTGTATCCAAAGTCATTTTCAGTGCATGGTTACAATAAATGTCTCTTTCAGATGGTCTTCACAAATGATCCTGAAAATACCTACCTCCAAGTTCAGATCAAATCACTCAGCCAGCAAGAATTGCAGAATGGGGATACTGACTCATTCATCGCTGTAAGTACATATAGCACCTTATTGAAACCCTTTATAGCAGGGGTAGGGAACCTGATCCATGGAGAGCTGGTGTGGGTGTGGGTTTTTGGGATGACCTCTCAATCAGCCAGTAATAAAGCATTGGTTGTCAGCTCCTGTCCTGGGGACCCAGCCTTATTGGCTGATTCAAAAGTCATCTCTAAAGCCCGCACCCACACCGGCTCTCCATGGATCAGGTTCCCTACCCCTGCTTTATAGGAATACAGATAATGAGTAATGGAGGTGGATGAAGTAATGCTACAGTAAAGGATTTCTTCCAAAAGCTCTTTTGAGGGTGTAGTGTTTGGAAGCCTCTGGTGGCTGAGTTGTATAGTAGGATCCCCCTGAAATAAAACACAAATGCGAGTTGCTCACCATATTGTTCTTGTGATTCTGGTTGATTTGCCTCAGCTCCTTAGACAGCTGTGGCATTCTCTGAATCCTCATAGTCCTCTGTCAGTGTCTCTGCTAGACCCCAAAATGTTCCCTACTTCTCCGTTAAGGTGGATGGTGAGAAGCTCTCCTTCACAGAGCCTGGTTTCTTCTGGGTCACTGTGGATGCTTGTACTGGTATAGTCACAAAGAAGTTACTTTTCTCCAAGCTGGACTCCAAAATGGAACAGTATTTAAACAGTGGGATCCCAAAGAGGTGAGTGGCTAGTCTGGGGACTTATAAAAATTTATAAAAACCAAAAAGAACTGCGGGTTCTAATGCATGAATGCAATGTTTGTTCCATTATCTTGTAGCTGTGTAAATCATATTTTAGTGTTTTGCCGTGACAATATAATGGCATAACAGTATATAGCTTTTGCTATTTATTTGGAGGAGAGTGGAAAGAGTTAATGGAACTAAAAAGGAACCAAATGCATGTTTTGAAGAATTTAGTAAAATTTCCATAAATGCTTTAAAAACATGTCTACTACTTATCTACATTTATCACTCTAAGAGAACTTTCTCTCCACAATCAAAGCTCTATTGTTCTGCTTGGAACAAGAGGACAGCTTGATGGTCAGAGTGAAGTTGCACAATACCTGGTCTCTTTGGGAACAGCCAAAGCAGCAGATTTGCAGAGGAAAGGTTTGTGTTTATCTGGGACATCATGTGTCATATGGGGTATCTCCAGGGTCTCTTGATTCTTGTACTGTAACTTTTTTCTTGTCTACAGAGAGCTTGGCTTTCTTTGGAGTCCAAGGTGCTCGTGTCATACCTCCTTGGGCTGGTCTGTTTACTCCCCAAGAGGCTGGGAAGCTGGAAGTTCTTGAGAAGTATGTTCCTCTGGGCCTTGAGGAGTATGGTTGTACACCGACTGAGAAATCAAAGCGGAAAGATCTGGAACTTCTAACAGAAATATTAACCAAAGTATGAACTTTTCTAGCAAATGTGAAAACTAGAATGAATGTGAACTCAAGATTGAGCATTATTTATGGAAGAAATGTTTACGGTGTATAAAAAGTTCTTTTTTTTATGTTGCACTTTCTTCAAGATAAATTCTCAGCCACAACCAAAGCCACATCAGTAAAGAAATCAAAAACGAGAGTTTAATCCTTTTAAAGCTAGGTTATTGATGTGATCCAGTGTCTTCTACCAAGTTAAAAAGAACAACAATTTTTGGCTATGTGAGATGATGCATACCTGACAGAAAACATTTGACCAACTTCAAGAATTATTTGCAGTTTTGCACATTTTGTCTTTCATGTTGGTTAAATACACCACAAAAGAACTCTGAATCCTTAAATGTCACTTGACCAGAATTATTAGAATAACTGGCTGTTTTTCTTTCCTCTATAATTCCAGCCACTCCATCCGAGTTTGAGGTGATTAATGAACTTGGCTTGTGTCATATTTATAGTCTAAATCTTTTAGGGGTGGGGATATTTAAAAAAAGATTTCTCTCATTGTACAAAGTAATCTGTATACAGTGCCTTTAAAAATCTAGAGCCGGGCTCTATATTGTGGAGTTAACAGTTATTTTGTGGATGACACCAAACTGCACTGCTGGCTAGAGCCCCATTATAGTGTCCTTTTCACCAGCTGCTATGCCTCAAGTGGTGCTGTTGCAGAAATTTAAAGGTGACCTTTTGAGAGAGAATCGAACCCTGAACCTCTGCCTTTCATTGTGAGCTCACTGTTAGGCGTAATCTGCTTCTTAACCACTGAATTGTGTGATTTTTTTTTTTTTTTCCTTCCTATCGTATTATTCATTTTAAAAGATGAAAAATGGGCTTGTTTGTTTTGCCGTCTGAAGTTGTTCCTCTTGAACTGCTGATGGTTAAGTGGTTCGAGAGCGGTTTGATTTGTATGTGTAATGAATGCGTTTTATATATTTGTAAAATGTTTTAAAACAGTACATGATTTCATTTCCCTCTAGCCTTTTTTAATGCTACATGATTTTGAACAAAGTGGATAATGTTTATACTTTTATTAAGAAAAGTAACTGATGCTCTTTATTTTATTAAAGTTGTTGTTTTCAGTTGTCAGGGTATATGTATGCTTCTAAAGCTACAAACACCAGCATAAAGAGATTAACAAAAATGCAATAGGTTAAAGATGGGAGGCAGGCTATAAAACTTACGGGTATGTGGTAGTTTGTATTCAAACCCCTAACCCTAAGGTGTTCACGCCTTTCCCCCTTACATGAGTTTGCTTGGGGAACTCCCGTTTCCCTGCCCCCCAAAGGCATGCTGTTAGATGCTTGGCAACTTTTCTCTCCCTGTATTCTCATCCCTGTGCTTTATGCTGCCTGGTGCAGGCTCCAAGCCTCTGGCACAAGCTTGTACTGGAAAAACGGTAAGTGGATGGACGTAGGTGGGGTGGGTGCAGAAACCAAAACACAATGGGTCTTTAAACTTCATCTTAACAGTTCACGATCAGCCCCTTTATTTGCCCCTGGCAACTGGTGGGGTGTGTGATGTATATTGTGATGGGCACACATGCAACTGTCACATCCTTAAAAGATGTAAGTATGATTTTAACTAGTTTAAATTCCAACTACAATTGAAATAAATGAAAAAAAAAACGTTTTGAATATCACTAGCCAAAACAATTTCTGATACCAAGAACTGGCATTTCAACTAGTTAAAACTGAATTTCTTGTATCAAGAATTTGTATTTTAACTAACTGGAATTCAATTTGATATACTGTAAAAATGAAGACGATAGTGTACAACATTTCATGCTACAACCTCATACGAACAAGTA
Source organism: Petrocephalus sullivani (assembly GCA_026780845.1). Taxonomy (NCBI): domain Eukaryota; kingdom Metazoa; phylum Chordata; class Actinopteri; order Osteoglossiformes; family Mormyridae; genus Petrocephalus; species Petrocephalus sullivani. The sequence continues at coordinate 11,180,947 of JAODKM010000039.1, forward strand.
AGACCGGAACCGAAGGCGCCGACCGAGATGCTTTTCTTCGCACTGCCCCCTGGTGGACATAACTTTCGGTCCCCCAGATTTATGTAACTACGCGCGCTAGTTTGAGCAGCAGTACCGCCTGCGTAGCGTAGCCCCCTTCGGTGAATCACACTAATAGTCTTAGCACAAGGTAAGTGCTAGGCCCATGTTTGATGGGCGTCATGTGCAGTTCGTGCTACACCTTGTTTGGCCAGCACTTGTAAAATTTAATCGCGCATTAATCCCTCTTTAGAAACCCTCGCCCACTCCAGCGTTTACCACATGGCGCCTGTGACTTTATGCGAGGAGCTATACGTGTTGCCCTAACCCCCGGAAAAGGAGTGAAGGTGATTAATCGTCTTTGTTGACGCACCACAGCACACAGTGAGCAACAACGGAACGTGTCCTCCGCATTTATCCCATGTGACATCGTGACACAACAGGCGGCAGCTACGTGAGCAGTGCTTGTAAATGTAGCTCGGTTCCCATAAATGCTACTCAATTAACTGAAATGATTTTACAGGTATCGCTTCAGTTTTGCATTAATAAAATGTATTTATGCCGATAAGTTCTGGTCAGCGTACTCGCCAATCGTTTAATAATGAAGACACGTTGAAAATACAATGATGTGGCGACCTAACACCTGAGTTCACGATGAAAGCACAAACACGACGGAACAGTTAAAGTATGGTACCCTATATTATATTAAATTATCGGTCGAGGTTAGGTTCGATTACCATGCAGTGACCAAACAGAATTGTAGGCCTAAAATATGCCACGGGCGAGGCTCGGGTCACTAAATACACCCTTAGTAAACATACTAGTAGTTTATTCTGAATGGTGTGATCCAGCGTTTTACACATATAAATAAAAGTAATGTCGATTGAATTCAATCCAGTCGACATTAGTCCCGGCATTATAAATTATGGAAGTGTTAGACAGCCGAATCAAAAGCCGTACGTGTGGCTTTTTGTTTGGTTGAATTAGACTTAATTGAACTCTAAACAACTTGGGTAACTGAAAAATTCGGAATGCAATGATTGGTGATCCCTCCGTAATACATATGAATTTGTAATACTGGAGCAGACGGCACCGTTTAAGGATGCTGAATTTTATTCTTAATATAATTTGACAATTTAACGATTTATTGACACTTGCCGCTAGATGGAGATGTAGTACCGTGACACCAACATTAGTATTCCTGTATTCAGAAAGCAGTGATTTTTGTGCACTGTAGTAACGTAACCTTTATATCTGCTCCTGTACTGGTACATTGTGGCGTGAGAGTAAGTGTGCCACTTAGTAAGTTGACGGTATGCACAGATTTCTGAGAGTGAGTGAGAAGAATACTTTTATTAATGCTTTGACACACAGTTGCATCCATTCTTCTGCTGCTGCCATGTGAAATTATTGATATGTATTATTCGAAAAGTGTTATTTTCAGAGGGGCCGCTCACCATAAATGATTGAATCTGACTATTCTGATTGATGTAGAGTTGTCATGGGGGAACAAGCATGCCACCTAAATGGTGTGCCCCCTCTGCCGCTGTCTGCGATTTATCTTGAACGTTTCTGTGACCGCCATCTGCAGCCTGGAATTAATGCTCGTTATCCGTCAGGCCTCAGTGTTTCCAGCAGACTGCCTCATATTAAATCAGATCTGAAACAAAGACGGTAAACATGCAGCCTAGTCAGGATTGGCACATTTTCAGAAATTAAGGATTTGACAGTTGCACGGTGGATATTGGGAGTTTATTCTGAGTTCCCTGGGTTTATGAACCAGAAGTTGATGCCTTTATTCTTATTAAACAGTTAGTCAGTTAGTTGGGTGTAATGGGTCTGTAATTACTGACAGCATCTATCTGCCTTTCTCTTGCTATATTTTCTACTCATTGACAGTTTAACCGAAACAGGTTAAGAAGTGACTTCAGTTGACTGTGAAAAGAAGAGCTGACAGACATATTGATCACCCCACAGCGGAAATGCAGGCGTAGTGCTCTGACAAAGCAGAAATATAACTGCAGTTTAACAATGACTCTTTCTAGAATATAATACGTTAAAAATTGTTAAAAACCTTTGATAACTTACATTACTATCTGTTTTCACTGATTTTATGTACGGTTGTGTGTGCTCAGACGTCTTAGCCAGCTGCTTTTGTGGGGTGTTTAATGGTGCATCAGTTATTCCTTTGAAAGTTTGTTACCTATACAGTATACTTATATTTTTACAGTAATACGCTTTTCCTGTTCGCCGTAATTTCTCTCCACCTATCCATCCATATATACGTCAATCCATGCTACTTAGCTGCTTAACCAGAACAGTCACAGTGAGCCTATTCCCAGAAGCACAGGACATGAGACAGTGTAGCATCCTGCATGGTAACCTGCTCCATCCTAGGTGCATCTTTGAGCAACATCAGTTAAATATATGGTTTTCAAGGGTCTAATGTACAGGGGATGAACAAAATATCATAATACCATTTAAATAGGACATCTTCTTTGAAATAATTCATAATTTCAGACCCAGCTTCGAAGCTCCATCGTATTAGGCTGAATGCTACTTAGATGTGTATGTGAGCTATAGAAGTGGCTTGTTGGAAGGACCCTTGACAGTAGTTGCTAAAGACCACAGAAGTATGAAGTCAAATATGACCACAAATCTGAATCGGCATCTCTGGTTCAGTTTTTGAGCATTACAAGGGTAGGATTTATGGCAGGGCTGTCATTTGAAAACCACTTCACCTAGGTCATTGCAAACCTATTCACAACCTGGTTTAAGAAGAACAGAACTGAACATTAGGGAAAAAAGTAATGTGGTTTTTATGAGTCGTCTTGCACACTTGAGTAAAGCCTAAGGATGTCTTCAGCTCTTGTCCGTTAGCATAGGCAGCGATCCCATGGCAGTCATTGGGTCTGCTGATTGCTCTCATTGGGTGATTAACAGCCAAGGAACATGAGGCCATATTGCCAGATGAAGTGCATCCTATGGTGCAAACACTGTTCCCTCGTGATGTTCTTGTATTCCAATATGATAACGCCCCCATAAATACCACTAAGCCAATTTGAGTGTTTTCATGAACACCAGGATCAAGTAACATGCCATTGAAATATCATTGAGCCTGTATAGGAATGTCCTTCATCCCTCAAAGAACTAGAAGCTTTTCTTTTCTTCCCGAAGAATGATCCAGTGTCCCACCGAAGCTATTTTATAGACAAAGCACAAACCCTATTATGAATTTCATATATCAGTATACTGTCAGGTGTTTCTATAATTTTGTCCACCCCTTATGCAATGCAGGCAGTGCTCGGGTTAAGAACGTCCAACTTATGGACAACTCATACTTACGAATGGACTACCATGAAGCCTATTACATAAAAAATTTGGGTTAAATACAGTGATTCGTAATAACGAATGGATGCACTACTTTGTGATGCTCAAGAAAACATTATGTGGGTTTAGCGGTACAGGTTCAAGGTACTGTACTATATTCAGTTACTTTTATTATTACTGTACAATTGTTATTATTTTGCTCTGTATTATTTTTCTGATTTACCTACAAATTCAACTTAAAGACAGACTTAGGGAACAGATCACAATCGTAACCTGGGGACTGCCTATGTACATATATGCTTGGGGACCAGTTTATTACTAGAATGTTTATGCTTTTGGAACCTCTTCAAGGTTAGATGAGAAGCTGTTCTGTACACTCCTGTTGCACTGTGCTGTTATTCTAGCACTTGTCTTCTTTGTGTTAGCTTTGAATCTGGCCCTTCTCCTCTGACCTCTCTAACAAGGTGTGTTGGGCACAGAAACAACATTGGATGTTTTTTGCTCAACACACCATTCTCTTTAAAATCCCAGGAGAGGGTGGCTGTTTTTGAGATGCTCTAACGAACATGTATGACTCCAGAGGTTACACCGCGTTCACTATATCCTAGATCAAGCATCTTGGTCGCTCTAATGATTAATTGTACACTGACCCTTTAGACCCTGTCTGTGTGCTGTATGTATTCAGTTTCAGCCACGCATTTCTCTCTGTGACGGGGCTGGTGGTTTGCCCTAAGAAGCAGGTGTACCTAATAAACTGGCTTCTTAGTCTATATCTGGGTCATTGTCATTTTCATACTAATTTCCATTGTATTTTCATTTTGATTACACTCCTGGGCAACAACATTGCCAAACCAAAAATTGGAACCCGTGACCAGCAAACAGCGGCATGGGTTTTTGAAGTGTATTTTTTTTTTTTGTTCTTGCTAATTATCTGACCAATGATTTGCCGTTAAGACCATTGCAGTTTTGGGTCTGGCCCATTTTTATGCACAGGAGTGCATATTACAATCAATAATTTGTAATGTGTAAAGCTTTTTTACAAAAAGAGGGCAAAAAGCCCTCTGAAGATTTTTCACAACTTTTCTGCTTATTTTATGCTCATGATGGTCATTCCTCCTTGAGCTTTATAATGGGTAACGTTTGTTTTAATGGTGGACTTTCAGCCTGAAAAGGCACACAAATCAAGAGATACGGTATGTTTTGGGGAAAGAGATTCTGGATAAATGGACTTGAGTGGGAAAGTGACTCTTGTTCATCAGGATACACGTACGTGTTTTAATTATGTCCCTGCTGCATAAATTAACTGCACCTTTGTTTGTGTCTAATTTTCCATGTAATTGTCTATAGGCTGCCAGTAATAATGACAGAGGGGGCTTGAAACTGTTTTCTCAGTAAACAACAGCTTTGCATAGAAATGCCACTCAATGCTGTGTAGTCACCATACTAAACAATTACCATCTCTAGCCCCCATGGACCAACAGAAGCAGAATGTTCAGCATCACAATCAACTTTGTATGTTACGTACAGCCTGAGTACAAATCATTAGTTTACATATAATCAGTGTTGCTTCAATAATGTGGTACTAGGGAATTGGACTGGGCAATATGACGATATTATTGGTAATCGACGATATCAGACAAGAAACCCGGTGTCAATATCTGACAGTGCTTGTCCGTTCTTAAGCTCAGTTCTTGATCTTTTTTAGACATGTACATTTACAGAAAAAGGGCTCGACAGGTTAGGAATCTGTGATCAAATCCTCTGGCTAGCATAGTGATATTTCCCTTCGCTCCATTCGCCCAAGGGATTGGCTGACTCTGCTCTTTAATCCTTACCAGTATGTTGCTTTGGACAAATGCTTCAGTTAAATAAGCAAAGGATGCATTCTGAAGCATTGCTGGTAGCATTCCTGTCAGTCTTTGACAGTACCCCATGCTTACTTTCGCTACTCGGTAAGTGACACACCTACACAGCATGCCAGAGCAGAAGCGTATGTGAAAGAGCTGCTTTTGACAGGGCGTATGATGGGGTGCTGGGTAAACGGCGTCAGCCGTGCAGCCCCCACTCACTGAGCGCCCCCGCCCTCCAGGGAAAAGGTGTTTGTTTTTCACGTCAACAAACCGGAGCAGTGTTTGTAATCCTTCCCCAGTGAACCCTCTCCACCGAACTCATCCTCACTGTTTATCCCGTACGCATGTTTTCAGTGTTACTATTGCTAGACACCGTATGTCATACTAAATTTGCCTTTTCTAACATACTAGAAATAAGGCTTTACTGGGAGGACTTGCTTTTGAGAACTACTTGGATGGAAATGATGTAAAACAAAGTTATAGAAGGTGGTGAGTGGGAGATAAGGATTAAAGTAAGCTGATTATTAAATGGAAGGATTAGTAATGAAAGATTAATGCAATGAGTGCTAACGTAGCTAGAAACCAATTGTCTATGAAAAAAGGTTTGTTAGTGGACTTTCATATATGATTACAAGAGATTTTCAAAAGTAGAAATAAAACAGCAGGAGGGTCACTGGGGATGGGAATCGATAAGAAATTAATGATGTCAATGGCATTATCGATTCTTCTTATCCGATTCTTTATCAATTCCCTTATCAATTCCTGATCAGAGTAGAATAAATAAGTATTAATTTATCACCGATTATAATTTTGTGGACATGCAGTTAGACTTGGTTAGCTACATATTTATATAATAAAAACAGTAGTCCTACGCAGTCTTCAGCACAAAAAGCAGCTGTTTTATTAGCTGTCAGAACTGAATCTCGTCCTCCGCATTAAACTTTGCTGCCTGGACCGTGAGTGTGAATGGGGTTTGTCTTTCCGGAGCTGCCTTAGAGGAGCTATTGTTGTCACCCTGTCTGTCATCTTCTAAAATGGATGAAATAAATGTACAACATAATTCGCTTACATTTCAGAAAATTTGTGCATGTAGGTTAAGGCGCTGTAGCATAAAGTTACCCGCGATTATGGAGACCACGGAGCTTGCACTCGGAGGAGTGGCGAACACATGGCAATCTTTAAATGCAATGCCATGCTTACACCATAAATGCTTCAGCATATTTGCTAGTCTTATCACTCTTAGAGGTGACAACGGCTTTGCATTGATTGCACACTGCACAATGGTCGTCCTTCGTAAAATGCAGCCATGCCCTGGAACGCTTCCTGTGCTCCATTATGTGGATTCATTTTACGTGACGCAAAAAGTCCAGAAAAATCGTCAGAGGAATCGGAGTCGTACGATTCTGTTTTTTCGCAGCAATAAGAACCGGTTCTAAATCGGAACCGTTTATCGATTCCCATCCCTAAGGGTCACAACAGGATTCTACTGACTTCTTTGTACGATGACATAACAACTAACATCATTAATCATTAACTGCCGGCTGCAATAATGCACCTACCGGCTTCAGGATAAAGCCACCTGTGCTGTGACAGCGTCACACACCCCTGTGGGACTGTCTGCTTGTAGTATCTTGTTAACACTTATGCAACAAGTATGTGACAGATTTTCATAATTACTACATAAATAGAAACTAAATTTGCTGTATCTCCTAAATGATTCTAAATGTGCGGTTTGATTTGGCTAAGTACACTAGAATTGAGTGTTCGTATATAATGACTGTGTGCTAGAGAAGCAAATAGCAGTGATAATATGGCAACATGGTGAACTCCTGCGTGTGATCGTGTGTGTGTGTGTGTGTGTGTGGTAGGGGTTGACCGATTATTGGGGGCTGATATTAGGCATTTTGCCGATTTATTGGTATCGACATTTTATTCTAACGCTCACCGATGTTAATTAGTAATTGCACGGCACGCCACTGCAGCTCCGCTGCCATCTCTTCCTCTGTGCTCTTTGCTTTCATCCCGCGGCTTCATTTAATGTCCCGCCCACAACAACCTCTGATTGGCTATGTCACACGAGAGTAATTGCCAATCAATGCTGAAGTCTTCCCGTCACTCACACCACACTCACACACGAGGGCAGCGTGAACCCCCAAGGAGGAGAAGAGGAGAGTGGAGTTTTAGCTAAGGGTGGGCTGTTGCTCAGACTGGAAGGTAAAGCAGCTGATGTTTCCCCAAGTTACAGTCCTACACACTGAAGTTACAAAACACCACAGAGCTCCTGTGAGATATTTCCATAATGAAAGGCCTGCCCGCTTTGCCAGCTACACGACTGAAAATGTCAGAATAATGACCCTTGTTGTGGTGATAACGTGATCCTACAGCAGTGTCATGCATTCACAAAAAAAAAACAACAACATCCGAGCGTGTTTATCTAAAGTGTATCTCATTAATTCAGAAAACAGACCAGACTCTATATATTCAAATTCTCATTACAGATCTATGCAGAAAAAGCACATAAAAGTAAATGCATAGTGGTTTCAAATATCAGTTATTGGCCCGATAATAATCAGTATCGATATAAGCCCATAAAAACCAATGTTTGTTGACCTCTAGTATGTGGGCATGTATATATTACAATGTGGAGACCAAATGTCCCCAGAATGTGATAAACACCATATTTTGACCTTGTGCAGATATTTTCAGTCCCCACAAGGGGAAGCTCAATTTTATTAAATTGTGAATGCAATCAAAAAACTAAAAATGCCAAACATCTTTTATTTTGGTTACTTACTTATGTTTAACATTAGGGCTGGGTATGGGTTAAAGCTGTCATAACTCGGATTAGAGTTATGCCCATAGGAATTTAATGAGATCCCCCCCAAAAGATATAGATATTGTGTGTGTGTGTGTGGAAAGAGTTCATTGATGATCATGTGTAGAAGGATGATCCCAATGATGAGAGGGTTTTCCACCGCAGTCTGAAGACATGCTGCCAAATTGACGTCTCTTACTTCCCCAAAGCGTTTGATTGTGGGTGTGTGTATGTAAGTCAGGGGTGGATGATGTTTTTTTTTTATGGGGGCAGCATAGTGTTCACAGTTGGCAGTACCAATAAGGCTCCTTTTTTCTTGTATGTAAATTATATATGTAAATTCTGCTCTCCTTATTTTTGTAGGAAATGATCACCCTGCCATATCAGCATGGCTCCTTCTCAACTGATTTGAGCATTTTGAAAACACACACAGCTTAGTTAGCAGGCTAACTACCAAAGTAGTCTACTAAAAATCACCTAACTGAAAATTTGACAAATGATCAAACTGAAAACTCAATGATGATGATTTTATTTAAAAGCCCATGGCGAAAGATGCCATACTGTAGGTAATAGATTAAGTGTCACTCTGTATTGCAAGGAAATGCTTCTGTGCCCTGCAGGCAACAGAATGAATGAATACCGTGAGCCAGCACTGCCGACAGCATTTAACTTCTAAGTACATGTATCTCGCCAGTACTTTGTCAGACATTCCAAACACACGTTTCCTTAAATCTGACCCATTATGACACATTTGAAGTCATATCTATTATAGTTTTTTATTACGATACCAAAATTTCAAACTTTGATACAATTCCAAGAACAGTATATAATGTAAAGTAGTAAAAATTGCTTGTTGCAATTTAATTTGCAGTTAAAACTTTACAGTCATCAGTATATCTAATGTAAATTTTGCATTGTATTGTCAGTCAAAGCATAATAAGTACAGTAGTAGCCACTGTAATTGTGCTGTAATCACTTTCAGAGATATTTACAAGCAGTGAATAAACACTATTAAAAATTTGATGAAACTTTATATCAGTGTCTCCCAACCGGACAGTCCACGTTTTTGCTTTCTCTCAGCTCCCAGCACCCTATACCAGGTATTCAGTATTCCTGATTGGCTAGGAACTGGGAGGGAGCAAAAACGTGGACTGTCTGGGGTTCCCTGAGGATTGGGTTGGGAAACACTGCTTTATATTATTATCGCAATGCATACATTACTTCACTATGTATTTGGATTCTGGACTAGCTTACCGAGGACACATTTTTCTGTTCATGGCATGCCAAATGCCCTCATCTCAGATAATCCTAGATTGTATACAGGTCAGTGATTCAAGGACTTTGTTAAACAGTGGGACTTCATCCATGTCACTTGCAGCCCAGAGTACCCCCAGTCAAATGGACTGGTGTGGAGAGCCATCCGCAGTGGCAAGCAACTTATGGAAAAACTCACAGAGATGGAACTGACGTATTCCTCCATCTCTTGAACATTAGAACCATTTTACATGATCCAAAATCATGTTCCCCTGCCCAGTGTATGATGTCACGACAGAAATGCTCAACCCTTTCTTGTTGTTAGTTCCATAATGCTGGAGCCAGTACCCAAAAAATGTCCAGAAAATCAATCTCCACTCAAATGCGTCACTGTGAATTCATTCAGTTGTCCACTACAGCCACTAGCTGAAGGACAAGTAATTAGAATCCAGACCGGAATCCAGGCACAGTAATGGAGGTAAGAAAGGAGCCACATTCCTACATCATCTAGTCAGTCAGGAAACTATACAGGAGGAATCATCGCCACATCCTTCCTGTTGCCGAGCAACCCCCACCACAGTTCAACTCAGAAGAGCCAAACTCCCAGAACACCAGCCCACCTGTTCCAGACACTGATCTCCCTGTACCACAGAACCTACACCCAAGTCTCCAATCCAGTTTATTTGTAAAGCACATTTAAAAACAACCAAAGAGATGCACAGTCAATAAAAGTACTATGAAATTTATAAAAACACAGACATTAAAAAACATAAAAACATCAGAATAAAATAAATAAAAAATTTGAGATAGAAATATAATAACTCACACAGCAGTAAAAGCCAGGGAAAACAAGTGTGAGTTTAAAAGAGACAAAACGGGAAGAGATGGAGCTTGTCTAATGTTTAAAGGCATCTCATTCCACGGTTTTGGAGTCACCACGGCAAAAGCCCAATCTCCTCTGAGCTTCAGCCATGTTCTTGGGATGACCAAGGTCAGGTGATCAGCAGACCTTAGAGGCCGTGTTGGAACATATGGCTGAAGCAAGTCAGAGAGGTAGGGTGGAGCAAGGGTATTTTATACACTAAAATAAGAATTTTAAAATCAATTCTGTAGTGCACAGGGAGCCAATGAAGGACAGAACCGGTGAAATGTTCTCACGACTGTGTCTTCCAGTTAATAGGTGAGCAGCAGCATTCTGGACAAGCTGAAGACGTGAAAGGGAAGCCTGGCTTACCCCAACATAAAGGGCATTGCAGTAGTCCAGACGAGTTGTAATAAAAGTATGAATAATTCTTACAAAATTTTGTCTGTTCAAAACGCTTTATCTTAGCTATCTGCCTCAGCTGAAAGAAACTTTTTTGTACAGCAGAATTGATCTGATTGTTGAGTTTAAGTTCACAGTCCATCTTAACTCCAAATTAGTATATGGGGTTCCAAGGAACCAAGATGAGAAGTGGGAAAATCGGAGGTACCACTAGGACCAAACAAAATAACTTCAGTGTTCTTTTCATTAAAACTCAAAAAGTTTATTGACATCCATGCTTTGATGTCATCAAGACATTCCAGCAGTGGTTGGATGGAGTATGAGTTTTGTTTTAGTGGTACATAAAATCTGACATTGCATTGGAAGGAGATCCCATGTTTCCTCAAAAGAGAGCCCAAAGAAAGCAAATAGAGTGAGAAAAGGAGAGGTCCCAGGATCGAACCTTGCGGCACCCCACAAGAGAGAGGGATCACAGAGGATACATTTTCACATGATTCTGACACAGAAACTTCTGTCACTCAGGTAGGAATGAAACCAGTCTAGAGCCGCACCTTTAATGCCCACCCAGTGCTCCAGATGAGAAATAAGAATACTGTGGTCAACAGTATCAAAGGCAGCAGTCAAATCTGAAAGCACGAGGGTGACAAAATTACCAGAATCATTATTTAAAACTCTCATACAATAAAATAAAAAGTCTCTTGATGGGACAACCTGCCCATTCAGTAGATTCAGGCAGCCAGGTGACTTCACTTTAATGCTGCGTAACGTTGCTGAGCTGTAGTACTGATCCAATCATTGGCTCTTAAGTACTTGCTAATTTAAATTTAAACTGTGACTGTTTATTTTTGTTTTTTTTTTGGCCAGGCAGTGTAGCTGACCTAACCAGTCAGGGGCAAAGATGGGGATTTAGTGGTGCTGTTGTGCTTTTATGGATCCATTGGTGCTGTAAGACATGCAGACATAAGCAGGCATTCTTATAGTTTTCATGACCCATGGTTACATGGATAATATGACCGTAAAGTGCAAGTGTTTGTAGTCTGCATATCCCTTTATATGAAGTGTTCAGAGTACGTTGCACTCCCCAGCCACAGTAAAACAGGCTGTTATTCCAGACAGGTGCCTGGGGGACACTACTGTGTGCTTGTGAAAAGTTTAAAGGGTTGTAGAAGCCGTCTCCATGGTCTACCGTGGTGGTGGCAGCATCTCGGTACTCAAATGTTGCTCCTAGGCAGGGTATGGAAAGCTCGTAAGACTGAAAGAAACTGTAAGATAAAGTAAAATCAAATAGTATATTTTATGTAAGAATTTGAGTATAACCGGTTAGATCAGTAAAGCCACATTGTCATACAGATATTCCAAAAATGTGTGCAGAATGGATGTGGGTGGATTTTCTGTTGTTTGTTTCAGTTAATTTTTGTAAATGTTCATACTATTTTGGGATGTTGAGAATGACCTGTATTATGAGTGTTTACAAAAATACAATTATGGTTGCAAGGTTGACATGTCTTATTTTTGTGAGAAAATTCAACATGCATTACAGCTAATGTAAAATAAGTACTATATTGATATATTATTTTTGCCCTGTTTTTAATTGTAATAGTATGTTTATTTTAACATGTATGCATGTCTATTTATAGAAAAGGCAGTGATACCTTTGAATACTGGAGTTTGATTGTGAATTATTAAATAGGCCTGACAGCAACACAGAGAGCCTTACCATGACAAGACTGACCCCCATAGGGAGTGTTCACAGTGGGCTAATATACTTGCCATCTCTTGTTAATGTCAGAGCCATTGAGAATGGAAGTTGGTTATATAGCAGGAAGCCAGCCAAAAATCTGGCAGATTTGCCACATTTCTCCTTAGGAACCATCTGCTGTTATCAACATATACAAGGTTTGTGGTTTTCAATACCATGATAAATAAAGACCTTTATATATAAGGCCTGTTATTTGAGATGTGAGGTGTCTGCTTTGGTTTGTTAAATCAGTGCAAAATCTACAGTAACCTCCCTGCCCCATCTCAAACCCAAAGAAATGGAGTAGTCCAAAGCCATGCTATCCCCTGGGTTATTTGTATTTTTTTCCATTCCCTCATAGAAAGGTTAAATATGTCATTTTAAGTCTGTAAATCTTTGTTGCTTGTATTATTTCTCTTAAAATAGGTAATGGAGAAATAGCACAAAAATAGTGCAGATCTCACGAAACTACATAATATCAAAAGTCAGCCATAATATTTCTATGGAATAGCAATTCCAGACTCCAGCTATGGTTTGATTATGACTTTAGGTACTCTGTTTTGTAATGACTTTTGGGCTTTCTTTGCAAATAAAGCCCTCATTTTCTTGTGCTTTCTAATAACAACCTTATGTTGCATTTAGTTCCCGGAATGCAAAAATGTGATTTTTTTTGGTTAGTGTGGCTAATCTTTGATATCTGCATTTATATTTTAAACTAAAATTTTTAAGAGTGAATGTGCAAAATATGTATTGTGTATGAACTGACCTGATGGATGATCTGCTATATAAGATGATCCACTTTAAACCTGCATCTGATCATATTAAATTCTTATATTGACATGCATGATTTGTTGAACAGTGCTGAGGTAACAGATAACTTGGTTTTATCAAATCTGCTTACAGCATTTGAGCATCAGCACCTGTTCACCCATACAAACTAACAGCAACAACAATATCATTCATATGTTACTTGTGCTCCCTACTTTGATGTGAAATTAGGATATCCCATACGATAAATTGTGTCATTTGCTGCTCTGCATGTTATGATATAATCAGAAAAATATAGGTCTATTTGATCTGGCTGGGCCAGCAGGTGATGAATTATAGATTTTCTGTAACTAAGAAATGGCATGGATCAAGTTCATAGTCAATCGGCTGAGCAGCTGGCTACCCGGTGAGCCGCACACCGTGATCCCCTCCACTGTGGTGCAAAAAGCACTTATCATCTGCCATCAATTGCATTTTTCCTGCCATTATCTCATTACTGCAGACTGTATCCAAGTGATATTATCCATAATATATGTGGACGACAAATCATTACCATTTCATTCTTTTCTAAATTCAGATAAGGATGTATACTCAGAATAATTTTAACTTTGAATGCTAATAATATATTTAACTTGTATGCTGGTGACAATATCATTCACACTGCTTTTGGCCTCTCAAAAGCAAACCAGGCTGTTATGAGTCGTTCCATTTTAATTCAACACATTTTTTGCATCATTTTTAATTTAGATGAAATTTGGTACTGTATGTGAATTATGCACAAATTCCAAAGCTCAGAAACAAAATGAAATTTTTATAAAAAAAAAAAATAATAATAAAATACAACTTTCCTTTGAGAGATTGTGGCTTTTCTACCTGGTGGGGTACCAAAATAATGACAACTTCAGTTTTCTTATTATCTGTTGCTTTTCTTTTTTTACTATGACAGCTACATGTCGCCACAGCTGTTCATTGGGGAGCTCAAAGAATACATTTTCTTGGTAAGGCCTAAGTTCCTTTTTTTCAAGGTCAAATTTAATCTCATAAACTGCATTTTTACTGCTTTTGGTCATTAAAATACAGTGAACGACCTGGAGTAACAAGTCAGGATTTTAATGAAATACACATGTATGTTAGTGCTTGTATATAAAACACTGACCTGTTACTTGGTCTCCTTCTTTAGATAAACACTCCAACATGTACACAGTATTTTAAAAATGCCATTTTTGAGCCCCAAAAAAGATATCTGGGGGAGAGTTTAAAAAAAATCACTTAATTGAGAAGAAAGTATACTGTCAGATAACCCTGAACCCGACAAGTTATCTAGCTAACCAGTAAATCTTGTTTCATCCTACAGGCCCATGGTTTATCAAAATAGTTTTATACAAAAAAGTATCATTTCTGTCAGCAGTACAAATCGGCATATGCTGATTTAAAATGGAATGAACCCTATGTGAATTCCATTGTAAATACGTGTTCATTAAAATAATGCTGTTTAATTTCAAATGGAATCCCTTCCAGATTCTCCCTTTCCCTGTGCTGTGTGACCCAGTGTTCAAAAAAGGGATGAATGGATTTTACATGAAAAAAAGTTTACTTTAAAGTAAATTTTTATGTAAATTCAATTTCATTCTCTGTCTTACACTTCACTTGATTAAGTATCTTTTATGAATTCACTTTTCTGTATCAGTTATGCACATTATAAAGAGTACTAACAAAGAACATAGTAGCATGACCTGCTTGAGTTGATTGCATTCCATTTTGAGGTCGTGTCTCCTAAACAAATTTGAATTTGGTGATTATGCTTGTATACTGCCGAGGTTGTGATACTTAATCTTTTCATCGCTGACCTCTGGTAAGGCTTTTTTTTCTGATCTAGCTTTCCCAAAGCAGTAGGGTAGTTACTGTAACATGGCAGTGTAATTCTACTACCCTCACGCTGTAGCTTTGTCTTTGAGATAGAAGAAGGAGGTAAGACCTTGCTGGGGCTTCTGGTGGTTAAACGTCAGGTACAGGTTCCCAAAGTGTGTCCAGCTTTACCCTGTTTTAATGATTATGAAAAAGCATTGATGGTTCCCCTGTATAGTCGCGAAAAACAGTTTCATTTTAGCCTAGCTTGGGGATGTTACAAAGCCTATGGGAAGATAATATGTGTCATTACCACATTGTGACCAATAAGAACCATGCTGCTATAATTCTGTCTAGACATTGTCCCCATTTTGCTATTTGTAAAAAATGAATTATTGTATCATGTATTATTATAGTTATACATCTTGTTTTAGAATGTATGTTATATCATTTTCTAAAGACATTCTTTTATGTGTAAGAATCATTTATACAATTGTACTATTTTCAGGAAAAGTTAATATGGATTTCTGCTTGGCTAGTAATATGTGATCTCATTTTAGGAATCATTTGTTCAGAAAATTGACAATTCCAATGGATTCATAAGCTTTTTCTTGCAACTGTAAATAAGACCCATGCCTCCATATTACAGTTTTATATTGTTATATTATATTATTTAATTTGATTTTCTATCCAAATAATTAATTACATTATATAATTATATATTATATAACAATTATTTAAGGAATGAAGTGGTTAGGGGGGTATTTTCTTTAATTTCTACTTGAAATCTACATAAGCTACATCAGTAAGGGCTTCACTGTTTTTCTTGACCTAATACAGTGTTGGTATCTTGTACATTATCAGTCTTTATGATTGTGGCTCTACCTGATTGGAAGGACCTTCGGTAGGTTTGCCTAAGGAGTCGATGGGTGCAGATCATGGAAAGAGCGAAAAGCACAAGAAGCTGTTTTAGCATTAATTTCTGTAGGATATCACAAATTCAGTTCTAACTAGTTAGAATGGAAATTCCTTATCAGAAATTCAACTGTTATAATTCCAGTCTTGATATCAGAAATTCTATTTTAGCTAGTAGCTAGTGAAATTTGAATTAAAACACCAATTTCTGATATCAAACAGTTGCAGCTAGTTATAATTTTAATTGAATTGGTTACTGTCTGTTACAACTGAATTCATGATATCAGAGATTGGATTTAGTTAAAATTTTATTTCTGATATTAGCAATTCACATTTTAACTAGTGAAAACTGAATTTCACATATCAGAAACTGGATTTTTAACTAGTTAAAATTGAATTATAACTAGTTACAATTGATTTTCTGATGTCAGAAATTGGCATTTTAAGTAGTTAAAATTATACAGAGCATTGTGTCATGACCTGTGCCGGGTGCGGAGCTGGGAAGCACAATCGGGAATCCAAAGGCTGAGGATCGTAAAGGATTTATTAGATACGAGCAGGGAACAGCACAGAACAGCGTAACAACGTCAATGACCGGACTGGGGACTGAAATACATAGGACTAATGACATGAACGAGAAACAGCTGGTAAGCACAGGGATTCCACACGAGGTTAACGAGGGGGGCGTTGCACACAGGAGGATCGGACAGGCAGGACATGACACGTTGGTATTTTAACTAGTTAAAATTTAATTTCCAGTATCAAAAATATGAATTTAACTAGTTACAAATCCAGTTTCTGATATGAGAAATATACATTATAACCAATGACAGTTGAATTTCTGATATCAAGAATTTGCATTATAGCTAATTAGAATTGAATTTGTGATATCCTCTAGAAATGAATAAAGCTAAAACAGCTTGTCATAGAAAAGTGCTGTATAGACAACTGTGTTTAATTGTCTATGCTGCAACTCTGATGTGGCAGAATTTAAAGCACCATTTTGCATTCAGAAACAAAAAGTAAATTGTGAAAATAAAAATGTAACATGAGCTTTATTATTATATACATAAGCAGGGCTGACTAGCTATAGGCAGAACAGGCAGGTGTCCAGGGCCCCTGAGTTACCTGTGCTGTGGAGTGATATGGTAATCAGTTTTCTTGGTAGGGGGGTGTCCCAAGTAAAGCTTTGCTTAGGGGCCCTGAAAAGGTAGATAGATACATATACTAGAGCAATTGCACAGAGTCTACCACTGGAAACAGGGTTAATTGAAGCATGGCAATATTTTATCAGTATATGGATTACAAGTGGATTGCATTTTGACATTTTTCTGGTGTGGTGATGAAAGAATTCTGTTGCCATTTTACTGAAATAGAGTTGTTTACGTGAAATGGTGATCAGGGCCAAAGCAGCTCAAAACCGTCAAATCAGGTTTTGAAAGCAGCATGAGTCTGGAACGCTGCCTCTGTTACGTATCCTTATCAATGTGCCTAGACTGTGGGACTGAAGATTATTACTTGAATTTTTCATGATTTAGGTATGCATAGAAGTGACACTGGTGATGCTATTTCCCAACTTGCTATTTCAAAAATACCGTACTCTGAATACTGATGCAAACTGAAATGCCAGCATCTGGCTTATAATGCCGTCCTTAAGAACCTCGTTCGTTCTTCAGGTTTTATGTCTTTTCTTGTCATTTCAATTTCAGATTATTTTTGTATTCACCTAACGTTCACGTTTAGTGAGTAACTTGTTGAGCATTCAGTACAGAGGTATTTGTGATATTACGGGCAGTTTTATGGACTGTAGTGCCATGTACCTAGGTGCAGAGGGTTTAATATCAATTTTTGGCTGAAGACGTGGAATGTCCTAAAGTACGAGACTTTAAATAGCTCAACATGTGTCGCTGTCTCCAATAAAACTAAAAGTGAGAGACGCCGTGTTAATGACATAACTGTCATTGATGAAGGGCTTTATGCAAGGAAAGACAGAGCCTGTAAAAAGTTATTAATGTTTAATACATGATGCCCGCCTGTCAGGTGTACTTGCCTTTTGAAGGCAGCATGGCGCAGTGTCAACAGTTCATCCCTTTCGATTCCCCCCCCCTCTATCGCATGACAAGCCGTAAGACAAGGCAAATTGAATTGCTAAGCTTTTCCACATCTGTGGAGAATGACGAGCAGGCTGTGTAAGCGGAAAAGACTGGGCAGAAGGGGTTGAGGGGAAGATGGAGAGAGAATGAGGGCGCGAGAGGAAGAGAGCGTTTGCCATGCCGCTGTAACTAGACAACACACAGATCCCCCCGGCCTGACGTCACTGGACAGACGTGAGCACCCGCTGCCCTGAGCCACCGGGACGCTCGCTCGGCAGGCGTTCAGCCTCTTCATTTATTTATGCCAGCGAGCCGGCTAAATTAGTGCTTGTTAACCTCCAACTGTTTGTTTTATTTTATTTGACATCATTATCCCCTATCGGGTTTTACAACCTAACCTAGCAACTCACACTGAGGAGGACTTGGGCACATACCCAGATGCAACTGAAACCTTCCCTCAAGCCCCCCTGAACTAGTTAGCAAATACGCCAGGTGCTTGTTGTGTATTTTTTTTTTTCCCCTGGTGACAAAATCTCTGTGTGCTGTCCGACACAGGGATTGCGGCTCCGTCTGTTTCTCAGGCTTGGAGCCATTTTTGGGTTCCACTGGACTAAAATCACTCGACTGAGGAAAAAGGACTCGTTTGATTTTGTTATGGGTAATATCATCATCATCATCATCATCACCATCATTATCATCATCATCAGCAGCAGCAGCTCAGGGTGTTAATTAGGTTTTATAAGGGCTTGCAAGCCACATGAGGAGTCCTAGCCCCAGCATGCAGTCATGACACTGGAGAAATTATTGAACCAAAGTGCATCCTATTTTAACTTTCGCGGGCAACTTGCCGTCGGTTGCTGAAGTGGTTTAGAGAACTTATGATTTCTGTGACGAGACACTGGAATACACACAAGGAACAGACCTCTTTTCTGTGTTGTCGTTAATCCTGAAAGCTTCTATAGACTCTTTTCAGTCAGCTGTAGGAGGGGTCTTGTAAAGCTCTGAACATTAAAGAAGAGGAAGGAAACTTCAGCAGAAACAAAGACTCAGTCTGGTAAGAAAATTGACTTTCTTAATTTATATTATCCTTCCCAGTCAGGATGTATGAAAGAAATATATTTCCTAAACAATTTGATGTGTCAGTGTTCTGCATATAATAGTTTTCTTTTAAAAACCTCAGAGGTCATTAAATAGTTTGCTTGTCCAGCCTTTTATTTGTAGTGTTTTAAATAAATAATATCAATCACTCTCCAACCATCTGTTTGTGGTTTGGCAACTATAGTGTCTGAAGGGATTCATCACCATATGGTATGTTAATATAAATGATTCAGAAACTTAGAGAAGTGGAGAAGCAAACGTGGAATGGGACCACTCAACAGGTCTTTCTTTGTGTAACACACACAGCCACCAAAGGAAATCGTAAGAGGTTCACTTTGCCTCTGATACTGTACCAACTGACCAGGGGTAAGTGTCACAGCCCCCAAGGACATATCTTCTTACAATTGCATATTCTTCTCCTGTACAGCAGGGAGTGTTTGAGCCACTGGCACTGGTTGTGCTGCAGATGTATTTGTGAATGTGAACGTGTGCAATTTATGATCTTGGCAAACTTCTTCACTGGGATTTTATTGTTCTGCCTTGGAGTCATGATTTCATTACAGACTATAGTGCTACAGGGACGTCAGAGCTGCTCTGAAATAGCATAAAACTGTAAAAACACGATGAAGAATAATAGTTTTCTTTCAGAATATATTTATTACCTGTTTGAATTATAATATCCAGTGTATTTATTTGGAAAAATTACATTTTCTATAAAAATAATTAAAGTCCAGAATTGTTTATGACACAAACACAAATATAATTTTGTTAATTTGGCTAATTTCAATTTAAAAGACACTCTTTAAATAGCTCCTAAGTTGAACTACCAGCTTAAAGTGTTTTTTTTATAATAGGACAATATTTCTTCATGAGACAAAACCTTTATCTTTGAAAGTAAACATATCTTATCACACTTGCCTTCCTATACCTCACCTAAAATACATAGAGGAATAAATATGCTTTAGGTGAGGAGTACTTGTAGGAAGTAAAATGTTGGCTTATTTGATCATAACCATAACCATTATGAAGGAGACATCAAATTTTGGATTCCATGGAAAGTTTGCACTATTATTCTTCTGTTGTGGATTCCCAAGAGAGAATTTCTGTGTGGACACTGTAATCTTTTTACATATCATTAATATAAAGGACTAGACGCAATGATTTTGACATAGTAATAATATGATGCAGATATCAAGAGCACTAAACATTCCTTCTGAAATCCAAGGAATAGACGCACACAAGGTCTTTCACCACGCACCATGAATAATTGATATGACTGCCTGCTTAAAAATGCATCCACAACCTTTTTATCATTCAATAAAAGGAAGTGCAAATTAGTGTTGCTGTTCAAAAAAAAGATGGAAGGTAATTACCAGCTAGTAAATAGACATGACTGCTAAGCCTTGCCACAAAAGATGTTCATTCAACCGTCCTTAATACGTTTTCAAAGGTCATCACTTTCTTCTGTTTTCTTCCAGCCCAAATGATGGTTAAGACTGACTTGCTGGTGTTACCCCAGTTTTTTGTTTTCTGTGAAGACGTAACACCTCACAGAAGAACAGAAAGTTCTCAGACAGTTCCTTTTGGGTTATGGTTTTTTTAAGGGAATGTAACACACAAACTTCAAGGCACTTCTGATGAAACATAAATTCTACAGAAATCCAGGCTGCGAAGACTTTGCAGGGGAGTGAAAGCAAACATTTATTAGCCTGCTTCGGGCATCACTATAGGCCAGTTCTAACTTATCAGCTATTTCTGTTGCTTAGGTTTTAAAGTGCATTATAAAAGGAACATAATTGTGCTGTATTTAGTTACCAGTGTTTGTCATATTAATAATGTGAAGGCAACTCAGCTATTAAAGGCTCTGTCAGCTGCTGCAGAATAAATAAAAGAACCCCATTTTTAGATCATAATCTATAAGCTGATGCAAGCCGTTATAAAGAATGAGTTATGTGTCTAAACCACTGCAGTTTGGCTGAAATGTAACATGAAAGTTGTGTGGGGAAAAATGTAGAAGTACAAAAGAGACTGTGACTTTATATTTTGGAATGAAAGTGAAGTATGTTTACACTTACGTTCTCCTTAATGGAGTATTCATGAGGGAGTCATCAGATGAAGGCATCCCCCAGCTGCTCGACAGTTACCCGACTTGGCAACTTTCTCATAAGTACTCTGCTCTTCCTGTGTAGCCTTGACTCATAAATCACTAATTGCAAATGTGATTTTAATTCCTGGGGATGGAAAATGGAATGAAATTTCTTTTCTAGTTTTTTATTTATTTTTTATTTTTTTTTATCAATGAGCCAGGCACATAGCTTTATATATTTTTTCTTATTCTATAGCTGAAATAATGTTAAATTAGAAACACTCTTTTGACAGTTGTTATATATTGACTATTGTTTTCATTGTATTAAACTGCATCGGGGGTGGAAAAACTAATGTATTTAAAATGATCAGCTTAATAAAACTGAAAAAGCATGTCATTGGCCAGGTATTTTGAAGTAGTCTACGTAGGGCTGTTATTTTTAACAAATAACTTCCAGTATAAATGTTATTTTGCAGCTCTCTGACAGGTATGACTTGAAGCTGCATCCTTGTTTTACAGTTTGACCAACAGCATAGAAAGCTACGCAATATCGTGCTCAAAATATTTATCCTTACAAATCAAATGCAACCAGTTAAGCTTAACATATTTGGTATGCCAGGCAAAAAGAGAAAAGAACATTACACTGAAACAAATGCATCTGAAAGACATGACTGACTTCACTTATTTATCAATACACAGAAAACACAGGGAAAGAAAAATGGGGTTACTTCCTATCCATGAAATTTAGTTCTCTAAGGAGCGACCTCAGGCAAATGTTTTTCTAGGTTGGATACACAACTCTTTGAATAATGTATCACTGTGGCTTACACAGACTTTGAAAATTTCTTCTGAATTTTTCATCATTTGTCTTTACAAATCAGACTTCATTGAAATGTGATTTTCCCTATAAATGTCTACATATGTCCTCTGTGTTATTTATAAGGTAAAGTAGTTTTTGATATGTTGAACCTATAGGTGTGCTGTTCTTTCTGGAGGTCATAGTGAAACCGTTATGTGAATCTAGCTGTGGATAAAGCCTTCTGATTGACAGCTGATTGAAAAGGCTACTATGCTAACCGTATCTACCATGTTAACATCCTAATATTTTCTTTCCACTATTCAGCTGTTACCTTCTATTTAAATGTGTGTAAGTGGTCCCCTGTTTGAGTGAAGTGTAGCTTCAGTAATGTGGACACAATGTTAATGCTGCAGCATGTTTACTAACTAGGAAAGATGACAAAGATTATGTCTTTGACAAACTTGCCATCATAACATTCTCTGTACGCTGTAATAACCGGAGCCACATCATCTCGTCTCACTATATATATGTACATAGCTGAGATGACAATATAGTTTACTTTGACTTTTGACTTAGAACATATAATAGCCCAGCAACTAAAGCATTATAAATTCAAAATTAATAACTGGTTAACATTTGTTTATTTGAAAACTGATAGGGCTGTCGCTACCAGTTACATTAATAATCGAGCGATCTGCCGATTAATTTGTCGATTATTCATTTATACATAATATACTTTTATATGCAATGCAAAGCAATACAATACAATACATTGCATGAACCTACCTGACGGGACACCAATTGCAGGGTGCACACTCATTCACACAGACCATATGTAAATTTACACACTTCTAGCTTAAGCTATTTTTTTAGATCGTGGGAGGAAACCCCTCATAAACCCATGGACACAAGGCGTGAATATGCATGCCGTCCTATGCATTCAGGATGTACGATATCAATATCGCATGTTATGCCCATGCAAAGAATTTGTAGTCAGCTGGGTTGAGACCATCAATAAGTTGCGCCAAAACATTTTTTGCTGTGACAGGAAACAAAACTTAGCAATGCTTTGTAATCCTAATTGTGGTTCCTTTTCAATTATAGCTAATATATGCTTTTGCATGAATCCTGCATGCACTCTCTGTGCCATTCTTAATCCTTCTTATCCTTACTGTTTGACTCAGACTGTTTGTGAGAAATGTCAGAAGAGTGACTGAGCAGAAACGCGAACAAGAACTGGCTACCAAAAGGCATTCGTCTTCAGCTGTGTGGGGATATTTTGGATTTCATAGATATTCAGTATAAGCAAGTGATTTGTCGGCACTGCTTTCTGTCTGTTGCAACAACTCGTGGTAACACCATCAACCTATTTCACAAACACTGTTCTATTTGACTGTAGGCCTAGTTCATTTTCAGCTCCTAAATATTGTAGAAACTTAAAATATCGTTTTCAAGTATTGTTCAGCCCTTCTCAAAATACACAGTACATTCACACACAAAAAGTTTGGATGTTATATACCGCATTTTGTTAAGATACGGGAAGCATAGTAAGTAAATTGGGCAAAATAAAGTCAAAGACGGGCTAGGCTACTGCGCAAGGCACATCTACTGGACATCTTTGCCTAACCTCGCATTATTGGGTTATTTTAAGACTATTAAACGTATTTCAGCTGCATTGCTATTGTAGTACTTAAGTTCTGCTTTGCAATAGTTGCAGGCGACTGCAGTTTCACTCATTTCAAATGGGAAGTGTTACATCACAACCAAGGCTTTCGCTCGCTTTTTATGATCCATCTGCCTTCTGCCATATTGTTCAGTAGGTGAGAAGGCAAATTTTAATCGATGCCTTTGTGATGGTTCTAGAAATCCCTGCTGAAATCAAACAAAACTGTATTGCCGAAATACATTTTTAGTACCCTTTTTGTAGTTCAGAATTGTAGTTCTCCTTTGTTCATTTTAGAGTTTGTATGCATTTTGATGTTTTGATGTACCCTAAAATATTACTGGGAATAAAAAATTAAATTATTTCAATTGCAGAATTTCTCTCCACTGTTATTTATCGTCAACATTTTCCCCCATACCAGTGTTCACGAACTTACTCCCCAGCTCAATGGACGCCGCATGAGGACGCCCACTGGGATCAAAGTATCAATAATTATTATTATTATCTAAACTGTTTCCAACTCCTCACTTAATGTGCTCATAAATAATAGCTTACATTCATTTAATTCATTTTTGGTAATTACAAGGGGATGCAATATCATTAGAATGGTGTAGTTAGTTTTCCTGTCAGTGATTTTAGATTACCTCCTCTGAGAGGGTGTGCCATTTTGATGAATCATGCTATCTTTCATAGACATGGGATAAAAGTCATCATTGCTTCCCTTCTTCCAACAGAGAATTAAAATAAAAGGTCAGACACAACTTAGCCAAGAAAATGGTGCCAGAATATGGAAAAGATTAAACTGAGAAATTGAAAGCAATGCCTAGCACTAGTAAGAGGTAAATCTTAAGTACATTTGAATATCTGAGTGAATAGGGTGGACAAAGTGATTGCAATTAGGGATCTGCTAAACTGAAGCACAAAGGCTATTATCAAGGATGAATAACTGGTTTTTAAGTAAGTGTTTGATTATATGTTGCCTAGATTGTTTCAGTTCCTATTGTGATTTTTTTTGGCAGGCCCTCATGACAAGAAAACCTCTTATCAGGAGGATCCTGCAGCCTCACTCAGCAGATATGAAGGTAGAAATATTTTCATGATCATCGTCTCATTTTGGCCAATGATTGATGCCTCTTCTGTGGGTTAATTTAGTGTATTATAGAGTTGATTTTATTGGTATTCCTGAAACACTTGCATTGATTTTTTTATTGCAAATATACAGACTGAGTGATAGTGATTTATATAATGTGAATGTGTGTGTTTGTAAAATGTGTGGTATAGTAAACATCCCCAGATTTCACACTAGTATGCTGCCAACAGAATTTTACCGTATCTATTCTGGAGAATGGTGCACAGGTTTTGCATAGCAGGATGTTTGCGCTATTTCATATTATGCAGCCAATTTGTGTGTTCCTCCTAGTTTCCCATTCCACAGTTACTGGGTGACTCTTAAATCCAGTCTTGGGCCTGCAGGGTGTCCATTTTACTGATGGACAAGTAACATGGCAGCGCATTGTAGAATCACCATGTTGGCTGTTGTTGGCTATCTGCAGCTTGCAGTGTAGACAGAAGGCACTACCAGATGATTAAATAAAATTTGGCATTATACCGATTTACAAGTGAAGGACTGATTTCAAAGAAATTTGTACGGGGGCACATAATAGATTTCATTATTTAGAAAGACTGACAATGATCCCCTGACTCTTGTAAAGAAGGTAATTAAGCACTGTACAATATGTAAAAGTTAATGTAAACGATATATAGAAATTAATTGATTGTAAATGATGGCAGTTGGGGGGTGAGTGTTCATGTTCAGGTGTTCCTATTGATGGAGGTAGGACCGTGAGAAACAGACATATTATTTGACTGTGTCAATACATGTGATCATGCCAACACTGGGATGCTTTCTTTAGACACACTTATGAGATGGATGTCTGGGTCCATTTTAAGATCTGTTTACCTGGGACCAAACGTCCCAGATGGCCCCCAGCAGGTGTTATAGCTTTGGTCACTTGGCTACGGAGGTGCTTTCAAAAAGATATGTATCACTTCACCTTGAGCACGAATCCCATATTGTACTCCTCAAGGTTCACGCAAAGGGATTATTCCATGCCATTCTTAGTTTTTTCCGAGGTAATTGGCATAAAGTGGAAAACAAGATGATTATAATTTTATTTCTTTTATATTTATTTATTTATTTATTTATTTGATTTGTTTATCAAAGATAACTTCTGTCTTACAGTAAGGAAATTGGAACATTATCGTGAGGAAGTCTGTGACTTGATACCTGAAGCTCAGTCCAAATGTTTTCAAAACAAATAAAATATGGATAATGTGACCAACCCTAAACATTACAAATACCCCACAAAAATAATTAATAACCAATACGCTACTTTGGAAACTTCAGATAGGTACAATTAAGCAGAAAGTGGCTCCAGAAGAAATGACCAGGAAAAGCAGTTTATGGTCTGGTAAGTGAGGTCAGGAGAGCAACTCATTGTAGAGACTGATGACAGCTGGTGGAAAAGACCTCAGACAGGGCTCCTGAGAATGGCATAGCACAGTTGTACTGTATGAGTAATGAATAATAGCACGGCTGGAACATTATTGCCAATAAAACACTTTCTGGCTGGGCCCTAATCTCAGAGCTGTTGTCTACAGTGTTTTGTCTTGAGTTTAAACTTTATGGTCTTCAACAGAGGAGCCATTCTGATGTCTTTTGGTAACTTCCCATCAATTAAGAGGTACAGATGAAGAGTGTTGGCATGTAGCTGGGAGCAGATTGACAAAGAAACAATGAAAACGAGTTTTCACTGCAGCAAAGAGCAAAATCAAGACAATTAGAAGGACCTTGTATAAAAGAAGGTGCAGGGAGAGTAAGGTAAGGACAGAGAGAGCAGTCTCTGTATGAGCTGAAGTGGGCAAATTGCTGAAGCAGGACTGCTGACAATGCGGGAGTTACATTACTTAAGCCTGGACGGAATCAGGGTTTCGAATTGTGGCTGAATGGTGAGGAAGTACCTGATTTTTGTGGATGTTTTGAATGGAGTATTGACAGTAGTGGATATCAGAGGAAAAGTATTCAAAAGGTAACACAAAGGTTTCTAGCACAGGAAAATTGTGTAAAAAATAGCACCAGAACTGCCAGCTTTGACCTGGCAGGGATTTTGAATGATGCTGCTCATTAACAATTTTCACATAATGATGTCAGTTTCTTATTTTAAAAGAATATAACAAGCTGTCATCAAACTGTCGTTGTGCGCTGTCAAACAGAATTGTTCTTCGGATTCAGTGAGACCTGCTTATGTTTAAGTGGCAAGGAGGCAAAACCTTCTATGTTCCTTCTATGTTTCTGATGACTTTGCCATTCTCACATACTTTGTGTGGCATCTTGTTTAATTAATTTAAACAGCTGTTGTACTTCAGTGTGGGGACATGCTCACCCAGACAACTGACCATGACATTATTAATTAACAACAAAAAGGCTTTTGATCTAGCTTACACGCCTAGATGTATTTTTGATAGATGCCTGTCAAAGAGATGGTCTTTGCCGGTTCTCTATCAGTCTTAGCAAATTTGCATTCAGCTGACTTTTTTTTTCATGGTTTGCTGAGTAATTTTGAAGTTGATTACCTTGCAAGGGGAAATTGATACATTTTTCTAATTTTAATAAGGTTATTACCCCAGACCCAGTTTTTAGAATAACATGAGTAAAACACATGGGTAGTTCAGCTACGATGAACTGTACGTTTTTACTGGAAGCTTTTAACTGCAATGTAGTTTGTCTTGTACAGTGAACCACAGATGGGGTTGAAAGGGCACTGTCACTGGAGGGACAGGTGATTGTCCAAAGTTTTATACAGTGGCAAATAGAACCTTCTCCATAATTTTCAATAAAACTTGAAAAATGGCGGTGGAGACAAATAATTCATCCATAGCAGGTGTTGGCCCTCGAAGCTTCACAAAGAATCCAGAAGTCAATTAGTACCATCTGGGAGGGCATGGAAAAGTGAATGTGGCCAGCCAAAGACATTTTTTCTAATGGAGTACTTGGGTCTGGGATTTGAGGTTGTAGGGTTAATAGAAAGGGAAATGACTGATGGGATAAATCAGAGAAAAAAAACACCACACAACCATTCTTCCACAAGGAAGCATAAGCTAAGCCTAAGGAAAAGAGTTACCATGGAGACAGGCACAACGATTGTTCGTAAACTGTATAGGTTTTGCATAAATATTTGGATTGGATCAGGGCTTGTAAGGGAAGCATATGTATCTTGTAAGGTGGTGAAATCCAGGAAAAAATAAAGCCCAGTTCTGTTTGTTGATCAACCCATCATCAAACCCCTTATCTTGATCAACTTGGTTTTGGTGCTGTTTTCAAGCAGTATAGAGCACCAAGCAGGGCTACGCTCTAGATGGGTTCCTAGTCCATTTCAGAGAACGTGCACACTTTAGGCCACAAACTATGCACATTTTAGAGACACTATTTGACTTAAAATGCATTTTTTCAAACAGTTGGAATAAATAGCAGTACCTCCAGAAACCCCACACAAATTGGTACAAAAAATACAAGCTACTCACACACTGAGGGCCAAATTAAAACCACCAACCCTGACAGTCTAAGCTAATCGAGATAGAGATAAAACGTTTATAAAAGACCAAGATAAAAACGTATGGGAAGAACAGGTAGTTATTGTATTGTACCTTCAGGGAACCAAAACCAAGTATGTTTTTCTGTAATTAAAAAATGGATTAATTAATTAATCCATTATTTTGATCTTGAATTATCATTCACCTTTTATCATAGAGGGGTCCTGATGGCTAAATGTTATAATTGTTTATGTATATTGAAGTTGTTGCTAACTATAGCTGAACATTTAATGAAGATAATGTTACGAAGCTCACACTGTTTTATCTACGTACAAGTTGCACTGCTGTTTCCCATGATGTTTCTCTTTGTGTAGCTATGGGAGAACCTACCACTTCTCATTCATAGTTAATAGCTTTTTACTGTACTTTCCATTGTAAAGAACAGAACAGCTTGTATAATAGGTCACTAGTCTGTAGCCTTATTATCTTATTATCTTTTATCTATTCAAAATATCGGGATATCCTAAGTAGGGCTGGGCCGATATGGCCTAAAATTCATATTGCTGTATAATTCGAACCATATATGGTAGACGGTATATATTGCGGTATATAATTTGGTATGTAAATTTCAGTATAACTGTTTTTGAATGGGTAACATATGCCCATAGAAAATGCACTGCAGCAGGAAGTTGTATTCTAAACTGTTAACACATTTTAAAGTTGTTGTGAATGTTTAAGAATATTTATTGTGCAAAACTGCAATTTTAGAAAAAAAAATATTAAAAATACAGGTTGGTTTTGTAAACTGTAGGTAAGCAGAAAGCAATTAAGACACAGTACCAAAAACTATAAAACTAATAAAATTAGGCTTGTTGCATAACTCCATCCCAATTCAGATGAAGACCATTCAATGTGCATACTTATTTAAAACCGATTGTTCCTATTACCTCTTTGCAATCACTGTCGCCTGGCATATCTTGCAGATTATGTGTTTCTGCTCAGTATCTGAGACCTTAAATCCAAACCATGTCCATATTATGGACATTGTACCAGTGCTCGTAATGAGCTCGTCCTGTTATTAAGAAATCATTTACATTTAACTTGATAGTGCTGCCGACTTACATTATTAATGTATATTTATATCCATAGCGAACGGTTTTATCGACTATAACTGACATTTTATTAAATTAATTAAATTAATGTACATTACAGTCAATTTTATTACAGTATTGATGTATATTCAAGTCTTTACTGATGTTTTTCTTAACTGTCAGGGCTTTGTTGATTATCACATCAGCATTACACACTCGCATGAACGCGTAATTCGTATACGTATTTCATATACGTTATACCCAATAAAACATTTTTCAAGTTAAATATACAATTATAATCAACAATTAAGACATGTCGCTACCGAGCTAAATAATGCATCAATAATGTCATAAAAAGTGTTGGTTATAATGGATAAAACACACCGCTGCCGAGCTAAATATACATTATCTAATTAAACATGTCAATTGTGCCATCGAGTTAAATGTAAACGATTCCTTAATCAAGAAGGATAAAGTTGAAACTTCCAGAGTGCCTTGAAGCTGCATCATCACATCGGAGCGCGGAGCGGTGTTTTATTAAAAGGCAGGAGCGGTTGCTCTGTCTCACTCCAAAACCGAGTCTGTGGCATGCACAAATCGGAATGAGCGTGGAGCGATTACATTGGAGCGGGATGACATTTTAGTGGAGCGCGGACCGGTATTGAGTGGAGGAGCAGGCAGAGCCAACAGCCTCGTAGGTGATGAGCAGAAATTCTCACCGCTCCGCTCACATGCTCTGGTCATCAACAGCCACTACTGCGGTAGGCCGGTGTGATCAAAATCTCTCCCGTTGGCCAAATTTATACCGTCTACCGTTTATACCGCTTATAATGCACACCCCTAATCCTAAGGGTAATTACCCACTGAAGGGTACTATAAAAATGTTACAGGGTGAGTTGTAAGCCCAGCAGCGTTAGTCCACATTAGCCACATTTATGCCTATAAATGAAAACATATTCACTGTCCATTCGTTAGACGACATGATTGTTGTTGCTGCTGACTCAACACTAAGAGCCTTTAGAATCAAAGTTGAAACCAAAAAAAATCACCTGCAATTTCAGGAGATAAACCTGGAACAAGTCGTTTGTATTCACGACAGGCCTTTTTCCCTTGAAAAAATTGAAGAACTGTCAGTTAAGTTTCATCAGGCATTTACTGCATTAGATGGAGTTGGCACAGAGATAATTGTCTTGTAAATTTGCAAAGAAACATCATGATGAAATTTTATCAGAGTAACCTTTGCATAATGTGAATGTATCATTGTGCATGTTCAAGTTAAAGACTTTCGATCTCTGAAACAGCATTTCCACAGGAGATAATAATTTACAGCATTTATGAAACCGGTGCACATCTAAGAGGTTTTATTAACCTGACACCTGAACAGGATAGTCTTTATATTGGACTACAAATGCAGATGCAGTATATGTTTACTGTCTTTGTGCTGTGTTTATGCATGCGTATATGCTGTATTTGGCTATTTTTTATAAATGGCAGGCCGTTGCCTGAATTTTGACGTGGAACATGCATTAGTGGTAGAAATGCTGATCTAGATTAAATATCCAAGTAGGAATGAATGAAACAGTTTCATTACAATCTGAAATTGCTCTTCAATTGTTGTTTAAGTACAGGTACAGCGATCCCACTCTTTCATTGCTGAAAGATTCCGATACCTGTACAGAGGATATCGGCCGATACAAGATCCGATACTAGGGCTCTTTCTTTAAACTAGTTAAAACAAATGGAAACATACATAACATACTGCTCCACCTGGTTTGTTTGAGCTTTGTTTGGTTTAAGCATTTTTAAGGCATTTGCAGTTCAATTTGATTATGTTCCAGAAGAGTATATGGTAGTGGTGATGCTTAAAATGCCTCACAATGTTTCTCTAGTGTCAACAGAGTCACTAATACTTCATTGCGATAGTACGCCCTCATGTTTGACAAGTGCACAGAACAGCCCAAGCTAACGACTCCTTTCATGTTACTCACATTGTCTCCCACAATTACATGTGCTTTGTTTAGTGGGATTTTCCACTAAAAGCTACTTCCGCCCCTCAAAATGTTTTTACGCTGTGAGTCGTTATTTCAAGCATAAAATGCTTCCACACTGCAGACATGTTTGTTAGCTTGCTTTGTTATTGTTTGTTAGTTTGCTTTGCTATCGTCACTGTCTCACCTAATGTTCTGCTCCTCCTGCTGCAAAGGGTATATACAGTACATGGCATCACAGCAGGAGGAAGTCACTGTGCTCACACCCACTGATTGGCAAAAGATGAGTGGCAGTGTTAGTGTTCAGCTTGAATGCCGCTAGAGGACATCTAAAATTGGAAAGAGCTGTTATGCGATTGATTGTATAAATCGATTTAACAAGAAATAGGAGCTATCGTTTTACAGACGGTAATATCAGACATGGATTAGTCACATACGGCTGATACCCGATCTGCCTGATTAGGTATGGATCGGTGCCGATACCGATCTCGAATATCGGAACAGTGCACCTCTAGTTTGAAGGATGATATCTAAAAGAGGGTAAAAAAAATCAATTACTGTTGATATTTTGTATCAATAAACTGCGAAAAAAGAAAAACATTATCTTCAGGTTGAAATTAATCTGTGTTTCTTTTGCCCTTTTTTTTGGCTTATTAGACTTAAGGTTTTTTTCTGTGTGTGTAAATGCAGTGGTGTTGAAATGCATCGCAAACCCATGCCCATTAACAATCTTGATAAAATGACGAGGGAACCTAATAAACGTTTATATAGGAAATGGGGTTCAAGAGTTTGTGATGGGCAAATATATCCCTCCATTCCAGTTACCGTTCATGCGAGAGTTGTTCCAGTCATCCTGTGAACTACTAATGTTAAACACTCGGTGTTAATTTATGTATTTACTCATCTACGTAGGAGAAGAGAAGACGGCTCTGTTAACAAGATAAACGGGAGGGGGCAAGCTTATGGCTAGACAAATTAATGGGGCCCTATCAAGGCTCAAGTCTATAACTGAATATTGCAATTTTATTTATTTACAGTATTTGATCCATTTCAGAACTCGAGATTGTAACTGAAAAAACACAAAATGTATGCCTGGCTGTCTAGTTTTCTCTAGGTGTGCATTGTTTTCATTCGGTAGACCCTGCGGGAGACACTACTCAGGGTATAATTAACCTCTCTCTTCCCAAACCCTCTGAGGCTGTGGGAACTTAAGCCCCTAAGCACAATTTGCAGGTAACCAGGAGTCTGTGCGTTTGCCTCTCCTCTTCTTTATCCGTCTGAACACAGCAGCTTTATGCCTGCTGTTTATGCTGGACTGACTTATGCTTTTCTGTCAGCTGTTTAATAATGGGCTTGTAGATAAGTGCATACAGAAGTTCTTAATAGCGTTGTATGTAGTTCATCTGAATTCAACCAATAAATATACTTCCACATCTTGTTGTCTCTTTGTTGTAGCTACTTTTGTGATGCTTGTAACATTTTGAAGGTCCTAGCTGTAATATGATGGTGTTAACTATAGTATGAAGGTCTTAGCTACAATTTGGTGCCGTTAGCTATGATATGAATGTCCTAGCTACAATTTGGTGCCATTAGCTATGATATGAATGTCCTAGCTACAATTTGGTACCATTAGCTATGATATGAATGTCCTAGCTGCGATTTGGTGCCGTTAGCTATGATATGACTGTCATATCTGCAATTTGATGGTTTTAGCTATGATATGAAGGTCTTAGCTACACTGTCAGTATGTCAACTGCAAAATGAAAGTTAGCTACAGCATGAAAGTATTAGTGACAACAATATCAAGTGCTGTTTGCATGAAGAAAGCAGTTTTTTTGGTGTGGTGTGGTAGTGGGGGGTTGGCTGTGACAGTTATCCAAACCCTATCAGGATTCAAAGTGGGGAAGGAGGGTTCATAGTGGCATGTGTGTGTGTAATGAACTGTGAATGAGGTAAGAGAGAGGAGCAGCGTCGGCAGCCAAAACAGCTGGCTGGCCCCGTTCTCCTCTCGCCCAGATACAAAGCCTTTGTGTGGGAGAGGAGCTGAAATTAAGCAAAACGAAGAGGAAGCAGTTCAAAGGCTGAAAACTACGGCTGCAAGAAGCTCGAGAGAGAGAGAGAGAGAAAGAGAGAGAGTGCATCTGTGAGTGTGTGTGTGTGAGAAGGTTGCGGGGAGGGTGGGGGGGGACTCCGAATGCTAGTCACTTAGCGAGTGTGGTGTTTGCTTTGGTGCAATCAGAGTCTACCGGGAGACACCGAGAGCTCAGCGACATGGCATTCAACAGGCGTGGCTGACACCAGAGCTCCTGATTCATGGAGCGGCTGTCTGCCGGTGACAGAAAATACTAACAGTGACAACAACATCAAGAGCACGGAGAACTGCAACAGGCAGACCCCTTCAACTGCTCGCCCGCTTGCTCGCTCGCTCGCTCTCCTGACGGCTCCCGCCAGCGCCACCAGCTGCCAGAAGATGCCCCAAGTTTGGTGATTCCGAGAGAGCGTGTGCTGTAAACTGAAACGACTGGAAAATGGGAAAGACGAGGTGGGGGGAGAGGGGGCAGCTTGAAAGGGGCTGTTCCACCCGGGATGAAGCTCCAGGGCCAGGCAGGAGCACTAACCGCGGCCGGTTCTCTGAGTCCTGGAAAAGGCTGAGCTCCAGGCAGAGTTCCACCAAGAGGTCTGGGCTGGCCTCTCAGCAGCTCCCGGTAAGTACAAGTCTGCCTCGCTCTTTGTCGCCGTCTGTAGGGAGCGGTGCTGGAGGTGGGCTGGGGCTGGGGGTTAACTTGTGGTAAGAAGGCGGTGCGGGGGACAGACCCAGGGTTTTGGCAAAGCTTGTGGCACCAGGGGTTTTGCATATCTCGCTGTGTGTGTGTGTGTGTGCAGGTTTTGCTGTGCTTGTGAGAACCAAAGGACCTCACAAGTCTAGGCCATTTTTCTGGCACTAACTATTTCAGACTTCATTTTATAAAATTCTGTGAATGCAATAAAAAAGAAAAGTAAAAGTGCCAAAGGTGTGTAGTTTGGTTATTTATGGTTAAGGTTGTCATTGCGGGATTTGATTTTTTCTACATAGAACTGAATGGATGGTCCTCACTAAGATAGCGACACAAACGTGTGTGCGTGTCTGTGCAAGCGCAACAGAGAGTTTCAGCACCAACCCTTCCACCGTGTTAGAAGTTTGTGGCATGTAGTGCAAGTGTGTTTTCTCTAGGCATGCAAGAATTCACAAAATTATATCTTAAAGAAATTACTCAACAATTCCAGAGATTTTGGTAAATCACACGTGCATATCAAAAAACTTCATAAAGATGAAAATACTGTCAGTTGACATTACTTTTTTTAATGGAACACAACTATCATAACCTTGTTTTCAGTTTATATTCTCATTTAGTTTTAACCATTAATGAAAGATGCTTCAGATTTGCTGTATTGCGGTATTTACAGCTGTATATAAGGCAGTTAGTGTAGGTTGCAAGTCTGGCGATGGGTTTTCCCCTGTTACCTCATAAAGCCGATGTGGCAGGGAGAGAAATAGCATGAAAGAGTGAAAGAGAAAGAGGGGAGATATAGCTGCAGGGCTGAGAGGGTGGGGTGGGAGAGAGGGGGAAAGAGCTCAGCCTGCATCAGTACTAAGGGAGTTGTTGCCTGGATATGGACCACACCTCGCTCACCACACCCAGAGCTATTTAACTGGAAACGTTACATCATTTTGTATGTATTTTGTCCTTTGTTGGTTCTTCATATTTCCTCATGAAAGGCACTCAGAGGCAACACTGCCTACCACAGGGAGGCTTTAGGCTGTGGAATAAAAGTACAAAAAAAAAGAATAAAAGTTGGCCACATGCCAATTTGCTGTCAGCGTTTTGTTGACTCGGTGCTCTGAAGGCACTGTCAGCGTCTCTTGCGGTAAAAAGGAAGACCTGCACAATCACAGCCACTTCTCATATCAGCTTATTATTTTTGCCCCTTTATCAACTGTCCTTGTTCTTTTAATGTTGTAGTAAGAAGTAGTAGAAGAGTAAAAGAAGTACTTTGCAAACTGACAGCTGATATTCACTCTTTTATCAAGCAGCTAATGCAGGCTTTATCTGCACTGATCTGTTCTGTGAATGCTTAACAGCTTCCATGGTCTGCTCGGTTAATATTACAATTTATACAGTGCAACCTTCTATTGTTCTGGGTCCTTATTAACACTGACTTTGTCTAACAGAATATAAATTGGCACCCACCTGACTAGGACATAAAGGTGTGTGAACTATTAACTATAGATCATTTGCATACAACCCCCCCATGCCCCATGCTGACAGAAATTATTAAAAAGTATGTAAATAAATAAATGTGCCCACTGTATCCATACCAGTGTGTCATAGCCATCGTCTAATAAGAGGAACAACACTTTTGATCAGATGCCCTGTGCTGTCTCAGGGATTTTCTTTTTTTTGGAGGGGGGGGGGGGGAGCTTGGTGAAGAGACAAAGGGAGGAGGAGACAGAACTCTTATGAATATACGAGTAAGGAAGAGACATCTGTCATTGTGTGCCTTAAGCTGGCTCATTTGCATATTCCATTGGTTAGTCACTCAACTTGTTAAAATGTATTGGGAAGGTAGTTTTTTTTATTAACTATTAATAAAAATGACCACATTGCATTCATGGTATAATCACAGTGTAACAAAATTATTCTTATTTTATATCTAAATGTTTATTTCTAATAACTATATATTTACAGTATATATTTTGATCTTCTACAGATCCTACAATTTGAGATCCTACACCTGTGGATCTCATAAAAATCCTACAATTCATCCTACACCCGAGCAGGCCAGCCTCCTGACCAGCTTGCTTTGTCAAGGACTGGGTAGCATCTAAGTTAAAGGAAGTCATGCAGAATTTATAGAGTTGATTTTCTATAGAGAATTCGGTTTGTGTCAGTATGAAAGCGGGGTTCATGGACAGAGCTGGGAGTGGCTTCAAAAGCAGGACATGCAATTAAAGGCCACAAATGATAAGTGAGGTTGACCACAAGCTTCGTAACGCGATAATGGTCTCAGATTTTCAACTCGTAGGATTATGATTCGACAAAAAATGTGACTTTCTCTGTCTGATATTTAAGCAGTCCCTAATGACAAGGTTTGACTCAGTTTAATCATCAGGATTTCTTCCAAGAGTAAATTCTTTTTTTTCTGCAGTGATTAGACTGTCCATATAATCAGCCAGATAAGACCTTTGACTTTAGTGTCGGTGTATGACTGAATAAATGAGTAATAAATAAGTTCATGCATACATTGCTAAAAAGTTATGTTACATTCGTATTATAATGTGGCACAATGTTTGATCACAAAAAATCTTAAGCAGCACTTTGCATGTCTCTCTCTCTCTCTCTCTATCTCTCTCCTTCTCTCGCTCCCTCTCTCTTTCTCCCTCTCTCTCTCTCTCTCTCCGTACAGGTTTCGCTATACATACTTGTGAGGACCAAAGGACCTCACACATATAGCAAACCCTCAAAAAACATTGCAAATTAGGTTATTTTTTCGACCCTCACTCCTTCAGACTTCGTTTTGTGTGGTGCACAAAATTCGTGATGCAATCAAAAACATGAAACTGCCAAAGGTCTTGTACTTTGTTTGGGGTAAGGTTAGGGCTCAGTTTTGTGATTGGGATTAAGGTTTTTCCACTTTGGAAATGAAAATGACCCTCACTAACATATAGAATAGAATAGGGATAGAAATGTGTGTGTGTGTGTGTGTGTGTAAATAAATATACATATAGTGACACAGTGGCGCAGTGGTTAGTGCTGCTACCTCACATCTCTGAGGTTCACGTTTGGCTCTAGTCTTCACCGTGAATGTTCTCCCCGTGTCACTGTGCGGTTTCCTCTGGGTACTTTGGTTTCCCCCTAAGTCCAAAAAACATGCTGAGGTTAATTGGAGTTATCAAATTGCCCATAATTGTGCCTGTGTGAGTGACTGGTGTGGTAGTGTGCCCTGCGATGGGTTAATGCCCCATCCTGGGTTATTCCCTGCCTTGTTCCTGTAGTCTCTGGCATAGGCTCTGGACCATGATCCTGAATAGGACTATGAATATGGGATACCAGTCCATCTGAGGCACTTGTGCTATCATATTATATGGCCAATTTACTTAAGGGTACAGTGGCAGTTGAGAGATGGATGGATGGATGGATGGATTATATGCTACATAATATGTATCATGGGACTTGCGCTCTGCAGTTCATTAGCAAAGTTGAGATTGGGGTCATTACAATATTTAGAAAACTAACGGGTCCAGGCATTTCCCTTGTTCAACTGATCCAGGCGAGATGGAGCCTGCTTGATTTTAGACTTGGAGAAGCAGGAGCAGGGCATCAGGCTGCAGAGCAAACACCAAGCCATCAAGTGTCTGCTAACACTCATCTCACTGCATACCGACACAACTGTGGTCAGATCCAATAACCATTTTATTAACAGAGGAGTTTTTTGTTTTTTTTTTCTGCTGCAAGGGGATTGTAAGTGGCGCCCTTGGTAACAGTAACTTGGATACAGAATGTGTTATTTATCCATTTAATTTTTTTTGTTATCAACATCACACAGTGGGAAGTGCTAAAAGAATTTCAAGATAAATGCAGAATAGATAATGCGAGCATCTGTGGTACAGTAGAGATTCAGAGAGTCTTTCAGTGCCAGTTCCAGCAAGATGCACTTTTAATGGGGTAAAACCCCATGCACTGGTTACACTTAAAAGTCAGTATTGTTTAATATTAAAAACAATACCTGCAGCCCCAAACAGGGGCAGAAGTTAGATGATTGGGGGATGGGATCACAAACGATAAATTAAGCTATCAACAGTAGGTGTCCAGGGCTTTCTGGCTGAAGAATTGTATTTAAAAAGGATAATTTTCTCAAACTGTTCTCAGCTTTTGAGACAACTCTGCTCTTCTTAACCAGCCATGTAAATATGTTCAGTACACAGAGGTGTCAATTTCAGGTCCAGAAAGTAAAAATCCAGACCAGGATTTTGTTTCAACCAATCAGCTGAGCATAAAGATTCTCAGTCACAGAGTGCTCAGCTAGTTGATCAAAACAAAATCCTGGTCTGGATTTTTAATTTCTGGACCTGAAATTGACACCTCTGCCAGTACAGGGTGATGGGTTAGGCTGCTAAGGGGACTGGAGCCTATCCCAGACCATGTAGGCTGCGACTCTGCTACCCTCTGTGTGTGCATGATAAAATAATAAAAATGAAAAACTTGTGATTCTGTAATGAATAAGAATTCCTGCCCTACTGATGACAGAGCAGTTTTTTGTGTTTTTTTCTCATTTTCTTTTAAAATAAACTGTAAGAAAGACAGCGTATAACTTTGTGTGCCCAGAGGTTTCTCTCCACCATATTGTTGGATATTTTAACCCAGATTGCATTGTGCTCAGTCTCCAGGTGAGTTAACCCGCAGACCCTTCCTGGCTTTATAGTGACAGGTAGATTTCTGGTGCGGCGACCCTTGTTATGACCTGGTGTCCAGTGAGATGACAAATCTGTAAATAAATGTGTGAACAACCACAGGAATTGGTGCACTGCTGCTCTAGAGGTGTCCAGGATTTAAGGAGTTTTTTGGCTTTCTTACTCCGCAGCATGTCTACTCTGTAAGTGAATGGTACAACCTGCATTCCAGTGTACCAGTGCTGTTGACATGAAGGTCTCCATAGGATCATCTAACCAGCTTGGACTGATGACCTCAATGTGCCATTTACTACCAAGCTTGTTTGCGCTGGTGTTTTGTCACTTTGGAGAAATTAAGAAAAATAAATGTAAAAGTTGCCTTCTCGTGGAGACCTGCATTTCAAGAAAGCCGCTGCATTTGTGTGTCCACAAGTGGCAAGGGCATTGCAGACAGTAACGTGTGTTTTATTCCCTCAGCCCACGGGAATTGTTCAGTATAATACTCAAATTTTCTTGAAGTCAGTAATATTCTAAAAAAAAGTAATAACTAAAAAAAAATGTATATGTATTATGTGTATTTTTACACTGCATTATTGAAGAGACTGGTTAGACTCTATGGTACTCTTTTGGCCTGTGGTCAGTGGCCTTAGAACCAGGGGGGTGGGGGATGCGTGCCCCCCAGTATTTATTTTGGATTCATTCATCCCCCTAAATAGATTGACCCTTGTATTTAGATTAATAAGTTGCCCCCCCCCCAATATGAAATTCTGCTACGCCATTGGCTGTCGCCCCAGTCATTTGCTCTTTGCTCCTTTCCTGTATCCTTTGCTCTCTCCGTCTTCCCCGCATCTCGCGATAGTCGGCATCGTGTTTCAGATCTGAATGAAATGGACTGTGTCACAGAACATGCAAACTAAAACACAAGAAATACCGTGCAGGTGTGGTGTTTAACCTCCGAGTAACAGTAAGTCCCCAGATTAAGAACGCCTGACTTACAAACAACTCGTACTTACGTACAGACCCAAGGCTAAGGCAATTAAGTTAAAAATTTGTGTTAATACAATGGACCATGATAACAAAGGCACATCTTACTTTGTGGCTCTTATTAAAACATTGCACAGCTTCAGCGGTTTATTGACTCGAGGTGCAGTGCAGTATGTAGCTAGTTTTATTATGACAGCTATAATTATAATTATTATTATTATGTACCGTATTCTTCAATTTTCAACAAAGTCGACTTAAAGACAGACTTAGGAAACGGATGTCGTTTGTAACCTGGGAACTGACCATACTCAATTATGCAATGCCTAAGTGGCTGATTCTAATGAACGGTCCAATACCTGGGATTCCAGTATTCTTTGGATCTTAAAGCAGACTAGCTGGGACAAAGCCCATCTCATCGTCATACAGCTGGAGGGGCTAACATCCGAGATCGCTCTTGCTCGTGGTGTCATAGCAACTGCAATTTGTGGCATCAAGCTGAACTGTACAGCAGCCAGGGTTGGTCTGTAAGATGCTTATTGCTTGCTGAATGTTTTTCCTGTTCATCTGCCACAATTAAATTGCCTATTTGCTACTGGTACTTGTACATATCATCCCTGCATAATCGGTCACTGCGCAGTGTACGTACTGAGAGACGTAAATTATATAGATATACAGGAATAATAGTTCCAGAGGGTGGAAATTTCAGTTTTTATATAAATTGTATGGGTTGAAGTAAGTTTCATATGTTTTTGGTAGCTGAAATCAGTCTATTACCTATTAGTCACTGATTGCATGCAGGGTTCTTAACCCAAGAAGCACAGGATTCAGGCCAGGATGCCCCTTCGTTGCAGGACACATTGACATTAAAGGCAGATCTGAATAATGCAGCTCATCTAAAGTGCACCTCTTTGGGGTGAACTGCACAGAGCCAGGACAAGAATGAAAGCTGCAAACCTGGAGATAGGAGGCAGCTGGAGTACTTCATGAGCTTCCATGCCATCTCATTACTCCATAATCTCTGTTTTTATAATATGTCAGTATTATTGTTAGAGATGGCACCAATCAGATGCAAAAAGATGTTGGTTACTACTACTACCACCACTAGGGATGGCAATCAATGAGAAATTATTGATGTCAATGCCGGAAGAATTATCGGTTCTTCTAATCAATCCGATTCTTTATCGATTCCCTTATCAATTCCTGATCAGTGAATGAATGGATGAATTTATCACTTATTATAATTTTGAGGACATGTAATTAGACTTGGTTAGCTACATATTTATAAAATAAAAACAGTAGTCCTACGCAGTTTTCAGAACCAAAAGCAGCTGATTTATTAGCTGTCAGAACCGAATCTCGTCCTCCGCATTAAACTTTGCTGCCTGGACAGTGAGCGTGAATGGGGTTTGTCTTTCCGGAGCTGCCTTAGAGGAGCTATTGTTGTCACCCTGTCTGTCATCTTCTAAAATGTACAACATAATTCATTTACATTTCATAAAATTCATGCATGTAGGTTAAGGCACCAAAGTTAAATTTACCTGCATCTTTGGAGACCACAGAGCACAAAAAGTTGAACACATGGCATTCTTAGAATTGAATGCTGTGTTGAGAGCTTAAATGTTTAAGCATGTTGTTACCACCCTTGCAAGTTTAAACGGCTTTGCACTGGTTACAAACTGCACAACGTTTGTCTTTCTTACTAACATGTTTTTACAATTATAGTTGGCCTTGGATCGCTTCTTCCACTCCATGATGTAGAATTCAAGTTGTGGCGTGTGACTTTGTGTGATGTCATCGCGCGCAGCGCTGGAAAGTCCGGAGGAATCGTTAGAGGAATTGATAATGTCGGAGGTGTGCAATTCCAATGCATCGCAACAATTAAAACCAGTTCTAAATTGGAACCGGGTTTCGATTCCCACCCCTAACTACCACTACTACTGCTACTACTACTACTACTAATAATAATAATAATAATGAACAATTAATAATTATGCTTTATTGATCCCACATGGGGATGTTCTTTTTTGGCCTACCCCATCCTGCTCTCCATGATACACAGACACTTACTGTACTGTGCAAAAGTCTTAGGTAGTCAAAGGAAATGTGTAAAGCTATTTATTTGGGTAGTAAGTGTATATTTGTATATACACAATTTAACAGTAGAGCATATGCAAATTAATAGAATAAGATACATACTGACTTTCAGGAGAGCAGAAGATAATACCTTGCTGGATGGCTAGATGAACACCTCTTCAGGGGTACCTCAGTCATTCCATGTATTTGTTAAATTTCACCACCAGCTCACTAAATTTAATTGGTTCATCATTAGCTGAACATGGTATGATAGTTGAGTAAAAAAAAAATTCATTGATGTATTGGACAGTTGCTGCAAATACTGGGGTTATTTTAGGAGAGGTTTTCCTTGACTGCCTAAGACCTTTGCACAGTATGGTATGTATTGTTAAATGAAGAGACCACTCTATATTTTTTATATATCTGCATTTTTAAATCCTTCTGCTGGCAGATGGCCATACTGAGCAGCAGTTTGCTTCCAGGTTCAAAATTTCTAAGACATCAGTACACAAGAATGAAGCAAAGCAGAACACACTGGGAATGTCCAGAAACCAGGCAGGCAGAGGGCAAAAGTTACTTTCTAATGCCCGAGGTGATCGTTAACTTATCCCACAGCTTCTCTGTTCTCTGAATCAGAGGATGACATCAAGTGACCTTCTAAAGGAATGGGAACCATTAAGTGGTGTGAAGTGCACTGCACTGTTAGGACAGTTCATAACAGGCTCCTAGAAGCTGGACTGAAGTCCCACAAAGCGAAGAAGAAGGCCTTCATTAATGAGAAACAGGGAAGAACCAGGCTGCAGTTTGCAAAGTGCCCTTTACAATTATTGGCATCCCTGGAAAAAGTTGTGTAAAATGCCTTAAAATAAATCCATTTTGTA
Source organism: Petrocephalus sullivani (assembly GCA_026780845.1). Taxonomy (NCBI): domain Eukaryota; kingdom Metazoa; phylum Chordata; class Actinopteri; order Osteoglossiformes; family Mormyridae; genus Petrocephalus; species Petrocephalus sullivani. The sequence continues at coordinate 11,223,519 of JAODKM010000039.1, forward strand.
TTGCAGTAGCATAATCTCACACTGATTTCTTTTTTAATTTAACCTCTAATATGAGTACATTTATTCATTGGAAAATAAATCATGAACGGAACTTTATGAAAAAATACCAAAGACATGACGTTGTTCTCCTCAAAGGTAATCTAATCCAAATCCAGCTTTATTTATAAAGCACCTTATGCAACCACACTGGGCCAAAGTACTGTACAGAGGAATGACAGACATAACTGCTCTCACAAGGCATAAAATACACATAACATACAAATGACGTAAATAACAGACATAAGACGAATAAGACCACAGCCATAAGAATAAAATAAAATGAAAAAATAAGTAAAATCAAATAAAATAAGAGCGAAATAGAATAACATAAAATATGATGAAATGGTAGCCACAGGCATGACTGCAGTAACAACTTTCCGTATGGAACATTTATAATTACTGCAGTCTGTATTCTTACAATTACATGAATCGATAAAGAAAGTTCATTAAACAAATATAACCTACAATAAACATTTCATCTGAAGTCCTGATAATTATCTGCTTAACATCATTTTAGCGCAGCTCTGATGTAATAATTCTCTGACACGGCTTGATTTTCTCCGCACTGACAGAAAGCGACATACACCATCTGAGAACTGGCGTGGGATCTGAGCGTATCCTACGCTCACGTCCAAATTGATAAACCCCGAAATTTGCGTTGAAATGCGTTGAAATGACCATACATGATTGGTTGAAACTAAATCTTGGTCAGGAATTTTACTTTCTGGACCTGCATTATCCCTAAACCTAACCTCTGGTGGCATTGCTCTTGTTTGAGCAACATGACCAATACATGGCCCTATTGTTAGCATACTCAAACAATGCTACTTCAACGCTAAATGCAGACAGTTTGCCATGTTAATTGAAATGTATATATACAAATGTAATTTAATGCTTAGTAGTGGATAAAAGGGGAAAAAAATGTTGGATTGGAATCTATCGACAGATATAAAAAATTTTAATAGCGGTATCGGGATTGAAAAAAATATATTGTGCCATTTATAAATATTGTTTTATATATTAATGTGTGTACATGGTATGGTGTCCTTTTCTGCTGTTTTTTTTCCATTTTTTCGTTCATTCTGACTGACATGGATAATCTCCTTCTGGGGCATTGGAGTGTTTAAGAAGCTGGGGTTTCCACCTTAAGCACGTCTCAGAGCAGAATTAAATCTGTGACTGAAGGTACAATGAACCATGATCTCAACTCATGTGTGACCTCAACACCTCTTTACTCAACCAGGCTGTTTGATTGGACCAATCAGTTTGGTTGGACCAATGGGCATGCTCAGGAGGCAGAGCATGGGAAAAATAAAACCAGTACTGTTCTTTTGCCCTTTATTTAGTTTCTGTATTTATTTAGTAGCTAGTGGGACATGTATGGTGACGGACGTACACTACATGTCACTGCAGTCTGGCTTTGAAGTTGAGAGAAGTTCATCTAGAAGAGGATGACGATGTGTGCAGAGTGTGGGAGTGGGAGGCAGGGAGATGTCCACAGAGGTCTGAATTTTAGAGCTTGCTACACCAGAAGACAATTATTTTTTGATAGATTCTTTATTGGACTTATCTTTTCTGTTAGATTTTTTTTTGTTCTTTTAAGCAGAACGACCCACTTACAGACTGTGTCATCATAGTAAGTCTCTGAAATAAGGTTTGCTAATTGCTTTTCACGTGGGAGTTTGACACATGAAATGAGAGGACATGCCTAGAGCTATGTCATATATCATATCATATCAGTTCATTCAATATAAAATACATATGAAAGATTCCAGTATCTCCTCTGCACAAAGTGTTTCAGGCATGGTGTAATTTATGCATGAGAGGGTTGATCTGAAATGTTGCCTGGTAATAATTCCCCATTTGTGTGGAATTAAATACAGTAAAAAGAGGCTTTATTGTCATTTATGAATAATGAGAGCAGAATTCAACAAAAAAACATTTTTTTCACTGTTTTAGCTGGGCAATGAACATTTATGTGGTTAAATGAGAAGCCATACAAAAGAAACATCTAGGAGTGAAGGCAAAAAGTTTTGCGTTCTAATATCTCCTTAGTAATTGCCCGTTTGTGTGTGTGTGTGTGTGTGTGTGTTTTTGCATAGATCACATTTGGAACCAAAATGTCCCCAAAGTGTGTTAATATCTAAAACGTCCTTACTTCTGGGAACATTTTTTCAGGTCCCCATTTGAATAACCTCAGTTTCATAAAAGTCTGTGAATGCAATCAAAAAAGCAAAAATAACAAACGTCTTGTATTTGGGTTGGTTGCTTATGGTTAAGGTTAGGGCTGGGTTAGGGGTAAGGGTGGCGTGATTGGGATTTGGGTTTTTCCCATAGAAATGAATGGACAGTCCCAATTTAGATAGATGTGTGGATCTGTGTGTGTGTGTGTGTGTGTGTGGAGTTTGGTTGTTTCCACCAGGTACTTCAGTTTCCTTCCAAAATCCAATAACATGTGGGTAGCTGAACAGATGTATCTAAATTGCACATATTGTGTGTGCGCGCCATTTAATGCAGCAACATCCTTTCCATGCACCTTTCTGTGATACACTCCAGTAAGTGCCTATTCACATTTAACACATTTGTTAAGGAAACTTTGTGTTTTGTGTGATAATCAGTTGCGCATTCATATTATTTTACAGAAATACCCTTTTATTTAGTGTGGTCTCAGCACCTTTGGGCAGCTACTACAGTATAAATGATATACATTGTAAAATTGTAAATCAGTAAACTAAATCATTTTTTATTTTAATTATGAGATTTTAGTTTTATGACAATTTTATTTTGGCAATCCAAATGCTTTGCTGTTATACAACAAAAGTGTCTTAATTGGGGTTCCATAGAAATGATAGATAGAATCTTTACTGTCATTGTCACAAGTACAATGAGATGCTGTTTGAAGCATGCCAGCAGATGCACATTAGGAGGATTTAACAAATTTACAAATTAACTGTATAAAAGGATTTACAATAGACTAATATAATATGCTAAAGGGAGTGGAATAAATATAAGTGTAGGAAGTGAATCACAGAACAAGTGGATGGAGGGAGGTAATGTGTATATATATACACAGGATGTTACTTACAGCAGTGGTTGTACAACCGTAAGACTTATAATTGAACTCTTGAGCAAATGATTATGGATGATGCTTGAATTGTACTGAAAGATTTTGTTTTTAATATCAGTGACGTCTTACTGCAAAGTTCAGTAAATGGTTTTCATCATAGCTGGTAAAGATCTTACATTTGCATATTACAGTTAAAATCAAAAAGCATCAGCTTTAAGTTTTTTTCCCAAGGGGAAGCACTCTATTCATATACACCATATATTTAACAGATTTAAGAGATCTTTCTTAAATGGCTCACTGAAGTCTGTTGCTGCCTGTCTTCAGTTTAGCTAATACAGTCAGTTTTAACATTCATATTCTTGCCAGAGCAGTATAGCATGCTGGAAGCTTTATATACAAAACTACTACATGCGATGCTTACTACTTACAGTAATGCCACCAGGAGGGGCATTGAGTTACAGTAAGATTCACTTTTGCACTGAATTCTGGTTAATGGTAATCAGCTGTCTCTTTGAAATTTGTATTGGGCCAGATCACGTGAATATATTGTTTTTTGTTATAATCAAAAAAGAAGGCTTCATTGAAGTGCTGTGTTTTTAATCAATGGGTATTTCAAACAGAATTTTCAGTCTTTGTTCCACCTGGCTGCTGAGTGAGAATGATTATCCCAAACCTTTGCATGCAGAGCCAGAGTTCATTATTCATGTATTAATCCCAATTATCAGGTCAAAGTGCCGTGATGCACGGCAGAATTAACACCCCAGATATTACATGTAAATAGCATGGTTACTATAGTAACACCAGGCTTTTAGAAGCACATTGAATTTATGTGTCGTAGACCAGAATGCATAGATTGATGAGATGGCAAGTAAGAAGATATACTGTAGATGAAGAAAACTGGCTTTAGTACGTTTTTTGCCTGCTTGCTTCAATATCTAACTGAAAATCCGTCCATCCATTTTCAATACTTGATATCATAGGGGTCATGGGGATCTGGAGGCTATCATGAACATGAATTAGTTAATGATTAACTAATGAACTAACTAATGAAGTTCCTGCAAAGAATACATGAATCGTCATAATTTATTAATGATGAAGTAATGCATAGTTAATGGTTAATTAATGCATTTACTAAGCATGTATTACTGCATTTTTTGTGGCCCCTCAAGTAAAAGCTGTTGACCAGTCCCCTCAGTACAGTAGCGTGGTGCTCATCACCCACGACAAAATCAAATACAAGTGAATTACAAAAAAAAAGTGTGATTTCTAGTCTTCTGCAGGCTACTCATTGGTTCTCTGCAGTGCCAGGCACTGATCTAGGTATTCTGCTACGTACCAGTGACAGTCCACTTTCAGTTTTATTTTTGTAAACCTAATTTATTTACGTTGAAGATTTATTTATTGCACTGTGGTTATGGAGGAAAGTTATTTTATTCTACTATACTATTTATTTGCATACTTGCATAAGGATGATATGACTGTAAAGTTTACTTCACTAGTGAACAGATGTATCCACGTGAATCCAAAATAGAAACATTTATTATTCATTGTTTCATTTAGTTTGATAACACCTTATTTTGTAAAAGACTACATTCAACATTCCACAGGCAGTAGTCTAGAACACTTCTTAGTATTGTAGATACTAAGTTTTGTTATAGTTTTTTTTAATGAACTAGAGCAGATACATACAGTTTCTGACCTGTGCAAAACATACTAATGCATTACTCATACACTGTGCTGCTATGTAAGAAACAACCACTTCCAGCTGAGCTTCTTTGCACTACACCACTCTTCAAACAGGGTAGATGACCTGCAGTTTGCTGCCTTTTTTCATTTTCACTTGCCTTGACTTTTTGCTGTTACTTTTTACTTTGCTGTTTGCTTGTGGCACTTACTTTTGCAGTATTATTATATCACAAAGTACATCATAGCCGCGACCTCTACAGCTTGTCTTGCAACCAAATTGTAATTAAATGCAGTTTCATTAATGCCCACATCAAAGCTATACTGTTCAAATGTATAATGGCTCTACCTAGTTATAATTATTTAAAAATAAAAATAAATGGAACCACTGGAAAGGGAAGTAGCGAACTAGGGCTGCAACAACGAATTGATAAAATCAATAAAAATCGATTATTAAAAGTGTTGGCAACAAATTTAATTATCATAAGAACATAAGAACATAAGAAATATACAAACGAGAGGAGGCCATTCGGCCCATCAAGCTCGCTTGGGGAGAACT
>JAODKM010000039.1:11270328-11286318 GCA_026780845.1 Petrocephalus sullivani
CATTTTCTATTAAAAGATGTACTTTTGAATTGTTTTTTATACCAAAGATTTATTTGTGAATTGTTTTTTTATTCCAAGATTTTGTTTTTTATTAATCAGTTTGTAAATGAGGTGGGCAGCCCTGACCCCTTTCTCTAAGGCTCTGTTGGCCAGAGGGTCTTGGCTGAAGAAATGTTAGCTGGTGTTCATGTTGGTAATGTGCCTCAAACTACGTTTTGTCACAAAAGCTCACAATGATTACACATCTAAAAATGTGTAAAAAGATCAATTTGTTTAGAAACTATCTTTAGTGTTGTTTAGTTTCTTTACTAAATACTGTAAATGTAAATGTTCTTAGAGGGAATGCTAGCGGTAGCTAACTTTCCCCATGTCTCCCTTGCTCTATCGCTCACGAAACTCATTTATAATTTACATTTGCTGGCCAAGAAGCTATACTGCACCTTCCTGCACTACAGTCACATCATCTATTAATGATTAGGTATATATTAGGTATACCGATGGGAAAGGTTGGCACATGGGGAAAAGTTGCCAGGTCTTGATAAGACCACACATTTTTTCATTTTTAACATTCCAGTGATTCAGAGGATGGTGATTCTGTGTATAGTCCACTTGATTCGTGTCCTTTCCTTAATAATATATATGTCGCTGAGGGTGTTATAATTATGTGGAAACACAATAATCGTGGACTTCAGTTATTCCCAATTGGCTTAAATTTCTAATTTGCATCTATAGTCAAAGTTGAAGATGCAGTTTGTATCCCTTAGGAATAACAGGAATTTATAAAAGGTCAGTGAGCAACATGCAAATATAACTATCCTTGTAGTCATTATCTGCCATATGGAAATATCCTCCTTTGCATTGTAGTACATTATTACTGGAGACTAAACATTACGCTCCCTGTGGATGCTTTGTAAGCACAAGCAAATGGACTTATCCAACCATATGGTAATCTTTGTGCAGATGTATGCAGAGATGTAACATTTATTCCCATAGGAGTCTGTGAGTACAGATATAATCCAGTATTCAAGATGTCTGAAGAAGGAAATTGTAAAGGGAAAAAAAAATGACAATTGAATCGTAAACCCACTAGTAAACTCAATTTTTCCTCCGGAATTATTTCCTGGACATATTGGTTTCTTATTTCAGTGCGAAATAAAGCAGAGTACAATGCTAAGTGAATTCTGAAAGACAAGCAATTAAAAAAATTGTTTCAAGCCGGTAGTCTCTAAAGCACTTATTAAATTGTCACCAGATACTGTAATTACCCTCTCATTGTGCCATTCAGGCATATTGCTTTATTGTAACTAAAATTTTTGCTATCTGTGAAAGAAAGCTTGTAGATGCCTTCTTTAATTACAGATTTATGACAAATAGACATACACTCCACACTCATGTTCCGTTACGTCACAATGATTTGACTTAATGTGGAATCTGACTATTCCTCATTTTGACCCCCATTTATCCAGCTGGGCTCTAACAGCTCTGATATGGTATGGTACACAGGCTAGCTGGAGAGAGGCTTCAGAAATCATCCTTTTTGAGTTGACAATTAGAGATATACCAGTCTGCTCTGCAGGCTGTATTATGCTGCTCCTTCCTTCATTGGTAAGAGTCATGCAAAGGAATTTAAGCTTCCATTACTCACTTAGAGATAGAATGGGATGGGGGGTTCTGTTGACGCACTATGCCATGTGCCTAGTTCTGGAGGTTCTAGTGCCAACTGCCCGGCCGGTGGTGGACCATGTCCGTCCGTTTCTCGTGTCGTTTTGATTGACAGCTAACATGTAGGTGCAGACATTTATCTGTCCAGTAACACCGGCCTAGCGAAGGATACACCTTAAAAATGAATGGCATTCTTTTCCTTCTCTAGTCTATAGTCTAGTCACTGGGTAATTAGGTCCCCTGAATGTTAATGTAACAAATGTAATGCAAATGCAAGGATGACCGGTAATTAATTAGCTCTTGGCAGCATCTGTATATGTTTACGTGTTCTTTTTTAGTCAAATAATAACAAAAAGAACAAAAATATGATGTAATTAAACCCAGTATGCATGTGGGAGGGGCTGCCACACATCACAGGTGATTGAGTCAGCTGACATTCCCGGTTTATTCGGAGTCCCATAAGTTTGACCTTGATCCAGGGCTTATGTACTTGGGACTGGCAATGACTTTGGCAGGAAGCTGGACCACAGCGAGTGACGGACTTCGAGAAAGGAGGCTGCTCACAGTGTTGCATTTGACTGTTTCCACAGAACGTATACTTTTTGACATTCCTTGGTATCCCCATGAACACATCCCACCTTATATTTTCATTTTACCTCTGTAAAGGTGCCATATAAAACTAGAAACGAAAAAATTCCTGGAGAAATTTTAAGATGGGCCTTTATATATTTCTGGTCTGTTGCTTAAAAATCTCCTAGAACACATTTGCACACAAAGTAAATTTATCTTACACAGCTCACCAATATCTTACTTTTCTTCCCTGATGGTCTGTAACATCAGCTATAATTCTTCCAATTGATATAACAGATAATAAATATCACATATTCCAGAAACTGTGTACAACCCAACTCATGGACAGACAGATATGAATCATTTTTAAAGCTTTTTCTATAATATGTATGAAACATGTTCCATAATTATCCAGTCTGAGTATCGTAAACACAGATTAGTAACCTACTATTGCTACTCTACAAATCAAAGCCAACAGTAGTAATTTTAATTTTTTATTTAAATAAATCACCATTCAAACATTTAAATTGTTAAACTCTAAAAGTGTTATGTTATGTTATGTTAGGTTATGTTATGGAAATAGCATTTTTCAATCGATCAGTTCATTTTTTAAATGAAGAAATGGGAAAAAAAATCAAATAATTATGACATCCTGTATTTTAGGATGTACACCCTAGAGATGCACTGGCCCATTTTCAAGTCACCCGTCTAATTTTAGCTTCCATGCCAAAATCTGGCAGGGCTGATGGTAACCTGACGCTAGCCAGAAGCACAGCTCTCTGGCACAACGTATTGCACGTGTTACATAACCCATTCTACTTTGAAAGCACTCTTGTAAGACACATGAATAAAGTGTAAGAAACACCCCCCCAGCATGCTTGTGTCATTACTCTCATGGGCTGTAGGAGTGTAATAGAAGCATGTCAGACCGTCTTAAAAATGTCTGCTTCATTCATCTGGACTACAAAGCTGTACGCGGGTAGCTTAACAGCTCCAGTGAAGGTAGCGATCGCGGCGATGAGCTGGCCTGCAGGGAGGCCTGCTGGCTGTCTTAAAGAGCAGCACGGCAGAGGTTTCGCTGGAAGCGTGGTACTGCTGCATTAGTGGCACTGGGCCAGCACCCGCGCGATTCCCAGTTACAGGTCAGGAACGGAGCGGTTAGATTAGCGCTTCCCAAGCAGATGGTCGGGGGAGGAAGCTTCCCGAACGGTCGGCCTCCCGGCCGCTGTACTTCCCTCCAGAGCCCCAAATGGTCGCGTGGACATGCATCCGTGCGTATTTACATTTTGTAATGGACACTGCTCTGTGTGGAAGACCCTGGCCATCTATCCATCTATCCATCCATTTTCTGAAGCCACTTGTCCTGTTCAGGGTGGTTGTAGGGTGTTGCTGGCCTGGCCATTCTCACAGTGTGCTCGTTGTGCGAATGGCATTTTTGCGTTATAAGTTTTGTCTTCAGAAAAAAGTCACTGATGTGAATGATATCAGCAATTCAGGTGAAATTATCTAGGAATTACCTGAGCAGGTTAGTGGCATAGTCATGGTGTGCTATATGTATGCTTTTTTTGTAGCTGCTCTTTTGGCTAGAAAGTGAATTTAATTAAATTTAATTTAACACTCTATTCTATAGAATTTATTTAAAACGTATAGGTGATATAATAAATTTTTTTGTCTAATAAAAAAAAAATTGGCAGAATATTAATGTAATTCTTGCATGGAATTCTAAAATCTTTTAAGCTGATTTTTAAACCTGGGTTAACAGGGTTTAAAGGTTTTAAGGTTGGACAATATATTTTTCCAGTCGGTGACATAAGATTGTTCGAAATGATCCCAGACTCCGGCCTCCTGGCTATCAGCCAGCTTACAGATTCTTTTGTGTGTGTGTGTGCGTGCGCGCGTGTGTGTGTGTGTGCGTGTCCATGTCTGCGTGAGTGTGTCAAAGGGCTCATCCTCATCCTCCCAAACTGAATCTCATCTGAGAGATGGATGATTGTGTGCCAGGTGAGGGGACCTGACAGCTGTTACTTCTGCTCAGCGGCCAGGGGAAAGAGGAGCCCCTTAATGAATTTTCCGGGCCTCTCAACAAAGGAAATGAATTAGTGGAGGGAATTCTGCGCGGTTCTGTTGCATCCTGGCGCCTGGCTTCCTGTGACACCTTTCAGCTGGAAATCGGATCTCTCTGGCGATTCGCCAGCACCCTTCTGGACGGCTAAAGCTTTCTGCATTAGAGAATATCGGAATATGAGAAGTACTCTGCGGCACGTATGGTCATTTTTATACAGTACAGGTAGCAAGAGCTGTGGGAGAGTAGCTAGAGAGTGGAATCTCTCCATACAGGCACAGTACAGGCGGGCTCTGAAAAAGGCAGCACTCGTCGACTGAAGACAATTAATTCCTATTATCTGTAGCAGCAGGAATTCATTTACAAAATGCAAATCATTTCCTATCAAGTTCACTGTGTCTTACAGAATACAAATGCATGCGGGAATTCGACGAGTTTCTGCATTAAAAAAGAAAATAAGCTATACTGAATTTAATTTGGGGATTTAAGACCATCGTAGAGGTGTGTCTCCCTTTCCCTTTGGATCAGGGCATTGCTAACCTTCTCATTTGCAAGCGGGATTTCGCCGCCTCCAGTCACTTCCCCAGCAGTGTTACTCTGGTATCTGGTTGGTGGATTATTGAGTATACCTGTTCACAGACTCATTTACACAGTCAGTGATGTTTCCAGCAATGTCCAAAAAATGATGGCCAGCCAAACGATATGCGAAAACATTATAAAATCTGTTGAATGGACTGATATGATAAGGACCGTATTGGCAGTTTGTAAAACTTGCTTTTTTTCCTAGTTTGTAATTATATAGTTATTCAGAATTCTGTACCATACAGAATGTAATTACTGTATGTTCTCTTAGAACATGATAATCTTTCTGAAAGATCTTTAGTTAGGCATATTTGCACTATAGAAATACCAGGGAGAGGCCCTCTACTATTTTATAAATTGGTATAAATTTCCATGAAAGGCACTTGTTTTTTCCAATACTGGATCATCTTGTACCTATAGGTTTGTAGTTTTATTAAGTTTGGTTGGGGCCCCTTTTTAACAGAGGCCCCTGGGCTTTAGCCTGGGTAAACCCGTATATTAAAGCATCCCTGATAATGGGGAGAAATGGGCTTGGGGCAAAACTCTCAAAACTTCCTAATTAACACTGAAAAAAAGACAGGAACCTGAAGAGCATGATAGAACAGTGTTACAGATAATGCATAGCTAATGAATAGATAAACCCTACCGTAATATGGCCGGTGGGAGTGGGTGTCGGAAGGAGCCTGCTTGTGTGTGCAGCACTTCAGGTTCTTCCAGCTATAGAACTTTATTTTGTGGCATTGTCTCTGGTGGTACACAAAGGCGATTTTTTTAAATGCTTGTAGTTCTCACGATATCGCTAATCTAGCAAACACTTTTAGGATAGCATAAGCAGGGGTGCTAACTGGAGTGTGATTTTCAATTCGAACCAAGTCTGCACACACATGAGCCTGCATTTACACGTAAGCCTGCATTTACACGTAAGCCTGCATTTACACATGAGCCTGCATTTACACGTAAGCCTGCATTTACACATGAGCCTGCATTTACACATGAGCCTGCATTTACACGTAAGCCTGCATTTACACATGAGCCTGCATTTACACATGAGCCTGCATTTACACGTAAGCCTGCATTTACACATGAGCCTGCATTTGCACGTAAGCCTGCATTTACACGTGAGCCTGCATTTACACGCATGTAAGAATTTTATTACCTTGTAAAGAGTCTGTAGTTTTTGCAAACTCCCCCAATGCTTTTGATGCATCTAATTTCAGGTTTATAATGAAATTATATAGATTTGTTGAAAGATTTCTTGCATGAGAGTAACAATCTGAAAGTGCGAGTACCTCGGCAGATGTGTGGGAGCTGGTAACCCTGCATGAGCAGTGAACTGATGCAGTCACTGGCTGTTTCAGGTGTGTGTGTTCAATACGTCCCCCATGGACCAGTTCCGTTGGTTGGTGTTTTTTGTGTTCAACTGCGGTCTGTATCACGAAGCAGGATTATATGCATAGCTGGATAAATTGTTGAAATTAAGGTATTCTGTGCTAAAAGCAAGGGAACTAAAAATGTAGCCCATTTAAACTGGGGCTCCTTAAAAAGTTATCCGGCTATGAAAGAAATCCAGCACCATCATGTTTCTCAGATACAAAATCACACATAAACTGACGCGAACATCGCGCTATAATGTAATTGTTCCCAAATATATCAATTTCAGTGGAGCAAATTCACAATTTAAAACGTGTTATAGGAGGGCATAATTTAACACAATTTATATTACTGTCCTGTATAACAAATAACAAGCTTTGCTTTTTCTAATATTGTAATGTTTGGAGGTTAATGTGATTTTTGTTTTGGAATTTAACAAATAATTATTTGTAACCTAATAATTACCTGAAAATTATTTTGCTTAAAAGTGCATATTAAAAATTCTTTTTTGAGGCAATAAATGTTGAGCTGTCAATCCACACTCGTTTTACTGTTCATTGTGGTCAGGGTTGTGGGGAATGTGTCCCCACTATCAAGAAGTAGTATTATGTTTATATTGAATTGACCTTTTAAATGACATATTACACCTGTAATTAGTATTTTTAATAAGTAATACTAATTCATGGGATATCAGAATGGGGCAGCTCCATTAACTTATATATTTGTTTTTAAGTTTTAAAATGTAATTAAATTGCTGTTAATTGTTTAAACTCCGGTGCTGTCTTAATAGATATTTATTATGAAGTGTTAACACAGGAAATGACCTTTAAAACATTTGCGTGATGGTCAGGAGTCTGAAGCCAAGGGCAAAAAGCCAGACTTACAGCAATATGTTATTTTCCCTGAGTCTCAGCAGCATTTAACCTACTGTCAAGTGCTTGATACATAGTAATTGTACTAAAAAAAAAGGAAATGATACAAATGATAAAACTGCTCTGGTGAAGTAGACAGTTCCAGCTCAGCAGCAGGTGATGACTCATGTCTGTCATAATGCACTCGGTGGGTTTCACAGTGACTGGACTGGAATGAGGATTGTGGATAACAAACACACCAATAAATGCATTTTGAACCAGAGTATATTAGTAGTACTTACACTTTGCTAATTTCCGAATTAAAAAAACACTTGAGCTTGAATAGACCTCTTAAAAGGCAAAATATTGGCATTATCATTTTTAATATAAAAATCTAGCCATCACATTAATGTGGCATACAAATTTTGTGTTTGATAAGCCTCGTCATGGAATAAGTAATATTCCCAGGATCAGAGGGTTTTCTGCTATGTGTAACTGAAACCTCATCTAATATCCTTCTTCTAACAAGGCTTGGGTACGGCCTGGATGGGACTCCAGTCACATCTAATACCACAGTTAGCTTACATCATGCTTCAAAACAAGCAACATGGCTCGGGATTCTGTTAGTGTAAAACGGTTTGCAGCCATGTTAATTTTAAAACTCCCTTTAAATATAACTAAAAAAGAATATTACCTTTATATGTCTTTTTTGTTGCTTTTTAAACACAGCATGAGAATAATGCTAATGTTGTAAAGTCACATCATGCTGACATCCCGGTCACAAATGGCCACAGGACATGTGGCGTGTGTGTGTGTGTGTGTGTGTGTCGGGGGGGCGGGGGAGGGGCTCACATTACAACTTTAAAGACGGCTGTGGGAAAGGCCTGCTGGTCTTTATCCACGTCACTTCCAATGCATCGGGCATCAAAATGGACAAGGCCCGACGCTGCCCTCCCCCCCAGGCCCAACTCGCCGTTTGTCCTCCTGTGATCTCGCCTTTGTTAGAGCTGCCCTGGCTCTCACAACAAAAAAGATCCCCGAATATGTGGTGAACCCGAGGCTTCACCCTCTGGCTGGGGAGCACCGCAGAAGGCTCTCCACCAGTATGCCAGGCTTAACAAGCCCACATCTGCCTAAAACTTACTAGTCAGCAGTGTTTCTTGGCTCGACTTTTAAAAAGCATTTTTATCCCCCAATCCCTCAATGCCCTACTGTCATTTAGAAAAGAACGGCATCCAGTAAGGTGATTAAAACTTGCCTAATCATTTATTGCAGGGGCTCTTGCTTTTGCAGTGTAGCCTAATTAAGATTTTTTTTCCCTCGTTCTCAGAACTAAAGCGCTGATTTTCTCGGATATGATGCTAACAGATTGACTATTACATTCATACCAGAGGGTCTGATTCTGTGAATGTGCATGTTTATAAACACAATTATTCTGACAAAGACAGATCTACAATATATGCAGCCATATCGTTTGGTAAAGGCCTTCGGCTGGTTTGTCCAACCGCATGAATCACGGTGACACGCAATAACGCAAACGGTAAGTAATGGCCCTGACAAACATGAATAAATGGTGTCTACATATTGCTTTCCAACTGTACAATGCAACACCTTGGTTTTCAAACTAATCTATAATGCTAAAGAATCTATAATGTTTTGAGTTGATGTTTGCGACAGTCCGCACAGACAGGAATCGCCAGTGCATTTTCTGATTCCGAAAAAAAAAGAGATAATAAACGTTTGGGAATTGAGCATCTGATACAAGTTTGAATAAAAAGGTTTTATTCCTTTAGCGAGTGCCAGAGCCTGTCGTTTCTTGTGAGCTAACGGGGTGACATTAAGAAATGTTGAATCATGCAATGAGATTCGCTAATGGATGTGCCAGAGACCTCTTGGACCCAGTCAGTTTCACTCTGTTGCCTCTCAGACAGGCTGTTGCAATCTAGGGCAGTGGCAGGTACCCTGTCCCATGATTCCATGGTATGGGAATCGAGGGAAGTCCCTAATGCATTACGTAATACTTCACCAATAACTTCAGGAGTAAGAATGAATGATGTCGGATCTTTTATGTCCAGGACTCAGTGCTATTATACATCTAATGACATCCTTTTCCTGTGCCATGAGAGTGGATTGTTTTCACCAGCCACTACCTTTTATCATTGTATGCATTGAAAGCAGACAGAGAACATTAGTGTATAATTTTAATAACAGAAATTATTTCCCAGGGATTTAAATACAAATCTTTTTTTCTGCTTATGACTCTGGCGTGCATTTAGCAGAGTTGCTTATTCACTTTGTTTCTTTTTTCCCCTGTTTTTTGGGTTCAGTTTTGAAGGATTTGTCATCAACTTCTGTCCCCCAAAAAAATTAAACATTCCAATGAGATTGGACTAATGCAAGATATTAATACCAGTGATGTTAGCGTGTTGGTGGAAACTTTGGAGTATTAATTACTCCAAAGCATAAAGCATAATTAATTAAGCACATAGTTTCCACAAAGATTTTGAGGAGTATCTTGTGTATATGGGCAGAGCTATTTAATTCATTAGGAGTTTCGAGATCCGTTAATATAAGCAGGATATCTTCTTGTTCATTTTATGCCACATTTTCTTAATCTTACTCCCTTTCACCCAGGCAACCTGCAGAGATTAATAATAAATGGCTGCCTTCTGCTAAAATTCTGTATTCTGGACATTATGTGACAATATGTTGCACACAGTTGTTTTTTTGGAGAGCAGATGCATTAAAAAATGGCATCATCTCCTGCCAGCGAGACCGCCTGATGTTTAGTACAAATGAATGTTAATTAAGCTCACCCTGAGAGAAGGGTCTGGGCCTTTGCAACCCGCTATAAAAACAAGCACTCAGTCAGCTGCCTCAGCTCCGGCTGAGAGCTTTCAAAGCACGGCTTTAATCAGACGTGGCGCCAGCCTTTAACGGCCCGGTGCAACCCAGCCGTAGCTGCGGAGCTCGACCCGGTTAGTCTGACGAAAATCTCAAGCATTGTTTTTGGTTTGGGAGTTTTACAACAATAAAAGCCGGCTTTTAAAATGACAGCTCAAGCTAGTGTCTTAGGACAGGGATAACTCAGTAATTACATTTACCATGGATACAACTGCTGGATTATTTTCACATGCTAATCCTTAAGTTCTCATTAAAACTACTAACTATACTGGCATCTTAGGACAAAATGCAGAAATGACCAAAGAATTTACATGAATAGCCAGAAAAGAAAAGCAAATGTCACCCATGCTGTTAAGTCCATGTCAGGAACCTTTCTATTCAAAGTGTCTGTGGCCTCTGACAATATTGATATGGATTTCTCTATGTACAGAGGACAACATTTAAAACAAATCATTTTAAATGATGGTCACAGTTATATAATTTACATATCTATGCGCATCACTGAATAATTATGCTTTGAAAATATGCAATCTATTGTCAACCATTTAACAGTTATATACATATTTATGCATACATAAACTGGTATCCAGATATCAGTTTCATGAATGTGTCCCCTTGGATCTAGAGCAGGGCATTGTCACATTTTTGTGCCCTGAACTCCTGTGGCAATTGGATATTTCTCCGAATAATAATATGAAAATATCTGTCATTTCTGTTGGGGACAGAGTCACAGCTACTCCTGATACGACTGTGGCTTTTTTGCCTGCATTTATAACGGAATGAAATGCTAAATTTCACCTAGTTTTTAGTTATTATTTCTTCCCATCCAAGTTCCTACACTTTGAAATGTACCCCTGTGCCCCTAGAGGGTCTGCGTACCCCAGCTTACGAACCCGTGATCTCCATAATATCATTTGCAGGGTCACTTAGCTTTTGTTCATGTGTCGACTTTTCTTCCAACAAATAGTTTTTAGTAGATCTCACTGAAGAAAAAAAACATTTTTCAATTTTTTTTTCCAGACATCTTGAGGGTTTAGATTGACTAGATATGAGGGGTTTTGATAACAGGACCTTTCAAGTCTTACCCTGAAGAACCACTTAGCAGATCGTAAAGCAGGCAGAAAGGCAGAGTTTGGTATTGCCTCCACCAGCTGAATCGCAACAAGGCTTCTCACGCAGCTGATAAATCTTTGATATATCCAACCAAGACCTAGATTTCCACTATTCAGGAAGCAACTCTGCATAAATATTTAATAGTATTGCATTCATTATGATGATTCTTGGATGACAATAAGAAAAATGGCATAATTCCCAGACGATTTATAGGTCCATGCTTTCGGGCAGCTACTTGGGCAAGGCCTGTTTAGCTGTCTTTACTCTGTGGAAGTTCACTAAAGCAGTAATCGACCTGGAAATGTTTGGATGGGAGGAATTGCAGCTAGTCAGTCATGTAGGCTGATAATCTTCCTCAGGTGAATATTATCAACAGGGATGAGATGAGACATTGTGTGGCTTGAACTGGGTCTTGAAGGTCAGTAAGTTGTTTCCCAGAATGTTAGAGACTGTCTCAGAATGTTCTTTTCAAATATTTTTGCTGTAATATTATTTTGCGTGTAAAATGCAAGAGATACTTTGGAGGTACTTTGTTGTTAGCAGTGATTCAACCCTAATTTCCCATTATAATGCCTAACAGATAGTTCCTTCCTAACTCGATCTACTATGAACAGAAATAGCCTTATGAAGAAGCTTTCCACATCTTTTTTTCCCACTTATCTGTTAGCACCTCAATTAACACAAGAATTTCTGGTGGTATACAATTAACCCCCCGACCTGGTTGAATTCTGCATAAAGCAAACCAAATGTAATGTGAGAATGTGAGGTTGCAGATTGTTGTTTACTCTTCAGGAAAACGGCTCTCAACATATGCGTTTCCATTCCGTGCACCCCTAATCAAAATTTTAATTGAGCTTTCAATTTTTCACATGATTGAAAAATTTGTCAGGCTAATATATTACTTGAAGTTGTGTGTCATTTGAAACTGGCTCATAGTAATGTGATATATATATATACACATATATATATATATATATATATATATAAATGAAGTGAAAAATTAGTCATACGGTGAATAGTTCTGTGATTGACTTTTCATTTAAAATTGCTGTGCATGCTGTGTTATTTAAATATTTCTCCTAGGATAGGAAAGGAAATAGAAATTAATTTAGCTTAACATCTCATTTGGTAAGGCTTTACATACAGATAACCAGCAGAAAGTGAAGCGTAATTTCTGATTTTTTTACAAGGATCTGACCCCAATTTAAATACCCTTATGCATTCTTTTGGGTATCACATGATTTTTTTCCATAGGTCTTATAATGTGGAACATGGGGGCATGTGGTGTATCGTGTTCCCCTCAGAATTTCTGTTCTGCTTTGCACCATATTTAAAAATTATTTACTCAACAAAGCATAAAGTGCTTGTCATTGTATTGATAATAGCCCCTCCAGAACTTAAAACCTCCAGCCACATCAGTCACGCTATCATTCGCACTTAATCTAGAGCCTTATCTTCTGATCATTTAGAAATTACTATGACTCAGATGCTAATTACCGTCATTTCAGACTGAAATCTTCACACATAACAATGCCTCTGATGACATTCAGCAAATCTCATTTCTTTCTTTTAGACACTTCGAGGTGTGTAATATCACATCCAGAAATAGAAACAATTTATGCTAGGCTATGAATTGCTAGTATGATGGAATTTGTTGGCAGGTTGGAAAAAAGAACAAAATTGCTTTTCAGACCAACCTCAAGAGCCCCGTAATTTTGTATGATTTATCGGCACAGACCCCAAATTTCTACCTGTCAATTTTTAGTTTCAGTTTCAAATAATATGAAATTCTAGTACGGTACACTGTTATTAGTTGACTGTTTATGTTTATTTTTGTGTCTTGTCACCAACCAGTTTTACGTATTCCTGTATTTTGAGGTCATATTGTCCTTTAATCAGTGTACATATTGTACGTATGGTGGGACAGTTCTTAATACCACTATTCTTAGTTTTTGAGCAACCTTGACTTGAGGTCATGTCAACACATGCGATATTCCATCAGATGCCTTCAGCATTGGCATCCAAAAAATCATAATAAATAAATCAATGAATTTTCTGTCACTTCTTAACTCTTTATCGATGTAAGCAGTGGTGGAACATACGATTTTTTTCTACTAGCCAACAGGACTAATTCATTAAAAAGATTTAAACGAACATGCAATTTTTTATTTTTTACTAGCTAGCCAACTATTGTTCAGTATTTTGTACTCGTGCAAGTGGGCTAGCTTTATTTCTTGCTCTGGATGAAAGCTATGACTGGCAGTCAAAGTTGGGGAAAATAAAATGATCATGAACAGTATAATTTTAAGTGTTTAATACCTTTAATGATTTATAATTATTCTAGACAACCATACGAAACAAAGTACTGAAAGGTTTTCTTAACCACAGAAGATGCTCTGCAAAGTATTGAGTACTGAAAGCTTTGCAATTGTGGAGGATATTCCTCAAACCACTGAGTAATGTAATGACTGCAGCATCAGACTGCCCTTTGTATACGGTATCTCACTGCTTAGCTGATCACAAGATGCAAAAATGAACTTTACTCAGCACAGGAAGAATTTGTTGCCGAGCAGCAAGCGGACAAGAAATTCTTTTGTTCGGGTGGCTAAATAACTGTGATCCTAATCCACTGGGATAAACAGTTTTTTAACAAATCTTAGTAGCTTTAATTATGTTGAGCTGTAGGGGGAAAACTATTTAATCTTCTGTGAATAAAATTTTTCGCAGGAAATGCATTGGTGAAACGGCACTTGGGCGACCAGAGATCAACAGCAGAGTGCATTGCATGTTGGGGTACCATGTATGTACTGACCTCACAGGAGGATCTCCTGAGATACTCACATACCTGGAGACACCCCTCTCACCGCTGTGATTCGAAGCTTTCCCTTGGAGTAGCTGCTGCTCGTTTGCAATAAAATATTAAGAGCAAACAACATACAAGCAGGAGCTAGATTTGGCACCAGCCCCTTACTGTCATAGACATCCAGCTTCATCAGTGGCCAGAACCACAGTTTCGTCTTTCATGGCCTTTCATGGTCCTGGTTTCTCCCTGGGTTCCTCATTTCATGCTTTTTACTCCTAACACACTCTTCTGCTTGGTACCTCTGTTAACCTTTGTTAGTGACCACCAAAACGTTTTATAGCAATCGGAATCTTACCAAAAGATACCTCTTTCTTTGCATTACATACTGTACCTCTGACTTTTGTGGTATAATTAATAATGCATTAATAGTGTACTTTCATGCTGTATCCAGACCCAATCAATCGTTTATAATCATTTATATTAAAAAAATTTAGATTGATCTTCACCTTTGAGTTTACTCTGATGAGACAAATTGGATAAACATTTGTCATGAAAAGCTTTTACCATTTAGCAGTGTAAGGCACGTCTTAGATCATTAGAGTTTGTAACACCATAGGCCCAGTTTCCACTTTTCTTCAGATTTTTTATTTTAATCAAAATAAAATAAATTGAATATGCAGCTTTTGATTCTTGTGAAAAAAAATGGGATTATTTTTGCAATTTGAAATCAACTTAAAGGTAGGTAACATAAAGAGGCTGCATACAGGTTGATATCCAGTAAAATGAGATCAAATGGCTTACTTGAAATCTGAGATCAGAAGGGGATCCCAGCTGCCATGACAACATGAAACAGGCACCTCCTGACTCCCAGAGTCCATGTCCATGCGGCATGCATGCCACCCCCTTGATCATCTTTGAACATCACCAGATACAGTACCTACAGAATATCACCTGTATTCAGGCTCTCACGATTCAACAGCTTCGAATAAGTTTCAAATGTCACTCCACAGGTTATTAATGCCAATGAAGTCCTTCACCGAACAGATTTGCAGTTTGTCTGGTCCCTAAACCTCAGATTTTTGTCAGGTATAATCCTATAGCTAGAACTGGAACACATTTAGTGTTCTAAGTTAGACAATGTAAACTGATGCTCTGGATCACATTAAAAGTACACTGAAATTGTGTTTTACCTTCCCTAGTTTTTTAATCTTGTATAACTTCTTGAATTTTTTATTGGTATAAGTTAGGACCATTTTACAGTCATTGACATAATTGTAAGAACATAGATGGCTTCATTTCACATTGGCATTGGCTGCTGGAACACTCCGTGCCTCCGGCCTTCCACTCGCTGCTCCTTCCCGTACAGTGAAGTGAATCAGAATGAGCCTTTAGCACAGTGAGTGCTGTCTCTGCAGGGGGTCCCTGTAAACACGATCAGCACCTCTCTTTCACTCGCGAACAGAATGTCGAAATGCGTGGGACGAGGCGGCCTGACAGGCGAGCACATTTTAGAAATATTTCTGACCTGTTGCGTTGCCACGTCTGTCAGCTTCCTGTTTCGGGAACATTTCAACACATTGGGAAAGGTTCGGATTTTTGTAGGGATCCCTCAGGCCACCCTCCCAAACTGTAGATTTAAAATTATATGAAATGATTTTATTCTTTTCTTGTAAACTGAATGTTATTCACCGTGACCCAGTACTGGAAAAGCGGCAATGGAAGAAGGTCTGATGGATATCTGTTGATTTGTTTGCCTGTGTATTTTTAGGTATGTTTGGTACACAATATTTCAGGAGGTTCATTGGGAGTTTGTGAACTCGCTCGGAGGCCACAAACACAATAGGGTGCTGGTTTCCACAAGTAATGTGGCTGGTCTGATTTTGGAAAACAATTGTAGGCTTGATGCATATATCCAAAAGGAATAACTTATGCAGCTCTGGTTCTTAAGCACTTTATTCCCGGCCCTTTGGGGGGGGGGGGGGGGGGGAAACCCAAAAGCAACACCTCCACCCCGTTGCCTTACCGTCCACCCACAGCCCCCCCAGAGTCCCCCTGTGTTTCCATGGTTTTTC
>JAODKM010000039.1:11286418-11307762 GCA_026780845.1 Petrocephalus sullivani
TGGTTTTCTCTTACAAGTACGAGGTGCGGCAATACACTTACTCGCCAAAGTAATGTCCTTGGTCGTTTGCTCCCGCACGGGGGGCGGGGCGGGGGGGGGGGGGGGGGGGGGGGGGGGGGTTAACCCAAAAGCAACACTTGCATCACGTTGCGTTACCGTCCACTCAGAGCACCAGCATATTGCCTCTGTGTTTACATTGTGTTACAGTTAAGCATTTTGATTATATCTCAAATTCCAGGAAGAATCTTTGACATTTTCCTGGCTTTTAGTAAGCCTTTTTGACATTTGCAAGGTAGACCTGTTTTATTTACTGGCTTTTTTATTTTATTTACAATTTCACTTTCCTGGTTGGACATGAAATGAAGGTAAGTCTATGAAGGAAGTGAAATGACTGACACAGAGAGACCTGAGGACAGAGTTGTCCTCGAAAGCTTATTTAATCTAAGCTGATGATTTTTCAGAGTTTTCTCAGTCTTTATCCCCGTTCCCTCGCTCTCTCTGGAGCGAGTGGGAATGCTAAGAGGAATATATATTTCCCAGTTGCCCTGTTATCATGCACACTCACATTTCTGCGTGGTAATACGAGGAGAGAGTGGAGGAGCTGAAGAAAGTGAGCCGCCAGCGCACATGTGCCAGTCATACCTCCGAGTTCAGAGGCCTGCTTGGCGTTTGGGTGTGGGATTGGGAGCAGGGGGGGGCGGCTGGCTCTGTTATTTCAGGTCCATGCCGAATTCAGTACCCAGGCCTTCTAATGAGGCTAATCCTGCAGTGGCACATTCCAAGTGCCTAATGGGGCCTGAGCGCACGGCCGGTTTTAAACTCCCGACCCAGGGACTCAACGGGCGAGTTGTTGACTGTCCAGTCGTGAGTAAAGTCAGCCGAGGAGCGGGTCAAGCGGGCAACGGACTTGTTAATGACGGTACAGCAGCTCCCTGCAGCACAGGATGATGGGACAAGGTACTGGTCCATATGGCCTTTATCGCTCATGTTTGTCACCACTTAATAATCATATCGCGGTTTTAAATATGTAATGACTGGTTTTTTATCGATTTACGTATGAGTTAATTGTGATGTGCATAATTTGCTTAAGTTGTTGTGTCTGTTGCTTTGTATTGAGTAGTAATCAGTAAAGAAAGGTATAGCACTGGTATAACAATTGCAGAAATAAATTATTTTAAATATGCTATACTTACATCACAGTCATATGTCCATCAGAATTTAATTATCATCCAAAAAAGTTAATTATTTATTAAATTATGAATAATATTTTTACTGCAGTAGCTTGCAATTCCATATGCTTGGAGACATTTTTATCATTTTTGAAATAATATTTTTCTTTAGGTTTATTGTTCCAGTAATATTTGATACATTTTTCATGCATAATCTCCAAACACTAGTTGCTATTCCCGAGCCATTACTGCCAAAATCAGATTCTTTCTTTTCTTTTGAATTTGCTGAGCAAATTTACGCTTTTTCAAATCTGTCAACCAGTGAGAGTGTTGTGAGGTCATAATCTTAATTTTTAATCACAACCTGTTTCACTGCATGTAATGCAGCCATCTCTCTGCTCCTCTTCTCCAGCTCTGAATTTTATAACTGACGCTGCACTTTTTTTACACACTGCTACGGCATCATCTTAATATTTACTTAGAGAAATTAAAACCAAATTAAATGTGCAATATTTTTTATTCAGTCGAATAAGCATGAGGGCTTTGTTGCTGGCTCTCTCATCTGCTGAAGCAGTTGTTTCGGCTTTATATAATTCGCCTTGTTTGCCATTCTTAATTAGCAAATATTTACTTAGTTTCGCTGTTAGCTGTGCAGTCAATAATTCTGGCATGGAGGAATTCTGTGAGGTCCTCCATCTTTTACTTTCATTTAAACTGGAACATGGGAATACTGATGTTTTATAACCCAACATATCTCACACGCGTGGAGTGGAAACCCACACAAGCATGGGGTGTGCATACTGAACAGAGGCACTCTGGAGGTGTGAGCCCATCGCAGCTAGCTGCTGATCCATCGTGCGGCTGGGTGTACGAACATGAAGGATCAAGTCCGTTTAGATGGGGTGTGAGGTTAAGGATGGTTCAGTCAAATTACTTCTGATTCAGCAAGACTCTAATATGTATTTTAAAGCCAGCATAACTTTGTGTCTGTAAAAGCACAATCACAGCATCCACAGCAAATCAGAATCCCAGCCAGATAAATAACGTCCGCAGCACCCTGGCGTCAGTGCTGTAGGAAGCCCTGAGAAAGGCCGCCTTGGAGATAAACCTTAATTACCACCCAGGTTGTCAACAGAGCATTGTAGCTGTGCTGCAATTAAGCCGAGAGAAAACACACGCTGCAAGTTTTAAAATCCACACCGGTCCTCAGCCGTTTTGTAGCATTCCCTGTAAACAACCTCATTGCCTTGCAGGGGTAATGTCAGTTTTGTTAAAGTGGTCAAAACACATTTAATCCTCCAATGCCACAATATGACAGTGGAGTTGGCAATCTGTCTCCTGTAGTCACTGTATTGTTTGGTGTATCATTGTGCGCCATTATATGTCATCACAATGACACACACTTTCTTATTTAATTCTGAGCATGCCTCCGGTTTCTTTGTTGCTTCCTTTGTTGTACGTGGTGTGCCAATGTTGACTAAAGCTACTTTCTGTGTATGTGTGTGTTTATGAAACAATATGTTGCCATTTGCACAAGCACATTGGAATTCTTTCGTCCTCACATATACTCTCTTGCCCTCATTTGAGGTACAGACATAAATACAGACATATAGAGGTGTATATAGGGATAATATACTCCTTATCTGTATAATTATAGCGATAAACTGAGGCTTGCAGTCCAATCACAGGGTCAGCCATCTACCCAGGGCCCATGGAGCGTGGTGTTGGTTAAGACCTAACCTGCTGAGCCACACACCACCCTCATGTGTGTGTAGCTACATGAGTACTTGAACTCATGATGGATAGCAGCAGAGTGGGCATGTTACCGTAGCTCATTCATTTATATGAAAGTGAACGGGATGTGTTGGGGGTGAATGGAGTGAGTTGTGCTGTCACGCCAGTCAGGCTCAAACAGGAGATCTAAGTGGGGAGAGACCTTGAGCTCCGTGCTACATCATTGATTTCCTCTTCTAGTTCTTCTGACATCTGAGGAAGTTTTCATCATTCATCTCTGTGCCTTCTTGAGGTTAAAAGCGGGGTCTGGATTCAGTGTAAATATGAGGGAATAATGATGGGTGATGCCCCTCATATTTATCAAATATTAAAGCTAATAAGGAAATCACCTGCATCTGCTCATGTGAATTCAGAATCTGCAGGCGGCTGCGCATCTACCCCCTTATTTATGTAACCTCTTTGACACGAGATTGGAAGTAAGATACTTGTAGCTTGTACAGCTGTCAACACTGTGCTCTTACCAATGTACAGAACCCTATGCCCTACAGAAGCAGTACACTCCAATAACGAACTCCTCTGCAACACCACTCCCATTAATTTATAGTACTAGAGTACTAGTCAGAAACGAGTTACTCTGGGCATGTTTGCCTTCTGTTCAGCATTGCACTAATGGGGCACTATTTATGACATTTGGCATCTTGTTGTTTGGCCAGAATTTAAGAGAATTAATTTACTCAGTGCCCCCCTCCCTCTTTTCCGAAGGCACAGAAGTCCTGGATAGAAAGAGCCTTCAGCAAGCGAGAATGTGTACACGTGATTGTAAGCACAAAAGACCATCACAGGTAAGAAACATATTATCCTCATATGGACTGCACCAGGTGCATTGTGGGTTTTACACGAATGCCCACAATACCTTGCTGATGTAAAGAATATCTGTTTGTGTTCTTATTTCTATTAATTGTTGACCTGGGATCACCCATGAAAAACGTTTCACATGGGAGGCGTGCACTATGTCTGTTAAGAATATCGCTGTACAAACTGGCAAGCCTGCATCAAGGAGAATCAGGGTAGGATGGTGCCAGTTTAATGAGGAAAAGCTCATAAAATATTCAGTGAGAATCAACTGCCACAACGCCGTTGGAAATTGGCAAAACGGCATGTATGGATTCTGTAATGCGCCCTCACAGGCGAGGATTTTATTACAGAAAACGGCAGAAGCTGAATTGTTCATTTACCACAGTTTGACCTTGAAAAGAAAAATCAGATGTAAACACCTGTGTCTTGTCCCCCTGACAGGGAGCATTGTTGACTCTTGTGCACTCACTTGTGCATTATCTATGTCCATGTACAGGAGAAGGTTGTATTTTGGGACACCACAGCTTATCTAATTAACAGCTAGTCAAATTTTAATACTGAAAATCTGCAAAAAAAAATCAGTCATATGATTGTGTTGCTCATAAAAAAAATCATTGAGCTGTTTATCCCGGATTCTATATTTGCCTCAAGTACAGTAAATCTTATCATGATACTTTTCAGCACCTGTGATTATATGTGTTTAAACAGACTTTGGGTCTTTATGTCACCCCTTCGCAGGATCGCAGTTTGATCTGCCACTGCCGGCTTTTATGTAAGAGAGCCTAACGTGTGATCTCGGGCTTTTCATAGGTGCTGCTGTGGGCGCCTGATTGGTCAGCACGTTGGCTTGCCTCCAAGCTTCTCCTCCAGTCATCATGACAGGAATGAACGGAAAAATGACAGCCTACAGGAGAAGTGGTCTGTCAGCAAGCACACGCAGATCAGCCCCACGGATGCCTTCGGCACCATTGAGTTTCAGGGAGGGGGACACTCTAACAAAGCAATGGTGAATGTCCATGTTCACCTATTTGAGTCAAAAACACCTTCACTATGTTCTATTAGTGCAGTCAGTTGCAGGTAGTGGACCATAAAAGTCAGACTATTATGGTAAAACCTGAAATATAGCTTTTAATTTTGTTCAGGGGGTTCTAAAGAAAATATAACTAAGATAAAATTAAATTATAGCTGTCCGTAAGCTATTTCATTAGTGACAGGAGGCTAATATGGTATTCATCCAGGTGGGCTGTCTTCATAATACTACACATTAAGCATTTGCAATTATTGTATACATACCCTAGATATGGCGCGTCGTTTTGGTGTGTCTGTGATGAATATCATTTAGATAATTCATAGGGTACTACCTCTCGTAATGTGTCAGCCATATTCACTAAATTAACACTAAATAACTGACCAGGTGAATTGCATTAAGTTGTGATGTTTGTTTGACAAAAAAAGTTTCTGCCATAATAATAAAAACGATAATGATGATAATAATAATAATAATAATAAGAATACATACTTTTTTATCTTTAGCAGGAGTTTTGGATAGCCCAAGATGACTTTAGATTATTTGTGAATAATAAGGAAATGTTCATTAATTCCAGCTGTTTAATATAACATTTTCTCAGATAACATCACTATTGTCCATCTAATCATTTTGCCGTGTACATTGTTTGGCTTGATAAGAAAATGCTTAACTGATTTCTCTGGTTGTCGTGTTCTTATAGTACGTCAGAGTGTCGTATGACACCAAGCCTGACCTTCTCTTGCACCTGATGACTAAGGAGTGGGAGCTGGACCTTCCTAAGCTCCTCATCTCGGTCCATGGTGGACTGCAGAACTTTGAGCTGCAGCCCAAACTCAAGCAGGTCTTTGGCAAAGGGCTCATAAAAGCAGCAATGACAACTGGGGCATGGATCTTCACTGGGGGAGTTAACACAGGTGAGGTACCTGCATGTTTTAGTACCAGATATTTACCAGTACTTAAAAGTAATTATGGTATATTGCAGTCATTGTATTTATTCCTGAAGGAAACCACATTGCAAATCACATTATATTACCCAATTATTTCAAAGCATTATGGGAAATTTACCTTGCACATGCAATCATTGTGGGTGGCACAGTGGCACAGTGGTTAGTGAAGGTGAAATGAAGGTGATTAATCGTCATTGTTGACACACCACAGCACTCACCAACGAAATGTGTCCTCTGCTTTTTAACCCATGTGACAACATGACACAGCTACGTGGACGCCCAGGGCACTATTAGCACTACTGCTTCATGCCTCTGGTCTAAGGGTTCAAGTCTTCACCATGGTTCTACTGTACATATGTGGAGTTTGCATGTTCTCCCCCACAAAAAACATTTGATTGAATTTGAATTGCCAAATTGTCCGTAGATGTAAATGCTGTGTATGCCCCATGACGGGTGGTACCCTGTCTTGTGTTATTGTGCCTGTCGCTTCCGGGACCCCGCAACCGCGTAGGACAAGTGGGTGTAGAAGATTGATGGATGGATACAATTATTGCCAATACTTTTCTAAACAACCTACTGTTCTTGCTTGTCTCGTTCACAGAATAAGTTTATTATTTTAATAATGTACATGACAGAAGAAGCAAATATCTTTTCTGCTGAATTGCAGATTGTTCATCATATCTACTATGCACTCAACATTGTCAAAAGGTTTAGATGCATTTATGTACTGCTTATAGATCACAGAATGAAAACTTGCATTTTAACAAAACAGGGTTTATATAAATACTGTTATTATTTAACTGAAAGAATGTTCATGCACAGTATGAGTGATACTTTTGATACATGCATAGTGTCTGTTTACAATCAAATTAAAGAGTGGAGTTTCCCTAAAATTACTAAGGAAAGTAGGAATCTCATGAGGGACTACAACAGTATAAGTAACTTCAACCTATGTTCTCTGAATTTAAGGTCATCATCTAATTTTTATTCAAAAGAAATATGGACTTTTTTAGAGAACATCCCATTAAGATCCTAAATATTTAGCTAAACTGTAAAATCAGGCCTAACCTGGGTAGTATGTAGATGAAAATATCAGTGTGCCATTTTATTTTTTAAATCATCATCCTGAAGACTGAAAACAGGAGCTATGGAAAGTGCTTATTAATAGTAAAAATGCATGTTATCAAGCCTGGCTGCAGTGTAGGGAGGGTTCGTTTTCTTGTGAAATGCCATACCTGAGCGGAGTGTTATGGCCCTCTGCAGGCGTGATCCGTCACGTGGGGGACGCACTTAAGGACCATGCCTCAAAATCCAGGGGCAAGATCTGCACTATTGGAATCGCACCTTGGGGAATTGTGGAGAATCAGGATGATCTCATCGGCAAAGACGTATGTGCCTGTGGACAGCCTTTCTCTGTTTATGAAATAATTGCCTTGTTCTCTAAATTAATGCTATTTACACCTTTTGTGATAGGTGCGTAGATTTAATGAGTTAGTATGGGATAGTATAATATTTGTAAGTATACAGACATTGGCTATTATTTGCTCTTTGTGTGTCGGTAGAAAAAAGAATCATGGAAAAGAATCAATTCTCTGGCTAACAGATATCACCATCTCACTGATCCGTGACATGCTTACCCAGTATGAGATGAATATAGGACAGCTGGGTCAGACATTCACATTCTCCGTCTCAAGATAAGAGTAGGCTGCTATCAGGGATATCTGAGTGTGACAAGTCTGGCCAACAAAACCCTGGCTGTCTGTAATTAAAATTAAGTGCTGTATAGAAACACTTAATACCATTACAATGACACATGAGAGCCCCCGAGAATGACGAAAAGCCGTTCCTAGGGGCCCTTAATCCAATCAAACAGTCCATTCAAACTGCTCTAAAACATACATAGTCTTTACATTTGGAGCGGTTTCCTGTGATGTAAGTCAGTAATTTATGCTAAATGATGCGGTTCAGCACAGTGTCTGATTAGAGACAGGAAACATTTTTCACCTTATTTGCCTGTGTTACATCAGCCTTCCACTGGCTGCTGCTCTGGTAACTCGGAGGCTAAGGGGATTTAGAGCACAGTCCTTTACAGAGGCTGGGGAAATGGCGAGTGCCGCATCTGCTAGCCTGCGCTTTAATGCTGATGATAATAACCCTATTAATGTAATAATTGATTAGACAGGATCTGTCCCCGAAACTAAATATTTTGATTTGTCCCAATTCTTAGTGAATCGCTGAATAAATGTAAAATTCTTGGGATGCAAAAAATAAAATGTATATTTCTAAAATAGAATTATCTGTCTGTACTGAGAAATTAATTACTACCAGTGTTTCCATGCCTTCATCAGGTTGTCGAAAAATTACACATATTATCATGTGAATGTGAATTTATGGCAGCTCACGTTAAGGCAGCCTCCTCTATTTTGCTACTTGGTTAAAACTCATTAGTGAGCTCCAGCAGAGTGATTAAGCGTGCACAAATGACAGAAGTTGCAAAATAAATGACACGTAAAAGACCAGAAGCTGGTTTTAACCCGCTGTTTTTAATGTGTTTTTTATGTTTAGAAAAAAACCATAGACATTTTGATGCTTAAGTTATATGGCATGTTTCATTAATTGAATGTATGAATGAATAAATAAATAAATACAGAAAATGGACAAAAATGTCATTGCCACCACTTGCAGTTACAACATAACTGTAGCAGTGCACAGAAATTTCAGTTATATATAAGCTCATGTTATGGAGTCACC
This sequence comes from Petrocephalus sullivani, assembly GCA_026780845.1. Classification (NCBI taxonomy): domain Eukaryota; kingdom Metazoa; phylum Chordata; class Actinopteri; order Osteoglossiformes; family Mormyridae; genus Petrocephalus; species Petrocephalus sullivani. Next base: position 11,294,902 of record JAODKM010000039.1, read on the forward strand.
AACATGACCATAACCAAAAACCATAGTAATGTAAACAGGTATTTTTTTGCCTGAAATGAACTGGCCCTTATTTAATGTCTATCAACTCTATGTACATCAACATCAAGTAGAGTAGTCAAACACAGTTACTCTAGGAATCAAGTACAGTTACTGAGTATTGGCTGATAAACTATTCTTCTTTGCTCAGCAGAACATTACTTGTAGTAATGATTAAAGCATCTTAGTCTACATACTACACTTTTGATGACTGACAAAAGACTGATGACTTTTGACTCAGTGGAGCCAATATTCCCCTCATAATGCTTAAATGTTATACACATATAGAGTTTATTTAAAAAATGGTGTAACATACTTCAATGTAGATACAAAATACTAGCAAGTAAAAATCAATTTCTAATTATGTGACATGTTTCATAATTAAAAATTTCAGTGGTCCGATTGACCGATTCTCTGAGAAGACAGCCTTTTCAGTTGTAGAATTTCTGACAATGAAATTAATATGTTAAAAATCATTTTCCGGAAACGGCAATGGAGAGAATGAGGTTCACTCCTTGGGCCTTTTGACCTCCTTTGGGACTGGATCTTTAATTACTCTGGTTACTACTGAAGTAGAGTAAGAAATGGAGAAAAAATTAACAATTTATACTCCAAACCAAATCAAAGACTCTCAAAGATATGATCAAGCCTAGTAACGAATCATACCCTAGTGGGCGGGATAGTTAATGGCGATCTGTGACCATATTCATAGAACACGTCTGCGTTACCAGGTGTATAAACAAATAGGTATTTTATATCAATTAAGAAAATTAATTTATTGTTACTGTCTGTCTTATAGTGGCTATTAAAGGTGCCCATGCCTTTTTTAAACTTCTCTTTGCTTTTACATACTAATTGGTCACCATTCCATATTTCGAACAGGTGGTCAGGCCGTACCAGACCATGTCAAATCCTCTTAGCAAGCTGACGGTGCTTAACAGCCTGCACTCCCACTTCATCCTGGCTGACAACGGCACCACTGGGAAGTATGGGGCTGAAGTCAAACTGCGCAGGCAGCTGGAGAAGCACATCTCACTGCAGAAGATTAATACCCGTGAGTACGCAGCCAGTGCTGGGGTCACCACACCCAGATAACGTGTGGACGACTTCAGATCGAATTATTGGCCTACGTCGTAGAAGTGATTGCGGTAATCTGACATGGGCCTGTCTCCTTGACAAGATGTCATTGTCCTTATCAGCTTGGCAACGTCAGAGTAACTGATAGTTATCCTTTAACAGAAATGATATCTTTATGCTATCCTCAGTGAGACAATGAAATCCCAGCAGCTTCTGCCTCTTGTTTTCTTAAATATAACTTTAGCAATTCCATTCACATGCAATGACCACAATGCCTGTACATGGATAGGATGAACATTCTACTTTCCCTCCATTTTATTTGCACCCTGTCACGACGTTACTCTGTCAGTTTTTCTCAGTTGTAAAGCAGTTTTTCAAGCAGCAGGGTGTTCCCCTTGACCTGTGTTGTGCGTAAACAGGCAGCACATGTAATAAAAACTGAACGAGGGAGTGCCGTTTCTTAATCGAGAAGAATGTTTAGTGATTGATTACTTTTGACTGTCTTATGTAAGAACTCCATTCCACTGCGTTCTGCATGGTTCTTTGCTGAAATGAAGATAGATGGAACCCCAGAGCTGTAATGAAGCTGACAGGAACAAAAGAACAAGAAAAGGCTCATTTCAATAAAAATGCACATATCATAATTCATGAACAAATTAACACTTTTCTGTAACATTTCTGGTAACACCTTACTTACAGCAGTCATTATACTGCACTACTCATAGCTTAATAATGCATTATGATGCATGCATTAAGTATTATGAACCCAGGTATCACTATCTATAAAAAGGCATAACACATTATAATCATGTTTATTATGCATTATGAATGCACTATGAGAATGCACTATAAACTCCTTCATAATGAAGCACAACACATCCTTAATGCTTATACTGATTTTTATAATGCATTATGAAGGTATTTATAGTGCATTTTAGATGAGAGCTTCATAGACCTTCATGGAGCATTCATAATACATGATAAACATGGCTATAATGTTTTATGCATTTTTATGAATATTTACAGCCATGTGTATAATGATTTATGAATGTGTTACAATGTATTAGGCTTTATGAATATGGGCTTCATAAAAAGTGTTACCGCATTTCTTGTTATCATAATTGCTATGTATGCTATGTGACGCTTACAGTTGCATGCATAAACAGCCCCATCTCTCCATATGCTCGCTGCCAGTATCTTGGGGGGATTCACTGCATTTTGTGTTTCTGTGGTGGGTCTTATGCTAATAGGCATCATAATCCATAAAAACAGCTTTTCCCACAAACCTGACTCACTCATACGTGACAGTGTCCAATAATGTGCATTTCTGCCAGCGCCATCCTGTCCCAGGTGGACGCACCACATTTGGAAGGCTATGAGATGTGGGAAGCTGTGGCAAAGCCCCACGTGCGCTATGTGGAAGAGCTCTGCCTACCTGTCCGTCTGCTCACATGGCCTGTGGACTTCCCTTTGTCATCCTATGCCTGAGAATATGACATCGGGGCTGGGAAGGCAAAGGGACGCTTACTAGCCATCGTCAGCATCTTCCGCCTCCTCCGGCCCCTCGCTGGCTGAGTCCAGGTTGCACATTGCTCATGCAGTTTGCCTGCCCTTCCACTCGCTCCCCATTCTGCCATCCCTCACATTTTCACTCCGAGAGGTGGCGCGCTCCTGTTCTGACTGCAGCCTTTTCCTCCACACTCCGAGTGTTTCTTTGGAATCTCTTTCTTTACTGTATGATTTAATTGATTTGTTCATTATTTGATTGGGTATTTAGTTGCGCGATCAGTACCACCCGTTCGAAACACAAGGTGCACACACCTGAAATAAAAAATTCTGGTCGGGTGTTAGCATTTATTTTTATGAGTGAAGACATATCTCTGTTTTTTTTTCGATTTGCTTTAAGCAGAAATGTGAGAGAATGTGCACTTTCCAAAAAATATAACAATACAATATATACACATATATATATATATAAATTTGTTATTATTTATTATTATTTCGTATATCATATATATGAAAATATCACTGTCACTAGTGTGCAATGCTTATGTATTTTTTATTACTTGTGGGCATCATCTCTAGCATTACCATGAATATTTTTATTATATAGTTTATCCCCCTCATCCTTTAAGAAAATTATGTCTTATGTATAGCAAATGACTTTTTCTGTCCATCCATCTCTCGTCTCCAGTATGGGGTACTTTTCTCATGCTAATTTTTCTTACTTTATGGAAAAACTGATTCTTCAAGTCAAATACATCTTGGTCAGAATGGTATTTGTGAAGTTAGCTGGGACAAAGATAGTTTGGTTTTGGGTTCAAAGACACCGTCATCCTTCTTCCAGTATTGCTTCATGGGAGAGGAACCGGTGCTGGTTCAGGATGTCTTCGCACGTCACGTAGGACTGTGCCACCCCAGCCTGCATCTCTACGGCAGCCCGAATGCATTTCTAATGACTCACTCCATGCATAAATAGATTTGTTCAATCCTGTTATTCGTGCCTGCTTATCCTCCCTTATTCCCAGACTAAATATAGAATCATGGCTCTGCTCAGAATTGTTCATAAGTCAGTTATTCCTGTAGCGAAGAAAGTAATTTTTATAAACTACACAATACTAATAATATCCTATAAAAAGCATACACATGATAATAATATCTTATTAAGATTAATATTAATAATAATATGTTTTTGTTTCCAATTAAATCCAGCCATTGAGAAATCTATGAGTAGTACAGCATGGTAATGCAATGTTACTACTGTATAAGTGTAAATCCAGCCATTGAGGAATCTATGAGTAGTAAAGCACGGTAATGCATTGGGTTACTATACCTACTTAAATCCCTTCTCTTCTAACACGTCACCTGGCAGAACACGCGAATATATTGGGAGCTAATGCAAAACTCTAGCAAGCAAAGTGACCCAGCTAGCCTTCCGATTTATAGCTACTAAAAAGGGATATAAAAAAATCAGTGTGGGAGCCAGACCGAGTAAGGAACCATAAATGTATTGAATTGTATAGCACTTTAAGGCTTCTTGCAGTGATGCAAGGTTTGCCAACATATACTGTACATATAAATGTAAAATATATAATATATATAACATATATTTAGCATTTTTAATGTAGGTAGATCATTTTGACCTGCTCATTTTAAAAGTGGCTCGCAAGCCGAAAAAGTGTGGCTACCCCTGAGTTAGAGTATGGAATAGTCTTCCTGTTAGTGTAGTACAAGCTAAAACCTTGATACAGCTAGATAAGATTTTAACAACTCTGAGCTACTAGAATTCTCCCCAAGCGAGCTTGATAGGCCGAATGGCCTCCTCTTGTTTGTAAACTTCTTATGTTCTTATTACATGCTTTGTGTAACGGGCAGCAACTTCATACTTCAGATGCAAGACTCACAGATGATTATCAGCTTTGAAGTTGATAATGCTCAGAATAGTCTTATTTTATGTAACTGTGCCTGTTTCCAAGCACAGTGACAGCACAGATTGAGGTTTGGGATTCAGCCCACCTTTTCTGTTCCCAGCTCAATGTGAATTATACAGACCACAGTGTGTGAATTTCGCTGAGACAGCATGCCCACACATATACACGAACTCTGCATGTGCTATTCCCAAGGGGAAAGCATATTTATATCACATTAAAATCACACAGGGATTTCTAGTTTTGACAAGTTGCATATGTGTCTGATGATGCCTAAAAACCGATTGCCGCACTGTTATACAAGCTGAATTATCGTAACCCTTATAGATGCTTCGTGAATTCTTCCATTATGCCAATAGACTTATATGTGACAGCCCGCCGCAGCCATTGTGATTTGAAGTCGGCTGTAATCTGTTCCTCCTTTACATCTTAATAACACGCTTAATAATGTCGAACGTGAGACAATAAGAGGAATACAATACCACTGGTTATGCTCAATTTTGTCTTCAGATGCTGTAGAGCTCAGCCAGGTGGTTGTATGTGTGAAGTAGAATGACCTTGAACTATTCTGCTTATAGATTTAAGACATCTTTTTGTAATATGTGATGGTCATGTCTGGGCTCTGGACCCCCTAGAAACCCTGAATAGGACAAGCGGTTTCAGAAAATGGGTGGATGGATGGATGGATGGATGGATGGATATCTTTAAATTATATAGTCTTTCGAATTATTTCCTAATATTAGTAGCATAATAGGGAAAAGTGGTGTGGCTGAAATAAGCCACGAAAAGCATTGACCTTAAAGCTACCCTAGCTCTACAGCTAACAGCATTTTCTCTCATTTTCTTGAAGGAATCGGGCAGGGGGTCCCTGTGGTGGCACTCATCGTGGAGGGTGGCCCCAACGTGATCTCCATCGTGCTGGAGTATCTGAGAGACACCCCCCCTGTGCCTGTTGTGGTCTGTGATGGCAGTGGCCGGGCATCGGACATCCTGGCATTTGGACACAAATACTCGGAAGAAGGAGGGTATGGTCTGGACCCACCTTCAACCAGCTCTGATTCATTAATGGCAGAATAGGAGGAATGCACTCTGATACAAAACATTGCTTCCATTTCTGAAACAAGTTTTTAACGGTATTAAAGCGGAGTGTACATTACATCAACATGTCAAGGTGTCATTTAGAGATTTTTCTGCTGTTTGTTTTTTTTCATGATCTGTTAATTTTGTATAATTTTTAATTTTTTTTTTTAAATATCTATAACAGGATGATATACATAGAAGTAAAGGTCGAATAACTATATTAATAACTCAGCATTTAGCTTTTTGTATAAAGTTCTGTAAAATTGTTGGAATTTGTACTTTGCAGTGTTTTTTCAAATGACTAATGCATATTTTAGAAAAAAATATAAATATATTTGAAGAAATGTTAAAATTCAAGAAAATATTTAATCCTCAGTGATTATTCTGCAAGTCCAGTTTAGATCTTCCAAATACAGTTGACGATAAGATAATGATCATTCATTGAGGCATCATTTGGGGATACCTAAAAGTGATTTAAAAATATATTTAAATCATATTCGGATATCATGCTATTTTTAAAAGACATGTTTAGTTATAGGTATAAACGATTTAAATAAATACACTTGCCAGATCTATTGCATGAGTCTGCAGGCTTTGACATAACCTTAACAAAAAAAAAATCACTTGTAGGCTAGCTGCATTCCAGCATCCCTCTGTTTGCCTCTCCACCTCTCCCTGCCCCCTCATTCTCCACCTTCCTCAATCGCGGTGTCTCTCTCCCCTCCTCTCTGCTTTGCAGGATCATTAACGAGTCTTTAAGGGACCAGCTGCTTGTCACCATCCAAAAGACCTTCAACTACAGCCGGACCCAGGCGCAACACCTCTTCATCATTCTGATGGAGTGCATGAAGAAGAAGGAGCTGGTAAGTGGGAGCCCGTGCCTCTCCAGGCCTCAGCGTCCTGCCCGGGAATCAGGCTTTGCTCATCTCATGCTCATCTCAGTCACATGTAACAATCTCCAGATGCGTGAATGATATTACTTTAGCTAACACAAACTACTTCAGTTATTTTAACAAGACTTTTTGGTGCTTCTTAGATATTTAAGTGAGATGGGATATTTATATCACATTAAAATCACAGGGGTTTTAAATAATGGGATCCATAGTCTGTCCCAGAAGCTACAAACGGAAGACAGGGAATAACCTAGGGTGGGATGCCAATAAATTGCAGGCCACACACACCAACACACAACCCTACATACAACAAGATTGATGCAGTCAGATGTATATTTGCACAGTGCATTTGCCAAAGCTTTAAATACCACAGCGACACAATTTGCATTTCAGGCTCATATAAAGTGAAATACTTTCTAGGGTATATATTATTTCTTTGATTCTGTGATGCCTGTTCCGTCCTCACAGGTGTACTGTATTATTGTCACCTGCATATGTACGTTGAACAAGATCAGTGTGGTCATGTGGCAGCCCTTTCTTGTGCTTCTAAATGTGTATTTATGATCTTGTTTTTCATCAACATTAAATCATGAAGTCTGTTTTATAATGGAAGTGTCTTTGTTTTGTTGTTGTGTGTTCATTGTCTGTCATTTAATTATTAAAATAATTCCAGTTCATTTGTTGAATAAATATTTGTGTCTTGTGCTGTTGTTTTTGTTGTTGTTATTGTTTTACCAAATGATATTCTTTGACAGTAGAGTGCCATGATTATTTAGTGCTGTTTCCTTTACTGAAACATAATCACGATGTAAACTATGGTAAGGCAAAACTGAAATTAGCAAGTGAAATACTTCCCTAGTATACAGTATATACAGGATTTCTGAATTAGACAATAATTATATCATAACTTATTAAACTTGTCATTAAAATGAACATCATAGTTCTGTCCTATGTGGAGTGTGCTTATATTGTTGTAAGAGGTTTTGAGAGTTGCTTCCTGAAATACTCCAGCAGAGTGCCGAGCATCTGAGCTGAATGTTACTTTTCTGCCTTTGGTGAGCAATCAGCTCTCCCAACAAAAGGCTGAGGCCTTGACAGCCGAAGGCCTTCCCACTACATCTAATTAGGACCTCTGCAGCCCGGGACTCCACATAGCGACAGGCCTTTGATCCGGGCCATTTCCATTGGCTGCCGCTGATTTCCAATTCTCTTGTAATAGGACGTAAAGAGTTTTTTTTATTATTATTATTTATTTATCTATTTATTTTGGAGGTCCGTTATATATTCATGAGAGCACTGGCTGACAAGGCATGAGAAACATCAAAAGTCTGTGTACTAAAGCAGCAACAGGATCGCCTCACAGCGATCGTTTGGAACCTCGTTCTGACAGTCTTAATGAAAACAGCTGGCTGAATTATTTAAATATGTGAAACAGAAATCAGAATTACATGTACTGACATGTGAAATTATATTATGCAAAACAAAAGGTGCCATTTTGTTGCATCAGAATTCCGAGGTAGCAAAATTTGTCTTTTTAATTTTTGTACCAATTTTAGGGACTTTTTGGACAGTTTGGATCCAAGGGAATTTTGCCATTAGAGAAGCTGTAATCTCCTGCCATTTCCTGGCATTTGCCATTTCTTCTTTTTACAACTTATCTTTATTGGATTAGAAAGAGGGGTGGGTTTGATCGGAATCTAATTACAGTTAGATATGCTACTTATAGCTATTGTCAAACCCATGAAAAGTTCATACATATACAGTATACCATGGACAAAGACCAATAAGTGGTCCAATTCTTCATAACTCCAGACATTATGAAATGGGAAACTCCATACTTTTTAAATACTCGCATGTTTATTCCCAGGACCTACCTTTTTAAGGGCCCTAGGCAAAGCATTACTTGGGAAGCCGCCCTAGCAATGAAACCAATTATGATATCACCCTGTCCATAACACAGTTAGTTCAGGGGCACTAGGCAACTGCCAGTTCTGCCTATAGCTAAAACCACCCATATATATATATATTTTTTCATGACTTTGTCTGGGCCTCAGTCGGGTCCAAGGCAGGCACCTGGTTTGGATATGCCTGGATCGGGCCCTGCGCGCGATGCTGACTTCAGTAAGGAAACGGTAAAACACATTCAGCTTTTGATAACAGAAGCTTGCCAGATGCAGAATAATAGATAATAATGGTCTTTCGAGGGGTGACTCAATGGCCTGCTTCGTACCTCCAGGTTTATAGGCCCAATGCTCTATATTCTTCCCACACTTTCTGGCTACTCAGAATCCTTCGCATATGATCCAAAATAGCCCCTAGAGTAGGACTGTATGGATTAATGTTTCGTTGCGTGCCATCTCTCCCCGGGAAATACCCTCACTGGCACCACGAGCTTCTGATTACTGTGATAGATTGCTTGAGTGTTTATTTCCCATAGTAGCCCCGGTGCCAGGCAGATCGATGGCCCTTCCTCTGTGGTAATGCTGCCCATTACACTAGGTGGTGTTGCTCTTTCCATCTCATTTGTGTCATGTAGCATATATTGATCACAGCGCTGAACACTGATCATGCACTGGAGCTGCTTTTGGTGGCTGTTTAAACTGTAAATCACACTGTCTCTTTCTAAACCTATGTGACAAAGTTCTCTATGAACATGACTGAAGATCGCATATAACGGGTTATATAAACAAAATCACCACCAGACTTTCCAGAACTTACCTAAGCATCTCTACATTCAAGTCGGTATCGTATATATAAATAATTCCTATTAATTGAGAAACTTTTTTTTTTGGTACTAGCTAGAGTACTTTCTTCAATTTACTTTTAGATAGTGCCTTTGACAGCAATGACCTCAAGGCACCTAAAAGCTTTTTTTCTTATGTTAAGCATATGCTGGTGGTGTGAGCAGTTTTAAGAGGGTTATGAAGTTGCGATTTGTTGATGCCTATAGGCTCCTTTTTTATAACTGGGGATGTGAAATGGCATTAGTGCTTAGGCACTGGATGATGGTAAGTATACAAGGTATCGTTCTTTAACATTTCCACTTTTTACACATCCCTAGCTAATACTGTTTATTTACTGTTTGTGCTACTTTGTTTGCAACCATTGCACAATAGACTTTATCAGATGAGGTTTTTAATTACCAGAACTTCATTACTTTTGGGTTGAATACTATTGTCTATTTTCCAAGGACAGATTTAGATTACGTTAAATTGGTCAATTTTACCAAGCTGACAATCCAGTCTATTAAATCCAGATAACACAATTTTATAATCTGCCTGTGGACATGGGTCTGTTTGTACACTAATCTGACAGTTGACATATAATAAAATATTGTTCTCTGGTATGGCTAATCTGTATTTTCACTTTAATATTTAAAGATACAAACATATTTATCAGATACCAATTTAAAGTTAATAAAGTAACAATCATCACACATCAAACATCAATTAATCTTCATGCTCTTCAGTGTCGACATCAGTTGTTAAATAAGTGAGGATTAGTGCTATAATTCCCCAAGAAACAACCGGATTTCTTTTTTACTGAAGCAGCAGCCAGTTTAGAATTAGGCTTTGTTAATGGAAGTGACAGGCATCGGGCTGCCGCATGGCCTGGTGGCCTGTGCGAGGTGCCTGCAGGACACACTGCCACTGCTTCTGCGGCACAGCAGGTCATTTGTCAGGACAGCTGCCATAGCTCATATCCATATTTCCCTTCTTGCACAAGTTCATTCTCTCACGTTTTTATCTACGTATATGCACGCACACACACATACATGTGTGTGTAATATGTATGCATAAACGACTAATCTTTTTCTTCCACCAGTCACAAGCTTCTGCACTTTTATTGTGCACTAATGGCAGTCATTGTGTGTTTTTTCGCTGTCATGCCTCAATGATACCCAAGAAGTCTAATGGAAAACAATAGGACATCCTATAGTAAATTTTCACAACACTATAATGATACTTATAGTAACCTTGAAGTTGAAAAGGCTAACACTCAGTCTGTTGATACTAAAATGAGGAAATTCTATAAACTAAAAAAATTCAGAATTACCAAAATAACAACCGTGAAACGTGTTTTAAAACATGCTGAGGTTTTTCATTCTTCCGTCTTTTTTAATAGGAGTCTCCTCTGCAGTGTCACTAATTAATAACTGATCAGAGCCGCCTCTTGGCTGAGGTATTACTCAGTGTAGAGTACAGTAATTGTGCATAATAACCATTTATGTAAGTATGCTACAGTCGGTTTTTCTTGTCATTGCCTTCCAGGGAAAAAATGGATAGAATTATGCAGGAGGGAAATTCTGACGTAATTAGGCTGAACATGGAATTAGGTCGAAAACGCTCCAGAACGGAGTGCCATGGAGAGAGGCAGACCATGCAGAGAGAGGAGGTTTCCTCCAATTAAATGAAGATGAATGGCATTTCTTCGACCAACTAGGCCATGCAGCACCTTCATGTATTTTGAGCCCTGGATATTTAAATATGTATCAGGGTTAAACTCCAATCACCTTGGTGTTTATGATATTCTGAAAACGATGCACGGATGATTGCTCACCGAAATCGGTTAAAAATGCATCGATGTGCAGTATATAGTAGACCATTGTCACATTTCTGCTGCTGGGATTTCTGAGCATTTAATGGGATTTCTGAGCATTCTGAGCATTTAATATTCATTATTGTTATTATTATTCTTTTTACTGGAAGTAGCTGCAGTTAGACCATAGCATGAGTTACTAAAAGCGTCCAATCAAACTTGCTCATTAGATGTTATTAAATCAGGTTTTAAAATATAGCCTACCTGCAACAGTAGCCAGGAAAATGCCCACTCTGCTGAGACTCCATCTGCTCCTGGAGGAGAGGGGGAAGACTGTCCTGGTGTCATGCTGCTATGGGGACTGCTCTCTGCAGGTTCAGATACGGTCACCTGAATCCATAGTGCTGTCTTCAGCCATGACTTTATCTAAGACTTTTATCACCTGCCCATTGTTCAGAACTGAAGCAAAACCTACCTTCAAGTCTCTGAGATGTTTTTCTATTTACATCTCATCAAGTTTTTATTTTACCATACCCTGTTTCCTTAAAAACAGAGGATTGCAAAGAATTTTAATACAATATAGAATATAATGGTTTAGAGTCCGTTTCTCTTGCTGCCAAATATCTGGAATATATAATGCATAGAAGAAAGAAATGTAATTAGGTTTGGGAAGATGGAATCTTACTGGGGCATCTTCAGAGATGCATGTTCATAAATCTGCTGAAGGCGATAGATTGCAAAGGTCCCAGAAGATCAGCGGGTTCTGCTGTGGAGACCTGGGGGTTGACAGAGGGAAGTGGAACAAATTGGAATGCGATGCTTATCCCATCCGTGAACGAGTGTATCGTCATCTGAGTGAGCTTTGCGAGGCGTGGATGTGTAAATGACAAGGTGTCCTTTCAGTGGTGACTTTGTGATGCTTACTGCACCTTCCTTCTCTCCTCCTTTGAGCTCTGAAATGCTGTAATCTGTCCCTGTTACCTGGAGGGGTGGAAAACCTGGAATGCAGCACGTGCTTTCAAGCGTTGGACCTTTATGTGCCACCACACACTTCACATTCAGAGATACACCACTATTTAGCATTCCAGCCAGTGACTTGTGAGCAGCTTCCTAGCAGGTTCTTTCAGCTCATGGATATCGCTGCTCATGGATATCGATATAGAAGAGCACCTTCATCAGCAGTTTTAAAAAGAGATGTAGGTATCTTAGGAATCAAGGTCCACAAGCTTGCCTAGAATACCATCTTAAAACATATGTAATTGCTAGTTGCTGCTTATATCTAAAGCAAATTATTCATTTTGTACATGTGAATTTTCATATCAAACTAAATTCTTCATTCAAGTGTGTAAATGCAGGATCTTTTCTGTTTTGAGCCAATGACCGCTCAGGCTCCTGCGTCCTGCGTATAACTCCTTTACTACTACAGTATAGTCTGTCTGTGCTTTAATATATATCTTTGACATATAAATATGATTATCATGAATTATTTCTTTAAGAATATGGCCTTATTTAAAATGGAATGTCTATACAGAAATGGCTGACATCAAGGTCCAGAATTTCTTTAGTGTTTAGTCAGCATAGGAACTCATTGTCTTGTACGTGATTATGGCACCACAGAGGCTGTGTGGCAGTGTTTTGCCCCGGCATTAGAAAATTGATAGCACCACAGCTGAAAGGATTCAAATTGAGGTCGCCCATTAGTACCTGAAACGCCGGGTGCTGGGGAGGAAGTGGAAGCTAGCATTTTGCTTAATGGGCCATTTCAGTGAGGGCCAGCTAGGACAGAAACCTCGTAATGTTTAGCTAGC
>JAODKM010000039.1:11307862-11318784 GCA_026780845.1 Petrocephalus sullivani
GCTGATTTTAGCTGGGAGCACAGGAACACTGGCAATTAAATATAAACTGAAAGGACCAAAGGCCTAAAGCAGTGAGACCAACAAATGGTTCCTGTTCACCTGGCTTTACATCGGGGTTGCTAACTTTGGTCAACTGGCTGGCATGAGATTTTCAGTTCAAGACAAGTCTGCACACACATTTACATGTATGTAAGAGTTTTATTACCTTTTCTGCCATCTGCCCCAACGCTTTTGATGTAGCTAATTTTAGGTTTATAATGAAATAATATAGATATGCCGTAAGATTACTTGCATGAAAGTCAGAAACCGTGAGTGTCACGCCAGATGCATGAGAGCTGGCAACCCTGTTACATGCAATCCAAATACCTACCTAGAGGCATTCTCTAAAAAAATCCCAAATTGTATGCTAATGCTGTCTTAATGCTAATTTCAACTGTTGTCTTAAGTAATCCAAAAACGTAATCCAAAGTATCCAAAATCCTTAAGTAATCCAAAGAGGTAATGATGCATAGATCTTTTGACTCTTATTTGTCAATTTAAGAAATTTTTGGAATTTCCAGCATCGCTTACTTGTGCTCCATTGTGAAACAAAATAATCCAGAAATGGTTTAGAAAAGTATGAAAATGGCAAGGTTATAGGATTGATTTCCACATTAGTAGGGACCAAATCAGCCCCAAACTCCCCGCCCCCCTAAACACACATGGTCCACTTACAATATTGTTAGGGACATGTCCATAACGACCATAGCCAAATCTACACCCTTGGAAAATGGTTGTAGCTATCACTGAAAACTATCTTAATGTAGAATAAAAATTGGTTCTTTCCATAATTACATACAATGTAATACCAATATCACAATCATCAATGCACTTGCAATTGCCATTTTGTAAGGCTGGTATCACATCTGCATAGACAGACCAAAGAAATGCATGACTAGCTAGCAATTGATTGGGCAACTGTTATTGGGTCTAATTTAATCTACAATTTTAATAGTCTTGTCTTAGTTAAACACCAGTTGAAAAGACCCCAATCCCCACATTGGATTGTTTCTGGAATTAACTCTACATGTGCTGTCATTTTTATGAATATCTTATAGTTGTTATTCTGTAATCTACTTAGCAATATGTTTTAACTGTTTTTTAATTGTATACATCCTATATTCTTTCAGTAAAGTGTTGCAGCAATACTCCTGAACAAGTTAAGCTTGGCAATACAACTAATGTGAGGTAGAGGTTCCCCAAGGACGGTGGTAGCGATCAGGCCAGGAGGGATTATGGTAACATTTCAGTCAATCACTTTCAGTGTGTCTGTGACTGTGAATGTCACAGAGGTCTGGGTATCGACAGAATCCTCAGTTCAGTCCTATCGATTCCTTCTATCATTCTATTTAGCATGTCAGATGGTTACTTATGGAGGCTCATAGCATGATCCAATTAGAAGATAGGTGATAAACTGCAAATGACTCCCATAAATTTGTGAACTTGTGTTTTCTCACATAAATGGATGCGTGCACAGCCTTCAGTCACACTGAAGTTAATGCGCATTGATGAAGTACCATGAATGGCGATACGTCTTCATGAAAGAGGCTTGTACTGTAGATGTTGTGTGTGAGGAAGGGGAATTAAATTTTTCTTCAAAAACTAGAAGTGCAACCTAGTCAATTAAGCTAATAAACTAAGCAGTAAAATAAACCTTTGGATAATCTCCTACTAAAACCATAGTAGAAAGGCCTCCCTTTAAAGTGAATCATTGCTACAATATGTATTTCACATGATAGCTATTCTTTACAGTAATTATCTGCTTATAGTTATGTATCAGCACTGCTTTGTTGGTTTGTGTTTTTTGTCAAAATGCATAAATGCGTGAATGATGCATTTTCTTTTAAAAATACCAGATAACAGTATTTCGAATGGGGTCAGAGGGACACCAAGACATCGACCTTGCCATCCTCACGGCTCTTTTGAAAGGTAATGGGTTTCCTCGGCTGTTTTGTCTTTCCTGGGGACTGTGTACTATACGGTGTCCTGGGCGTGTGTTTTGCTTATTACCTTTGAGTGTTGAGCTTTGAATATTACACATTGAGAGGGGGAGGGCACTCTGTCCGAGCTATGAAAAGCATTTCTTTTTTTAGCAAGATAAATGCTGCTAATACCACCCTCTAGTCTCTTATCTGTCCCTCTTTACAATTAATCTATGAGAAAAATATAGAAAAGACATTAGAAAAGACATCTCTCTGTCTCACATTTCATTTCTCTGTTTCTCTCTCCCCAGTAATAAAAAATACCCCTCAGCACCTCGCAGTGCATTAAAAAGAGAAATGTGGATAGTGTGAGACCCTTTGCCATGAGCAGTAATTTGTCTCAGTCCCTCCTAATGAGTGACAGAGTGCCCTTTTGACATCTGCCTTGGGGTAGAGATGTACAATGGGAACCGTCCAACGTCCTGTCCAGTACTGATATGCTGACACTTGCTAATGATTTCCACCCACACTCGTCCTGTAGGTTACCTTTGGACCCTACCGTGGAGTGGGCTCAGCATAAGTTATCTGACTTCTAGGTCATCTTTGTACAGCGAGGGAATGGAAAATGTATGAAGCAGCGCCCTCTGTCTGAGAGGATGCGGCATTTCCCGTTTTCTGATTGGCCATGAGAATCAGTGTTTGGTCACGCCTTCAGCTGAAGGAGACCTATGAAAATTAATGGATTGAAATGCCGTTTAGTGTAACATGTTATTTAGAGGCAAGGCAGAAAATCTGGCAGTGTTAATGTGTCACAGAGGGTGTTTGTTTGGGTCCTGAAGGACTCATATAAACACTATGTTAAATTAACACAACCAAATCATTGAAATTACGTGCTGTTCCACGTCCAATGGTAGCAATATTTTTTAGAAAGCTGTTGAAATGAGCATATTTTACAGAACCCAAAAGACCCATCATGACTGTAATGGTATAATAAGAGGTTGTGTGCCTGAGACAAGTACCTGCTAAATAATAGATCAAGTGCACTTTATTATCTTATCAGTTGTTCTATCCAGGAGAGCTCAGGACCCTATAATTGATTGACTGTGCCAGCGAAAGATAGATATACATGAGCAATCTCATAAAACCGCCTTTACTAAACCATTTCAATGTGAGATGTTAAATGATGTGCAGTGTATGGGTCTCCAAATATCAAGGCACTACAAATGCCGTATGTGCTCATTCTCAGTCAGGAATGCATTTTACTACAGTATACTGTACTATATACTTATTTTCTTTCCATTTTCTTATAGGGGCCAATGCATCAGCCCCAGATCAGTTAAGCCTGGCTTTGGCCTGGAACAGGGTGGATATTGCCAGGAGTCAGATCTTCATTTACGGACAGCAGTGGCCGGTAACGCAGTGACCAGCCCGCCAGTGCTTCCATGCATCCCTTATACACACATGTGGAGTGCCCTGGATTATTGTTTGATAACAATTATCTTGGTGTCTGTTATTAAAGATAAAACTTCAACATGAAAATTAAGACACTTGATATATACATTATGTATACTGCATTCTTTATAAGCAATGTATACCAAGGTTGCCAACCCTCACGCATCTGGCATGATACTCATGCTTTCAGACTCTCAGTTACCTACATCAAAAGCTTTGGGGGACACCTCTGTGTACTCTGTCTGCTCTACTTATATATATGGTATACTATACAAAAACTACACATAGACCCTGAATATCATCTCCATGATTTTGGATGAATACTGAAAGTTAAGTAACTCGCCCCAGACCCATATGTCTGTGATAATCGAGCCACACTCCATTACTTTCAGTAACTGTGTTAAGTCATTAACAAGGGCCATTTAAGCAAGCAGAATAACACTGCAAACCCAGTGGGTAAAAGCCCTTTCCCCCCGACACATGCAGAACGTCAGGAGGTTCCCGGTGCTTCCGTTAATGTGGATGAGTGATGGTTGCTCCTGGTCTGCAGGTGGGATCCCTGGAGCAGTCCATGCTGGATGCTTTAGTGTTGGACAGAGTGGACTTTGTGAAGCTGCTGATTGAGAACGGGGTCAGCATGCATCGCTTCCTGACACTCTCCCGGCTGGAGGAGCTCTACAACACGGTAGTACCCCCCGCGCGGCCGCCTCTCATTGTTCTCTCTCCTCCCCACTCTCTGTCCCTCTCTCACTCTCATTTCAAAATGCACCTGTGCTCCATCATGAAGCTCAGAGCAGTGGGTGGGAGCGGAGCGCCTGGTTGGTGGATGATGACAAACAGCTGAGCCACAGTATAAGCGGTTACTGCTGTAGCAGTTCCTGTGAATTGTCGTTACGCGAAACCGCGCGATATTCGGCTGGCCCAGGCGAGGGGAAACTCAGGGCGCCTGCAAGAGCACAAGGCCTGTTTGTGTTTGTCTCCCAGTAAAATTTGTTTGCGATTGGCAGGCTTTATGTAAGCTTACATAATCTGGTGGGTGGCACGCTAACGAATATTATTAGTAGCCAGGCTTAAAGAAATTGTTATTCTGTTATGATCTTGGATTAATTTGCACTTAAAAATTAGAGATGTAAATCTTGGAGTAGATGTCAATATTTCATGTCAGGAGTTAGTCAAATGCCAAGCTCTTTACCCACCATCTACCTCAATTCTTTGTTCCCTTGTCTATCCAGTATTCTTAGCTCCCTTAGCTGCCTTTTATAGGCCAAGAGTGAACCACAGGGTGATACTGGCAAAGCTACTTTCACTAGGCCTCATTAGACAACAAATGACTTGTTTAAACTATGCCGCTGAATCAGAAAACCATGTTTTCCAGTGGGATAATTTTTTTTCAATAACTTAATGATGCCACTGAATTCAAGAAACAATTTTAGAATAAATTTTAAACATTTAACAATGAAAATTTGGAACAGCTTTTCACTGTCTTTAAATAATTTCTTTTGTCTTTATTAGAGACACGGACCATCAAACACACTGTACCATCTGGTCAGAGATGTCAAAAAGGTACAGTTGTTTTCTTCTATGTACTTTGTGCCAGTGAGTTTCCCATTTAGCGCTTTTGTGGAGCGTATTTCTAGTTGCGATACTGTAGGAGGAAGCTGTCATTCAGATTGTTGCTAAAACCGCTGTAGAATAGAGCATTTTATTTTTCATGATTTATACACTCTTAATTTTTTTAAAATTCAGCCATAAAGTCAGCTTGAAATAATTTTTTGTGGAACCCTGAAGCACCAGCACTCTGTGTTTAGATCACGATCTTTGTGAGGACTAACTAGGAATAGATAACAGAGCTCATACGCAGTCAGATAAGAACATCTGGCAGAAGTTTTCTTCTGTGGCATGAAGCAGATGGGTTAAAAAAAATACATTATTGTCTGCAGTGTGTGTGCAGTACCTCAGATAATCGAGGTAATATTCCCAGGGAGCACACACAAGTTATAACCCTTCCGTCTGCTGTAAAAGGCTGATTTCTAATTCTGCATAGAATCTGTGTCGCCAGCAGCTGTGTGCCTGTGTTCCCTACACTGTAACCTATGCTGTGGCCTGACGCCTGTAGTTACATTTCTGGGGGGGCGGGGGGGTTGCGCTTCCAGCTGAGGTACAGGGTTAAGTATGCGGCTGCGCCGTACTGATGTCATACCGACAGTATAGATGCTACGCAGAAGTTTAAGTGAATCTTAAGTAGCTTTTGATAAATAGCATCAGATAAATGAGTTAAATATAAATAAAAAAAATGCAGCTGTTGTTCTGGGCTGACACTGGCAGATATGTACCAGTCTGGATGGTCTTGGGTCCATAATGAATCACAGTTTGGTACTTGCAGTTTTATACATGCTTTTTAAATTTCCATTGTGACGAGTACTCTCCTTGTAAAAAAAGTGAATGAAACTGTGAGAAGCATCTTACACTGTGCCAGATAAGTGCACAGGCAAGGACAGCTGGGCATTCAGCGCTCACATGGCTGCCATTTACACAAGGGTCCAATCCCCCCGTTTTACGTGGATACTCTCCAGTGGCGAGGTGCGCCCCCTGCTGGTGGTTTCAGGGCTTGTCGTGTTCCATCACGTCCTTACTATCCTCCACCATGCACCTGTTATATGTTTATCCCCAGTCCCCAGAGTCATCCCCCTGCCCCTCCCCCACTGAGTGCGCTGCCAGCTGCACCTGCGCTTTGATTGGCTGCCCAGTGTCGGCGTGTAGAGGCGGGGAGGCCATTTGCGGGGGTGTCATAGTCTCTCCTTGTCTCACTGCTTGTGTTCCCTGTACTGTACCTACTGATGTAATCGCCATAGCTTTTCACAAACTCCCTTTACTGGTAGTATTTGTGGTGCCTGGACGCATGATAGTGTACCCATGCTGGCAATGAGAATGACATTTAACACGGAATTCTGTAGATTCTAAGCTGTCTAAATCAGAAGACTCACATTATATGTTTGCTAGAAATTCTGATCAAAGTTGATTTATTACTGTATGCTACATAAATCAATAGAAAATCACATTTAAATAGTTTGTTCACATGCCTTCTTTAGTCTGCTGTGCATGTGAGACTAAAGCTGTCGAGTCACAAATGGCTTTTCTCAAATAAATCCAGGTCTTAAAGACGAGCTTCATTAAGCCACAGGTTAAATACAAACAAATATTATTATTCATATTATCTCAGCTCATATAAAGAATCAGGCACAACAGATACCCCAGAGAAAGGTAGGATGGTCACTAATACCTAAGCTGTCACGTCTCTTTAACTGTGGCACCTTATATTCCATGTCCTTCAAGCCATGAACTCCTTAAGTATGAACTCTGGGTTTGAAAATTTATTTTTGTTGTACCTTGTTCTTTCAGACCTCTAAGCTCTGAAAATGTAAAGCCTTATGCTAAATTAGACATACAAATGTGCACAAATGTGTCACTAGGCTACAAGGGACCTCTGTGAGCCACAAAAGGTAACACTTGTCTTACTTAAGGAGGAATCTTCATGGGATTTCGGTGTCTTAATTTCTTTCCCCATGCCATTCGTTCTTTCTCGCTGACCTTGTGTGTTCTTTCCAAGCAAGAATATCCAGGGTTCAGTTGGATCTATTTCAAGGTGAATCAGCTAATAACATTTTTTCCAGTTTAGCTAATTTTGCTTTACAGTGGTTTGACTTTTTGATCTTTGGACATAAAAGTTTGGTTGTCATGCAAGTCCAGAGTATCTGAATGGACTCTTGGTTTGCAGGGAAACCTGCCACCAGACTATCGCATCAGTTTGATTGACATCGGCCTGGTGATTGAGTACTTGATGGGCGGAGCCTACCGCTGCAATTACACCAGGAAAAGGTTTCGAACTCTTTATCACAATCTCTTCGGCCCCAAGAGAGTGAGTGGGTTATCGCCTCTTTTCTAAAGCAGACTAATTTGGAGGTTGCTGCTAAAGATATTAATGTCCCTGATGTGTAATAAAAATTATGCAGCTGTTTATCTCTTGATTTCAGTATTCTGACACATCATAAAACAGTTTGATTTAAACATTAAAACTTAAATTGAATTTTGTTTTAAAAACTTACCTGACGTGAAGCACAAATACCAACTCAAACATAAAATATGGAGATCAATATTTAATATGATAATTAATTCTGACGGAGTACATAAATCAATCCTGATCTGCCACATCATTACGAGTGGTAAACTGATTAACATTTGGTGTTGTTTTTTGGTCAGCAATATTTATTTGTTGAACTGAACATGATAAACTTTAAACAAATTAGGCAGAACTCAGACATAATCTTTCATACTGTGCTGTGCAATGCTTTACTAGATAATTACCATATGTTGATAGTTGTGCCAGCATAAACTGCAAGTTTGGAAATTTGTTTTGCTATTTGATCCTGTTTAGCAGTTTCTTTTGCACAAGAGGAAGTATTCAACTTGTTTGACATACATCAAGAAAATAATTAAATTTAATATGATTAACGACACACACTGACACATAGAGACAAATATAAACGCAGACCCTCAGGGAACACAACCTGAAAGAGATATACTTGCCTCTTAAAAATAAAGTTTCTTATTGTTTATTTCCTTATAGGGTTAACAGTTGTATTGTATAATAATATCAGATTTCCATCTTTCCTGTGAAGTATAATATGTACACTCTTGAACATTTCTCTCTGACTCTCTCTCTTCAATAGCCAAAAGCACTGAAGCTCTTAGGAATGGAGGTAGGTGATGGCTAAATGAACTTGGCCTAGCTTTCACCTACAATCGTCAGAATAACTTCATGCTGTGCCACCATAATTGTGACATTGAAATGCTTTTTAATTTGGAAGAAGAAACATTAAAATATTAATATGCACTGGGTCCACATAAGGGACAGTAATATTACTGCATGTTGGCATGCTACTTGCATGCAGAAATTAGGATGCTACTTCCGAACAAAAGGTTCATACTGTGGTTTCCCGTCAGCGATGTGTCTGGTTAAAATTGCTTCACCTAGTTGCCTGCAGTTTAAATTGAATGGGTCTACAGGAAATGGGTTAAATGAAGATTCTGTCTCCGTGTTCCTACCATCTGGGAAAAGGAAAATGCTTCTTCAAAGCCTTAATAATTCTTTATATAGGACTTTCACTAATCTAGTGCACAAG
This sequence comes from Petrocephalus sullivani, assembly GCA_026780845.1. Classification (NCBI taxonomy): domain Eukaryota; kingdom Metazoa; phylum Chordata; class Actinopteri; order Osteoglossiformes; family Mormyridae; genus Petrocephalus; species Petrocephalus sullivani. The sequence continues at coordinate 11,316,456 of JAODKM010000039.1, forward strand.
TGGCATATGTAAGGATTTTTTTTTGTGTTCGCTTTTTTAATTGTGAAAATCGTGCTGCAGTTACTGTGAAACCAGACCTATGTCAGTTTCCATTTGCTTTGTAATTTGTATGGGAGGCCATTGGGGAGGGAATTCATCCGTGCTGTAACTCATCATTATATGGTGAGGCTCAGTGCCCACTTCTGCCAAATGCATCCATGGCTGATCCCTTTAAATCAATGTGTTCAGCTTATTAAAGCTGCGTATTGTCATTGCGATACTTGCATGCAAAGAAAAGATCTCCTTTAGCTTTTCAGATGCATCATGTTTTAATCTGTATTTTTTCCTGTGCTATTAATTAGGGGACAAACAGTCCAAATAATACGAATGGTTGGAACGAGTCTTTTCTAAAAACCAGCAGCAGGTTAAGTCGCGTATATCCAGCTCCTTTGTTGACAGTAAGCTGTTCTCGGGTTATTTTAATATTGAGAGACATTTTGATCTTTATGTGAGGTATATAATAAAGAGTTGTTTCATTATTTATAATAACTAATTACTTGCTACTTAGTGTACAGTCGTTTTTGAATGAAAACAGAAAACTCATGCTGCAGATTTTCTCTTTACATTGTTATTTCAATTGCAATGTTATTCTGATATTTGTAAACGATAGTTATGAAAGTGATTGACAAAAAAGCCATGAAAAAATGCAAAATGATGTCCACCTCGTTACAGGATGACATGCCAATCAGGAGGGGCCGACAGAAGACAAGGAAGAGAGAAGAGGAGGTGGATATTGATCTGGACGACCCAGAGATTAATCACTTCCCCTTCCCATTCCATGAGCTGATGGTGTGGGCAGTTCTGTTGAAGCGCCAGAAGATGGCGCTCTTTTTTTGGCAGCATGGGGAGGAGGCGATGGCCAAAGCACTTGTTGCCTGTAAGCTCTGCAAGGCCATGGCACATGAGGCATCAGAGAACGATATGGTAGACGACATTTCGCAGGAGCTCAACCGCAACTCCAGGTGGCGCTCTCCTTCACATGACTTATGATACGTGATACAGAGCAAAACTGTTGTTCCCACTGTGACACGGCATCCAAACCAGCTAATTAAAATCACTGGCACTGCTACAGAGCTTGTTTATTGAGGTACATGGTCTGTTTGGTACTGATTGATAGCATGAAGATTCTTACAGCGTAGCATGATAGGAGCCTTCTAAGCTGCAGCCATTTTTAGCAGAGCCCAGAATTCCTCTCATTCAATCCACAACTTCCCTGTTGTGTTAGTGCTATAGATATTTGGTTTCTTATTCCTCTGGCCCCTTGTAAACATGCCTAGAATCGTATCCCCTGTGTCCATGAGACCCCACCTCCACTACAGTGCCCATCTCCGAGCTTTGCTTCCGTGGGCCCTGCTGCTTTTTTAGACTAAGCCCATCGCTGTCTAAAGCCTTTAATAGGAGAAGAACATCTCTCCTTGGTTTCTGAGTTTTAATCTTCCTTTGTTCTGATTTTGGCGGTGAATATCTGCTTAGGATTGTTTTTTCACACGAAAAGGAAAAGTACTATTTCAAGAAAAGCTGAGGATATTCCAGTCAGCTCAGTTTAATATTTACACATCTATACTAATAATGCAAGGTTATTACTTGCACATCTGCATTCATATTTCATTCCAAATCAGTTTTTATTCACAGAAAATCCTGTCATTGCTGTGTATAACTTTCAGATTTTGTTGGCTAACAATATTTGGCTACATATTTTGTTATGTAACACCCTCCAGTTATTTGTGTGCCTGTGTGGGTCTGCTTGTGTTCCCCAGGGAGTTCGGTCAGCTGGCCGTGGAGCTGCTTGACCAGTCCTATAAGCAGGATGAGCAGATGGCTATGAAGCTGCTGACCTATGAGCTGAAGAACTGGAGCAATGCCACGTGTTTACAGCTGGCTGTTGCAGCCAAGCATCGAGATTTCATCGCGCACACCTGCAGCCAGATGCTCCTGACAGATATGTGGATGGGCCGGCTGCGTATGCGCAAGAACTCCGGACTAAAGGTGAGATTGACCAGTGCTGTTTCCTCTCTGGAAGTAGGACCTTTACTGTTCTTCCCAGGAAGTTCCTTCCTGAAAGTAGGACCTGTGCCATTTCCTTGCAGAAAGTGGGATCTATGGTGTTTCCTCACAGGGAATTGGACATGTGCTGTTTCCTCCCTGGAAGTAGGACTTGTATTATATGTTCCATGGATGTAGGACCTGTGCTGTTACCTTCCTGGATGCATGATCTGTGCTGTTTACTTCCTGGAAGTAGGACCTGTGCTGTTTCCATCTAGGAAGTTGGACCTGTGCTGTGTCCTCCCAG
>JAODKM010000039.1:11318884-11329517 GCA_026780845.1 Petrocephalus sullivani
CTGTGCTGTTTACTTCCTGGAAGTAGGACCTGTGCTGTTTCCATCTAGGAAGTTGGACCTGTGCTGTGTCCTCCCAGGAAGTTGGATCTGTGCTATTTGCTTACCGGGAAGTAGGACCTGTGTTGTTTCTTTCCTGGAAGTAAGACCTATGTTGTGTTCTCCCAGGAATACGCTATTAAGCAGTCATTCCTGCCCACCCTAGAGTCAAAGGTCAATTTTAGGAGAGACATCCAAAGTCAGGAATAATAAGTAAATAATTGAGACTGCATTGTTCGTTCCAGAGCACTGAGCCAGCTCGTCACAGTTTGATCTCCATTAATTGATTAATTCCTTTGAAAAATTACAGAGGAGGTTGTGACCTTCTAGGACTGTAATATGCAGTGTATGACTTTCTCGGGTTGCCATGGCAAGTATGCAGAAAGCAGGCAGCAGAGAGTTAGTGTGTTTGTGTGTGTAGGTGGGTGGGTTTGCATAGATCGCATTTGAGGACCAAAATGTCCCCAGACTGTGGTAAAACCTGAGACTAGCTTACTTTTGGGGACATTTTTTCAGGTCCCCATTTGGATAACCTCAATTTTATAAAAATCTTTGACTGCAAAAATGCCAAAAAGTCTTGTATTTGGGTTCGTTACTTAAAGTTAGGGTTAGGGTTGGGTTGGGGTTAAGGATGTCATGATTGGGATTAGGATTTTTCCCATAGAAATGAATGGACTGTCCCCATTTAGATAGGTACGCGAGTCTGCGTGTGTGTGTATGTATGTGTGTGTACATACAGGTTTTTATATACTTGTGAGGAACAAAGGACCTCACGAGCATGGCAAATCCTCAAAAAACATGACTAGCGAGGTCATTTTTTCGGTCCTCACTACTTCAGACTTCATTTTACAAAAATCTGTGAATGCAATCAAAAAAGTAAAATGCCGAAAGTCATACAGGCTTGCATACATGTGTGTGTGTTTATTTATTAACTTTATTGTTGGTTTTGCAAATTTCAAATATAAAAACTTGAACTTTCATTCCTGTTACGTGCATTTCTGCGTATGATTCCCGGTTCGTAGACTCTTACTTAAAGGAATCCTTAAAACTTTTACTGTCAGTATCCTTGCGTTAGGAACTAAAATTGAAATGCTGCAATCAAAATCTGAAAGCATTAACTAGACAATGAAAATGATCACTAGTCTTATGTACATGTAGAAGTAGGGTAGTACTGGTATTTTTCTTCTCTATAACGATGGATTGTAGCTGAAAATGAACCACGTTTCTTTTTTTGTATAGGAACACGCCTCGTAGCCTTTGCTGTTTTATGCTGTCATTGAATCGTCTCCACTAATCTTATTTTAATTGTTCCCCCTTATGGACTCATCCTGACTGCATTAACTGAATACATTAATGACAGAGTATTATTTTAATGAAGGACCATGAATCCCCTTTCTTATGAAGAAATACAACCCTACATAGATTCTGTGACATTTTGAAATGTGAAATTCATGTAGTTTAAGAAAGTTAACATTGATAGTGGTAGTTTCTTACTGCATTATTATACCTACACAGGTGATCCTGGGGCTGCTTTTGCCCCCTTCGATCTTGAGTCTGGAGTTTAAGAACAAGGACGAGATGTCCTACATGCCCCAAGATCAGGAGTCCAACTTGCAGGAGAAGGACGTGGAGGAGCCGGAGAAACAAGTCAAGGAGAAAGAGGAGGAGGACATGGAGTTCACAGTAAGGTCCTACTGTGGCACACAGTACAACTCCGTGGTGAGAGCACCCACATCAGTCCCCCTCCCCCATCCTGCACCATGGGCCCCTCTCTAGACCACACACCTACTGTAGCCTCCATTTTCCCCATAAACCCAGAACCACACAAACCAGCACAGCCTTCTCCTGCACCAAGCTCTCTGTAGCCCTGCTCCCTTACCTGCACCTAATAAACAACAAAAGACCACCAGTATGACAGGTCTAAGGACCCAGGCTTGCACTCATATCAGGTCCTCCTACCACCCTGGTGCACACCTCCATCTTTTAATTCACTCTTCAAATAAATATGCGTATTTACAGTCCCTGTCTACACACATCATGATATTAGCACATATAGACGTTTCCCATTTCAATAGCTTATTCAATGTGGATAGCAAAGTGGTTCCCTCCAAACCCCAACCCTCTAGACTTTGTCTTTGTATGTTCACTGTGGCTTTGGTTTATCTGTTTCTCTTGCCAACTTCTACCTAGAGCAGTTTCAGCAGAGGTACAGTATTGTGTATCAGTATGCATCTGAATACGGTGAACGCCTGTCCATCTCGAGAGAAAAGCTTCCATCTATGCAGACAAAACCAGACTCATGTGTCCATCTGAGCAGGCCAAATGAGACACATGCGTTTGTCTATGCAGACCAGATTAGGCATGTGTCTGCATAGCCCGAACCAGGGAAATCAATTTATACATCTGTACTGTTCCACGCCTGGAATATATTGTACTGCACCTCAGCTTTGCTCAATTTGCCTCCTTTTGAAGCAGATATGGATAATAATATGTCACTTCAAAGAAAATTAATTGGATGGAATCATAACTTTGTGTCGATCTGAAAATTGATTAAACCAGTTGCTTTATAATTGATTTTCCTGGGGTTCTCAAAGGCTGATGATCCTGCAAGCATGTGAACCTCCACGATATCTAACAAATCATTGAGAGGTAAAGCTTAGCAACACAGCCAGTCTTAACTTCCAAGAAAGACAGACTTATATAGCATCTGTAACCGCTTATCCCAGGGTTGCGAGGCGTACAGGGCCATTCCTGGAGGCAATGGGTGCAAGGCAGGGAACAACCCAGGATGGGGCTCCAACCCATCACAGGGCGCACTCACACACCATTCACTCACACATGCACCCCTGCGGACAATTTGACAACTCCAATTAACCTCAGCGAGCGAATATAAGTGAATACAAATATGGTAGTAAGTTTAAATACAACACCGTTCCACTAAGCAAAGAATCATCCGCTGTAACAAAGCTTAGTTCAATATTCAGTACTATGTACTGAAATAAACACCACATGCACACCAAATTTAGGAGGCATGGCACAGGTGAGACGCATTTCTAGAAAAAGCTAAAGTTTAGAAACTTGTTTTTTATGCTTGCTGTTATTTTATGGTTGTGGCAGTGCTTGTTCTGGGCCCAAAGCCAAAGCGACAGGACTGCGACTCGATAGGGAAATTTGTGGAAGGAAGGATAATGTGGAAATGCAGGGAGATTTGAGGCTAGGCAATACGGCACACACAAGGTTGGTAGTTATACAATAGCTAGGGACATGTGAGGATCAGACAGGAGTCACGCATGACACAGGCGAAGGCTCACGCATCAATGGGGAACACACAAGTACTTACTGTAACACAAATAAGGGGCTGCTGGCACATATCTCCCAACATGCTCTACGCTGGAACTGGAGCCATAGCATGGAAACTGACTGTTAGGTAAAGTAAAGAGGAAATCTGGAGCTAAAGAACAAAACTTGTACTAATACAGAAGTTCCAGAACACCTCTACCATTTCACATCCTCGATTTAATGGACCCCATGTAATGGATTTTAAGATTTAACAGTCAAAATTCTTCAATAGTCTGTACTTGGTCTGCTGTGCTGTGAGCAGAACCAGTAGCAGGCCTACGTAAATCGTTCTTTTAAACATCCGATAAAGTCCTTTCCCTAAATCAGTCCATTAATCAGTCCTGTAATTTGAATGACTAAACTTTTATAAATGACTAGAAATTGGGAAAGTTGCAGACATTACATTGCGCTTGCAGAGTGAGCATCACATACCTGTAAATCCATAATTTTTCACTCATTGAACCCATCTTTTTGAACAAGGAGATGAAGATGAAGCTGAAGGAGTAATTTCAGAATGATCAGCCAAAAAGCCAATATTTCATAGTACAAAGCTTTACTTGTCTTTAGTGACTTTTACCTTGCTGAGTTGCGCAAAGCTGATTATTGCAATACAATTTATTTATTTTCCTGGGTTGTGTTTTAAATATCCATCAGCAGGAATCATGAAATATATGGGATATGTTTAATTCATTTCATTGTCGCTATGTGTTTTTACTGGCATCTTAGCCCTGAGTGGCGTGAGTGTGCATCCTGCCAAAGACCTTGCCTGGTAATTGAATGAATGCAAAGTCAGTCTGAAAGAATTGTTGACATTTTCATGTTATTGCACCAAAAACCTATTCATGCAGCCACTGAGGTTTTGCGCAGCCAACTTTTCATGGAGATCTCATTTCTTTATGCCTGTTTCCCTCTTTTTCTCTTTCTCTTTGTGTTAACTTAAGGCCATGTTAGGAAAAGTATCTGCAGAAACCTCACGGAAGAAAGACGTGGAAGAAGTACAGAACAGATACAGGCTGATCCCATTCGGACGAAAGATCTATGAGTTTTATAATGCCCCAATTGTCAAGTTCTGGTTCCACACAGTGAGTAATCCTGTTTTATTTCATATGGTTTTTAAAAAATCAAATATAACTATGATTTTCTTTGATTTCTGATTTTACGACCCAAAGAAAGTTGTAAGTTGTGGGAAAAACTCAAATGTTCTCTTCAGGTTATGGTTTATTCATTTTCCTTTTTTGACATCTGCTTAGCCAGCAGAGAGTTTTGTGAATTGCCTCATATATATTGTGGATATAAAAACTGTACACATCCCTATTAAAATACCAGGTTTCTGTGATGTAAAAAAAAATTATAAACCCGATAATTTCAAAACTTTTCCCACATTTAATGTGACCTATAACCTGAACGATTCAATTGAAAAGTAAACAAGGGGGAAATTATGCAAAATATAAAATAAATAAATAAATAAAAAACGTAAGATGGTTGCATAAGTGTGCACACCCTTAAACTAATACTTTGTTGAAGCACCTCTTGATTTAATTATAGCACTCAATCTTTTTGGGTACACACCTGCCATCAATTAACCCCAAATAAAGTTCAGCTGCCCTAGTAGGATTTTCCTGACATTTACTCAACATTAAGTGACATTTACTCAGTTGCATCCAACAGCAAAAGTCATAGTCCACAGAGAGCTTACAAAGCATCAAAGGGATCTCATTGTTGAAAGTTATCATTCAGGTGAAGGGTACAAAAAATTTCCACAGCATTAGATACGCCATGGAACACAGTGAAGACAGTCATCTAGAAGTGAAGAAAATATGGAACAACGGTGACCTTACCAAGAACTGGACCTCTCTCCAAAATTGATGGAAAGACATGACGAAAACTGGTCAGGGAAGCTGCCAAGAGGCCTCCAACAACACTGAAGGAGCAGCAGGAATTTCTGGCATGTACTGGTTGTATACATGTCACAACAATCTCCCGTATGACTATGGGATAGGGTCGCAAAATGGAAGCCTTTTCTTACAAAGAAAAGCATCCAGGCCCATCTATTATCTCCTAAAAGCATGTGGGGAAAATTTATTATAGTCTGATGAAACCAGGCTTGAACTTTTTGGCCACAATTCCAAAAAGTATATTGACATAGAAACAACACTGCACATCAGCAAGAGAACACCATACCCACGGTGATGCAGGGTGGTGGCACCATCGTGCTTTGGGGCTGTTTTTCTTCAGCTGGAACTAGGTGGAGGGAATCATAAACAATTCCATTTACCATCAATTTTGGCCCAGAACCTTCAAATGTCTAGTAGAAAGCTGAAGATGAAGAGGAATTTTACCTTTCAACATAACAATGACCCCAAGAATGCATCCAAATCAACAAATCAACAAAAAAATGCCTTTGCCAGAAGAAAATGTATAGTTTTGGAATGGCCCAGCCAGAGCACAGACCTAAAGCCTATTGAAAATCTGTGGGGTGGCCTGGAGATGCCCTCACAATCTGACAGATTTAGAGCACTTTTGCAAGGAAGAGTGGGCAAACATTGCCAAGACAAGATGTGGCATGCTAATAGACTCCTACCGAAAAAGATTGAATGCTGTAATTAAACCAAAACGTGCTTCAACAAAGTACTAGTTTAAGGGTGTGCACACTTATTTAACCAGCTTATTGTACATATTTAATTTTTTATGCCTCCTCATTTTTTTACATCACAAAAACCTGCCATTTTAACAGGGGTGTGTACACCTTTTATATCCACTGTTTGGAACGGGATCTGAGGCTGGAACCACACATGCTGGTTCGTCGTGTGAATCCTTTTTTTGTGTTATATTTATATCCACAAATCTGAAGTGGTCCAGTGAGACTATGATTTATGTGGTCTTGTATTTTCCTGTGATGGAGTTGTGAAAATAAACAAATCGAATGTTTGCGCTGCATCCCGTAACATAATCCCTGTAGTGAATAACATAACAGTAGAGAAACTCTCTAATCGTTTTCTGTCACTCTGGGGAAAAAGCAACTTACTGTTAAATTATGCCTTGTGGGAAGCATGGATACAGTCACTGCTATATGTCTTACCTGGGTGCAGTAATGGAAGAAATATTAGCCTTTTTTTGCAAGATTCGGTGACAATCAAGAGTCTGACATGACAATTTGCAATTGTTTCGGCCTGCCCATTTCCAGCGTGCAATATAGCTGGGAATATAGCCGTTTCATCTGGTGAAGAATATAAAGCAGATCTTCTTGGAAATGTATGTGCTCAATGACACTGTCAAGCTGGACACTTCAAGGGTCTCTGCGGTGGATTAATAAAACCTAGATCTGATGGGTTATAATGGTGTCTGTCTCTATACTTCAGATGGCCTATGTTGGGTATTTGATGCTATTCAACTACATTGTGCTGGTGAAGATGGACCTGTGGCCATCCCCACAGGAGTGGATCGTTATTGCGTACATTTTCACCAATGGCATCGAGAAGATGAGAGAGGTGTGTCATTAGGGGTAATGGACTCTCACACACACACACACACACACACACACCACTGACCTGAGCTGCAAATGCCACATTTCAGCAGGAGGGAACCCCAGTAGAAAGTGTTTAACTTCCATTCATTGGGATTGTTATTCTAATGGACCAAACTTCTTAAATGCTTTGTTAAGACACTGTATCCGCACGCCATGAAAATACTGGCACATTTATAACGTAAATATTAAAGAGATGGGGTTGATTTCACAATTATGCTGTAACCTTTCCTGCCCTATATTTTAGGTATTAAAAGATGTTGTTATTTATAAGTTTTTTTGGTCATATGCATCTGCCATTCTAGAACCATGTTTTTACTGCCCCCTGTAGTTCAGGCAGGCATACTTTACCTCATTGTACCTTTCCTAATACTTAGTCATTTAATTGTTTTAATCAATTATCTGTTCTCACATGCATAGTTAAAATGTTCATAAAAGTAATCTGAACATATTCATTTAACTACATGGACAGCAGACCTTTGTACACAATAGAAATGATAGAAATTCTCAACAGACCCCCCCCCCCCCCGAACAAAAAAAACTGTTTTAATAAGCTAAGCAATCGTTAGCTGTTGTTTAGTGCTTTCCTGTGCTTTTTTTTAACTTTTGAAAACATTTTGAGAGCAGAGTTTTTCTTCTAATTCTGTTTAAATATTAACGTGTTTAACTGTCAGCCATTTATAATTTTTGATAAAAACTGTGTGATCCTTTACAGAAAGTGCGCAATTGTCAAAACTATGTATTTGTACCTGTAAAATGACCTTTCAGACATTAAGTGACATGCTTTTTCTGAAATCACAATTTATGTCTGTTCTATAACCAAGCACATACCACTAAAATAGTGGGAATTGTATCTTCCTCCGAAGCATTCTCGCTACTTCCATCTTGAATAATAATCGAATGATTGTATTTTAACGTGGGACATTACCTCTGTTTTATGAAGGAAAAAATCTAAGTGCATGACGATACCCAACCAGAAAGAAGCATCTTATGACTTCACTCACAAAATTCCTGCTTTTATTGCCTCTGTCCTGTGCCCCCCCCCCCCCCACCTGCCCCAGATCCTGATGTCAGAGCCTGGGAAGCTTTTGCAGAAGGTGAAAGTCTGGCTGCAGGAATACTGGAACATCACAGACCTCATGGCTATCCTCATCTTCTCGGTCGGCATGGTACTCCGCCTTCAAGACCCGCCCTTCATGAGCTACGGCCGGGTGATTTACTGTGTCAACATCATATACTGGTACATCCGCTTGCTGGATATCTTTGGGGTCAACAAGTACCTGGGTCCCTATGTCATGATGATAGGCAAGATGGTAAGTGAGAAACATCCATTTGTGAAAGGCATCTGTAATGTTTCATTTTTAACAGATGCTACATCAAAAGTTCTAATCAAGGACTTTATTAAATGTTGGTATTCTGTACATTATATGATGAATCAAGTTCAAATGAAGAAGATTACACATTGAAAAGCAGTTCATAATATTTTTTTTTGGATTCCTCCCCTGTTTCCTGATGGTTTTGGTCAATGTTGAATTCATTGGTTATGCACAGGAGGAATTTGTGATTTTTTAAGGTGTGGGATGTAAGAGGGACCTTAATTCATACGGAGGGCTCGACCTGATCATTAGCCAATGATGTGTTTTGAATCATTGAGTGACAAGGGAGGGGGCACTTTGGGCACCAATCAGCTTTCAGCTGGGCCCAGTGCCTCTGTGGCCCCACCCTGAGTATGGTCCTGGTTATGCACCATTAACACTCACGGAAACACACCTACGAGGGCACTGCTTATGTGGTCCCCCTCTTTACACTCTCATGAGCTCACTTTTATTTAACTTTTCACTGGGCAGGAGGATTTCACAAAGGCTCAATCAGCAAACTGTATAAATCAGATGTGCTAATAACCAGTGTTAATAGGGAAGCTAGCTAACCATATCCAGTATGGAGAGACCCCACTGTGGGTCCCCAGTGACTGCATCCAGTTAGGAGCTCGTTGATGTTTTAATGGTGATACAGTGTGAGTTGGAGGTATCATGTTGTTGGATTGGCATGTATCTTTTCCACATCTGACAAGCCTCAGCTTCTCCCCTGGCCTTTACTTCTATTTACAGATGATCGACATGATGTACTTTGTCATCATCATGCTGGTGGTGCTGATGAGCTTCGGAGTGGCACGGCAGGCGATTTTGAACCCCAATGAGGACCCATCCTGGATGCTTGCACGCAACATCTTTTTTATGCCCTACTGGATGATTTATGGAGAGGTGTTCGCAGATCAGATTGACCGTAAGATAACTGCCAAAGAATTAGTCTGATGTTTACAGTTGCCATCAATGGTGTGGCTTAGTTGAAGCAGCAGCAGATTTAGGCCTTTTGTTAAAAATTATGATACAATCCCAGTTATATCCTGCTTAAACATAATGTTTCTGCAGGCCTAGTGTTTCTGACTAAACACTAGCATAACCCCCTATTAAAAATGTTGTTTATATATTAACATAAAAAAGATTTGGACTACCGTGCATATGGAAAGTTTTCAGACCCTTTCAAGTTGTCTACATTTTGTTATGTTTCAGATTAATCTTAAAATGGATTTAATTCATTTTTAGTAATCAATATACACACAATACTCCATAACGTTAGAGCAAAAACTGGTGTTTGAACTGTTTTGTTAATTATTAAAAATAAAAAACTGAATATAAAAAATATCACATTTACATAAGCATTTACACCCTTTGTTATGACATTTTCAATTGAACTCTGGTGCATCCTACTCCTATCAATGGTCCTTCTATAACTTGATTGGAGTCCTGAAGTACTGAACTGGATTTATTACACTTAATTAGGCAAGGCACAGACCTGCCAATAAAATGTCTCACAGTAGATGGTATGTCAGAGTGAAGCCATAAGTTTGAGAGAATGGTCTGTAGATCTGCGAGACAGAATTATAGCAAGACTCAGATCTGGGTAAGGATACAAGGACATTTCTGCAGCATTAAAAGTGCCCAAGAGCTCAGTAGCCTTCACCGTCCTCAAATGGAAGAGATTTGGAACCACCAACTTAGATTTGGCTGCTCACATAAACTCAATAATCGGGGACGAAGGCTCTTGGTCAGACAGGTAACCAGGAATCCAATGGTCACTATGTATGAGATCCTTTGTGTAGATGGTAGAACTTTATAGCAGGACAACCATCACTGCGCAATCCACTAATCAGGTCTTTATGGTAGTGTAGCCAGATAGAAGCCAATTCCCAGTACATGACGGCCTACGGGGAATTTGCCTAAAAAGCACCTTAAGAACTCTTAGACCATGAGAAGCAAAGTCCTCTGGTCTGATGAAACAAAGAGAAAACTATTTGGCCATAATTCGCAACACTGTGTGCAGAGAAAACCAGGCACTGGGCATCACCTCATTAATATCATCCCTACAGTCAAACACAGTGGTGGCAGCATCATGCTGTGGCGATGTTTTTCTGAGACAGGGACTAGGAGACTAGTCAGCGTAGAGGGAAAGATGGATGTGGAAAATTCTAGAGCAATCCTCAGGGAAAACATTTTCCAGAGTCCTCAGGATCTTAGGCTGGGGAGTTTCAACAGGACCAGGACCCAAAGCATATCGCCAAGAACACAATGGCGTGGCTTCAGGAAAACTCTGCGAAAGTCCTGGAATGGCCCTACCGGAGTCCGGACCTGAACCCAATGGAGCATCTCTGGAGAGACCTGAAAATGGCTATGTACC
>JAODKM010000039.1:11329617-11341577 GCA_026780845.1 Petrocephalus sullivani
CCTGGAATGGCCCTACCGGAGTCCGGACCTGAACCCAATGGAGCATCTCTGGAGAGACCTGAAAATGGCTATGTACCTACGCTCCATTCAACCAAGTTGAACTTGAACGATTCTGCCAAGAACAATGGGAGAAACTTCCAAAAGAAAGGTGTGCCAAGCTTGCAGGGTCATTCTCAAAAAGACTGGAGGCTGTCGTTGCTGCCAAAGGTGCTTTAACCAAGTACTAAGTGAAGGGTCTGAATACTTATGTAAATGGGATGTTTCAGATTTTAGTTTTAATAAATTACCAAAACACTCCAAAAGCCGGATTTTGCTTTGTCATTGTGAAGTATCGTGTGTAGATACGTTATTTTCGAGACATGAATCCATTTTAAGATGAGTGTGAAACATAACAAAATGAGGGTCGTAAAACGTTGCGTATGCACTGTATACTATTTGGACAAATGGTGCATTTGCTAGATCAATGTAGGACGTGTTTTTTTTTTGGGGGGGTGTGTGTAGGAAGAGGTTGCCCAAAAGGAGAACTGAAATAATGCTGTCATTCTTTGTTTCAGATATGAATAGTAGGAAGCTACAGCACAGGCTGAATGAAAAATTCTGGCTGGTTGAAAATAACGTTCGAACTCACGGAACGTGGCGTAACAATGGTTCATACAGCAGAGCAGTTATTGAACCACACCATCCCACTACCATTGTCATCAAAACATCTCTCGAAGACTCTTTGGAGAGTTAATGATCGTGCAAGATGCATAAATTAGTGACCAGTGGTGGCTGTTTTTTTCTTTGTTATGCTTTGTCTCTTTCGATTAATTGCAGTTGAGTTCCACTCAGACATTTTCTGATGTGGTTCATTCAAATTTTCTTGGGAAATCATTATCAGGATTCTAGTCTACTGGAAAAAATTTGTAAAAAGGTCACTGTCATCCCTGTAAGCCAGTGTATATAGAGCAGAAAAGTTGAGTAGTGCATGTAAAACGTTCCCTTTCGCCACATTACCTCATCCACGGCAGTATGGAGAGACAAGGCAATGGGAATCATGCAGCCCAATGTGCCTCTGTATCTTCTCATCATAAGAGTTTTTTCACTTGGTTCAGTTGTCATAGTTTCCGATTGATTGTTTCGTTCCAAAGGCAAATGCGGCCAGTAGGAACGCTTGTTTCAGTTCTCTACTTTTGGGCTTCCCTGTTGTGTTTTATTGTAAGATCTTATCATATTTTATCCAAATCCTTTAATTCTGGAATGTCAATCCTTTTATGAACCACAGCAACTGAACCATTCCAGATCGAAAAAACGAATGATGTATTTTCAATACACATTTATTTAACATTTTGTATGTAATATACAAACATTTTCAACAAGTTTTTTTTAATGCATACAGCAACAATATATTTTAAACGTTCGTTTAAATATATTGTCAATGCAATGTTATCTACATGTCTCAAAAATGTTTAGTATACATTCCAGTGCTCATTTTTTCCCTTTTAGACAAAAAATGTGTATTATGCTTTTACAAATAAAAAAGCCCCCCCACCCTTCTCTGTTTAATGGACAGCGCCGTGCGGACAGAATGTCACAAATGAAGATGGAGCTATTGTGGCCCTTCCACCCTGCAAGACGGGAGCCTGGATTGTGCCAGCAATTATGGCCTGCTACCTTTTGGTTGCCAACATCCTCTTGGTCAACCTTCTCATAGCTGTCTTTAAGTATGCCAAGAATGATTCCTATCTATGAGGAGCTAAATGCTTTTAATCCCATAATAGTCCCAGACTCAGATTTGCTTTACTGATTCAATGTAATAATAATAATAGTAATAATAATAAGAATAAGAATAATGTTTTATTTATATAGCGCCTTTCTCACACTGAAGGATGCTTTACAATGCACAATGTACAAATTCTTGTCTGTCATTTTGAAAGCCTATCTTTATTGTCATTATATTAATATATTCTTTATATTTTATTGTTTACCACAGTAACACCTTTTTTGAGGTGAAGTCCATCTCTAACCAGGTGTGGAAGTTCCAGCGATACCAGCTGATCATGACCTTCCATGAGAGGCCGGTTCTCCCCCCGCCGCTCATAATCTTCAGTCACATGACCATGGTCCTAAAGCACCTGTGCTGTCGCTGGCGGAAGCACGATGACGACGAGCGTGACTATGGGCTGAGTGAGTGACCGCCGCGATACCACCACGATACCGCGGGACTGCGATACCGCCGCGATACCACCACGATTCCACCACGATTCCGCGCAAAGGATGCTTAATGAGCCAGTGAGCATGACTCCAAAACGAAACCCCTCTGGACTGCAGTGTAGACATTGAAATATTCAAAGGAAGCACTTACATTCTACAACCCTTTAGTGTGGAATAAAGAAGTGCTGCTCGATTTAATCCCGCAGAGCTTTTCATCACCGAAGACGAGCTAAAAAAGCTGCATGACTTTGAGGAGCAGTGCATAGAAGAGTACTTCAGAGAAAAGGAGGATCGCTTCAACTCTTCCAATGACGAGAGAATCCGAGTCACATCTGAGAGGTTGGATTTGTAGAGATTTCCATGGTTGGAGTGTTGCAATAGTCTTTGTGGCCAAGAGCTATGGAAGTTGTTTCCTTTTTAAATATACGTTTACACAATTAGCAAAGAGAAATTCTGTTTCATGTTTTGTCCAAGAGAGCAGTTGTACTTACTTATTCTGCTTAATGAGTGATACAATGTGAGAGAAAAACTAGTCTGTTTGAAAAATGTATTTTAAGACTCACTTCAATGCATGATCTAATAAATGTGCCAAAAATGTAAATGCAGGAGTGCGGGATGTGCTCCTGTTAGCTGCTTTCTTGTCCTTTCCTCTGTCACTCATTTTCACATTTTTGAAAAGGATCTGGCATATATAAATAGACAAGACTGCTGCATTGTAATTTACCAAATGCAATCATTTTATCCCTTGCTTGTCTTGTGTCAGGGTGGAGAACATGTCTATGCGCCTAGAGGAGGTGAACGAACGTGAGCATTTCATGAAGGCTTCTCTACAGACTGTGGACATCCGGCTGGCTCAGATGGAAGAGATGATTGGCCGGTTGGCTCTGGCTCTGGAGCGAGTCACAGGGGTAGAGCGTGGTGAAGTCAACAAGGCTCGGTCGCGCACGTCATCCGACTGCACCGATACGGCCTATATCCTGAGACAGAGCAGCTTTAATAGCCAAGAGGGCAATGCCTACCGGATACAGGAAGCCCTGGAGCAAGCTGGCGAAGAATCCATCTCTCCCACCTCGCCGACCATCTTGGCTCCACGTGCCAGGAGCCATTCTTTCTATGTTGGAGGTTCACGGGACAAAGGAGGGGCTGACAGGATTGAAGGCTTCTTCAAAGAACACTCTCTGAGCTTGCACCGTGCCAACAGCTCGCTGTCCATGGCTTCTGCCACCCCAAAAGAGCACAAGCCCATCCCCCTGAACACGCTGGCTGTCTCGCAGCAGCATCGCCCGTCCTCGTGTATCGACATCTATGTGTCAGCGTCAGACGGGGCACATGCCCCAATAGCCGACGCCGACCCGCTGAGGTTGCTTTCCCTTCCAGGGGAGTCTTCTCTGCACTCAGAAATCATGGAGGCTGTTCCGGCTGGAGAATCCAGTTCAGGCCTGGGGGCTGTTCCTGGGGGGGATAGGCTCTCGGAAGGTACAGCTGTGTTTGAGGACAGCGCAGCTGTTGACCTGTCACTGTGCTCTAGCCACCTGCTGCCGGAAAGCCTGACACCATGGGACCTGGACCCCCCAGCAACCCTGGAGCGTTCCAAGAGTAGCCGATACCTGTCCACCGCCGGGCCACTTTTCCTGGAAGACCCGCCCCTGGTTAAGTCGCACAGCCTGATGTTTACTCCGCGTGGCTACTATGGTGGCATGGGCGTGCAGGTGAAGGCCGCCGAGTACACCAGCATCACTGACTGTATTGATACGCGCTGCGTCTCCGCTCCCCACACCCAGCCTGAGCGCTCCGAGTCACCCAGCTCCTGCTTCTTTGACAAGCCCCAAGACCTGGACGCCTCACACCCTGAGCGCGAGGCTGAGCTCAGCCACGCTGAGTCGGACCCGGAGGAAGGAGAGTTATTGGCCGAGTCCCGCAGATCGACGGTAGCAACCATGACAGGTTACCAGAGTGGGGCGGGGATGATGGGCCCCTTCTGCATGCCCCTGTCCCGGCTGGAGAGAGCCAACAGTTGCTCATCCGAGGACTCGCGCACAGCCAATGCCCATGCACTCAAGACCTTCTCCTTCAGTGAGAAGATGGATAGGCAGAGGTACTCAAGGAACCCCTTTCAGAGAAGCAAGTCCACAACCAAGTCAGATGGTAAGACAGATAGTCTCACCATGAAGAAGATGACTAAGAGCTCGGCCTTCCGTAGTTTCGACAGTAGACAGAATTTTACATAAAGGTTATCTTACCATGACTCCTGGAACAGGACCACACAGCTATTCCCAATAAAGATGAAGTCAGTTGTTCCATGTCAACCACTTTAGTCGACAGCTCTTGACATAAACCCATTTTAATCCACCTAGATCTTCTGAGGGTTTACAAAGATTTTGTTTATTTCACATCCTATATTCTCAGCGTATTATGTAGATACTATATTGCCTGGTGCCAGTGGCCCATCACCAAACCAAAAACAGATGACGAGGAGTTAAAAATTAGGGTGGCATTCAATGTTAACTCTTCTGTGGGGACAATCAGTGTGGATCAAATCAATAATTTCCCAAAACACACATTCCAGGGTTATTTTGCATTAAACAAAAATGCTGTTTGTCTTTATTTAACGCAAGTTTCTCACAGCTGGATCCAGCTGCTTCCTTGTTCTTATTATGTCGGGTTAGATAGAAAAAAAATTGTCTGAGAAAAAAAAATACTGGTCATAAACTTGTTACACAGCTGTCGTGTCCTTAGAATCCCATACTGTACCTGTACCAGTTTACTAATTTGCACAAACACTGAAGTTTTAATTTCCTAGTGTAACTTCCCCACCGTCATACCTCAGCCAGAAAAAAAGAATTTGCACATGCCATAGGCACTGCTCATAATAATAACCCCCCCAGCACTCTCTAGAGCAGTGTTTTTCAACCCGGTACTCAGGGACCCCCTGATGATCCACGTTTTTCCTCCCTCCCAGCTTCCTAGCAGACAGTCCACATTTTTGCTCCTCCCAGCTTCCTAGCACACGGTCCACATTTTTGCTCCCTCCCAGCTTCCTAGCAGACAGTCCACATTTTTGCTCCACCCAGCTTCCTAGCAGACGGCCCATGGTTTTGCTCCCTCCCAGCTTCCTACCAGATGGCCCATGGTTTTGTTCCCTCCCAGCTTCCTACCAGACAGCCCATGGTTTTGTTCCCTCCCAGCTTCCTACCAGACAGCCCATGGTTTCGTTCCCTCCCAGCTTCCTAGCAGACGGTCCACATTTATGTTCCCACCTAGCTCCCTACGGAGACTGTCCCTAATGGATACTGTCTGGCAGGGAGCTGGGAGGGAGGAAAAACATAGACGTGGATCCCCGAGGACCGGATTGAGAAACACTGCTCTATGGAGGAAAGGCCTATGGAATTAAACAGGCAATTTCAGTTTGCATGAAGAAATACCTGTTTTGTGTTGTACCTGCATTACTAGTACAGAGTCCCTATCTGGTTTTTGACGGGTTAAAATCCCCTGGTGCAGTATATAGTACATGTTTCTGAAATGTAGTTTATCTGGTTGGGAGGAGAAAACAAGCTGTTTCTATAACATGATTAACACCCGAATGAAAAAAAAATACTCAAAAGAAAAAAATAATCTCCTAAATAAGGAGATATCTAGAATGTGAATTGAAACAGGGTATTAAAGCCAAAGATTTCTTCTTCCTGTGTGATGCCTGAACTAGTTAAGCATCCATCACGCACAAATTCAAACAGAATGCAACATCAAAGCAGGTGTTTGACAGCTGAGAGCTATAGCAATGTTTATTTATTTGTTTATTTTCGCATTTTCCTCATAAAATGAAGATTATTTGTTCTCTTGCAATAAGGAGATACATTTTACTCAGATGTGCTCAGTCATGTTTTTTCGTTGATTCACCTGTACTGCTGTTACAGACTTAGAAATTTGTTAAGTTAAGATGTATATGCGGAAGGGATCACCTTCCTCAGCTTAAGTGAAAAAATCAGGAAAGTATTTCTTCATATTAAAGCATGTTTAAAAGTGATGTGAAGGGTAGAACTTAAGGAATGTGCTGCCATTTTTAAATTAAACATTGGGAGGAAAATCTATTTTAAAGCAGGGTATTGTTGGTCCCCGTAATTATAATTATTGTGATAATAATAAACATGAAAAAGGGAAAGCATTTGGTTGAATGTCCTGTCAGATTGTGAGGGCCATCAGCTGGGTGTGTGCTAGGTATGTCCACTGAAACGTTTACGTTTCATACATTGCTTTGAAATCATAGGTTATGGGTGTTATAGGTGTTTATTACTGCAGTACAGATGACTTTTTTGTTTCCCTTCTAGTTTAAAGAGATAAGTGATTTGTTCCAAGCAAAAGGGATTATTTGACTAAGTCTGTTTACTACTAAGTAATAGTAGCATACAAAAAATACATTATATATGTGTATATTACTTAGAGTGAAATATTTCATTAGCAATATTATTTTATTATGGCCATTCTAGTAAAATTGTTCAAAATATGTTTTAACAAGACATTCATTTTGAGAGAAGAACACCATTGGCTTTCTTCTGAAGTTCTTAGATGGCTCTGTGTCCAAATTGAAAAGTGACAATCCAGGACAGAATTTTCTGTAGTATTGTTGATACTATAATCTGGAATTAACCTTGCATTTCTACTTATGCAAAAACTGATTTTGTCACATTTAAAAAAATGTTTATACCACAGGCCATTGAAAATAGTCAAGCAACAATCCATTCTTTCATTTGAGTGGTGGATCTAATCTCTTGGGGTTTCTACCCAATATCTGTCTATAATGACTGGCTTAGATATTATTTTCTTGATTGCAAATGCTGATGATTATCAGTAACTACTAAGAAAACCCCTGAGGAAAAAATTATTGAAATGATTTTCCCCAGAATGACCAGAAGATATTCAGTAATGCTTTACAATAACTACAATAATGCATTTGTAGAATGTTCAGTGCAGCTTCATGATGCATCCATAAGCAGCATGTAAGTATACATTAACATCCTAACATATTTACAAATGTAATATACCTTAATAACAAATATTACATCATGATAACAAACATTATAATCGTATAATTGTGTAATGTTTGTTATTAATGCATACTAAAGCTGTTAAGTTGGGGTGTTTAAATACTCACATGCTGCTTATGAAAGCACTATGAAGGTGCACTGTATGTTCTACATATGCATTATATGGGCATTGTGAAGGTGCAGTTAATAAAGCATTACAGAATATTCTGACCATTTTGTCAATTGTTTTGACATACATTAATCAGTCCATGTTTCAACCACTTGATTGCAAGGCTAAAACATACAAAATGTAAATAATCACAGAGGCTAGGCAAAAATAGAAAATGTACCAATAATTATATTCAGTGGACTTGCATGCTTGTCCTGGTGACACAACTTTCTCAATAATTTCCATTTTATGTTCATTTTGTTATTGTCAACATGTAAAGTTGCCTTGAAAAAGAAAACTGCGAATTAAGGATACAGTAGCTCGAAACAAAATAGCTGGCTCATCACTTTTCATCATAACCTGCTTATGTCTTGATCCCTGCCTAGAATGAAATGAAGACAGAAAGAAATGTTTCAGCAGTCAATTCACCTCCTAGAACAATTCTTACCATGCAACCAAAGGCACGTGGAAATACACATTATAAATACACGTAATTTTTTGTTTATATGTATTATTTCATATTTGAAAGTAAGTGCATTATTTGTCCCAAGAAGCGTACAGTGTTTTCAAAGCAAGGACACTTAGTGGTACCGTTTGGTGTTTAGGTTAGAATATCAGGCTGTTATAGAGGATGTTGCAGCTCATGGTTGTCCTTACCATGAATAACCCTACTGCAGCAGAATAACTGAGAATCAGTGGTACTTGACTTTCCCCCCAAACAATAACATAGAATCTTTTTAACTTAAAAAATGCGTTGTTGCCTTTTTCTGGGTGTAATTCTAATATATTCAGTTAAAAATAATAAATAACATGTCACACAATCAAGTAAAAATTTAGAATCTGCTTAGAAGTTGTTTTTGTCAGCTTTGTGACCAAAACTCTTGTTGGGTATATGAAATGTGCGTCTTACTTTTATGGAATAATTGTGAAGGATTAAATGACTGCAGTGAAGTTACCTGATACTGCTACGAACTGTGCCAGTGTGTTGGGACTGATGCAGGGACGTGGATGCTGAAAATTAAAGGCTAATTTATAAGAATATCTGATTCTGAAGTCTGGTTCAATTTTTCCAGTGGTGAATGTCATGGCAGAACTCATGGTGATACTTCCTTAGAGAATTTATTTAGTTACTAATCTAAATGTTTAACATTATTTGTTCAGCATGACACATCTCTTAATGTGTAGTGAATATCAAAGAATTCCACCTATGCTTCTAAATTTGTCATTACACAAGCACTTGCTATGCAAGTAACATGTAGAGATATGTGAATTATAGAGGTACTTGCACTTTAAAACATGAAATGCTTTATAATATGCACATTTTAAATTGAATCTCATTTAGTGATATTGGAAGTGTGTCCTAGTGCAGTTGTTTGTGTATCTACGATGTGACGCTAAGAGGCCTCTAAAAGACCTGAGCAATGTATAGCACTGGTGAAAATATGAGTCCAGAGTGTGAGGTTATGGCTTCTTAGGTTTTTAAAAAAGTGTAAGCTTTATCTGTGGCTACCTGGCTGTGTGACCATTGAACTCCATGTTTCCCAGCACTAGTCATCTCAGTAACAATTGAACAAGTTTAAAATGTTCAGTATACTGAAGGAAATTTGATATGCTTAATGTGCTGATCGCTGATCTCTCAGCCCTGTAGTCCAATTTGCTGGGATCATGGGATGCAGATGGCGGGATACTCTTTCGGACCACACTTGTCGTCATCCTGCCCGTGTATCTGATGTAGCACAACTTACAGCTTTGTTGACTAATGTAGACAAGAATCGAACAGCTTCTGACCTCTAGTGGCCAGTGAGGTAAAAATTTAGCTTTGCTGTTGGCCCTGTTGTGATTTAGTACATTTTGTATTAAAATATGCTCAAAAATAAGACATCTAGCTGCTTTTTAATTTGTGATTCTTTTGTAAATAATTGTTTAACATTTACTTTATCTTGTCTAAAGCTTATAAAGCAAAATTTATTCCTGAATGAAGAAATTTATTTTGGGACAAAGTTTTATGAACTGAATTCTGTGCTTCAGATTCCTTTACTTGAAGGCACCCTTTATTGGAGGCTTCTCTGTTTTTTTTCTATATATTGCTTAATTTATACCTGGATTGTTTCAATGAAAAGAATTTTGTTTATAAATAGCTTGTTTTATTACCCATTTTTCCGAAAGGGTAAAGTATATTCATAGTTAAATATTTATATTTTATTCAGTATGCTATTATATTCAATTACCAGTATTGTAATCATTATTTAGAACTCTTTTATGGTGAATATTAGTACCGAGAGATATATTCATGTATAATATAATTTTTTGCAAAGATGTACATTATTTATTATATCCCCTTATAAATATTATAATATTATAATATTATAAATATTAACACTGCAGTTAATATAAATTGAGCACTCTGTACTACTGACAATGCATTGCTATGGATTGGCATTTGTTCTCAAATATACAGTTCCTCTGTATGCCACCAGCTAGGAGGAACAATCACTCAAAGCTTGCAAGTACTAACTCAGAGTCTTAGAGCTCTTTGTTTACTCTTGTTTTTTTCCATAACCTTCTAATTGAAGGTTTTGGCCTGGATAACGGAACGACACATCACTGGCCCAAAGGCTTAGTCATCGTAGTAAATTTTCAAGGAAATCTACATCTGTGTAAAAAGAATCATTTAAAATTGACCTTCCTATCACACATCCACACACAGTGGCTAGAGAAATATTTTATTTTACCCTTTTTGATTTAGTTTTTATTACGTGCAACACTGATGGCAGCCGCGGTACGGTTTCAGACTTGGGAAAAAAGTTGCTAGCTTTCATGACTTTATGAATTCAGATATGTTTAAAGTTTGTTTCAGTGGAATCCAAATGTTAAAATAAGAGAAGAAAAGACATGCATCTACTACACAAGAGTGTATTTTAATATACATCCGTGTTCTCCTGCATACTGTTAACTTGTTAATACTAATAATGTTGTGAAGCTTTTGCATAGCAATGAAAAGCCTTGTTTCACTGAAGGACTTCTAAAATCACAAGAAATCTACAAGTATCTCTTTTCATGAATGTGAAAAAAAGAATAATGTGGTCTCAAAATGGTCACAAAAATTTAGGCTGGCTCTGGTAGCTCTCTGGAGTATATATGTGTAAACTGTGTATCAGTACAAAACTGGTCCTTAGGTATTAAATCTGTAAATCACCTCAACCTATGAATTCTATTTTACAAGAGATGATACTATATATAAATATATAAATATTACTAAAAAAACATATTCTCATACTTTAAGTCAAAATGAAATTAATTCATAAAATCATTCACTTACAGAAATTATTTGAAAGCAGAATTTGTCCAGTTATGTTTTGTAAATGTTCTGTAAATGTCCTTGTGTCTTTTGTGCAAATTAGTTAATCACAAGTGTGAAAACCCCAAAAGATCATGAAAAGTAAACCAACATTATCAGGACAACATTAATCTTATTTTCCTACAGATTTTCTCAACTACCATGTAGAATTGTGTGCCAATAATACAATGGAACGTACTGTACAGTATTTTATAAATATTTTCCTATACTGTAGTATACAGTTTTGTGAATTATATACCACTGTCAAGTTTTTTTAATTCTGATTAATATTGTTGTTGAGCACTTGTATGGTAATGAGGAGTCTAAGCACATGTTTTGCAATAATAGTGTAGTTTAACTAAAGCAACTTCCAGGAGTCCCATTTTTTTGTGTCTATAAATGCATGCAGTTCTTCCAACAGAGTTGTAATGCATTGGTATAACATATGACAAAAGGTGAAAATAAGAGAGAGATATTTTATTCAAAGACACTTCTGGTGGTATTTGTATGCAAATACAAATATGTATTACTTAATGTGCAGAGGCTATTGTTTGGCATGCATTTTTAAATACATTTTAAAAAAAGAGCAAATAAACAATGCAATCATTTCATCAGTTGTCTCCAAGGAGTGTTTTTCTGGATGTGTGTAATATAATCCCTAGACATTCCTCATTTGCCTATGGCATGCAGTATTCACAAATAACCAAAGGACTGAATAAATAATCAACACACTTTTATAGCAGAATTGTTGAAATTTTATTCCATTTCCATTTTTTTACAGTCATAAAACACTAATAATTAATCTAGTTTTCTGTTCATATACAATCAGAACTGTACACTTTTGGCACACTTTACTTCAAATAGGCTTATACATCAGGATGGCCAACTGCTACACATCTGGTGTGACACTCACGCTTTTGGGCTCTCACACTCACACAAGTAATCTTACGGCAAATCTATATCATTCCATTATAAACCTAAAATTAGCTACATCCAAAGTGCTGGGATAGTTTGCAAACCCTACAGACTAAGTACAAGGTAATAAAACGCTTACATTCATGTAAATGTGTGTGCAGACTTGTCTCAAACTGAAAATCTCATGCCAGCCAGTTGACCAAAGTTAGCAACCCCGATGTAAAGCCAGGTGAACAGGAACCATTTATTGTTCTCACTGCTTTAGGCCTTTGGTCCTTTCAGTTTATATTTAATTGCCAGTGTTCCTGTGCTCCCAGCTAAAATCAGC
>JAODKM010000039.1:11350147-11376907 GCA_026780845.1 Petrocephalus sullivani
ATCGAACCTGCGATTGGTGCCCCCAGCGGAGTGAGTGGGGGGTAGTTGGGGGGTGGATGTTTGGGTGGAGGGGGTGGGGGGGGTGGGCCGAAGGTATTGCAGATTTTTCCCAAGCCACAGGGTAAATGCTGTCCTTTATCTTGCTGGCATTGATGCTGGACTACCCTTAATTCACTATTTTTTAATTCAAGAAGAATATTTACTACATTAATGAATTATTAAAAGGTTAAATAATTTCACTATGATATAATAGCAGGTTTGTATTTAGTTTACCCTTTGTCAGACATCCCAACTTAGGGATATTGAATTCAGGGAGGCAGATGAGAGGCATCCGGGAGGGTGGGGGTGCTGGCCTGTGATTGGCTGGATTTGCAGGTGACCGTAACAAATAAGACCCATGATGCCTCCAAGATAGAATTCTAAGAAGGAAGTGGGACATGCACCCTCACTTAAACCAGTAGGTGGCAGTAATGACATACTATTCTGTATACACTATATGGACAAAAGTATTGGGATGCAGCCTTTCAGGTGTTTCATTCCGATCCATTACCACAGGTGTATAAAATCAAGCACCTAATGTAACAATGCAGTCAGGTTTACAAACATTTGTGAAAGAATGGGTCGTTCTGAAGAGCTCAGTGAATACAAGATGGTACTGCCATAGGATGCTACTTCTTGCAATTAATTTCTTCCCTGCTAGATATTCCACAGTCATTTGTAAAGTGGTATTATTGCAAAATGGAAGTGTTTAGGAACAAAAGAAACTCGGCCATGTAAAGTAACAGAGCCTGGAGTTACTG
This sequence comes from Petrocephalus sullivani, assembly GCA_026780845.1. Taxonomy (NCBI): domain Eukaryota; kingdom Metazoa; phylum Chordata; class Actinopteri; order Osteoglossiformes; family Mormyridae; genus Petrocephalus; species Petrocephalus sullivani. The sequence continues at coordinate 11,350,948 of JAODKM010000039.1, forward strand.
AGTGCTGAGGCAAATGGTGTGTAAAAGACGCCAACGCTTTGTTGACTCAGTAACTGCAGAATTTGAAACCTCCTCTGGTATAAACCCCAGCACGAAAACTGTGTGCCGCGAGTTTCATGGAATGGGCTTCCATGGCCAAGCAGCTGCATACAAGCCTCACATCATCTAACGCAATGCCAAGCGCCAGATGGAGTGGTGTAAAGCATGCCGCCACTGGACTCTGGAGCAGTGGAAATGTGTTCCATGGAGTGACATAGTGTTGTTGTGGTACTTGAGACTGGTCTTGGTCTCAAGACCACTTTTTATTTTGACTTGGTCTTGTCTCAGTCTCAGACTTGAAGTTTTATTTCAAGACCAGTCAAGACCACTCATCAAAATGAATCAATATTCATCTGTTTGTTAACACAGTACCGTGATTGGATATAAAACATTCTGCTTCAGAGTTCAAATGCAACCAATAAGGTGTGTCTTATTTGAAAATATGTTGCATTTGTTTCTTTAACTCATTGCAATGTCTGATGATGGGCCTGAAATGTCACATAAGGTAGCAAAATGTTTAAAAAATCCTTGTGTCGAACTCCATCCTTTTTCACTGTTTCCTCTGTCCAGTACCCAGAGTTTATCATTTGGATGTGCATACTTTGGTTTTTACACTGAGACCAAACTTATGCCCTTGCGTCATGCAGCAGCCATACCTGTACTTTACCAGTCCAGAAGCATTTATATTGAAATTTTAAGAAAAAACATCAATGCTTCAAATTTGGCCTAAAACTTGTCGCAGTATATACTGCCTAGTCTCTAAATGGTGCCTACGCCCCACATTTTTATAGTGTGTCGTTATGTACTCAAACATTAGTATGGTTCTGATCTTGACTTGGTCTAGCCCTGCTTTGGTCTTGGTCTTGTCTGTCTTGGTACACTCTGGTCTTGTTAATGACTTGATCTTGGGTTTAGGTGGTCTTTGCTACATCACTAGAGTGACGAATCACGCTTCTCTGTCTGGCAGTCTGATGGACAAGTCTGGGCTCGGCAGATGCCAGGAGAACACAAAAATGGGCACACTCTAAAATCTTATGGGAAGCCAGAAGAGTGGCAGCTGTTATAGCTGCAAATGAGCGCCCAACTCCATATTGATGCCTATGGATTTAGAATGGGATATCATAAAAGTTCCAGTAGATGTAATGGCAAGATGTCTCTGTACTTTTGTCCATATGGTGTAGTTAAAGACCTTAGAAAAGAGAAGATGTGATGACTTATTAATGAAGTGAATGTTGTAATAATGTCATTAAAACCATATACATTCAAAACCCTTTACTCTCTCCTTACTGGATGCAATCATGTTTTTGTTTTATTTCCCAAATTATCAATGACCGTGAAACAATATGTTTGCTCATATAGCTGGGTATAAAGATCAGGATGTTCTATTCAATTGTAAGAGGGACTATTTATCTATTTCTGGGTTGGCTTCAGCTGTGATGATGGTGATATTTAAAGAAAGTTTCCATCGTAGGCCCTACTTGCAGCTGGTTAGAACTTACCGCACACATTTTGATCCCGCCACATGGTGGCAGTATAGCAAATAATGTTAATATAATAACCTTCTTTTGCTTAGAGTATTAGTGTGATTACCTCAATTTCACCAAACATATTGGCAGTTTCACTTAAAAAGTCATGAACAATGTTCTCCAAGGCTGGACCAGAACATACTAGGAACAGATATCTGGAAAAATATTTTTATTGTATATTTATTAATAATTCAATTTCTTTAAATTTCAGTAAATTGAGTTTTCTCAAACTGCTTGTTTCTTTCAAATTGTTTTACTTTCATATATAATATATTGCTACATTAAATAATACTATATTAAATATTACAAATGATAACTTAAGACTTGTGCTCAACCCATTAACTTAGCACACTAAATTGTAACAGTCATGTTATGACTTGGCTAGCTGCATCACTATAAAATTAGGTTTGAACAGAACACTTAGAGGGCACATACGATTCTATGTCAGTCATTGAAAATTTCTCATCTTTCTGCTAGCTGTGTGTATATTCCTTGAGTTGCCCATATTTTGAAAGCATCAGAGACTCAACCCTTTCATGTGTTCTCATTGAAACGCCATATATCTCTGGCATGGAGTGGAGTAAGTAGTGATGTTCTAGCTCATGTTATTAAGCAGGTTTCAAGCAGTAGTTCTGACAATATTCCTGTGCTTTTTTCTGTACTGTTGGAACAATTGTGTCAGTCAGGTGTTTTATGCTTTCTTCTTGAATTTCTGAGTAGGACTGTTTGTTTGCATAACTCTTCACTTGTTATTGAGTTGTAATACAATACGTTTACAACGTGTGATTCACGGTGCTTGTTAAGAAAACCATCTTGCTGAAGAGGCTGTCCCTGAGCTTTCCTCATTTGTACTGCTTGATGCCAAACTCGGCATACACAGCTGTTCTTTCCATATTTTACCAAGACCTTCCTCACAGAAAGCCTGCGAAGCTCCTCCATCAGAAATCACCTTATAGGTTTAATAGCTAGTTTGTTGTTGTCTCAAACATCTCTGACAGGTCTCTAGGCCTTTACTCAACCATGTTCTATTGTATTTTAAATTAGGAACCTATGGCATGCTGTGGGTTGATGTTAAGTTGTCCTGCATGGTAGTGCTGTCTCAGGATATGCACTTTTGCTAAGTAACAAAGTAAAGGTGTACACTCCGTGTCTTCCCTAAAAACCAGCAGTCACATGCCTCCATATAGTGCAAGAGAAGGATTTTGTCTTTTGAAATGAATCCATGGTTTGTTTATTTATTTATTTTGCTTTGGTATATGTAATGCCAAAATACAAATACAAGTGAGATGAAGGATGAAATAAGGATGAAATAAGTATTGTGAATTAAAACGAAAGGAACGGGATTTTCCAGTTGAGGTGGTTCGGGCATCTATCTAGGATGCCTCCTGGTCGGCTCCCTCGGGAGGTGTTTCGAGCACGTCCAGCCAGGAGGAGGCCCCGGGGGTAGAACTAGGACATGGTGGGGAGATATATATCTCACAGCCCCCTGGGAACACCTCGGTATTTCCCCGGAGAACCTGGAGGAGGTGGGTGGTGAGAGGGAGGTCTGGGATTCCCTGCTTAAACTGCTGCCCCCCTGACCCGACCCCGGATAAGTGGCAGAAAATGGACAGAGGGAGGGAGGAATGGATGGATGGATGGATGGAATGGCTTTTTATTGAAGTGATTGCAACGGTATTTTGTTTCAGTGAAATTCATCCATTTCTCTTTTATTTCTTTATAGCTGAATTAATGGAGTTTCTATGTCATAACTGAGTCCCATTAAAAGAACAATGAAAATCAAAATATTTACACAGTAATTTAGAGCGAATATTTATTTTGATTATTAAAACAACATCCTACAAAGTGCAGCACACATATGTTAAACCTGAAATGAAAGATGTATCAAAAGTATGTGTAAGAATAATTTTACTACTGCTAAAACACAGCATGAAGCATAGATCTAAAGTGACATTTTACAAATGATGTAACTCTGTCTTCCATGTAAAAGCAGCATAATTATTGCTTACATTCTGCATCAAAACCATACTGGTACATTATGCATATTATAACTGTCTGCAAGGCTTCTGCAAAAATGCGGAAGAGTCCATATATCATTCCAAGAGTTGATGACGAGCAGCCATCTTGTCAAATTTTTTGCCAAACTGTTAAGCATATTTCATTGGCTCGTGCAAGCTCACAGGTCCAGGTGACAATCTCTCTATCCTATTCTTTGCTAATTTCAAATAAATGTTGATAATGGAACCAGTAGCAAAATCTTTCTTTTATATTTTTGTTGCCTTCAGTAGACAAACACATGTACATTCCCTGCAATGTTGTGCACTGTTCATAAGAGAAGTCAAAAGTGTTGGTTTTTTATTCCACTTAATGAATACAATGTAAAAAAAAAGTTACACCAATACTCTGTCTCATTTCATAAACATCATATCATAAATACTTTCTTACTTCCGAAAATGGCTGTCGACATACTGTTTGACATCCTGTCTGAGACGTGCTATAAGAAGAACATAATGAAGTGTGTTTTTATGCATTTATGTGTGACTTCTGTAAGTTATCGTAACTGCTTCTTTATTCGCTTTGAAGGTGATCATTAATCTCCCATCTCTGCTTGGCGGACCCAGCTGAGCAGCACTGTTAGTACTCAATCGCATTGAAGTTCTCGGAGAAGCCGGAGAATGAAATGCTCTCCCCAGGATCTGTGCACAGGGAGAGAAAGCTTTCATATTTCAAAAGTTTAATCTTAAATCATGTAAACATAAGAGAGTGCTATTGCCTCATGCCTCCATGGTTGCGGGTTTGAATGGCACCTCTGTGTTTGTGTATGTTCTCCCATGCTGTGTGGGTCTCCTCTATGACGTACAGTTTCCTCTAAAATCATTGACCGATGGGCATCTCTAAATTGCCAGTAGTGTATGATTGTATTCATTGTAAGCAGTTAGAAGATGGATGGACATATTACGTTAAAAAAAGCATTAATTTCAGTCCCCTAAATAATCTATTGTTGAGGAAAACTTTTTTGAGCAAATCCCAATACTATATATGAAACTGTACGTTATTAGTACACAATGATTTACTTTCATTTGCATTGTTATATTAGGTATCCTAATCACGTTACTCAAAAAAATGTCCTCACATTTGCATTTCTTTTACTTCAAGTTAATAGTTCAAGTAAAGCTAAAATCATGTAACGAACTAACCTGCATAGTGAAACTTACCTGCAGCTTCACAAGGCCCTTTCTTGAACAGGATGTCATCGATTGCAATATCACTTCTTATCGATGGTCCTCTGATGGCTTCAAATACAATCTGCAAGTAGAAGTATTAGAAGCAGCCTAAATTTGCTCCTCATGTTTTAATAATGGATGAATCTTGTTGGCGTATGCAAAGAGAGTGCTCCGAAGTACAAATAGTGGTGCATTCCTCACTTTGTGTCTGCCGGTACACTCGTAATCCACCGAGGCCTTCATCCAGGATATGCTGTGTTCTCCTCTCCGTCTCCATAGCAACGTGTCACGACCCGTGTCCTCGCTCCGCAGGAGGACGCCAAGCAGACCCGTGCCAGAGCCGTACATGTGGTAGTAGAAGATCAAACACTGGGGGCCTGCCGATCCCCGCAGCTCAGCGGTAAGCAGCCGCGCCGAATGGCCTGGGAGCATGTGCGAAGCCTCTATGTACATAAAGTGCCCTATGAAAGACACAGAGGTCAACGGCACGTAATGAATAAGAACCGAAATAACTATGCTGTGACTGGTTTCTCTATAAACCAAAAAGTGACCAACTGTGATTTTTTTATTCTTCCTAAGAACATTCCTTGACATTGATAGCAACTGTTCTTTTTCAAACTTGCTGAACCCCTAGCAAACATGCACTGACAAGAGTAACTGTGCTAACAGCCAATAACAACATCCGAATGATGGCAACAGCTAAAAGTACTCATGAGGCAAATACCAAGGTCACTGGGCAGACCCACACGGGGTTAGCCCATTTATAAAAGCGGCTGAGAATAAGATCAAAAAATCATTGAAAGGGTTAGGTCATTTGATATAATGGACCAAAAGCAAATAAAACCTCAGGGCACTAGTCTCTTACTGCGGATCATAACAACAAGGGTGGGTGTTTTTGCTGGTCACCTACTAAGCTGCCTAGAATCAGTCCATTGTTTATCATTCCTTCATAAATAAAACTGGAGTACCAATAATCATGTGGAAACCATCAAGACTTCAATGCAGATGCCATTTTAGCCTCCAAAGAGTTATTAAATGGAATTGCCCAGTGTTCGGCAAGATAAAAATGTCGGTTAAACCCCTTCATTTCAGTTCCAGGTGGGGGAATAGGAACAACGTTGTGAAGTGGGTCTTGGCTCACCCGTCCCCGTGGTGTGGTCGCCCTTTGGCCCAGTGAACAAGGTGGGTGTGTGTCCTCGCATCCGCACCCAGTCCGTCACGTCATTCTCCCTGTCCTGAGTATACCCACAGTCATCCACTTCAAAATTGCACTGTCCAGGAAGAGACTGTTCCAGCCCTGAAAATGAACATTATGAACATTTATAGAGTATCAAGGCAATTGATATGTGGTTTCTATAACTGTTGTTGTTATTGTGTTCAGATTACATTTTCTACAGACTAAAATGGGCAAACGTTCAAACTGACTCCATCTGACGCTCAGTTGGTCTGCACCTGTGTATCCTTGGCAAAATTATGTTTGGTTTTCTTAATGCTTACATAAACACGCACAATTTATCCACCTGGTTCAGCTTGTGATTTATTTATTTATTTATTTTAAAGACCATAAAAAAGAACATCAAAACAACTATTTTAAATCAGATTTTGTTTTTCCAGTTAAGCTGCTGGAGTTGAATATCTCATTCACAGATGCAACTAATGGTATTGGGGGAGTTCGGTGATGCTGTCTCTGTCACGTTCCAGAAATGTGGGATATATATGGAAGTTCAGTTAGTTTTTGAACTGAACGTATGCCACAAAGAGAAGATTAATGCAGTTGTAATTTGGAATAAGAACTACAGTATGTAAGATGGACTCTATGGAAATTAGAACTAATTGCCAAATGAAGCTTCATGAACCATTTGCTGTATTTTCTGACCCCCATAGATGGTGCACTCAAAGCATGCCCCAAAGCAAAGCAAGAGCACCATCTAGTGGAATAAAAAATACAGCAAATGGTTCATGAAGCTTCATCTGGCCATCACTAAAAATTTAGTATCAGTTAGAATGTTCTACTCTTCTGTGATCTCAGCATCCTACCAGCTATGACACGGCAGTCTCCTAGGTCCACAGTGATGTCATCAAGGGCCACGAGACCACAGTCCCAGAAGTTCTTACATATACTGACAAACACCACCTATAGAGTACAACAGTAACATTATCTAATTAGGCAGGCAAATTATCTTCACACACATCACTTAACTCACATTTTCGTGACTGAAAGTAAGAACTCTTTCACATAAAATCAAATCCATCTTCTAAATGCTTATCCTGGATAAAAACAGATACTTAAAAACCAATAGAGTACACATATTAAAAAATTCCTGAGATAAAAAGTCTGTCTGTCTGTCTAAAACGTTTTATTAACAAAATATTGCAAGGAAGGCATTGCAATGCCTCATGGGGCTATCAATGAAATGTAATGTTTCTGTTAAAAATAAATTTGGATCATTTGAAAATGCAGTGTGGAAAACTTATGGTAAAGAAAAACTCTTTCAGGTACAGAATGGGAGTGTTCAAATGAACGTGTGGAAAATAAAAAGAGGAATAGCCAACAATCACATTTGGAAAAAATGTTCCCATCGCACTGCAAATTCTCTCCTAATCCGACCATTTTAGCTTTTTTTACGTTCTGAGAAATGGAACCTTAGCAGCACATTCCGCTAATAAAGAGGGCATTCTCCACTGCAGAGAGCTGGGTAGTTCTGCAAAAACCCCCACATGTACATTCACTGTGTGCAGAAAATAAACCACAATGAACTGCTTGTCATTATCAATGCACCCAGATTTGTTACAGAAAAATATCTGGATTAGCAACAGTAACTGCAGTATTCTGACCCCTTTACTTCCACTGTCCAGAACTTTAAACCTTCCACTTGTTTTGATTTTTTTTAAACTTATTGTGAATAATTATATGGATACAAACGTGTGTCTGTGTATAAAATTCTACCAAACCCAAACTATGCTCCCTAATTGCATGGTACAAAGTGGATATTTATTCTCCCTATTTCATGCTCTGTGAAACTATACCCTATACATCTTAGGGGCGTATAAAACCAATTTCTGTAAAAAGGAAATAAGGTTCTGTGACGTTCTACTAAATGCATACCTTGGTGGGCATGGGTTTGTGGATGGTAATGTCCATCATCATCCAGACTCCCCTGGAACCTTCAGACACAGTCCAGACTTTCTCTTGGGCGACATTGTTTTCATCGTATATGTAGACTGAGAGGGCGTTTTCCATTTTCGTAAAGCCGTATACAGCATAGTAAAACCTTAGACAGTACTTAAGGTTTCCTGGCAAGAAGGGCCCGTGGAGACGGCCCACGTAGCCAGGCTGGGAGGTGTAGCGCGTGTTGGCCAACAGGAAGGAGCCTGTGTGAGGACTGGGTTTTAGATTTCATTTGTTTATACTGTAAATACTGTTGTGCTGCTATGCATCGACTGGTACATTTTTAACCAAGACATTCACAAAATAAATGTAAGTAAGAGGTTTTAGGAGAAGGTACTGTAGAAGTTGTCTTTAAAATAATCAATGCTGGAAAAGTATGTCAATATTGAGCAGCCAGTTGGCAGTTAACAGAATAGCTAGAAAGGCAAGGAATAATTACATTGTTCTTCATTACTAATAGTTAGAAATATTTTGACACTGGATATACATATCATGTGTTATGAAATCCTGGCATAACCTACATGGTGCTACATGGTAAATCCTGGTTATGTGATCTAACCTACCTGACCCTGTGGTGTGATCTCCGGTCCTGTAGCCATTGGGTTTCACTGATACTCTGTTCCACACTGATCCCTGAGTGTGCTCTTGATAGTACTGACAGAGCCCTTCTTCAAAGTCACAGCTCGCAATGGACGGATCAAATGCTGGCTCTGTAACAAACCGTATAACCCAGGTGTTAAAATCTAATGGTGATTAATTGTCGTCGTTGACACACCACAACAACGATATGTGCCCTCTGCATCTAACTGATATGTGACACAGCAGTGGGTAGTTACTAGAGCAGTTACTAGGGCAGTTACTAGGGCAGTTACTAGAGCGGTTACTAGAGCAGTTACTAGGGTAGTTACTAGGGCAGTTAGTAGAGCAGTTACTAGGGTAGTTACTAGGGCAGTTAGTAGAGCAGTTACTAGAGCAGTTACTAGGGCAGTTACTAGGGCAGGGCTTAGAGGCAGTACCTTGCTCAGGTACCTCAGTGGTACTTTGTGGGTCAGGAAATCAAACCAGCAACCCGCTGATCACAACTGTGCTTCCTTAACCATTAGGCTGCCCCCGATGTAAAATTTACGTCTGTTAAGCCTCACAGATGGATTAATACTCACTAAATTGTGACATCTTTGTTTCAATTTCATGGACTAACGGCTGTATATATGCCGTCTTTCTTTCTTGTGCCATACATGAAATGTACTGTTTAGTTGCCCTCACCTGTCTCTGTGTGGCAGAACTCTGGAGAAAAAGAAATGTCATCGAGGGCCACATATCCTCCTCGGGGACTGTTGAAGGCCACTTCGAAAATCACCTGGGACACATTAATGCAGAGCTGAGATTAATTTGTATTTCCTGTTACCATTACATTTACTGTACATAACATTCCCTTTCTCGCTAGTCTTCAGTAGGAAACTTGGGAGAAAAGCTGATTGCCATCTACCGTCAAAGTATTGATTCATAGCTGCCATGAATCTACAGGTCATGTGATTATTAAATAGCGTGGGTAGTACAATTAGTATTGCTGAGTAGAGTAAATTCAAACAGAACGAGGTAGCTTCACCTAGTACAGCATTTTCAAAACTGTAGGGGAAGTGTGATATAAGTTATTCATCAGCATGAAGAGAGCAAATTAAAAACTAAATAATATAATTAATATAAGTGTTGTACTCTTGGGTGTTTTCCAGGCCACCTCTGCATGCCACAGAGTTGTTTTGTTGTTAGCAGCTGCAGTAACTGGAACAGGCTCTCTGTGTTTGAGCGGTTTGATGTCTCCAAGACGTGTGTTTATGTCGACGGCCCTGGAAAACAAACACTGTCTTCTCTCTGTGTGGGATGGATGGGGACGGTGCTAGAAGGTGTAAGAGATCCATATATTTTGTTCCACGATTATACACGGAAGAATCTTTTTCATATTCACCCCACAGTGGCAAAATTCCTCCATATTATGTCATATACCCAAGGATTTTTAACACCTTATAATGATCCTTTGACGTTGAATGAAAATGCAGAGCTTTATGTTTTTTGAGCAGTTTAAAAATACTTGGAAAGTAAGAAATATTATTGGTGTAACCATTACAAGTAGCTTATATATTTCCTGGATATCTATACATGTATATTTGTTTTTTATGACCCACTTGAAAGTTAAAGGAGCAGCTAAGGTTAAATATTTAATCTCACTATTACCAGTATAGTAACACCAGTATTAAGTTCAGTAAAAGGACACTAAATGTGATTAAATAAATATTAACTCTTACAGCAGGGTCAGGAATGACTGCAACATGTAATCAGATGTGAATGTTCTCAAGAAATTCACTAGGGTCTATATCTGATGGCCTTCTTTACATTTCCACAGCCTGGGGTAACAAATGACCTGTTATTTATAATGTCTACATCAATACGCTGCTAGTCTTAAGCTGTCATTAGATGTGCCATGTCAGCACAAATCTCTCTGCTTAACACGTGCACCTTCTGGTGCGCCCAAGTCTGACTCACTTATCACTAAGAGCTTCGAGATTAATGTTTTGCTGTTCGTGCGAAAATATTCTACTCAGCAGTCTTGTGACTGCTACTAGTTTGTCCTCGATTTCACTCTCCTCCTATTTGGGGATTCAAGGGTTCCAAGTCATTAGAAATGCAGAAAATAAAGCAGATGGCATTTAAAACAGCAGTGTCCCTTAAAAAGTTTCCTCTTGATTAAAGAATAAAATCATGTATGGCGTTTTCAGTGCAGAATATGAATTAAAAATTAATATACACAGTCAAGTCGTGACGTGTTCCAACATAATGTAATGCATGAGCTGCTTCACAGGTCCTGCATGTGAGTTCCTTGTTTATCATGCTAGCATCATGTTATAATACATGTCACTTATCAGTATGAATATAAAATTTCTGACTAACCTCTAGGGGATGAGGTGCCTTGATATCAACTTGCACTAATCTCCACGCTGGAGCGGAATAAACCTCTGGCCTCCAAATTTCCTCATAATGCCCAAACTGATCCTTGGTGAAGACTGAGAATATGTTGCCTCTTGCCTGGCTACGCTGATAGTAAAAAGACAAACATCCTTCCATGGGCGTGGTTGTCATCGGTGATGAAAATTTGGCGACTTCCTGTAAGTTTTTAACATAAACAGAATCTGCGTACATGTAGTGACCTAGTTGGAGAAAGGAAAAAGTCAAGTCAAACCGTAGTAACCATAATTCTCAAAGATACGGGTCCAATCAGTGTATATCTGTAGTGTTTGAAGGAATCTGGGGTACAACGTCAGGTATAAAGTGAGAGGGATGAGGAGCAATGAAGGGGTCAGTGTGGAGCAGGGAGGGGCGTGAGGAGGGGCTGTGTTTGTGTACCTTTGTCTTGTGTACCTTTGGTGTGGTCATTAGGCAGGTCAGACTGGGGACCCTGAACGTTGTTCCCCCCAAGATACCAGTTGACATTGGGGTTCCAGTGGTTATTATAGCCGCACAAATGGTGTTCCTCAAAGTTGCACTCTGCCAGAGTTATTGCATGAAAATACATCCATAGACACATACACAAGTAAATAATACAGCTGAAAAAATTTAACATTCAAATGAAGAAAATCAATTATAACATTACTGAAGTATTTTCTGCTGTGTGATTATTTTCAGAAGCTGTCCTGTTGGATTTTACTGACCTATGCAGTACCCAGCTACGACATGTATTTCAAAGATGGCTACACTGCTTCCTGCTTCTTTACCAGGTCTTCCTTCAATAAGAATCTGAAATATAAAAAAATGGCAAACTGAAAAACAACAGAAACAACCGACAAAGAAAACAATTAGACAATGTTGCTTTAAAAGCCTGAGCAGGGGACACGTGGTGAGAGCTCTAAGTGTGTCATTGAAAAAAATCCTCTCTTTCAGTCCTTCTATTCATGGGTTCTGTAGGCGCAGAACATCCCATTAAAGGTTCCATGTGTGACTCATGGACAAAAAATGTGCTGAAGCAGCGTCTGTTTCATGTGCTGCTGTTACTTCTGGACAGCAGATTAAGCCAATTCTTTAAGACATACATTTACAGGAACAAAAGTTTTCCCTTTAATGTGCTTGTTGTGCATCATAATTTAATTTGCTCTGCTCTTATTCATTAACTTATTTTATTTTTATGTATCTACTTTCTCTATTATAAACCTACTTTGTCTTTTTAGGGAAAAACTTCAGCTAAATATTGCTTGACAACTCCCAGCTTTGTTTTAACACAGTTTCAGTAGAAAAATCTGGTTTTGTTTGCTTAATTGTTACTTACAGAAATTTTACCTGATGTCAGTCTATGGACCGCATATAACAAATGTAATACTACTACCTCAACAAATCTCTTTACTGGTCTGACTGTTTTTTAGGAAATGTTGAAAAGCTTTTTAATATAAATGCCACAATCTATGCATTTGTTTTTTAGCAAATCTTTTTTAACTGTCTGCTTTCATGGTGGACGTTATAGACACTGCAGAAACCAGCAACTGATGAACAGTCCTTTGGTGGCTGTGGAAACGGAAGCATTTTGTACTTTTTTGGGTTGAATACCTTGTAGGGACTGGATGTATTCCGGAGGTCAATGCTGGCAATCAGCCAGCTGTCAGAAGGTTTCTCGGTGGTCCACAAAAGATAGTCAAAGCTGTCTCCTTCTGGACGTAGGAGTAGCTGTACAGACCCTGAGCCAGTAATCTGGTATACCAGCCGCAAGCAGCTCCAATACACCAGATCTAGCTCTGGGCTCACCATTACTGCCTTTTCCTTTCCATCCATGTAGGCCGAGTCAACTGTGATAAAACGTCCTGGGGGGGCAAGATGGGACAGGGCCCAGTCATTACTTAGATCATGATTTAGTAGAACCAGGACCTATCGCTGTTTCCTGAGACCCTTCATAGTTTGACTGGGTTTTCCAAGAACTTCAGGATATTGTGTCAGTTTTGTGCAGTATTATTGGATTAAGGTTCATTTCTTCCCTATGCAAGAGAGAGGCAATGGGAGACTGTATGTGGTATGTGACACATAAAGGCAAACATGGTTTTCCGAAAGAGGAGTCTCGATTTCAATTTTTAAATCCCTATTATGGAGAAAGATGCGCAAGCAGAAAGTCCTAATCACAAATAGCTATTTCATCCATAAAAAGTCTGGTGTTGAAATCTGCTAATGTGCATTTAGGGTGAGTAAAACCAGAACAAGCAAAGAAAAAACACATGCCTGTGTTGGCACAAGATTACGAAGCACCATTGTACCAAAACAGCTGAAGAATCCGGCAGAGTCACAAGTGTGACAATTAATGAATGGGATTAGGGCAGATTAATACACATGTTATGCTAGGCTGTAGCCTGGGGCCCCTGCAAAATCAGGGCCCCGCCTCTGGAAACATTGAACAGTTAAACTTATTAAATCTGGCTGATTGATCCTCAGTCATTAAGTTTTAATACCAGAACAGCACCCCCCGCATCTATAAGTATTACCATCGGCACCCTCTGTGCTGATTAATGGATTATTAAAGTTGCATCATTTTTAATTCTCTCTCATTTTCTTTCAGCTCAAAAAATTATCTCAAGTGGCCTGGCTGAGTGCTTTCTAGGCCCGGTCCAGCAGAGAAGTTAATCGGGCCCTGAATAGATGGGTGAAGCTCATTTGATAGGGCAGCAACCCAGGCATAGGGCATCTGAAATCCTGGCTTTTGTACCACACACCAAGGCAGAGACACAGACCTGGCTTTCAGTGCAACAAGGACTGCAGTCAGTGGAAAAAGAGGTGATTGTAGTACAATACATTTTTTCTTTCTGTTATTGCAGTCACGGGTTTTTACAAGGAAAAACCCTCCCCTGTAAAAGTCCATTAATGGATTCTGTTGTTTAAGAAGTTTAACAGCTTTGTGTAACACTAATGTGGGGTCATCAATAAAAACAGAGTATTCTATAATATAATTTATTAAATATGCCACATGTGTAATGAAGAACAATTTCTAAAAGCTCTGCAAAGGCAGTATGTTATTACACTTAACTTCTGTGACCTTCCCAGTACCTCCAGATGTCCCGAGTTTGGAAATGAAATCCAGATGTAATGTAAACTCCCCCTTCTACTCTAATTCATCTCCTTCTTCAAACAGAAACAATCTTGTCACCCACTGCTTATGCACCTCAGTTAATCTCCCTATCTACATCTGGAAAAATTTAATCAAATCCTCGCAATGCTTAATCGGGAGACCAGAGATAGTACGTGTCAAAAATGGCTTCATGTATATAAACAGCTATAAACCTGAGACCAGAAATGACAATGAAAAATACCTGATGTTGACAATAATTGGTTCATTTAAGCATTTTAGACTAGCTTCAGGTTGTTCAGTTGGACTCTGGTGTAGAAATTATCATGATAATATTTTGCCATGATTATTCTCAAGTTATATTTTATGAGTTTCCCCAAAAAACAGAAGACTGTTTCTCTACAAGACCTGGACAGTCATGTATTATAGACAATTTTTTTTTCATGGTGTAGTCTCATACATTATTTGCATGGCATACATAATAACGCATACTATATATAATATATATATACACATACATACATACACATAGTGCCTTGAAAAAATATTCATACCCTTTGAACTTTTCCACATTACAACCACAAACTTAAAAGTATTTTATTGGGATTTTATGTGACAAACCAACACTAATTGTGAAGTGGAAAGAAAATGATACATGGTTTTCAAAATTTTTAAAAAATAAAAATCTTTTGCATTTGTATTCAGCCCTCCTGAGTTAATACTTATACCACCTTTCGTTGCAATCATGGCTGCAAGTCTTTTGGGGTATGTCTCTACCAGCTTTGCACATCTAGAGACTGAAATTTTTGCCCATTCTTCTTTGTAAAATAGTTCAAGCTCAGTCAGATTGGATGAGGAGCGTCGGTGCGATTCTCAATGGGATTTAGGTCTGGACTTTGACTTGGCCATTCTAACACATGAATATGCTTTGATCTAAACCATTCCATTGTAGCTCTGGCTGTATGCTTAGGGTCATTGTCCCACTGGAAGGTGAACCTCCGCCCCAGTCTCAAATCTTTTGCAGCCTCCAACACGTCTTCTTCCAGGATTGCCCTGTATTTAGCGCCATCCATCTTCTCATCAACACTGACCAGCTTCCCTGTCCCTGCTGAAGAAAACCACCCCCACAGCATGATGCTGCCACCGCCATGTTTCATGGTGTGTTCACTGAGATGTGCAGTGTTAGTTTTCTGCCACACATACCTTTTGCATTTAGGCCAGAAAATTCAACTTGGGTTTCATCTGAGCAGAGCACCTTCTTCCACATATTTGCTGTGTTCCCTACACGGCTTGTGGCAAACTGCAAACGAGACTTCTTATGGCTTTCTTTCAGCAATGGCTTTCTTCTTGCCCCTTCCATAAAGGCCAGATCTGTGGAGTACACCACTAATAGTTGTCCTGTGGACAGACACTCCCACCAGAGCTGTGGATCTCTGCAGCTCCTCCAGAGTGACCATGGGCCTCTTGGCTGCTTCTCTGATTAGTGCTCTCCTTGCCCGGCCTGTCAGTTTAGGTGGATGGCCACGTCTTGGTAGGTTTACAGTTGTGCCATACTCTTTCCATTTTCGGATGATTGATGGAACAGTGCTCTGTGTGATGTTCAAAGCTTGGGGTATTTTTATAACCAAACCTTGCTTTAAATTTCTCCACAACTTTATCCCTGACCTGTCTGGTGCGTTCCTTGGTCTTCATGATGCTGCTTGTTCACTATTGTTCACTGACAAACCTCTGAGGCCTTCCCAGAACAGCTGTATTTATACTGAGAATAAATTACACACAGGTGGACTCTATGTACTAATTAGATGACTTCTGAAGGCAATAGATTGCACTGGATTTTATTTAGGGGCATCAGAGTACAGGGGGCTGAATACAAATGCATGCCACACTTTTCAGATTTTTATTTGCAAAAATAATTTGAAAGCCATTGTATCATTTTCTTTCCACTTCACAATTATGCACTACTTTGTGTTGGTCTATCACATAAAATCCCAATAAAATGCATTTACTTTTGTGGTTGTAACGTGACAAAATGTGGAAAAGTTCAAGGGGTATGAATACTTTTTAAAGGCATTGTGTGTGTATATATATATGTATATGTATACACACACACACACACACACACACACAGCCACAGTCAGAGTAACATTGTTCAAGAGGCTGAATGTGGATGTAATTATTTTCAGCTTATGTACTTTCATAGGAAGCTTAACTATTTTAAGTTTCAACATTTAATGGTGTATTATATGAATCATTAGTTGCCATCGAGTCCAAGCTTACCAGCATGACTGTCTACATAACCAACACACTGCTGAAAATGATTATGTACCGTGTAGAATTCCACAGGTGGCTCAGGATGACGGCAGATTTTATTTCAGAGAAACTGTCTTTTATCAGGGGAAGAGGTTATGAAGTTGGAGAAGCTATACAAGTACTTCTCATGTGGGGGAGAAATCTAATTGAGTTAACAAAAGATAACCTTACTTATTATTATTACTACTTGTAAAAGTTTAATTTTATAGGTTTATCATTATGTGAAGCCTGAGACTCCTGGTCTGACAATTAGGTGTGGAATCCTTTGATGTTGGCTTCCATGTGAAGCATCTGCAACCTTTTATTTGGTTATACCTATGAGCAGTTTTGTGCTTTGCTCAATCTGCATTCAAAAAAGATGGACTCTTCTTAAAAGAAGCAGGAATTTTGAATGTCTTATTTAATTGATTTAATTTAATGAAAATACACATTACCTGGTCATATTTGTACAACATGATTAAACAGCAGGCAACTGAATATCTAAATTTGAATAAAAAATTGCATCTCAGAAGGTTTCACTATTACAATATTTTTTCAACGTTTCCTGTGCCTTCAACATGACACAGCTTTTGCTACTTAAAAAGAAACTTTCCAGAATGATAGCTACACCCCTCTCTAATTGGACTAAATGTATTGCACACTGTAGAAAGCAAAATCATTTTGATTGAAGACAACTCCTCCCCCTCGTTCTGGCCAAAACTATTTGACCCAGAAGAACAGAGTGGGAGTGTGCTGGTTTGAAGCAAGGACAGCTCTCTTTAGCAGTCAGCATCCAGCGTACTGAGGATGCATTTCCCCAGTTATGCACACGCACCTGACTGTTGATGTAACAGAAGATGTGACTCATCAGACCAGGCCTCATGGTGCCCGACTGTTAATTCTGAAGTTCAGATGAGATGGTAAGTTCTGAACTGACACATGCGGTCACCCAGCACCAAAAAGCAAAAGATTAAGTAAAACTAGACTGCAGTGAACACCTGAGATATGGAATTAAATGATCAAATGCACTTGCACTTGTAACCAGCACATGCATGCTGTAGCCTGTGTATACCTCATTAGTGCTAGCTAATCCTGTTACTTACACCTGAATGTTAATGATATAAAGAGTATCATTATATCAAAGGAGTACTTAAAGGCTATACCTAGAGCTACAGTACCAGGAGAGGACTGTGTACCAGTGCATTCAATCTCAGTGAACAGCAGAATGACAGCATTGGCAAGAAACTTAGCCCTGCTGACAATGTACACATATTCAGTAATTACCATATTCATAATGTATTTATTTTTGTATTAGTCACATTATACATCAAACATGCAGTCGTTCAGCAGCTCCCCCCCCCAAACAAAGGCATGTGTGGTAGCCTGTGTTTCTGGGGGGAAACTAAACAGAAAACATTGCCTAAATGTAGCTGCGGTGAGAGGCCTAGATTTATTGACCCACTGACAGTAATGCAAGCCGTCATTTCACATCCACAAAGCTGTGTCGCCAGGGCTGCCGGCATTGTTGGCAGTGGTTGCGGCAGCTCGGACCTGGCACGTGCGCACAATGCTTCTTATGGCCAGCCAGAAAAATTTCCACTCTTCCATTTAAAGGAACCCCCCGCCCCCCCCCCCCACACACACACGTGTGCACCAGAATCTGGCCACCAGAAAATAAGCTACTGAACTCTTCGAGCAAGATTGCTATTACAACAGGGACACCACAGTACCTTCAATTAGTGATATCTATACTTCAAAGACAGATTGAGAAACCGAGTTGCTTATGACTGGAAGGGGTCCCGTCAGTACAGTTATGGGTGACATTTCACATTCAAGCCAAAGAACTGCACACCACAGAGCCTAGCCCAACAAATCCAACAGAACCCAAGATGCAGTTAGTCCCCTTTCTGCACACTGACGCTCCATTCCAAAATTAATCTGTGTCGGTTCTGATTTTATGGCAATTCTCTGCACGCTGCCAAGAGACTACAAGATCTAATTTTTCAAGTCTTATCGTTATACAAGAAAATGGGATTTTCACCTGTGTTAACAATTCCTTACTTCCTAAGACATCTGATCTTTTTGGCAAATTTATGTGAATTATTTCCGTAAAGTTATGATTTTCTAATTAAGCAACAATTTGGACTGTTTAACAAATTATTTATACCTGTGTTGTCATTATCTTCTTTGAACCCCTCTCCTTATATTTATATGCCCGAGTGTGCACGCATGAGCATAAAAGTTTGTTCCAAAGTGCTTCTGAGAAAAAATCAGGGATTGTATCCCTTTTTTGCTCTTTTGTGTACAATAAGAGTCTCGTTTAGATACCACAGCCTGCTGTCTGACTATCATAGGTCTTGGGATACAAAGCGAACCCTTCTAATTAACATCTACTCTGAAACCACAGCTTGAGACTCAACATGCAAGGAGTGTTAATCAAATACCTTGACAACCATCCACAACAAAGCAAAGCAGAACCTTAAAATACACCGCATACACGTTGCAAAGCATGAATAAACCGCGTTCATGTTAATTTTATTCCACTACAACAGCAACGACTCTGATGTGATGTTGAGCACATATGTACCAATAATGTGACATCCTCAAAAGAAACATAAGTTTATTTTAGTCTTCAGAAGGGTAGGAAGTCTGACAGCGAACAAACACTATATCATATGTAAGACAATTAAGGGCTAGCTGACGTACTACTACTTCCATTCCAGGAAACTAGCACAGTATAAAAGATTATTTATTAGCTATAACGTATGACTGTTCTGAACAAACATTTTTTTCACTGAAAAGAAATCGCTTTGCCGTCTTTTTTTAAATGAATCTTTAAGAGGATTCCGGTATACAAAGTCTGCCAGCTCCCACATTAACTGCCATGCTAAAAACAGAAAACAATTAAAAACATGTTTTAAATGAAGGAGAAAAAAAAAGTTATGCACTAATCTATAATACTACCCCCGCCATAATTGGAAGTTCTCTAAAGGAATTAATTCTCCTACCTTCTTCGTTTACGGTCCATTTTGCATAGGCAGGATCCGGAAAATATCCACATGTACTGTCCTCAAAGTTGCAGGAACCGGACAGCAGTTGCTGAGCCCAAACAGATGGCACGACTTGCGGGGAGTTAGAGAACAGATAGGAGAACGCGGTTACATTCCGTTTGTTACAGAAAATGCACGATTGTATAATCGGCTGCTGTTCAAACCTCGCTGCGTGTGATAACTACAGACCTGAATAATAAGACATATTTACAGTATGGCGTGTGTGTATATATATATGGATAAAAATCTGCCAATATTGCAAGTAAGAATTTCATACTTATTCGCTTTCTGTAGCACTCAATACACAGCGCCAAGTCTCCGGCAAAAAGGAAAACGCGTATGAATGGAAACGTGGAGACTTACCAAGAGTCAAAATGTAAACGAAGAACATTGCAGGGTTGTAAAACGACTTGGCCGGCTAAGACACTTCCACGGGGAAAAAAAGTCTCCCTCAAGAAATAAAACTATGAAAATACGACAAACTACATCTATTTGAAATATTCGAATGGAGCAGCGGAGAGACGATGCGTTGTGTTACCGCTACATTGTTTAATTTCAGCTGTTAGCTTGGTTAGGCAGGCTGACTGCCTGGGCGAAGAGGAGGACTCACTTTAATACATACCAGATTCTGCTGGGCGCTCTGCAACAGGAGGGACCCTCCATTCTGTCTACATGCATTCGCAATAAAGATAAAATAAAGAGTATTCGTTATGATGCTTGAAAATAAATTGGTTACGCTTTAACTAAGGGTGCTCTAACCAAACATGTCAACATTTATGACAGCCACAAAAGTTGGAATAAATCTTTATAACCAATAAATTATGCACGATTTTGCATGGGGAATAAGATTTGCTTGTATGTTTGTTTTTCATTCTTTCTTGCACACTAATTACATTTTTAACTCCTTTCGGCATCAATTAGTGACCAATGTCGGGTTTTGTTGATGGTAGACTAAACAATTTCACGACCATTTAAGTTCCGGAAAAAAAATTGTCATATGTCCACAGTGCCAGCTGATTTCTGAGTCTTTATTGTATAAATGCTGTTGCTTTGACATCTTGAGAAGTAACAGTCGTTCATTAAAGAACTGGATATCCCTTGGGTTGAAATACAATAAAGCCTTATCAAAATGTGCTAAGAACTTCGAATATATTGATGCAGGTGGTGTCATTGCCCCCCCCCCCCGCCTGCTGATTTACTTTATTAGTAACAAAACAGATAGGTCAAATGTCCACTCCAAACTATTTATATAATAATGTAGCGCTGGCGAGATACAATGCATGCTGGGTAATTGTAAATAGCCCCTTGTTTTGGTTATTGAAAGTACTTGTGACCCTGTGCTGCGTGTGTGTTTATCCGTGTCTTGTGTGAACCTTGCGCGATCCTCGCGTGTCTCTAGTTACTGTGCAAATTACCCACCATGTGTGTACCTTACTGTCCGGGGTCTGACCGCCCCGCTTATCCGCAGGGCTGTGTTCCCACAGACCGCTCAGAGTGCTCGTACTGAGCCCTTCCCATGGTCAAAAGTGCCTGCAATGGGCATGTGAGTGCCAGAACTGGACCATGGTGTGATGGAAAAAGGTGATGTGGTCTGAGGAGTCTGCGTCGTCTGTTACATCATGTGGAAGGCGGTGTGCATGTGCATCATTTACCTGGGGAAGGGATGGCACCAGGATGCACCATGGGAAGAAGGCAGGCTTGCGCAGGCAGTGTGACGCTCTGGGCAATGTTCTGCTGGGAAACCTTGGGCCCTGACAATATTGTGAATGTTACTTTTGACATGCACCACTTACCTAAACATGCAGACCAAGCAACATTATGGCAACATTATGGCAACATTATTTCCCGATGACAATGGCCTCTTTCAACAGGATACTGCAAAAATTGTTCAAGAATAGAAGAAATAGAATTCAAGGTGCTGACTCCAAATTCACACAATAACAATCTGATGGAGCGTCTGTGAGATGTGCTAGACAAGCAGCTGGCCCCAGCTTGTAGCTTACAGGACCTGCTGCTAATGTCTTGGTGCCAGATGCCAGAGGACACCTTCAGAGGTCTGGTGGAATCCATTCCTCAATGGGTCAGGGCTGTTTTGTTGGCATAAGGGGGACCTACACAATATTAGGCGGGTGGTTTTAATGTTGTGGCTGATTAGTGTAGTTATCAGCATGTTGGAGCTCTATGGAGCTCATAGATTTAGACCTTCTTAAACCAGTGATTTTGATAACAACAATACATGGTGTATATGAATCTTTGTATTTGTGTGTGGTTCTAGAAAGGAACACCAGTGTAATGTGTCTGGCTCCATGCCAACATACTAACGGGCCCCTTTGTTTGTGTGTGTGGTATGTTTGTGTCCATCACATGCTCAAATGTATATGTATGTGCATGACAGACAGAACAAATCACGGGGGCACAGCTCTTCTTGTGTAGCTATTTTAAGGTACTCAAGTGTGGGTGCATGTAAACAGTGTCAAAATAGCTGCCTCCACCATGCGGGTTCTGTCAGCAGAATGCACACAAAGATATGAGGTAATGGAAAAACCTACAGCAAAAGTGGCAGTATAAACTGATTCACACAGTTCTTCAGAATACCGTCAATGACCACCATAGAAATGACATTTACTAAATGGGGTCTTTGTTGGAGGACATACTGAGATATAGTATTAATGTCCTTAGGATAAGGCGCAAATGAAGGAATAGGGCTGCATTATGCAGTGTACACTTTGTGCGTCTGATTGCTTCTGAAAGGGAGTATTCTGAGTTATAAAACAGCAGCATTAAAAAAGACTGGTGTTCTGGGTTTTATTGTCTGGATGACTACATAACTGGAAAATCCAATGATCTCACAATTTGTTTTGCATTTTTTTCATTAGTTAGACCCAGTAGACTGATAATGTGCCCGTCAACTCCCATCTGCTAGACAAGATATTAGTTTGTGAGTTTGGCGATGCTTTGGTGCAGAAGAATGTGTCACTATAAACTTAAGCTTAGTGGCCAGGCAGGAGCCATTTTTGACTCCAGAACCATAGGAACTGAGAACTTGTCAGTTTGGAGAAGCCTTTCTGCCCTCCACTGCTGTACTGAGCTGTTATTTTTGCATTTGTGGCCTTCCTGTTAGCTGTAATGAGGTTGTCCTTTTTCTTTTTTATAAGCTGTTTTCGGTCCAGAACTACTTTTGACTGGATGGATTATTTTTATTGCACTATTCCCTGTCAAACTCTGGTCACCATACAATATACAATGCATAAAAATCCCAGGAGGGTTTTTTTCTGAGATGCTGGAACATCCATATCTGACACCAATAATCACACTGCATTCGAATGCTATTAGTGTGTCGTATGCATTCAGCTGAAACTACTTGATACACTATTGGGAGGAGCAGGCTTTAGCAGGCACATATACTGACTGTAAATCTGTAAATTTTGGAAATGAATCCTTGTTGAGGCAATTATATTGCCAATCCCAAGGGCAACCAAGGGTGAATTTGTGTCTCTACTCTGGTTATATTTATGGCAAAGTGCTCTGCAGTAGCAGTTCTCTTTATGCATATATTCATACGAATACAGTGATACAGACCTGCAGGTTTTTTTGAGCTAACATTCAGATGGACATTTTGGTTAGTTAATTAATCCTGCAAACCCTAACTAGGTCATCCCACACTGGGTTGGATCACCCTGCAGAAAAAGTGACTATGTAATTTTTGCCTTCTGGAGTAAGACTTCAGGGTTCAGGCATTAGGTTTTTCCTGGATGAAAGCAGCACTCCCCTGAATGCAGTGCGTATCTCCAGGGCCAGTATTTCCCCAGTTTCATTACAGCACATCCACAACACCTTCAGAAATAGCCTCCTGGATACTGTGGCCCAGTCACTCGCTTCACTGTTTCTGCAGCAGTCATTTCCTCTTGCACTTAGGCAACCTTTAAGGTGCATTTCTCAGAATTTCTTCCACTGGGAAATGATGTAATGCACTCAATGTCTCTGCAAATTTTACATTTTCTTAACTGCCAAAGGCCAGATCTGATGTGTTTATATGTGCATATCTCTCTATTCATTTCCATTCTTTTAATTTAACACAACATGTCATAATGTTTGCATGCATGGCTTGAAAGAAGCTAACAAGTGCTCCCTCTGGCTTAGACCGAGCTCCTGTCAAATATCACATACCAAAATTATGAATTAGGATTGTCCAAGTACAATCTGCAAAACACAAAGTGATACGTACAGAAATATTTTCTCCTGCAATATCATTTAATGCCTTTTTACCATTATTTTGCCATCATATATTTTGTTTTCAGATTTCCAGTATAGATTTTCTGAAGTTAATGATTGGAGACACTTGAAATATATATTTTATATATCTCTTTCATTTGTACACACAAAAGGTGATGCATCTATGCCACATTAAAGCCTGTCCTTTACATGAGTCACGTGACCTGGGTGCAGAAACATACACAACAATCTAACTTCCATTTGTGCAGTGGAAGATTGGACAGTGGAGATTGTGTCTGCTTCACCAACCCTACCAGCCAGCCAGTCAGCCCAGCAGTCAGCTTGCTAGCCAGCTGTTCTCACTGGGACGCCGGCCACTCGTTTCCACCTAGTCACTGAGCTCAGTGAAGTCCAAGTGTACCTGCCTCTCATATAACCATCTGTGTAGATTTGCTAGCATCCAAGTGTACCTGCCTCTCATATGACCATCTGTGTAGATTTGCTAGCATCCAAGTGTACCTGCCTCTCATATGACCATCTGTGTAGATTTGCTAGCATTCCTTTCTATAAAAAAATACCGAGCAGAGGGAAGGGTCTGGCTGAAGAAGGGACATAGCGGATAGTGGAGAACGTGCTCATAAGAGCCAAACCTTGGGAGAAGAGTGAAAAAAATGACAATTACAAAGCTGCATGACAGGAAGAGATCAAGGCGGAGGAAATGTGCAGGACAGCGGTGACCATGCAGCATGCGTTCAGAATGGCCATCGTTTCATAGCATCTTAGTAAACGGCAGATTTTGGGCAGTTTATCCCTTCACATCCCTTCACAACGTTTAAACAAGGAAAGGCTTGAAGTCACCGCTAAACCGCACTGAGTATTTCGTTTAATTTCTGCTTTCAGTCCCGAGTAGATAGTTTTATTTTGTTTACTGAAACATGTGTCAACATGCATGTCTAAACATTTCTTTGAGAAAATGAATATAGCTTCAAAAGAGTGATTCCCAGAATTGTTTGGGGGCTATTTGGCACAACGACGAGGACGAAGCACAATATGGTGTGACAAAAGCAGGACCACAGCTTCTGAATTTGCAGTAGCAGTTCTCTTTATGCATATATTTATACGAATACAGTTATACAGAGCTGTAGGTTTTTTTGAGCTAACATTCAGATGGACATTTTGGTTAGTTAAATAACCCTGCAAACCCTTGGGGGGCTTCATATGCTTAATCACAACAATGACTAAAACCACAGAACAAAATCAGCAACCAAAGGCCGCAACATTTGATGATATTTCGGAGTCAAATATTTGAACTTCACCAGGTAATCAACTTCATTTGCTCTCTCTCTCCTAGATATTTGTCTTTATTATTCTCAAATAAAGTCATGTAATGATGGAATATCATGTGTACAGTCTATGGATCTGTGGGTGGGTCAAGTCGGTTGACAGATAGACCCACCCATTCAGGTTAGTGAAAATAATGCTTTATGATAGGGCACAAATAATATAGTATTAAGCTATTACTAATGTATTAATTAACCACAAACTAAATCTTAGTTACATGCTGATTTCATGTTAAGTCATCATTAATGAATCATGATGCATGTTTTATCTCAAATAGCAATATATTTGAGATAGATCAGATAGATTTGTTAATTCTGTAAACCTTACAGAAGGAGCTACTGAGGGAACAACTAATGAATAACACAAGTGAAATACTGATCTCATGTTTGTTCATCGTTACTGAATCGTGGCACATCTTTTATCTTTTAAGTAGCGGCTATATTTGTTCATGATTTGTACTTCAGTAGTAACTGAGTGCTTACTAAGTATTTGTGCCCCATAAAGTAAAGTGTCACAAATTTTTTTAATAATAATTTTTTTTTTTATTTTCACAAATTACATATTGATTATTTTGTCTTGGGAATTAATATAATTATGTATTATTAATACTACTAGTACTAAAAATAATAAAAATCATTATGTTTGTTGACTGACATTAAGTTAACTTGCGGCTACAGTTCCGTGTGCGTTTCACTCTGCTCGTGCAGAGGTCATGGCTGTGTCATGGCTCTGTTGCTGCAGTTGGCGTATTGAAAATGACAAAGCCTGTTTAAGAAGACACACAATAATGAGCTTCACTCAGGCCTACCCATCAAATGTAGGCCCAACAGCCACTTTCCATATTATTATTATTATTATTATTATTATAAATTTTACTATTTTGATTTATTTATTTTATTATTTACATGTATCTTACAGATGCTTTAGGCCTGATAGCCTATTTGGTTTAGTTATGAACAGAATCGGTGACAAAGGGCAGCCCTGGCGGAGTCCCACTCTCACCGGAAACAAGTCCGACTTACTGC
>JAODKM010000039.1:11402962-11422153 GCA_026780845.1 Petrocephalus sullivani
AATTGCTGATAGGAAAGGTGTTCACATCCATAATGTCTTCTGTAGTTTTGTATTTATTTTAGAGTAACACATTTAAAAAACACTTTTTTTCCCACATTTACAGATCTTTCATGTACCAGTTGCTTACCAAGTGGAAAAAAAAATAAAGTTCTTAAATACGCTTTTTCTTTCCCAAAAGTTGTGAATTTCTTCATTTGAATAGTCCAACTTGAGAAATTTGTTTAATAAGCACATATAGCAAACCTATTCTTGCCTGTTGCACAAGAAACTCACCATACACAATGTACTGTATTCTCTCAATAAACTTAAGTTACTGACCATGCAACTTGAAGGTTTGTATTCTTATTTTGCTTCATCCAAGTCATTTGCCAGCTCATATCCTGCTGTATGGACCGTCAGTGGAGCGGTTGGCGTCACCTACTTTCATATCGAAGGAAATCCATGCATCCACCTTCCTTAACCACTAACCCAGGGCGGAGTTGGGGTTGGCCAGGAACCCACCGAAGGACCATAAAGGCATGATGCAAGGATGAGCGGGAGCCCACTCCATTACAGAACGCAATTATCCTCACTAAAGGCGATTTAGAGACTAGTTCATCTAACTGCTTGTTTTTGTACTGAGAAAAAGGTAATCGGAGTACCCGGAGGACTTTACCCAAACACCAGAAAGGAAATGGAGGTAGAATTTCTGAATTCTGAATCCTGGAGGGGTGATGCTACAGTACTGTACAGGTCAATGATTACTGGAAACCTAAACCATACTGAGACCTGAGGTCTGTGCTGCCCCAAAAACAATTTGTTCATACCAAAAACTAAATCCTGTGCATTGCTTACTTATTATTACTTATTGCTTACTACTTCACAGAGTTTGCAGGTTACAGGAAGTGACTGTTGAGACGAACGTCACTGTTGAAATCACAAAGTACTTATGTGCGTGCAGGTACATTTCCAAACGTGCTATTAACCCAGGCGGCTCTGTCACCATTAAACCTTATTGCACTCTTCATTCTCATAGCTAATCGAGGTTTATAAATGGCAATATTAATCGGAAAACCAAATAGAAATATTACTTTTTCAGTTCCTCGTATCACTACTACAAACGGGACAGTGCACGATAGTAAAACCGATTGGACTGGAATCCTTGTTCGGAAAAGCGTGTTAAAGCAAAAAAAAAATTAAATAAAAAATGTTTATATACAGAATTGTCTGCCCGCTAAGAGATCATTTAGACACATCGGGAGGCTTGGGAGACGAGCCCTCTTTTAAAGATGCATTTGGCATAGTCAGTAATCCGGTGTGTCGTCACGGCGCGGAGGGAGGGGTGCGCCTACAGACAGCTGCCGGGCGTAAGAGGCAGGGAAGATGGTGGAGGCGCTCCGATCCCTCTGGTCCATAGGGGCATAGAGTCGCCGCTGATGACACACAGGTAGGATGAGATTTTTTTCTTTTGGGTTGAAGTTATCCGGAAAAGCCTGATATAGGCTCATTAGACACGTTGCGGGTAGCAGTATCTAAGCGCGCTGGGGACCTGCGATACCTTGCCGGCGTAGTACTGTGAAGCTTAGCGCAGGAGATCTGCCGGATAGAGAGTATTTACGGCAGGGGCCCGATCGGTGATGCACCTTCATCACTACATCAGCCCTCTTTTCAGTCTCGCGTAAGTGCACCTAGTTTGCAGAAGAACAGTGCCTTTATTTGGTCTGGTTGGAGCAGGAAAACGCGTACGCCCACTTTAATTTATTTCACATTTGGCCACTCGGTACGGCGCATGAAAGTGATCGGCGCTGTGCGATCGAGACATTTGCGTGCGCTTCCAGCTAAGACGAGAAATAGTAATCTGCGGGCCTTTAAATTACAACTGCACGATATTAAATGCGCGGCCCTATTATTGTAGGCAGTGGGCTGGTTAACCTGTTATTTTGGTTGGGGTGGGGGGGGATCTAGTTCACTCGCCGTAAATAGTGCGCCGTGTGGCGATGGCAGATTTCTGAGCAACCCGTACAGTCAGTTCAGCTGGATTTCTGTTCGGCTGCAGTTGCAGAAACTTGGCGTGCTAAGGGCGTGCGGGGAATAGATCAATGAATTAGCGCGGAAGGCGCCCCGCGATCGCCCGACAGTGTAGCAAACGCCGGCGGGGCTCGCTACATTGTGGCAGCCGCTGTCTGGCGGCGCTCGCCCGGGGGTGACTTTGTCAGTGCCGCAGACGCGGCGGCAGTCCGTGGGGACCAAGAGCGCTATTTTTTTCCTGACAAATACTGCACTACAGTATATATATCTATGCCGTTGAATGGCGGCCGCAGAGTACGCTTGCGCCGTAGGCGCTCCGGACCAGCCTTCCTTGGCCAGCACTTGGCTCCCTAGTAGTTCTCGGCTGTCAGATTGCCTGCAGGTAGGAAGGCGAAGCGCCGCTGCGCCACAGGAGATGATACGAGACGCCGAAGGTAAAGCGCGATGACAGCTTTCCAAATATGACCAAGGCGCGTTTTTCCTGTAAAAGGGAAAAGAAACTATGCTTCCCACCCCCCTTTCGAGTTTCGGTCACCCCGCTCTTCCTCCGTAGCCTTCCTCCTTTTTTCGTCCTTCTCCGATTAATGGTGTTTTGCCCAAGCGAGCGGGCAGGTCGGGCGGCGTTTGCAGCGGTGCTGGTGAATCCCGTGCACTGATAGCGCACATGTGCAGAAGGTGATGTCCCCATTAAACATCGTTTAGGAAAGAAATACGGGGAGATGTTTTTTTTACCCGTATGCGCGCATATACCTGTTATCAGCTTTTAGCGCAGTGCTACACAGTTGCTTGCTGCGATACAGGGAGTCTATAGCGCGGTATATCTGCGCCGCACTTTACCTTACGCCTGCGGACAAGGGGGCATTGTCTTATCGGGAATGCGGTCGCCGCGATGTAGGTTGTGTGGCTAGATTTAGGATTCCAGATTGTGATACGTATTTTAATGGTTGTGGCTGTTTTCGGTCTCCTTCTAATATCAGCCAGTAGAATCTGATAGCTGAGCGCAAGATAACGACGTGTAATACAGACCAATTACATATACGTTTTCATTTGTATTACACTGAAAGCTTTTAAGTGTTTAACACACATATTCCATTATCATTCTTTATATGCCAAACTAAAATAGAAATGAAACTTGTTTAGATGTGTGCAGATGTAATTCTCGCGTGATAATATAATTTCTAAAAGCGGAGTGCGCACATGTGTTCATTGTAATCTCTTCTCTGGGGGAGAATCTGTTACTGGAAACTGTAAATAATGATTTCTGAACCAGTTAAAATATGCCGGTGTGCTTCCAGCGGTCATGCCTGAGCGATAACCGATTATTATCACGGCTGCGAGCACTGGTCAATAAACCGCAGGTCAGAACCGAGCCGTGTGTGCCAGGGTGCACTGGTCAGATGCCGTCACTTCTGGGCAGCTTGGTACATCATGGGCTGGAAAACACGTTGTCCTGCATCTGTACTGTTTCTGAAGTTTCTGAAAGGTGATTTTTTTTAAAGGGCACATCATCGGTCAGTTTAATTTTGGCATATGATAATATAAATTTATGTTTGTGTGACGTTAATAACAGGACCAGTCCTGCATAGTAGGAAAAGTAAGACTAATCATTGGAACATTAATACTGAAGTGTAATGTAATGTATTTGTGTTACTAATATTTGCATCTGCATGTAACTCGTGGGATGTGAAGTAGGATGTTTGAAGCTGTGCATTTCCAATTTGGTTCGAGGCAACCTTGTTATTTGATGTTTGATGGCGTCATCATAAAATATTTAAATATAAATATACGTAAAATAGTGTCATATACAGTACAAAGGGAGTTAGTAACTGGAGTGTAAATGACACTGTAATTATTATCCAAGTGAGTCATTTTGGGGGCATTTCTTTAAATGAAGGAAAGTTGGATAGGAATAGTCTCATTCTTTGAGATGATTTTGTTTGGATTTTTCTTAAGGTGAGAGTCACAGATGAAGGATCTAATTGGTTCTTTTTTTTAACTGTCTTGGCAAGTAAAACCTGATAAATCAGCTGTCCTTGGTAGTTCTCATCATAATCTCAGCTGTATGACTTCAGAGATGCTCATTTTGATGGTAATAAATATACATCACATTAATGGTGTAAATCTGTTTATTTGGAGATACAAAGTCAATTACATTGTGTTAAATTTCCTATGCGACCACATTTGGCAAATGTATATTTTGTCAAGAATAGCCCTTTTTTAATTATTCAATCCAAAGGAATAGCAAACTTTAAGGAACTTAATGCTACAAACAGAATAATAACTAAAGATTTCAACAGTTGTGCACTAAATATTGGATGTTTATCTATACCAGAAATGCAAAGAACATTTTTGTGCACTTTGTAAGAGCATTCTTGTTAACTTGCCTCCATTGAATGAACTTTGGGTGTAATGAATCGTGGGATCATTCTCGTTAGCGAGGATGCCACTGTTGCATCCTTGATATTGGGGGCTGGGCTAGAACGACATCCAGGGATGTTTCAAAGGAGTATTGGAACTTTGGCAATGGAAGATGATGTCACAAGAACAGAATAATGGTCATTTATGCATTGATAAACAACCATTGAGTGAAATTCTGAACGAAATTCCAGAAGCAAATTCCAATTGCACCTTTGTTTGACATATTTCATTATACTTCAGGCCTATTCATCGTTGCTCGGCAGAGCATCTGTATCCATTAGGTTGCGGAATCACATATGAAGTGAGGTGGAGAATAAGTGTATTTTTCACTGTGGGTGGCAGTGTTTGTTAATCACCAGATTGTCAGATTCATGACTAATTCATCATAACTTACCATCACCACTCAGCCCTCTACTCTGATATAGATATATCGGGTGAACTCATATACACACACACCCACACACGTTAGTATTCATATCTCTGTGGGCCCTCATTATTTCTATGGGCATAACGCTAACCGCAACAATGACAACCTTAACCATGAGTAACCAAACAAAATGTTTATTTTTTCGATTGCAGTCACAGATTATTATAATATTGACTTTCCCCTTGTGGGGACCGAAAAGGTGATCCCCGCCACATCAAAATAACATGTTTTTATCACATTATGGTGACATTTGTCCCCCAGTGTAATGTAATCTATGCACATATATATACACACACACACACCCATTGTATCCCACCCAGTGCGCACACACACACACACACACACACACACACACACACACACCCACACCCATTGTATCCCACCCAGCACGCGCACACACACACACACACACACACACACACGTATGCCCTTTTCTTCCTCATTAACCTGCTCACACTTCCTGTCACCAGGACCACCTCTGTGCTGATCAGGGAGCACACCCCCTCCCTCCAAGCCCTAATCGCCTCCCGGCTCAACAGCCTGTCTCTTTCATCAGGGGCCGCACACTCAGTTGGTTCTCCGCGCCGCGGGGCAGCACCAGCGATCCGGAGCCCGGGCCTGATCCGTAATCAGGCCTTGCCGCATGATCCCGGAAGGCCTCTGCCTGCTAGGGCTCGTCCGTCAGTGTCGGCACTGGCGGCCCCCCATCTCCCTACTCCCGTCAGGCTTCATCTGATGTTTGGTTTTCAGCTCACACTTAAAACGGCCGGGCTACGTAGGTGCTGCCGGTGAGGTGCTGGAGGGGCCTGGCACCTGGGTGTTCCAAGGATGCCCCTTTAATGAATATTCACAGCAGAGGGCAGATCATCTCGCAGGCAGCTTGTTATTTTTCCAGCCCACTTGCGCAGACACACGGGGATAGATTACATATAACACGTGCACTGAAATTTAATATGAAAATATTGTAGAACTGGCTCACCGCCTCCCAGGCTTGATATTCATGATCTTTTTTAAGTTCTGGAAGCAAAAAATAACAATAAATACTGCAATACTGCCATTCCAAGCATCACAGGTTTTGAAATAAAATTTCTGAGGTTAATTTTTGAGACTGAGGTCGTGCAATCTTTTCCCTCCACATCTGAAGTATATTCCGCAGTTTTGTTTTTTATTATTATGGATATTTAATTGCACAACTGTCAGCCACTCTTTATTCCTAGATCACTTTTAACCGTCGTTCTCACTGTTACTCGCCACGGCCTTGGTTCACTCAGCAATAGCTGCATAAATTATGCCTTATTATTTCTGCTCCAGCGGTGTGAAAATGCGGTAAGAAATCGGTGGCATTATGCGTATCTGCCTGGGAGGAATTTCTCGCTCATTTATATTTACGGTGCAGTTTGAAAATGTGCGAGTATGATTTTAGTTTTTCTTGTATTTAGTCTAATAAAACCTTTACCAGAATTCTCATATTTAATGAGTATCGCCCGACTAACAGGCACCTACAAAATAGTTTTTCATTATTCATTGAGCAAAAATATCTTAACCGGAACAGAAGATCAGGATGTGCAGAGCATCAGGTCTTGCTTTCAACAACAGATCTGCGGGTCATTTTGCATGATCTGTTGCCACTTAATTTCTACAGCGCTGGGGTCTGAACTTTGACCCCAAAATCCGTAGCATGAAATCTCTTCCCCATAATCCGTTTTATCGTAGATTTGCTTGAATTTTAGGTAGGGGCTTCAGCTATGGGGCTTCAGCTCATGCTCTCCCCCAGAATATTTTGGTAATTCATAGACTCACTGATAGTGTGATTTGCAGCTCTGTAAGCATCGCACTCCCAGGGCTGTTCTGAGATCACTGCTGCAGTTCTGCTGGCTGACCTTCCATGAATGTCATTGCTATTCAGCTGGTGTCACACAGAGGCTTGAACATGGTCCTCGGCTGCAGCAAGGGAGGGCTGGTCCTTGGATATCGTCCTCTTTTGAAAACTTCTCTGACTTACTAGGGTTGTGTTTTCACCAACCATCTTCTAGGCTTTTCCCTGGCAATTGGTTAACTTGATTTCCTGTCATTAGCAGACTTCATTATTTTTTATCTTACTGCCTGAGCTAATGAACTTTATAGTTTTTTTTGGTTAAAAATGCAGTGGTTTCTCCATTCATCCATCCATCTTCAAGGACTGCTCAGCAAAAAGTCTATCACAGGACATATAGGGCATGGTTCTCTCCAGACAGGATGAGCAAATTGGTGATGCCAGTCACTCTAAACCACTCATCATTGGAGCATGGAAGAAGGAGTACCTGGAGAAAAGCACAAGAAACTCTAGAAGAACGGAGCAAGCTACTCTGGAGAACAAGGGCTAGGTAGCGCCCCCAAGCACTGCTTCCCCAGGCAGCTGAATAAGCAACCCGCTGCTATGTCCTAATGTCACATTTGGGTTAAATGCAGAGGGCACATTTCGTTGTTGTGCTGTGGTGTGTCACCAATGGCAATTAATCACCTTCACCACCGGCTTGAATGAAATAACGCATGTCTTGATTTAGAATCTGAATGTTCCGCCAGATCTGGCAGGGTGGGGATGTGTGAGAGCAGCAAGTACATTGACTTTGTAGTAGCCGGTTCTACCATCTTCCTCGTTTCTAGACATCTTGCAGAATGTCTGGAATGTGCAGTTCTTTTAAAGCACAATTTCTGTGAAGTTCTAATTTACAGATGCCGGTTCCCTGAAGGACATGTTTTGGAATTTTTATTGGCCAAAGACACACAATACTTCAAAGCCGGCTTCCCTCATGGCTCTGACCCGATGTTCACTGGTAATATTCGTTTGTCCACCGCCTTTCCTTTTTGACAGCTCTTCTCCTTTGGTGAAAGAGTGTGAAATAATGTATGTAGGCAGCCCGTGTTTACCTCTGTTCCAATGAGAACTTGTAAAGTTGCATAAACAACTTGCCACCTAAATGCTCAAAGCAGCCATTGTGAGCTTTAAGATCGCTTGTGCTGAGGCCTGCTGCCATGTCGGCTTTTAGATTCGGCTCTGATCCACTGCGTTGGTTTGTTTGGTTGTCTGGATTCGTTACTCACTGTTACCCAGTTCCTCCGTAATGCATTGAGAAGCCCAGCGTTATTCCTGTAAGAAAGGTATGCACTCTGTGAGCAGAGTGTCACACACATTGATGTAGCCTAGATGGTCTAGAAGACACCTTGGTAGAATCACTGTGAATTTAACTGGGCCGTGCAGTCATTAAAATGACAAAGGAAATTCTGAAAGTTTTATGTTCAATCTGTTTGAATAAATACAACTGCTACTTTCACAGTGGCACACAAAAATGACCAAAAAATCATCTGTTGTAGCTTTTATGGGACATGAAAATAATTATTAAAAATGGCCCCAACTTATATGGTGAAACTCAGATATGGTCCTGCACAGAAAATTATTGCCCAGGGCTGATCTAGAATCTATATCTAGATTAGCATCCCTGGAGGCTGTTGCAGGCAGCAAACTGCACTCTGCAGGGGTGCATCCTGGACAGGATGCCAGTGAGCTCAATTATTGCAAGTATAACTATAACACATAACCGGTTTAATGGGGGGTGTAGTTTTCAGGACTATTCAGAAAGTAATCAAATAATGCCATGTACTGGGAGCTGGAAATTTGCAGCTGACCACCTGCTTAAATCTAGGTAACCTCTGGTACTGGCATGTGTTCAGCTCTCAGTGCGCGCAGGTTGTAGTTAAATGGCTCAGAACAGTTTAAAACATCGCCAGAATATGATTTATGCTTAAAGCGGTCGCAACAAACTAAAGTTTAAAAAGGCTTTAGCTTTCATAAGCCATTTGTTGGCCCCTCTGTTTGGCTTTGAATTAAATCTCTGTGTCTGGTTTAACCCCAAGCCTCATTGGCTGAGCCAGTGGCATCTCCTTTTGAACAGGCAGGAAAACATGGAAGACACCAGCTAACACTAAGCTTCTGGTTTGTTGGAAATGGTTTCAGAACATCGGATCAGTGACCGTCACAAATTTTCTTATGCTGTTCTTACCCGTTTTGGGGTGTGCTAATAAGTGTGTTCAGACATCATTACATTCTCAGATTTATTATGAATTAAAATGATACTCTCACATCATAACTGGGACAAGATACGGCAATTCAGATGGGCCTGTCATTGCTGCCTTCATCAGAAGATTTTGAAGCAATGTGGAAAGATCTAAGGATTATTCCCTTAGTTTTTGTATTAAGAAAAATCATATGAAGATAAAATATTGATTTGGTAGAAGGGTATTTGAGGCGGAGCATGTTCAGTATGTGTAAGTTCTTGTAAAGATGCAACCCAACAAAGAGAATGATTTGGAATTGTGGCATGCCATGAGTTTTGTTGCCAGAAATGTGTAACCTGGGTCGTATTGAATCGGTATCTTCGAGGTGTGTATTAAGCCACACTTTTCTATTGAAAGGAAAGACAGCATGAATTATTAATGGTTTGGGTTTTTTACGGTGTGTAAAAATGAGTTAATGGCAGTTAGGATAGTAAACGATAAGCATGCTATGCGGTGATATTGGCTTTGAGAGAGATTATTACCCTGCCTTGAATCCTTCATGATTCACTGGTGCCATGAGAAGACGAGGGCGTCTTGGCAAGATACTCACTGGGGATGGTGAGAGGCCACAGACTGTGAAACATTAGCACCCCACCAGGCAGAGAACCGGGGGTGTGTTTTTATTTATGGAGATTAAATAAATGAGGCGTAAATTTCATCCCCTGTAAAATTAAGGAACTAGACGTTAATTAATTCACCTGTGGTAGTAGAGTTGTGGATTCTGTGGTGGTTTAGGTCTTGAGATGGCCAGTTCAGGTCTTGGGAAGGGCCATGCATTTCAGCGTGACAGGCTGTAGGGTCCATAAGTTACTTTCAGTGACTGTAGTGTTGTGGAACATCGAATGATGAAGTTAATGAACCCAAATCGTCTGTGTAAGTGTTTTTAAAGGAAGAGGCATCTCCCCTTGCTGCATAACGCTTACAGGTAATAATTCATTAAATACCGATGTGTGTTTTGGTGCTGACGTTGACCAACCTCACTAAATACTGCGCTCCCTTTCTTCTTCCTCACATCCTTCACAGAAGGCCTCATATCTCGCCAGTATCTGCTTTTGTCTGCTTGCATTGACCCCGCCAGTGTTAACAAAGAGTCATCATCTGAAGGAGCAAACGATAAGTGAGTTATGCAAAATGCTTACTCAGCTAATGGCTTCCCCATTCCTACGTGCTAAGCACGCCGTCAGCATTCGGCAGGGAATTTACAATTCAGATGTACGTCTTTATATGTACGATTCATTGGCTACCCAGGTGGCCGAGTGCTGCAGCTCTTTTGGCAATCCGCCACTAATAGTACAACAAAGGTGACCTTGATTTGCAGAGAGCGAGTTCCACATCACCATGGAGGTTTTATTGGCCTACATTTAATATATCAATATCTAGGACAGATTGTGCGGCTCGCGAGTTAAAATCTAGACTGGCGATGACTTACAGTGGCTGGCAGCGAAAGAACACCTCTGTGTTTCACTTCTAAATAACTTTGAACAGACCTGTAAGTCAGCTTGTTGGCAACTATGTGTTCTTCTGGGGATTGAAGTAGCCGCTCACCAGGAACAGATCAGAATATAAAAGCTCCTCATTCAACTTGTTAAAGTCAAAACAAAGGATGTCTAAGCCTTAAAGGGTATACTTAAAGACTTGGCTTTTTATTTTTCGTTAAACCTCTAATGTCTGTTGCCTTAATATACTAACACAAAAGATGCTAAGAAATTGTTCAGTCTGACGTAAGGCCTTCCTCCACTTCTCGAATGAGTCTCACTTCCGTGTTTATTTCTGAAGATGAGTGTGGGTGGGGACAGTTGGGATCCTCCACCAGTGCTACAGTGCTGCACAAATCAAATATGTATTATGTCTCCCTCCCACACAAGACCGTTTTTTTAAAAGAGTCCTATGGAGCTTATTCTAGTCTATTCTATGGATAAAAAGATATACTGAACAGTCTTGCCGGAGGGCCTATGCCTTTGAGTCATCTAACCACAACCTTAGCGTAAATTTTATTGAATTTCTTAGCTGACACAAGGCAAAAGCCTCATTTGAAGCAACAATCTTGAGTGGCCTTCAGCACCAGTCTACCTGTTGCCTTTAGAAAAAATTGCAAAAATGAGATGCGGGGAGGGCTTATTGTCATTCGAACGCTCACTATTAAGCAGGAAGCTTTAGCCTCAGGACGCATTGCTACACAGAAAGCAGTCAAAGAAACCCTGAAACTGTTTAGTCCAGCTGGTTCATATTTAACATGCGTTATAGCCAAACTTTCCTGTTTATAAAGGAGCTGTGGAACTCCATAAATATGGCCCAATGAAAGCACAGAAATCCAGTTAAACTGGAGTCAGAGGTCAGGTAGAGACTTTTGTCTGGTTTAAAATCTAGTTTCTTGGTTTAAAGAACTGCATCTCTTGCTTTAAACCCACAATATCCACACATCCCCGTTTTGACTTCTCGGCCTGGATTTCTTCCGAGCTACAGAGCCTAATTAATTTCTGAAGGAGATGGCAATGA
Source organism: Petrocephalus sullivani (assembly GCA_026780845.1). Lineage (NCBI taxonomy): Eukaryota > Metazoa > Chordata > Actinopteri > Osteoglossiformes > Mormyridae > Petrocephalus > Petrocephalus sullivani. The sequence continues at coordinate 11,414,403 of JAODKM010000039.1, forward strand.
ATACATGGTACATTTGGATTTGCATACTTTCAAGTCTCCCACAGAATTAAGCAGAATTCTTAATGTAGTAGGATTATTTTCTGCTTCAGTGAGCAAACCTTTGAAGGAGCGTAATTATATTTAGGAAGGTATTCCTGATTTGTATGAGGAAAAGAAGCTTTTCTGTGAGATTTTAGGAAGGAAGAATGCGGGATAAACTTGAAATATAGGACAAATTTTATACTCAAAGTATTTTTAAATTGAGTTTAAGGGGCTAATTGATCCTGCATCATGGAAACATTATACCACACAACATGGAGATGAGCTTCCTGGTTTATTTTGGACTAACAATTAGCACTTCAAGGCTCGGCTGTCTCTTCATGACATTTGTACCTAATTAGTGTTCGTTTTTACTTTTAAAGGTTTTACCTTGGAGCTTGATGGCATCTTCAGGAAGCTTAGTAAGTTCCTAGGTCACCTGACATTCCAGTTTGGGTTTTCGATGGAAATTGGCATTAACGTCTTGTTTCTGTATTTTTAAATGGTAACGGGTGATTTTTTTTTTTCCTGTGGACTGCCTGAAAAAATTAGATATTGATCTTAATTATCAAGAGATGCTTGGATAATGAAAGGTGGTGGTCATAGTCACTCCCTCTGGTATATCGAATCTAAGCAATATTAAATATAGCTTAGAATTCTAACTGCAGTATTAACAGTGCCAAATTAGTTCCAGATTAGAAGGTTTTTTCTAGTCACATTTGTAAGCCCCTGGATGCAGCAGGCTGCCTGCATGTGAGATTGATTTTAATGTATTGATGAAGGCGCGCATAGGTCATTCCTAAATCAGGTTTCGCTAGTAAAAAGATTGGGAAAGGTCTGGCAATCTCAGCCTCACAAATCTGTAGCATTATTAATGGCTCAGGAGCGTAAACAGGTGACAGCAATAATTTATTGCTGAGTGGCCAAGACCACATTTACTATTTTTAAAATGGCACATCCTCTGTATCACCGAAGCTGTATATATAACTGAGGCTATGGAATACGATTAACTAGCGTGGTATCACACTGTCACTCGTGCCAAGGCTTCATTTGTCAACATCCCGTCGGTTCCTCGAATTTCTCATATGTCTGGTACCTTCTATTATTGCAGAATTTTCCCTGCCATATATATTTCAGATCCGATGTTCTAGATGTTTATTGGCGCAGAGAGAGAGAGGAGCATTGATTGAGTTTGGGGAGCTCTGTGTAACAGCATCAGTCTGTGAAGGCGTGACTCTTTTCCACATTAAATGGGCGTGGTGGATTGTGTTTTCACAGAGGACAGAAGGTCTGCACTAACCCTGTAGTACGTGTATTGAATAAGACTAGGGCTGTTGGTATATAGCAGTCATTTGGACAGAGGGAGCTAAGTTGAGAGGAGATGGCAGGGGTGTTCCTGGGAAGGACTGCTTATGGGGTTACATATCAGCTTATGGTGTTCATTTGAAAACATGCCACACTAAATTATTAGGTTAGGGTAGCAGGGGTGGTTTGTTTATATCCACACGCACAGTGTGAGTAGGCACATTTGTTGTGGATACTGATACTGTCTACCGTTGATAATACTGAAACGACCACAAAGTATAAATATTATTTTCATTGTATTTTACAAAGTTTATGCAAGATTTCAATTGAATAACGTCGAATTTTCTTCACATGTTTTTGTGTATATATTTAATTGTTGTTCACACATGTATGTTGTATGTGGCTGTTTGCATATGAAAACGCATGGAACAGTGAGCATATTCAAATCCATGAATATGGCTGTGGATCCCATGTTAATTATATATGGAAACATGGCATTCCTGCATGCTTCAGGAGCAGTGTTGTCTCTGGTGATGGGAAGTATTCGGGGGAAGACCGTCAACAGACCACAGAAGCTTCTGGAACTGCATATTGAACCGTGATACTTGTGCATTCATGTGGAGCACAAGGCCAAACAGTTGACCAACTGCAGATCAATTGACTGCAAATGTCACCCTGGTGCGTGAGCAGGCAGGAAAATGAAAAATCGGGCAGCAGAAAGCGTCAGAGTGTGCTGTGCTGTGGCCTCGACGCAGTGCGGAGCCCGCTCACTGCACCTGGCAAGGTTCCGGGGAAGAAGAAGGGCAAAGGTTTGGGGAATGTGGTTGTGGAGGAAAGACAAGTGGTTGGGGGTAACCCTTCAAACTCTTTTGAGAACGGCTACATAATGCCAACCGAAGGAGTAGTCGAGGGCCAAGAGGGCCCGGTTCCAGCAGCACGGAGCTCTGGTTGTTGCGTAACATGGGCTAACGTGGCGTGGACGTCTGGGTTCCTCTCCTTCTCTCCTCCCTGTGGTAATGTTTACTGAGGTTGGGCTCCTACAGTTTAAGCAAATAGCGCTCTCCTTCAGTCATGCTAGGGTGAAGGGTGTGGTGGGTGCGACTCTTAACCCTTTCAGGCTTCATGTGTGGCATATAGGTGACATTACAAATGATGAAGTCCCAGAGCCAGATCTGATTTTACCGTAGTATCCATAAAAATCCCCTGAGCCAGATCTCATTTTACCATAGTACCCCTAACAATCCCCAGAGCCAGGTCTGATAGTACCGTAGTACCCCTAAAAATCCCGAGAGCCAAAAATGATTTTACCCCTTAAAAGGTCAGACACTTCTGTCTTAATGGAGAAGCAGAAGTAGCTTAATCCTACATTTTCAAAATGAGAGGAAGTGGAATTGCATAATGCATTACTCCCATTCAAAGACAACCTTTATTTAATAGTTTTAAGCAGGTTTTTAGATAAAACTGTTGGGGAGGTATTGACTGATTTTTTTTAGTATATCCAGCTAATAAAAAGCAGTACTACTGGCTAACTGGAGAGCTTGCAGCATTTGGATGAATGCTTATACATTTTCATCCCTTGACATATATATTTTTGTTCGAAGCACTTAAGCCGAAGCTGTATAAAGTACCAGACAAAAGTCTCTAAGTACACTTACTTGGCGCTGGTGATCTTTACTAAATCCATGGCAATCTCAACCAGCATGACTATTACAGCATGCTTCAAAGGTGTGCCATTCCATCAGGATTAAGGATGATTAGGTCTTGCTTTAATGAGCCGAAAGGCCCTCCGTATTGTGAGAGAACTATCTAGCAAAGGAACACGGAGGACAAGTCAGACAAATTACCTAGCCTGTGCAGAATACAGATACCAATCCTGTAACACTTGTACAGGGTGGACTGGGCAGAGGAGTCAAAGCAGCGCAACTCCACAAGTATCCACCATCTTTGGGAATTACTGCGAAAGGGCCGCAAAGATGTTTCTGCTGATTTCTGATGATTCTTGCGAGTGTCTCATGTCTGTGAAGATGGAATCCTCAAAATAGCCAGTATTTGCCTGGACAGCAAGACCTAACCATCTTGTCCTGTGGCTATGTGACTGTTCATGTGTGTACAGTATATATAGCTATCCATCCATTCAACCATCCATTTTTGGAGTGCTGGTCAGGGTTGTGGGGGAGCTCGGGACACAAAGATGGGGTACACCCTGGGTGGGATTTTATGTGTATCTACCTAGGCGAATTACAACCCATAAGAACACAAGCACCGTGTACCAAACTAGTGAAGGGAAGGTCACCTCTTTCAGCCTCACGTGTCGAGCCCTAGCACTGTTCCATCCCTGGAATCCCGCTAAGTGGCCATGCTTTACTGCACATGCTCAGCAGCTAAGGGTACAGTAGCATGTGGCATCGATGTCCTTGCCAGCTCAGATGTCACCTTCTTGGCTTCAGAGAGAATTGGCCCCATGGCCTTTTCTCTGTGCCTTAGCATGTTCACGTGCTGGCCGGGTTTTCGTGTTCAGTGGTTTGATCAGGCAAAGCTCGCTCTTTCTTGCGTCAGTTCGTCTTTCATTTACGGCTATCCTATTTTGTGAATTAACTGGTTACTAAGCAGGCAAGCAAATCTTGTTTTCTCAAAGTCGTTCCCTTGACTTTGCACAGGATGTGTTTGTAAAAAAAAAAAACAGATGGTTATGTAAAACTCCACAATCTTCACAAGGGAGGGGGGGAGCCTGCTAATCAGAGTGGAACAGCTTGAATTTGGTTCCCCTGATGTTGTCACATGGTTTGTTGTGCTACTGATTGCTATGCAGCATTAGAGGCCAGAGATTACTCTTCTGGAACCAGCCCCCATCCCAAAGGGAGCAATTACAGAGGGGTGTAACTGAGGGATTTATGCTACCAGCAGACCAACGGGGGCACAGCTGGGTCCTGCAGCTCGCTCCCAACTACATTATTAAAGGGGGGGAAAATCATATTAAACGCATCAAGTGCATTTTGTTGGTAGCACAGACAATATTACGCATATCCAAAGCCAATTGGTGTTTTGGTTCCTAATTTGTCTCTTAACATGAAGTCTCATTTTTACTACACTTTCAATTGGCTGATCAGATGTCAAGAGACAAATTGAGGCCACTGAAAACACACTCAGTTCTCTGTATTTGTTAATGGATGAGAAAAAATCAGTTTTCACAATTCTGCGATCAGTTTTCACAATTTTAACTGTTTTACACCTAAACTGCAAAGGTTTGTTTTTCCTCTGTCATCTAGAATACTAATGTAATGTAATAATCTGAGCAGGAATCTACACCGATTTGTAATAATAATATATGAATAATAACAATGGAGTGAATGATGTAGATTTGGCTCAGCAGAACTGGTGTCTTATATCTTTGTTTCTTCAATTCTTCCTTGTATTGAACATCTATACAGTCATCCTCCAACCGTTTATCGACTACAGAATCTGGGTGGGGGGCTAGAAAAGGTCGCAGGACAGGGGACGTGCTCACTGAGGTGGAAAGCTCAGGTCCGAAAGTAGAAATCCAGACCAAGGTTTTGTTTCGGCCAACCAGGTAAGTATTAAGAGTGGTATTCACAGAGTAGTCAACTACATGGTTGAAACAAACTCTTGTTCTGGATTTGTACATTTTCAGCTGGGACATTCCACTTCTGCATGCACATATAGACACAAGTACACAAACTCATACATCATGGGCAATTTGGTGGCGTGTCTTTGTTCTGTGGGAGGAGCTTAGAGTGCCCAGAGGGTAACCCACGCAACAGGAGGAGAACATGAGAACTCTCGCTCCCCTGCCTCGCGTATTCAACTTTGCCAACCCTGGAGCTGTGAGGCATTAGTGGGTGGCTGTGACCACAGATAAAATCCCGTAACCTTCTTTCCTTGGGTTAATGCAACAAGGGAGGATAGAGTCTTGCTGGACATAACGAAATAAATTGAGAAGGTTTGCTGATTTTCTCATGGAACAAGGGAGGATAGAGTCTTGCTGGACATAAGGAAATAAATTTAGAAGGTCTGCTGATTTTCTAGGCACTCAATCTCAGTTACCTTGGAGAGGGACATGGTTAGAGTAAGAACAGCAAATGATGGCCCTACTTGGCCATTCAGGTTACGGAAGGAGTTGAGGCCTTTGAGAATCACCAGAAGTTAGGCTGTTAGAGACTAATCTTAGGGCAGCTATGGTCACAGCTATGGTCATGCACACATGGTGTTGTAGGTTTAATTCATCACTGGTGTGCGGCCTTTTGAGCTAGGTAGCTGTGCCTGTGGTCGGAAGGTCGTTGGTTTGAGTCCCAGATTTTACGAGTGATTTTTGCTGCTAGTCCCCTGAACAACGCCCTTAACCCCCAAATGCTCCAGGGATTGTCTAATCCTGCTTTCTCAAAAACAGGGTGTTGCTCTGGATAATAGGGTCTGCCAAATAAATAAATAAATAAATTAAATAAATATGTAAACAATCATCATTTTAAATGACATGATGTCTGTCATGGCTTCACTACATGCATGTGTAGTAGGTGAGACACTAGTCATTATTTTTAGGGCCAAGATGTCTGACACAGTTTTGATTTAAGCTTCATTGATTTTGCACGGTTTTCCTGAGGCTTGCAGATGCAGATCTCATATTTCATTAGCACTAGTGCTATTGTTTTTTCAGCTTGTTTTCTTTTTTTACTTTATCTAGGAAGCATAGAAAATGTAGGTTTTTAATCATTAATATAGTCTGCAGTCTTTTCCTTATGTGATATTAATGATGTTTTTGCCTGCATAAACCTGGAAGTGAATCATAGATCAACAAAGACTGTTAGTACTTTGCAAATGATGAGCAGCATAAAAATCACTGCTGTGTTGACAGAACAGGTAACACCTATACCTAAAGAAAATGTACTGTGCAGGAGCACACTAACGGAGTTAGCCTGGAATGTAAAACACCAGAAACCACTGCTAAGAATCACACTATAATGAAAGGCAACCTAATTAGATGTTAAATGAAGATGCACATCCTACATGGAAAAATGCATATCACATTCATCCCAGGTTTATTATTTACATGTTTTTTCACACATTCCTACTCTTGTTATCGTCACTACTGGTGCTGGTAAACAGGGCAATTCACTGCTGCAAACAAACCGTGCTGTTTCATAGTTCAGTGCTCAGGGAGGGTATCTATGTGATAAACACACTAGCTTCTGTGTGTGTCTGTATTACACGTTTATACAATCTTCCAGACGCATTCCTGCAGATCTGGTTATGCACATTGTTTCATTTTGAGTAATTTATTAAATATTCATGATTAACTTGACCCAGCTATATCTGACTTGTGTGCAGATATATTTATTGTATAAAGATTACATGCTGAAATGATTGATTTGGGAAGAATTTCAGTCATTTTTCAGGCACTTAGTTATTTTGAGCACTTACTGTGTCACGGACTAAATGACTACATCGATTGTAAATGATACTTTCTTGCCTATTTGCAAGCATTAATTTAACACGAGAACTGGAGAGTTACTCATTTTACACGCAGGATTTGTTTCTTGGACTTGATCTTACATTGTATCTATCTATGTCAGGCTGCTAACGCAATCAGATTCACTTATTTTATAAACAGGGTGTATAAAACGTTAGGGACGCCATCCTGATATTATCTTGCCCCCCCTGTTGCTCTCAGCAAAGCCACCGTTGTGGATCATTGTATCCCGCACCTTTTGGGTGGTGGACCATTCTGGATACAAATGGGCCACTCTAGGGCCTGAAAAGCAGATGAGGTTCTTGATACACTTGGAACAGTGCACTGCACTTAGTACCTACCATCATATCCCATTCAAGCATACATGCATACATACATACACACGTACAGGTAGTCCCCGACTTACCATCGTAAGAGGACAATGCGTTTACCCATCGTAACTTGAAAATATCATAAGTTGGGATGGGCTTTGAAACGGCAACGACACGGAAAAAAATGTGCGCTCTAACACCGAGACGACTGATCTTAGCTTTCATACGGATCCACCTGCTCATTCTGCTTCTGGGAAGGATCAGGGGTGCCTAATGTTTTTTATGCCTTTTTTATTTTGCTAAAGAAGGTTGCATGGACGGAAGAGGCCCCACTGCTCTGTGGGCTGCAGAGAGCAGGGGCGAGTCTGGCTGGCATACGGGCGGAGCTCACCGAGCGGAGTGGTGTTCCTGCCGAGTTCCTGAAAGCATGCCTGGAGCCACAGAGTGAATTAAAGAGCACGTTTACCCCCAGACCACCCTGCCGGTCACACATGGTCATCCCTCTGGGGGGGGGGGGGGGGGGAATTTGCCCCCCAAGATGCCCCCCGGGGGCCGGGACCCGGGAGGGGCGGGGGCAGGACTTGGATTTGAGGGGCGGGGTTAGGCTCCCCCAGCACCGGGAGGCGGCCTGGGGC
>JAODKM010000039.1:11430036-11444994 GCA_026780845.1 Petrocephalus sullivani
TTATCTGTGTGTGCGTGTTTATCTGCCTGTTGCAGGATATGGGTGTGCGTGTTTATCTGTGTGTGCGTGTTTATCTGTGTGTGCGTGTTTATCTGTGTGTGCGTGTTTATCTGCCTGTTGCGGGATATGGGTGTGTATGCTTATCTGTGTGTGCGTGTTTATCTGTGTGTGCGTGTTTATCTGCCTCAGCTGTTTTGACCGTCGATTTGCCAGCTGTTTGAGTCTGAGGTTTTGAAGTGCTGAGTCCGTCTTGGCCCCAAAGACCTTGCCTTCGGTCTCCGTCTGTGGAAGTGGCCTGTGACGTCGTTCTGCCCTTTGAGGTGGCTCAGGGGAGTGCCATATCTGCTGGAACGCTGATGGTGCCGATGGTGCTCGGGTCGAATGATTCATGGAAAAGGGGATCGGCCGTTATCATGGATCCTTCTATCAGTTTTCCGTAACTGCTTCTCCAAGCCCGGGCTGTGCTTGGAACCTGTCCCAGAACAGGGCATGAGGCAGGGGACACCCTGGATGGCATGCCAGTACATCACAAGACATGCATGCTAAAGCACTATACACAATCTTTTGAACTTCGGGAGGGAAGAGGAGTCGAAATAGAGAGAAGGTGCAGTTTCCATGTGCAGGAGTGTGTCCCACAGCCTTGGAGGTGGAAGACAGCAATGTGGTCCCTTCACCAAGCTACTGTGTTGTCCGTGTATGAAACCAGCTTTGTGCAGATAAGTGTGCTAAATTTTTGTGCTAAATAATTACGAGGCATTCGTTGAATAACACAGGCTGCACTAAATCTCATGAGAGAGTGCTTTGGCAAGGACACATGCAGCATTTGGAAGGAGGAGGACGGCTGAATATCTAACATATATTACATCTCCACGTGAGATCGCTGGAACCATCCACAATGTCCCCAAGATGGCAGAGGGAGAAACGTCTTCCGTTGCCCTCTAGAGTAGAGGACACTATGAAGAATTCAAGAGCAGATGGTTCAGGCTTTGATTTCTAACAAGGGCATAACATTTGGGTGCCAATGACTTGAGGGTCTGACTGCCGACTTTCTGCAAATAAGACCCAGTTGTTTGGGAAGAGCCATGCGTCGGAATTTATGCATGCAAACATATTTCGCTGCCCATGTACTCTTAGACATGCCCTGACCTTGACTCGGTCTAAGCAAGCTGCACTGATCCATTTTAATTTAGAACCCGCCCCAATCCCCCAGTCTTCTCATTGCCAATTCTATTTAATGCTCGGCTGTCTCTGACACCGCTCTGTGCCTGGCAGGGTGCAGAGAAGGCTGCAGCGCTCTCCTCTGGTTGACACCCTTGAAAGCCCAAGGCCATTTTTCACACTGTGGGTCACCCCTCCCCCCCCAACTCCATTCCACAGAACAAGTGCTACATCGCAGTCACGTTGTTGGTCCCTAGGGGGCGCCGATGTGACATTGACACTCCCCAGTGGATGAAGGCGTTCTCTTGCACTTGATCACCGCTGAACTCAGAGTGACAACAGCTAATTGTGTCGCTGCAGGAATTGTAGCTCGAGACGTAGTCCGGGTCCCCAGTCCAAGTCCGGGGGGACCTGCTGTGTATTCTGCTGTTTGCCGCTAACCAGGCTAATTAATTGGCTGTGATTATGCTCTTGAATGTCTTTTGACTAGCAAGACGTGAGAGTTTTGATTTCTCAGTAAATGATTTACTTCACACTTTGTTATCCAAATTAATAGTGTACTTCAGTAGATAATTGAAGATTTCTCAATTGTTCCAAGCCCTTCAACAATTAGGTGACTGATTGCTAGTTTTGCATTGTTTTGTTTGCGGCATGTGGGAAGTGAAGTTTCACCTCCTTATTTGCATACGGTGCCAGTCAAAAGTTTGGACACGCCAAGCCGCCGACAAAGGAAAGCGAGAGTGTTGAGCACATGACCTGGCCAGCTGACCACAGTTGAAATGGTTTTGGAGGAGTTTGACCAGACAGTGAAGGAAAAGCGGTCAATGAGAGCTCAGCATATGTGGGACCACCTTTCAGGACGACTGGAAAAGTATCCCAGTACAGGAGGAAGCAGGGTCAGCCAGTCTCTGGAGCAATCGGGCTTTTGGGCCTTGGTCAAGGGCCCAATGGTGGGATCGCTCTGCTGACCCAGGGATGTGAACCAACAACCTTCTGAGTCTTAACCCACAGAGCTGCCCCCCCTCCCTGCAAACAAATATTTTGGTCAGTTCATAATTCCATTTATTTTATAGTTTTGATGTCTTTATTCTGAAATTTAGAGAGTAGTACAAATAAACCTTTCTATGGGTAGGTGTGTCCAAACTTTCACTGGCATTGTAAGCATTCCTTTACCTCTTTTTCAGAAGTCTTTGAAGGTCTTTGCTCACTTTATTGGATCCCTATAAGTTTTTTGTACCAGCCTTGTGAAGTCTAAGCGTATTTAGATGTTATATAGCAAAAAGGACATGTTTTAAATTGCCTGCAAATGAAAATGAAATGATACTTTAATTGCCATATGTATTAGTATAGATCCTTTGGCATGCTCGTCTTGGGAACATTCTGGGGTGGGAGTGGTGCTAGAGGTCAGGGCCCGATCTGGCAGCTCTGAAGCACCTCTCAGGGTTAAGGTACTGTTCAAGAGTCCAGTAGTGATTCAGACCTGTGACCTTTCAGCCAGAGGGTGCAGAGACCTAACCGACAGAACTGTGCAGAATTCCACCGGTCCCAGTACTCTTATAAACTTGGGTTGCAGGCTCTCTAATCCTCACACCATTGTTACAATGAGAGGCAAACCTGCTGGCACAATATCTTAATAGGTTTTCTAACAGTATTAGAGCAAGTTAAAGCTTTTACAGCCCTGAGCTATGTGTGATGTTTGAAGGGTGTGAAAGAGAGCAACTAGACTCTGAAAATGGTGTCATGCAGTCGCTGTCTAAATTTATATCAACACCACTGTGCTTTAGATGGAGCTGAGGCAAATCTGCCTGGTTCTTTGAAAACACTAATGGCCTATAGGTAAGGTGGCTTTATGGCTTTTCTAAATAAGTCATATTATGTTTAGAGGGAGGGCATATCCTGGATTTTTGGTGTGGTGAATTTCACATTTTTAAGCGCTTAATAATGATATGTAGTGTTATATCCAAGCATGTTAAATTCGTTCTTTTAAATGTTTGAAAAACATGATTGTTTTTATTACTTGGTCACTGCACTATGAAAATTGGAATCTTCGCAGTCCATGTGGCTTAGTCACTTCTTGCACTTTTATATATTCAAATAAAACTTACGTCACATATACTTGTGTTTCTAGCTTCCTCTGAAAAGGATCATATTGGAAAAAAGATTAAATTGAAACCCATGAACGTTAGCTAGTCCTCTTTGAATTAAGAAACTTGAAAAAATTAGCAAGGGCTTTGGTGGGGGAAATGACGTAAATCAGAGATGGAAATTAGCCGCCATGTTGCTGGGGAGATTGAGTAAATGTTCACTGCTCTTTGAAACCGCAGAATTCTCGCTCTTCCGACATCCATTAAGAATATGTTGCAACAGTTGTTATGTTTGTAGTAAGCATCCCAGTAGGTAATTATGTAGCTGTGCTTTTAAAAGCTGCTATAAAGTATGGTAAATCCATATAAGCCAAGCTGCTTTAATTCAATAGTGGCTTAATTTAGCCTTATGGTCAGACCGAATTGATGAAATGTTTCAGCACTTAGAGTGAGAGGTGTTCATACACTAAGTTAGTGAGGTAAGTTTCACCTGGTGGATTTGCAAGTGGATGTCTAGGTTACAAATAGAGATAATACAAAATTCTGGTCAAGACAAAATATTGACCGTGCCCCCCCCTCCCATCCTTTTGGTATTTGTGTGGCAAAATGCAATTAAGTCTGCAATGGCCGGGCTTTATAATCTAATCTGTTCATAGTAAATTGCAGGTCTAATTTGATTTGCCTCCCAGCAGATCAAACTGCGAGACGGGAGAAATCCGACATCAAATGAGGTGTAATGTATCTTCTTGTAACGTCATGTTACCCTGAGGATGTTGTACCTGCTACAGGCAGCATGGGCAGTCCAGACTAAACAAGATGTCCGCCCTGACCTCATCTGTCACCCAGGGGACCTTTATGCCAGATGTTCCATGGTTTCTCATTCCGGCCACGGTCCCCTGAACCGCATTCGTTTGGATGGTGCTTTATCAATGTCACGTTCACCGTGCATCGCATGTATTTAAGGCAGTCTGGGTTCTGCATCAAATTCAAAGCCATGCACAGTTTCTGAGGGTGGGCACACATTCGAGACACCATATAATAATCATCAGAGGTATCAAGTGCTCGTTGTGTCACTAAGAGCCCTCCAAGGGCAGAGTTAATGGGTGGTTAGTAAACACGTAGCCACCTCTATTCAACCCCACATCAGATTTATAAAAAGGAAATATGGTTTATTTTATAATCTAAGCAGTAATATAGAAGACAGACTCCCTCAAAAATACAACTGCCCCCTGGTGGCCACCCCCTGCAGGCACTAGTGCCATTATCTGTTCTGCCTATCCTACTTCTATACCTGCTTGTGCTATGCAGGGCCGCGGTGGTCTGGACAAGAAGTACCCAGGGTGGGGGTGCAGACCCATTGCAGGCCATACATGCCATTCATGCAGACCTACAGGGAATCTGGGATCTCTGATTAACCTCAGCATGCTTTTGGACTGGGGGGGGGGGGGGTGGGACCGGAGCACCTGGAGGAAACCCCCCAATGACACGGGGAGAACATGCAAACTCCACACACATGGAGTAAGAGTGGAAACCTGAAGACAACCTCACTCTCACTAGTCTTCTAAAGTGGTGTGGGGCAGGTGGACGCCCCTCTGCAAACAGGATTCTGACTTCCTAGGTAGTGAACGGAAAGTGTTCCCTTCGCTGAGAAGGCCGGCGCCTCCCGTTTGTCCGAATCAGCCTGCCGAGGAGTCGTGCCTTGCGTGGATTCGGTGACTCACCCGACACTGTCATGGGTGATATTAGACATGGGCTTTTAATTATCAGCGGGGACCATAACAACGTCACCATGTGCCATGGCAGGATGGTATGTTATTCCTGCTGCGGGTTTTTTGTTGGACCTTTTACAAGTATTCATGAATTTATGTCCCTGTGTGAACTGGACTGCAGTAGGGGATACTGTACATGCACCGTTCCCGTGGTTGGAGCTACACTGCACGTCTCTGTTGGTTTCCGTTTGGTTTTCTTCTTTCTTTTTCTCTTTTTTTCCCTCTATCTTACTCTATATGTGTTGTGTCTCCTTTTATTCCTCTGTCAGTATTGTCATTATTACCATTACTATACCAGAATTAGCCGAGATTTATTTTACTGCAAGTTATAGTCTGATTACACTCTGCATGTGACAAATAAAAATCCTTGAACAAAAACTCAGTGAGATAAAAAATATGGCCTGTAAATCTGAATGGTTCCAGCAAATGATGGCACCATATGATCTGCTAGCATTGCAGGACGAGATGTTCTTGGATGCTGGTTTGGTGAGTACGGAGTTCTCTGTGACATCATTGCCGGTGGAATGTTGACACGTCCTGAAATGTAGTAAACATAACATTGATGCCTCTTTCTGTTTGGCAGTTTATATGATGCAGCTTTTCATTCTGAGGTTTCTTGGCTGGTGCATTATTCAGCATCACCTAGTCTTGTACCCTGGGTCCCCCAACATGTTTGTCTGAAAGCTGCTGGTTGGAAGAGAGCAGCAGAGCCACACATGTGAAGCTGTTAAGTGTATTTGAAGGCGTCGCCAGAGTGGTGCAAGATTGTCCATGTGCCCACCATCAGTGTCTCCTCAGACCTTTCCTTTTTGTGCTCGTTTGTCCTCGAGTGTGTGAGCAGGACCCCAGTCAGGCCAGAGAACTGTGTGATTCCCCAGCATCTGTGTCAGTCCTGGAAGCCAGCAGTCCCCAGGATGCCGGTGGGAAGGGCTGTGAGTCACATTTTAGAGAGGGAGACCACGGGGGCATTAAGAAGGTCCACTTTTTCCTCTATGGCTGTCATAGCTGTTGTCCAGCATGGTTTTCCTTCCTGCAGGTGGACCTGTTATAACAAGCATCAGCTTCCATAAGTCTAAAATTCATGTGCTGCGTGTCAGCTGCAGGCGCTGAGGTCTTGTGCTTCTCTGTGATGACTTTATACTGTAATTCACGGCTGATCTGAGCTGTGTCTTTTATCATCAGTCTGTGTTTACCCTCTATAGCCCTCGTCAGACTGGGACTGATGGACCGTGTTGGCATCTCCCAGCACCCTCCCACGTGTCTAATGGCGCAGGCCGAGATCTGGCATGCAACGGCTGCCCCCCTCCCTCCTAATCGCATTGTTGTGTCCACGGTCGCATTTCCCCGCTGTGTAATGCGCAGCTCCTTCCCGGCCTGGCTGTGTGGTCGGGCAGGGGGGCACCGGTGGCCGATTATAGCTCCGTGGTGGGCCTTCTGGTCATCTAGCGGAGGCAGAGCTCTTTGGGTGAGATTGCGTCAGCTGGCTCCCTCGGCACCATGAAACATTCATTACAGTGCATCCTTCATAACTTCCATGCAGCCGTGCATTGTGTTGGGGCTGTTTATTTGACAGGTCATGTGACCGACGGCCCAGAGTGACTTAAAGCCCGTCCTACTCCAGTTCGTTTTATATATGAGTATATATGAGTCTATTTTACTGCCCAAAACACAGTAACTGCACTGACATGGAAACTGAGAAAATGAGCGTCAAAGTTTGTTTGACCTGTATGTGTTGTAGGTGGGTAAATGATAACGTTTTCTTCAAAACCGAATAGTTGGTTGAACTGAAGATATTTTGTCACAACATGGAGAAAGCCCAAGAGACCTGATTACAGGCATAACTCAAGTTAAGGATATGCAAGATAAAAAATGTAGGAATGGCATTTTGTCTTTGTGCTGCAGTAGAGTGAGTTGATGATATGGGTTTAATTTTCATTTAGTATGAGTGGTGATTCCATTTCAACATAAGGCTCCAAATGACGGGGTGACTTAATCCTCAGACGGTGTGACGTCTGTGAATGTCGAGGTATATTTGAGTTTGTGTTGTTGTTGTTTTTTGTTCCTTCTGGCCAAAGGCAGATATCCCTGAAATCACTTGTCGCACTGTATATGCAGAGCTTCAGCTGGATAGTCTGCCTCCAGGTGTCTCCACGGTAACAAGGCCATTGTGGTCTGGGTGCTGGACAGGGTGTTGGGGCTGCTGGCCAGTGGTGTCCATCACTCTGCAGCTGTAATGTGTCCTGGCATTTCGCTGCAGCCTCCTAAAGTACCTAACGGTAATGTCCGTCCCTGTCACCGTGGCAACTGGGTAGCCTAGACAATGCGTTTTAAATCCTTTACTGCTAAAAGTATCCTTTAGCCACTGGTGTTGCGCAGTTCTGCCTCATGTTTTGAAACTATATCCAGGTTTGTTCCCAAGATGCTCGGTCCTCATAGCCATTCCAAGCATTTATTTCAGCAGTTTAATTCTTTTTGAAATGGCTGTTTCGGGCTGTGATTCTGGCTGGTGTGGATCATAGATGTTAGGAGCATAAGAGCAGGGTGTGGTGGGTCCACGGAGGTGAACCTTATCTGGAGTCTCATCAGCCATGTGACAGACTTGGATCATGGTGTGGGAGCAGCTGATGACTCCGTTCTACACCCTAACCTGGCCTTAGTGTTGCCCCATGTTGGTCGGCATGGTCTCATTCTCTCAGGATTTCCATTTGATGGAACATTTGCGGAATGGCTGGGTAGTACATTATGGATCAGCGTCTGTGAGGTCTTTGTCATGCAGGAGCTTGAGTCCCAGCGGCTGGTTCTCTGCAGCAAACCGAAAGTCAAGCTGCCGCTGCTGGTTATAAAAACAAGCGATGTTTAAATCATCATGTGGGTTTCTCATGAAAGCTGGGAGATGGAGGGAAGCGCACTGAGAGGCACGCACATGGCGTTTGGCATATCTCACTTGGGTTTGTGAGCCAGCAGTAGGACACGGCTTGCAGGGTTGAGGATTTCCAGCCTTTGCCTTGATCGTTTATGGTGGTCCTGAAGGTCAAAACACAACCACATTTCAAAAAACATACCCACATTTAAAAAAACACAACCACATTTCAAAAAACACAACCACATTTAAAAAAACAAATCGACAAACGGAAAGGGTAGGACCACACTTCTTGTTCGTGATTAGACAGTACCCTTGGAGTGACATGGGCACTGTCCAATCACGAACAAGAAGTCTGGCACTACCTTAATGACTTAGTATCTCGAAATAACTAATAATAGTATTACCGCGGTGAAGTCCATTTTAGGTTGCCCTGATTTATGAACCGTCAATGCATTACTGTCTGAATAATAAAATACTAATTTCTTCCATGCCATGCGGGCCAGTGACCCAAATGCAGCTGTAAATTGTAGTGTAGTGCTAGTTCCACAGGAAACATTCACTTCATTCACTTTTAACCCTTTATTTTAAAAATGTTTCTCTTTTAACCTTTCAGTAAACGTTGTTGATTTTTTATTGGGTCGTACTTCACAATCTTTGTTAAGCCACCTACACAGCCGAGATGGTTGTGGCATAATGGTTGGAAGTGCGACCATGTAATTGAGAAGTTACAAGTTTGAAACCCTGTTCCCCAAGTACATTTTCTTTAAAAACTTCATATAAAATGCGCAAAGGGTTAAACATGAATGAATGTCGTGTACTAAGGTACTTCTATGATTAACAGCTGGGTTTGGGTCACTTGCCCCCATAGTCTAGAAGCTATTGAAAAATCATTTTTTACTGAAAAAAAATCATATAACATGAATGAAAGGTTAAAAATGCATAAATGTTGCTGTGTTCTTTGTGTCTAAGGTAGCACTACAATTTGCAGCTGCATTTGGGTCACAGGCCCGCATGGCATGGAAGAAATTAGTATTTTATTATTCGGACAGTAATCCATTGACGGTTCATAAATCAGGGCAACCTAAAACGGACTTCACCGCGGTAATACTAGTTGTTATTTCGAGATTGTATCTCGTTATTTCAGGATAGTATCTCATTATAATGGCTAACGGGATCTTATCTTTTTCCTTCGTATTGGCGGAAATGGGCTTCCAGGGTGTTTAAGGAAATGTTAATGTTATGGTACAGAGCAAGCAAATCATGCAATAATAACATTGTACAGTATGAATGCCCTCGATCAAAATATTCCCATATTTGAAACCCTGTTCCCCAAGTGGTCTGCTTTGGTCTGCTTCGGTCTGCTTTGGTCTGGCCTGTCGGCTCGGCTGCATTAACCAAGCCGTGTGTCGCATGTTTGTCCCCACAGCCTCTGCGCCTTGTCCTGCGTGACCCCCGGCCTGAAAGGCAGCATGCATCGTGCGTAGACTGAGGCAGCCATGAACCACCTGAACGAGGCGGAGCGGGAGGCGGAGCCCGGCAGCGGCAGCCTGGAGCAGAGCGAGGAAGCCCAGGCCGAGATGGGCGAGGCAGAGCCCCAGCCGTACGCCCAGCACCGCCGATCCGGACGGGCCCGGCCGCAGAATGGCCACAGTGCGGATGGTGCCCCCGAGAGGCCGGCACAGCACCAGCAGGGCGCCACGCGGTATCGGCGTTATGACGGCTCGGGCGGGGGGGGTGGGCGCCCCCGTGGCCAGCGCAGGGGGGACGAGGTAGAGGCGGAGCGGCAGCATGCACCCAAGCCTGTCCCACGTGCTGGCGTGACCCGGTACCGCCGGCAGGGGGACAGCGAGGCCCGCCTCCGTGCCCAGCAGCAGAGGCAGAGGCAGAGGCAGGAGGCCGAGAGGGCGGAGCTTCCCCCACCGGCCCCGCCCCCTTTGGAACGCGAGGACCCCGAGGAGGACGAGGGCGCGTCTGGCCTGGCCCGATCCGGCAGCACGGAGAGCGGCTTCCACAACCACACGGACCGGGCCGAGGGCGACGCCGTCATGGCGCTGGAGCCAGAGCGGGAGGACGACGGCGTGTACGGCGTGCCCTTCCGGCCCGAGGCCGAGGGCTACACGGAGAGCGCCGAGGCAGAACAGCATCAGCCCCCCCAACAGCCCCACTACCTGCCCCAGCCACCCCCGCTGCCCCTGGAGCCCCTGCCCAATGCAGAGCGCCCCCTGGGCCGGGACGCCGAAGCCCTGAACCCCACCTACTCCAGCTATGTGTACGCTCAGCAGCCCCACCAGGCCGGGGAGGCGGGGGGCACCGGCGAGGCCGAGGATGAGCCGTACGCGGAGCCATATGCCAGCTACAACATGCAGGAGCACGTCTACGAGGAGATCGGGGACGGCCCCGCCGCCGAGGGGGGAGACGAGAAGGAGAGGCTGCAGCAGCGCCGGGCGGGCTTCCGCCTCTTCCAGCAGGAGGACTACCGGCAGCAGGAGGCCGTGGGCTCCCGGCTGCACCACTACGACGAGCGTTCCGACGGCGAGTCCGACAGCCCCGAGAAGGAGGCGGAGTTCGCCCCCTACCCCCGCATGGACAGCATGGACCAAGAGGAGGACATTGACCAGATCGTGGCCGAGGTCAAGGAGAGCCTGAGTTCTCAGAGCCTGGACCGCGTGGCGGGGGAGGACTGGCCGGAGTCGGGACACGACTCCCAGGACGAGCCGGAGGAGAGCAAGCCCCCAGCAGACGAGCAGGAGGCGCGCGGGCCGACTGCGACCAGCCCCCCCGAGGACCCGGCCCCGCAGAGGGAGGGCCGGGAGAAGCGTGACGCCATCTCGCTGGCCATCAAGGACATAAAGGAGGCCATTGAGGAGGTGAAAACCCGGACGGTGCGCTCCCCATACACCCCCGACGAACCCAAAGAGCCCATCTGGGTGATGCGGCAGGATCTGAGCCCGACCAGCGAGTGCGAGCTCCAGCCCCCACCGGGGGTCGATGTGAGTACGAAGCCGCCATCATACTCGGAGGGCCTCCGAGGTCTGCAGCATGACGCTACGTCTAAGGGAAAGGCCGACGGGGACGACTTGACATGGATTTTATTATCTTCAGAAATGGTGACTTTCATAGTCATTATCAAGGTTTTTTGCAAGCGTGCGTGAGTCGAAGGCGTTCAGTCACGCACTGGTGTAGGAATATTATTACAGTTTCTCTGTCAGGAATTAACACAATTCAGAGCAATTTTGGCTTAATGTGTGCCTTTTAGCCAATCATATGACTGAATGGTAAAGTGATACCTAAAAGCTTTGCAGTGTAGTATAGTTACAGCACACGACTAAAGAACATGAACATGATTAGTCTGATTTTAATGTTATTGTCAATGTCACCCTGCCCAGTAGTTAGATTTAAAAAACAATCATGATCCAGTACAACGTAACACCTTCCGTCTGTATATCATTACAATAGTTGGGGGGGGACTCTAAATTTGGCCCAGTTCTGTATTCGTTGGCCCCATCAGCAGATAACCGTGTTTGTTTTCTGGTAATTCCATGCTTCCTCCTCTCCGTCTTTGTTCCCCCGTTATCCTGCTGGTAAACACAGCGCCCCGATTAAGCTTGCATTCTCACGAGCTGCAGACACTCGCGCGTAGATGAATGGCCTGCCTCTGTTAACATAATGGAAAGACTTTGGCTTATCGGGGGGGGGGGGCCTCTGGGCCTCATTTGTATTCGGGGGGGCCCTCCGCACGCAGGCCTCGCCGCGCAAATAGACTCGTCTTCCCGCCGCTGACAGCCCGGCGGTGAGAGAGAAAGCCGATAGTCGGGGGGAGATTGAAAAAGACGCAGAACGCCGTGCTGCAGATAGCGAGGGAGGCCGTGAGATAAAGGATAAGACCGAGTATTAGTGTTGCCAAGGGCCTCTGAGGTCTGTAAAAGCTTGGCGTTTGCGTCTCAGCTTTGGGCCTTTTCCCGATGTTCCTTATCTAAAGGTCCCGCGTGCGGCAGAAGCGTATGTTTTTCTTATGGAACCACTAGGCTGAGTGAAGAAACAGACTAGACGAAAAAGGGTAGCAGGCAGAGACGCAGAGAGGGGCGTGCCAGTCAGGCGACAAATGCTAATATAAACTTGGGAAATATGCAAACGGAGAACGAGTCTCTCTGGATGGAGTAATTGTTTGGCTTGAGAATATGCAGGAGGGCATTATTAATATGCAGCTAGAAAGGGGGGGAAAAAAAAGCACTGTCATCAGTTTTACAACTGCTCGCGTCGTTTGGTGGGGGAGCCTATGCCAAAATAGACAGAAATATGCTAGAGGAGTTTTGCAAAGAAATCTGCCAAGAAGCCCATGGAAAAATGCGATGCAATCCACGCCGGGCTAAACTGGGATAAAATTACCCGGGATGAGTCAGCAGAGGCACGGAGTGACCTTAAAAAACACATCATTATGAAGCCTGTAGATGGGGGAGCCGCCAACTACCTTCAAGTAGCGTCACGATAGTGCCGTTAGGTCAGAGCCGGATAAAGGACCAGCTGACGTCATTAAAATGACAGTGTGTATGGCGGAAATCTTAGCATGATAAAGAGGACCCGATAAAGGCCTGCCGTGAGGTCTTCGGATTCAGGGGAACTTTGCAGTGAGAGTGTTTCGCCTGAGCTTGACAGACTCTGACATAGCCGGCGGTCTCGGAGAGCGGCGGCTGTGTGCTTCGAGCTGCTGTCAAAGGGAGCGGACGGAGTGTGGCAGGGGAGACAGTGGCGCTGTGTGTCCTTATAAATAAACGAATGTGTGGCTCGGAAAGGCTCCGGCAGAGCCAGCTTAGGAGCCCCGGGCTCCCAGCCGGCGGAGTGTAAGGTTTCGCGGTGTTTTGGGAATCCCTGCTTTCGGACAGAAAGTCGTTCATACAGGCAGGTAATTTCCTATTGAGGTTTTTAACTTTATTTACACGGGAGACCCGACCATAAACACAGCCAAGTACATAAACAAATTCCAGCATATATTAAAAACCTATAAGCAAAACTTAGATTAGACTTGGTTTATGTATATCAAAATTTTTATTTTAATGTTAAGTATTTTTCATTAACGCTTTCGTGCAGATCTACGTGTAGACTGCCAGATTGTCGAACAAGATTTTAGGTTTTCTAAACCTTAATTTTGAGCTATATTTACGGTAAAATAAGAGATAAGATAAAACTTTACTAACAAAGGAGGGAATAATTCATGGTCATTTTTGGTAGCGGTGGGTGCTTATGGCATCGTTTAAGAAGTTAAGTTTAAGAAGTTAAGATTTCTCATGGAGAAATAATTTTAACATCCACCCATAATGCTATTGTGTCAAATAGGGGTTAAAATGGATTAGAAAGTTCAGCATGAAACTGAACTGACCTATGGGTGCAGAGCCAGCATCATTAACGCAGATGACGATGGTGATGGAAGCCTGAGGAGGCCCACTGTCACCCGCCAGCCGAAATTCTTTGTGTTCTCATAGCAACATGCATATGGATGCAGATGTAGTAACAGGCTAACAGCAGACCGTCTGCTCATTATTCATGCTATTCAAGGGATTTAGTGATTGATGATTATTTAAATACTTTCGTTGTTTAGCTGACATTTTAGCATTTACAGGTGGCCCTTTTATAGTTTTTGTAGTTTTAATAGTTTAGGTTATTTAAAATAGTGTGGTTAATTATTTATCTTTTGTAAAATCAAAATAGGTAATTACTATCGTAATATGTCGAGTTTATCGCTCTTGTCCCAGTTACTGTTAATTATGAATATTTTAGGTCGCATGGTCAAGTCGGTAATATGATACTCAGTCTGTATCGCGGCATAATGGCTGCAATAAAGCCTTGCAGGGAAATTTGCCCCACTTGTAGGTGTGAGCGGGCGGCCGGAGCTAAACACGACAGGCTTGGAGCCGTAACCGAGGAACAGAGATACTGCAGTGCAGATGAGAGCTGCCAGGGGCCCTCAGAGGCCTACCAGCGAGAGAGAACCTGTTTACTTCGCTAAAGCAAAGCTCTGAAAGGCTCTCTATTCACTCCATACGAGCTGTCAGCTGTCATTAAGGTTTGGGGGAGTCACCCGGCAACTGTGCAGCAGACGTCACTCTCGTCTCGTCTGCTTTCATTAGAGACGCTAGAGGGATGCAGGAACGGCCTAGGTTGACCTCTTGTAAGGGACTATGTCAGGGTACACTCGGGTCTGGTCATACCCATCCAAAGACTCAAAGAATGAATACTGATGCTGTACAAATAAACAAGTAATTTTCCCTATTAAATCTTTATTTATTTTCTAAATATTCCTTTCACGCCCAGTGATAGACTGGAACCCCATCCTAGGCCTACCATAGCTTTGTGCTCTCTGCTGCTTGGGATAGAGCCTACCCCCCCAACCCATTTTAGGATAGTTGAAGGATGTCAGTGTGTCTGCCAGCCTCTGTCTGTCTGTCTGTGTGTCTGTCGGCTAGTCATTCTTATGAATCAAAGGCCAAATTAATGAATCGAGTCAAATTAAGGCATAGGGAATCCAACACTCATGGAAATTTTTTTAAGAGGGACACGCTAATGAAAGTAGGTGCTCAAAGTAGAAATAGAAGTAAAATTAGAACTATAGGACTAAGTAAAGTCCTTCTCTGTGTGGATGTTAATTAGTTACAGTGTTGGCAGAAAAGATTGTTGGCATTGGCAGTCATAATTATAATGTGAGAATATAGCCAAAATTGTTCATGAGCTTATGCAGAAAGCAGCATCGGGGAGCCTCCTGAGTGCCACAGCAGTGGAAGTGAGGTCAGTCCCCTACAGGGTCCTGGCTTTGTCGCTGTCTGTGGCCAGGCGGCTGAACTGGCTCACGCGCCATCTGATGGATTAGGTGGCTGGTCCCTTTCTCTCTCTCTCTCTCTCTCTCTCCCTCTATCTCTCTGTCTGTCCCTCTCTCTCTCTCTCATAGAAACTGCAAAGTGGCTCACGCTGCATCTGATGGATTAGGTGGCCCGGTCCCTTTCTCTCTCTCTCTCTCTCTCTCTCTCCCCCTCTCTCTCTCTCTCTCTCTCTCTCTCTCTCTCTCTCTCTCTCTCTCTCTCTCTCTCCCTCTCCT
>JAODKM010000039.1:11499555-11523397 GCA_026780845.1 Petrocephalus sullivani
CCCCCCCCCCCCTCAAGCTTTGCCCCTCCCTGATCCCCCCCCCTCCCCCTTAGTTGGCCGGCAGTCCCCTGGGGGCGCTGTCCCAGGCAGGGGACCAAATAGCACCAGCTACAGCCGAGGTCATCGCTACCCAGCCCACGCCCCTTCCGGTTGCACCTTAAGAGGACCCAGATACCGTAGTTGGTGGGATTCCAAGTTCAAAAGCAGCTCCAAATGCTCACCCCCCCTCTCACCCACCTGCTTGCTTCACAGAATTTGACTTGCTAATGGATTACTGCTCCACAGATGAGACCTGGCTCATGCAGGGCCAGCGACACACACACACACACACACACACACACACGCACACACACACACACACACACACACACGCACACACGCGCGCGCATGCATGCATGCATACCGCCTCAGCACCATGTTAATGTCAAATATGCCCTGCAAAGTAGGGCACCTTGCTGGCAATGCAACAGAGAAATTACCCCATAATCAAAGGGATCTGGCACACCGGTAATATTCACAACTAGCTGCCCTCAGTCAGGTTATGTTGCCGCCTGAGTCAGGATAGCAGTATTATAGTATTACATCCTTGGTGAAAAATACACAGGAAATCTTGTATCACTGTGGGCTGGATGTGCCTGGAAAGCTAGCTTCTAGCTCGCATCATGTTTCTACGCTGTCGTGGCACGCTGTCATGTTCCACAGCTTGCTTTGCATATTCTAAAAATGCCCTTTTCCCTCATGCCAGCCCTGCCAAGGGTGAGAAAGAGCTTTCCCAGCACCACGAAAAGCACAGGCCATGATGTCACCGGCTAAAACTGGTTCCTACCAGTTCTATTTCTATTGCCAGTGCTACCAGCTACACTTAGAAACAAAGGCGGCTATGAGCGGCGCTGTTACATCACAGAGGGTGAGCAACAAAAGGCAGGTCTGCAGCAGACTGATGTACACAATAAAGGAGCCGTAATTAAATTATATATCATTCTATAATTTCGTTAGTTTTTTTTTTTTTACTGTAACACATTTGGTTGTTGGATATTGACTGTAGGATATAGGCTGATGAAAAGAATGAATCCTTATGACTGATGTTTGTTTTTTCTTGAGAGGGGGGTCACTGCTGAAATGTTTACAGTGTTGTGTGTATTCATGTGAAAGAAGCCATCATGACAGCCCTGGTTCTAGAACTTGTAATTCTCCACTATTTCTGTCATGGCCACTGATGCTGGCCTTTAATGAGACCACTGAGAATCCCCAAAGCCAAGCCTAATTAAGCAGATTGTGATTAGAATACAAGATGGTTACTGTTGTGTAGACAGGGGCTGTTCAAAGGCGCAATGGCACGTAGTGGGGGAGGGGGGGGAGTTTACCACACACCATTGGACTTGCTCTGTGCCAGTATGGTCACGGTGTCCCCTTTGGGTATCTCCAGCAAGAACAGCACCGCTTCCTCGCGGACGAGGCCCCTGAAGTCAACGTTGTTCACCTGGAGGGAGGCAATCGGCCACAGTACAGCTCAGCCTAACAATGGGCATCCCAAATAGTCCAGCTGCAGGGCAGATGGTGCCTCATTAAATCTCACCGCTAACACCAAACGACAGCAGACTGGTGCTCAAGATTTTCACAACTTTGTAGTGTAGCTTACACTACACTTCCTTGGATGTCTAGGAGACTAATTTTCTCCAGACTATAAAATGACACTGACAGCGATAATCAGAATTAGGGATCACAAGGTATCACATACTGATTAAAAAATTACAATTAATGGCAAAACATTTCAGTACAATGGGGTATATATATACACATGTATACATGTCTTCCAGGTAAGTATATAAGAAATCACGATTTACATGACAATATGAATGTATAAGTCAAAAATGCAGATGCCAACAGTAGTAACTCGGCTGGATATCTGAATGAGATTTTTCAAGCTTTCATGGCTTGAATTTCCAAGAATTCCCCAGAAAAACTTGAGATTCTGAAAACCTTGCAGACAACGATAAACTATTTACCATATGGGGATATGCTGGTATCCTCAGCGAAAAGGAATGAACGATTTGGGTAAAAGATATAGGTACCTTCATAATCTGGTCCCCGGTTTGGAGCCCCTCCTCCTGGGCTGGGCTGCCGTCCTGAACGCCTGCGATAAAGACACCCACATCGTTGCCCCCAGCCAGTCGCAGACCAACACTTTCCCCCTTTTGGAAGCTCACCATCACAGTGTTGCTCCTATGAAGTGAAACAAGCGCACAAGCACATATTGGGACTGCTCTCTGACAGCTAGCTGTGCACCACTTGGCTTCACCACATGATGGCGCTTAACTTTAAAAAAAAACAAAAAAAAAAAACAAGGCTAAAATCAAGCCAAATAAATGTCATATTAGCTATTAGGGATGTCTCTGATTCAAAATTAAAACATCTTTGAATATTAAGATAATCCAGCGACTAATACAATGTAAGTACATTATTAAATGTATACTACAATAATGTTAAAACTAATTGTAATCAACCAACAATGGAAACGTCATTAGCTTAATTAAAATAAGCATATTAACGGATTTAACTTTTAACACCCTGTATAATGAACACTAATTTGATAAGACAGAAGTCTGTGCTTTCAGTATTGTTTTTCCCCGCAGTTTCATGCCAGGAGCCATGAGGAACTGGGCCCTCCCGTTCTGTGGTTGCTCATGTGCTACAGTGCCATTTAGCTGTTAGCCGTTAGCCATTATGTTTTGTAAATCTCGGTTCATAAATGTTCTTTGCAACTTTCAGTAAATATCTTTTTAGGTTGAAACTAAGTTTTACAGACATAAGTGCCTAAACTGACTAAATTAAATGAAAGTGACTAATCGTCATTGTTGACACATGACAGTACACAGTGCACAACAGCGCACTCTAGTTAGCTTTACTACAGATTACCGCTTAAGTTACTAGCTGATCCCTATGCTTCTTGCGAATATGCTGGTCGGATCCTGGCTGTAATGAAAAATTGAGCCCAGACTATTTCTAGACTATCAGACTATTTCGGCCTAGTTCGGCCTCATTCTTGCTCGGCACGACAACAGGAGAAGTGGCACAGGCGTGAGAAGAGAAGCACGCCTGGCCGAGCTGCCCACACCTCCACCCCCTAACAAGCCTCGGAGCAGCACAGGTGCACTTGGAGGTTGGGGTGGGACGTACAAACGCTCCCCCCGACTGCCCCGGGCCACCGGAACAGTTGCACCCTAATGGCCTGAGAACGAAAGGCAGACCAAGCAGAGAAACAAAATACAGGCATATCGTCGCATTAAACTTAGAGTATCTCCTAAAAGTGCATTTAAAAGCTACTCACCCATATGTGGCCTCATCCTCCAGACTGGGCCTTAGCAGGATCTTTGGAGTTGTATTAACGACAGCTAAAATACACCATTAAGAGGATTAATAAAACAATTGATAAGAATAATATGATATTATTAAGAATAACAATGATAATGTCCTGGTCTAGCATTCTTTCTTTGCAGATGAACTGGCATCCAGGTCCACTACTCCTAGCTAGTTTCCATAACTTGCTAACCTCAGCAATGGCAGCTCACATTTCACACACGCATGGTTTGTGGCGGATACCTGGAGGCTCCTCAGTTTGCGGCTGCTCCTCCATGGGCTCCTGCTGGGGATGCTGGTCCTCGGACCCTCGGAAAGAGGACGGCACGCTACCCACCCTGCTATGTTTGCTCTGGGGGTCATCCCTGAATGCAAAAGGGGAGCGAAAAAAATGTCCAGGTCTCATGAAGGGGTGGGCAATATGGCCAAAATAACATATCACAGTACATTTTCAGAATTTGTGACAATATCAGACATATTACATTTTAAATCCAAAATCTGCAATACTACACAAACATATGTATTTTTATTTCTGAATATTAATTACATATGATAATTATAACTGATACTTTATTGATCCCGATGGGGAAATTCTCTTCTCACCTCCCCCGACTTTGCTCTCCATGAGAGCAAGCTTGGCTGTTATGGGCAGCCGCCTCGTGAGGTGCCCAGGGAGCTGGGGGTTAAGGGCCTTGCTCAAGCGCCCACAGACATACTGAGGCTGGACTTGAACCAGCGACCTTCCGATCACAGGCACAGAGGCTTAACCTGCTAAGCCACACACTGCCCCCTAACTATTATATTATTAATAATATCCACACATTGGCTGGTCTGATCATGGGCTTCATTGTGGTGAATGATTGTTTTTCTTAAATCTACACTGAACTGTACCAAAAACACGGGGCTCACCAAATCCCCCATCAGGATGTTCTAGCACTACGGGTGAAAAGCTGAGCCTGAGCATTCATTCACTACCATCACACCCATGAAGTGCCACTTACAGCCTACTTGGAGAGGCAAAGTTAGGTCACGTATCCAATGATTTTATACCATGGCGCTGTTGAATTCTCTAATCTGATTGGTCAGAAGGGTGTTGACTATAATCGCACACAAAGTGCTAGCCAGGCAAATCACGATAGTAAATCTATACAAGATTATAATCTTCAACTGAAACTAACATTATTTAAAATTCCAGATGTAAAAGACAATTTAAAAATAAGGGAAATTAAACATAAATGTAATGATTGGCAAAAAAGTAGGCCTACTAGGAAGTGCGTTTTTTGGCTTATAAACATGTAGGTACAGTGGTATAAGCAAGTTAATGCACGGTCTGCTGTGCTTCAACCTTTACGTATCGTCTTAATGGATACTTTGGCAAAACGGCATGCAGCTCTGAAGGTATTTTAAGTGCTATTCTCAACAGAAGCAGGGTCCTTCCTGAGTCAGCGGAATACAGGCCGAAATGTCACAGCCTTTACCACTATGTGACTATGCCATGGACATGACCATGGACGTGACAGGAAACAGCAAAGCATGGAAATACTTTGGCTGGTTACCCGGGCTTCTCACGTATCCTCTCGTTTGAAGAATGCGATGAGAGGTCCGAATGGCGAGACCGCCGATCTTCCTGCGGCGAGTAGGAGCGATACGACTCGATCTCCGAGATGTCTGCGAATGGAAGAGAGATGGGTCTGTTAAAGCTGTGGCTTCTCCGCTCCCGTTCTACACCCAGAAGAAAACCCTCCACAATCCCTCCACAAGGCCCAAGAAACACCAGAAGTCCTCGCATACCACAGTAAAGCAAAGTTAGACACATTTCTGCCTCGTTATAACATCCGATAATAAAAATAAATTATAATAAATTATATATTTTATATATATACACGCACACACGCATATATCACTGCCTCCTCCAGTCACTGGTAAAATGCACAAATGCAGATCCCCTATTTTAAATAAAAAAGGGGTTTTGATACATTGGCACTTCAATTCAAAAATGTTAAATTTAAAGGCAGCAGTTGCATGTGCACATTAAATATTTACATTATTCCATGACATAATTCAAAAACAGCATTTCTGCCAAAGGCCTTTTGTATAGGTGATTCAGTTAAAATATATACCTCTAGAAAATCTACATTCTCCAAAATGAATGACATAAATGTCAAACTGAAAAGAAGGCAGCGTTCAGCATATCGTTATAAAGAGGCAGAGTACAGCTTATGCATCCGACATGATAACAACCTCAGGAAACCAAAGAACCTTAACCAGTCTTTACAGGACCCAGGTGTGAGACCGCGGCAAAGAGCAGCTTGAATTGTCCTGGTAAACAATGATGTGGATAAACATATTACACGCTTCTGTTGTTCCCCTTAGGATAAATGTCATATTCCAAGCCCACTAATTTCTTGTTTTGACCCACGTTTCCCCAGGACAATTCAGAAAATCACCGTTAATTTACTTGATGAATTAATACACAATTAGACAGCAGGACGACGGTATTAGGCCGTTAAGAATGAGGCTCGGACCAAAAAGCAGACTATCGTTACCAGTGTTTTAATGCGAGCAATATTAAGCCATGTGGTACCCGTACTGCCCTCTCTCTCTCGCTCTCTCTCTCTCTCAGCCTGAAGAAGAGAGAATGAAGCACCGGATGCTTTTATCTAACCAGGAAGTCTGGTTTCCAAGAAAAGATGTGGCAAGATTTTCATTTAGGGGTTTAAAAATGGCTCAGATGTTGGGCACATACGCAAAAAAACTATGGATTTTGACAAGATTTTTTCCCCCCAGATTTGGTTGATTTTGTGCATTCAGCCAAAGATTCAGAAAGAACCTAAAATCTGCTGGCAACGCAGCAAGGCAGAGAAGCCAGGCTGTGAGATCTGAGGAGGCTCCCACAGAAAGTGGAGACAAATTACAGTTTACATTAGGCTGGAAAGGGGATAATTACAGCCTACTTCCTGTGGGAGAGGGGGGGGGGCAAAGAAAATCAAGGGGAACAGACCCAGAAGTGCGTTAGATCAAAGAGAAATGAGTGAGAGCCCCCCCTCCATGAGATTATGGTGTGGACAAGCCGGCATTATAAACAGCGGGACCCGAGGCTGACGGCCACATTGGGGGCTTCTGAGGTGAGCGACGTAAAACGTGTCGCACCAGCCACAGCCAGCACGATAACCAGGTCAGCGAGACCCAGCATGAGGCCGGGGGGCGGCCGGGAAACTCTCGGGTCAGTTCCCTCACTGTGTCCTTGACCTTCTCCTCCCCCCATGACAGCCAATCAGATACAAATATTTAAAAAAAAATAAAAATTCAAGGGAGGTGGGGGCTCAATTCCATTGTTTTACAGTAACCGTCATGGCGGGGAACAGCTACTAGTTACTATTGTGTTAAATGTTCAGAAAAAAGAAAAATGTTCAAAAAGGCGTACTTTGTTGTAGGATGACTCGAGGAAGCTTACCCTATTTACAAAAAGACTTGAAGAAACATAAAATTTGCAGAAACAAACATGCACATTTGCAGCTGTAATACATGATCATTGTGGCAAGAGTGAAAATAATTACAATATGTTGGATCAAAAGTAATGGAGAATACAGCTTAAGGTTCTCCATGAACACAGACTGCATACATTGAGTATATCCTGCACATATAATAAGAATAATAATACAAAAAAGTCACTGCAGAACAAAGAATGTGAGCTCCAGGTCTGCAAGTTAAGAAAAAGCTCACATCCAGAATGACCGGACCAAATATGGCATTAACTAAAAGAATTCACACCATACAAAATAGAGCATAAAATATTTTTATTGATATTGGAAATTACGAAAAGTTAGCAAAAGAGTAATGCAAAAAGCTTTACAATTCTGTCAAGGCACAGTCATTTTACAGAGAAATGGCAACAAAAAGGCGTGTCTCGGTGTCCATCTGTTAAAAGTATGATACTTTATCTGTAAAAAAGAAAGACACAAAATATTTTTTGTAAAGTCAAAATCCTGGGTCACGGGAACTTCCTGGAATGAAATGTAACAAAAGTAAAATAAAAGCCTGGAAAGTCTCGTAACCAAGTACAGAACACAAAATGACAAAAAAAAAAAAGAATCAGCTTGATCACTTCAACCACAGAACACAGAAACGGTAGCCATCATTTTTTTTAAAGCAATGCCAAACGTATTTTTAATGTCGAAATAATTCAAAGCGATGCACTATGACTGTTAAACTGCTAACCTGAGTAAAACAAATCATAAAATAAATGGTGTTATTAAAACGGATCATTAATCCATTTGTAGGAAACCACTATCCGAGGTAATGGACCATGCTTAAGAGTTGACACCTAGACCATGATTACTGCACTCCGGCCAAGAGGAGTGAACCCTTAGATCAGCTGTAATGCTGTCCGCTGTAACCTGGACAGGCGGCCCCACAATGGGGCACAGCTCTGCACCTGCATTTCCTGGTCCAGCACACTATCCACGATCCATAGCTCTGAGCGATCTGCAGCCCTCTCGTCCAGGATCTCGCTCTTCGAGAAGCATAGTTAGCAGAAAGACGCTCTCGCGACATGTCTGTACCTACCGTCGGGCTCAGAGTCACTGTCTGCCAGGGCGGGGATGCGAATCAGGATCTGCCTCCGGTCCCGCTGGACCACCAGCTGCAGTTTCCCCCGGGATTTCTCAATCAGCTTCCCGGCATCGGCCAGGGACAGGTTCTCTGTGACCGTCCCGTTGATCTACAGGGAAGGTGGAGGGCACTAGCATGACTGGAAAGGTATCAGAGAACACGGTAACACCCAGGCGGTGCCACCCGCCACGTACAAAACGCAAACAAGCCGCAAAAGTGGGTGCTGTGTAACCACGGGTAATCCGGAAGAAGATTACAGACATGATCTGGCCATCATTCAAACCTGGGTGTGAGGGCACATCAAACCTGCCAGCCAATGTGACATCAGTGGGACACAGATTCCAGCATATAAACAATTTAGGACATGGACACAGATCTCATACCTGTAAAGGATTAAGCAGTTATAAACATTAGGAAAATAAGTTTTTCTAAAACATGTTTCAGGATAGAACATGTGGTTTCAGAAAATGGATGGATGGATGTTTCAGGAATTAAGCCTTTGTTTCTGTAGCATTAGGCAAATACATGGAGGATGTAGATTCTTTTTTTTTTGCTTTTGTGATGGCTGAACATATCAGAATGCATTACAACTGAACATCCAGAAAGGGACGAGGAGCAAGAACTAGAAGCTGCACCTCTTGGAGATAAGCTCCTTGCCTGGAGTGCCATTCAGCCTGCTACTCTGGACATCAACTCATGAGCCCAACTAGATCAACAGCACAGTCGTGTACCAGCCTATATTCTAAAGAGACTGACAAAACTCTGTAATACAATATATAGCATTATGTAGGTGCATTACCTACACTTTTACTTTTTTTTTTTTTTTTTTACAAATAATGTAGCAGTACACTCATACTTAATGTATTAATTAACCATAAACTAAGCATTACTTACATTCTGATCCCAGGTTCATTCATCATTAATCCACAATAATAGTTAATGCATTCATGTATTTGTTCATGATTTGTACCCAAGTAGTAAGTGAGAAACAAAGATCCTTGTGCCCCCTCATCCTTGTGTCACCATCATTTTTAAATTAAACACTGGGTTATACTGAACATTAAAGGGTTTTAATTTATTTGTGAAGTTGGTCACACCTCCAGATTTAACAGGGTTACAGAGTATGTGTCGGTGCTGGTAGTCACAGTAAAGCTCTGGGTACCTTGAGAATAATGTCGCCTTCCCGCAGGGTCCCATCCTTGGCTGCCAGGCCAGTGCTGGTCATCTCTTTGATGAAGATCTGACTGCCCAGGCGAAGGCCGTACTCTGAAACCAAAAACCAGACAATAAAGACACAGGTACTGGTCAAGGGGGTGGAATCACCAGCACCCAGAGACCCACTATGGCTGCACAGTATCGGATCGAGATCTACTAGCGATTATATAGCACATGCATAATAATCACTTTCATCACCGCCACATCAGTGCTCATCGCTCACATGCTTTACCAAAACAGTAGCATGCGCCACGCTCCACTAACCAAATTTAATAAAACATAAAGATATGCTGAATTTATACATATAACAAACTTATGGGCATCACGAATTGGGCATGACTACTAATCTGCTTACCAAATTGTGGGCATAATTAAACTTCTGTATAGTACCAAAAAGCTGGCATCCAGACAAATGTTTTGCCCATCATATAAAGCCCTGGTGATTACTGTGCATGCGTAGGGCTGAATGATTTTAAGAAAATATCGAATAGCGATTTATCTGACAGATACTGTGATCGCGAAAATGATATAGAACATACACCTAATAAACTATAGAACAATTATCTAGCAACCCAATAAAGTAAAGTGATTGTATTTTTACATGCACATAAGGGCCATGTTTGCAAACAGCACTTTTTACCTTTAGTAAAGTGCTTCCAGAAAGTCCCATGTACACAAGGGTCAAATTAGCAGAGAACAATGACGCATAAAACTTCTATCACAAAAGCCGCGACTTAAGTTAAATAAAGCAAAGAAAATAAAACAATTCCAGCAATAAAAACATTAGGGATCTTGTGGCTAACGCTGCTGGGACCCCTAATAATAGGCCCTTTCTGTGAACAATCTCTGACCATTAAATAAGTAGGTAATTCACTTACGGCTCAGCAGCGGAACCAATATCTTTTTTGCACTGCTAATGTAACGTTTTCCTTGGGTTTCACGTGTCTGTGTTTGTGGGTGTATACGCAGTCACTTTGGGCCACTTCTGATTGGTGAGCATGATTGGCACGTGAGGAGCACGGCAATTCTGATTGGTGAGTATGATTGGCAGGCGAGAAGAACTGCACTTCTTATTGGTGAGACTGACTGTCACACAAGGAGGATGAAATGAATTTGCAAAACTACTCTCACAATAGTTTTAAACGCTGGGTCAGATGTGCTGTATAATGCATATCCTAAATCGCAGCCTTTGCGATTTGCTAATTGCATTGTTTAAAATTGCGATTTCGATTTGAAATCGATAAATCCTTCAGCCCTAGTAGATCCCGATCTTAAACAGTGCAGCCGTAGATCCCACCCCCAGGAAGGTCAGGGGTAGCAGCACTGCCCACAAGCCGCTGGGACCCAGGAGTTCCTGCCTCAGCGTCTCCATAACAACACCACATAGATGCCAAAGTCATCACCGGTGTGATTATGCGCTACCACATGAATTGCACTATATCTTTAACCTTGGAGAAGTCAACAGCCTAATTATACAACAGCCTAATTATGAAAATTTAAGTATTTTGTTTCAGGTATAGTTTAATGAAGCTAAGAAAGGTTGGGGAAGAGGAATAAAAGACAGACGAAGTATTAAATACCGTGATATAATACTGTCACTGTCCAAAAAGTGAAAAATACCGTGACGATAATTTTAGGTCATATTGCCCACCCCTAAAGCCACATCATGTTTTCACAACCCCCACCACATGTTATTATATTATTCGTCTACATGCATTTCTGATTGCATTGGGAGTCCGCGGTACACAGTGAAACCAGTCGCTCACTGCAACAAGAACTCACAACAATGACAGTCGAGCACATAAACCCAAGACGACATGAGACCAGTAAACAATTTAGTAAGAAAATAAGACTGATCCTGTTGGTTTAGGTAGAATTTCACAGGGGAAAAAAAGAGCGAGTACCTAAGGGTGGCTGAGCTGTCAGAAATAAATAAAGTGCCATATAATTAAAGCCCAGCTTCTATAATACGGGTGGGTGAGATCTTACATGCCACACATTAGCTACGCCACAATAGTGCAGGTACCGCATTTTATGCTTAAGGCCAGCAGTCATACCTTCGTTGGGCCTGTTCTTCACCAGAAGCACATTGATGGGTTTCTCCAGGGGCTCCCGGTCGCCGTCTTGGGTGCGTGGGTCAGGGGACGGGGAGCGGTCCTGCAGCTGCTCCCTGCTGCGGCTCCGCAGCATTCGCTCATCCGCGCGCGGCTCAAATCTCCTGCGCTCGTAGCTGAGGTCGCGGTTGTAGGTCTGCGTGGGACTGAGGTCGCGGTCCACGCTGCGGCCCCTGCTGTGATCCTTTGGGTAGCGGCGCTCAGGACTAAGCTCGCGGCTCAGAGTGCGCCCCCTGCTGCCGTCCCGTCGGTAGTCCCGCTCGTCACGCTCCGCACTCCTGCCCCGGCCGTACTCCGGGTCGCGGCCGTATCCTCGGGCTCGGTACTCCGGGTCCAGGTACGCGCCCCTCCCCCGCTCCTGCTCCAAGCTCTGGTCCCGTTTGCGGGGGTAGCCCAGGCCCCCATTACCCTCGGGCCAGCCGGGTTTGCTGCGGCCACTGAGGCTGCTGTGCCGCTCGTATTCCTCGTAGTCGGTCGGCCATTCGTGCACTTCGGGGGAGGGGGGCGTCTTTACGGTCTGTACCGGAACCTTGCGGGGCCTCTTCACTGTCTACAGAGCACACACAGGAAGGGCTAGGGTTACGCATCACTGCATCCTGCCAGTGACCGAGTGAATTATTAATGCCTAAGCCTAATTATAAATAATAAAGAGCGTTAATCCACTCATTTTAGGTCTGGAAATGCCGTCTCTCAGGAGCTTAGCAATGGTAAATTTATGTTAGACAGGCTACCAAACGAAAGATCTAGTACATGAGGTAAAAGAAACGATTCACACACAAGCTGAACAGCATCATATTACCCTCCGCTACTGCATATCTATTTATATGAATAGAACCCAATTAATATTTATCTGATATTAGATGACATTAAAGTATAAATATTGAGTTTTTAAAAACATACTTTAACCCTTACCAAACTATCATAAATTATTGAACAAATACATTCTAACTCAAAAATCCTCTACAGCAATGAACAGATCTTTAAAGAGCAGGCATGATTGAACTGATTAAGACCCAAAGAGGCATTTGAAATGGAACTTTTTATTTGCAAGGTCCTGTTTCAGCATTATATTTAAGCTGTAAACGGGAGCATGCATCATTATAAATGAAATGCATCTTTGTAAGCTATTTAGGTTTAGCCCACAAACTAGCAATAGACGACTTTGTGCTAAACAGAAGCAAGCTAGTTAAAACTTTTTATATTTTATAGTAAATATTTTTCCACAAAAGAGGGAGAACATCTCCAGAGTACAAGAGCAGAAGCACTCACGATTTTGGCTACTTTCCCACATTTTCTCAGTTGCTGCACAGCAAACGAGTGAGGCACATTATCCATGGGGATGTTGTTGACCAAAATAACACGGTCATTTTCGCTGTGGGAAAATAACAACAACGCTGCCATGACTACCCCTTGTTAAGCACAAAGAAAAACGCACTGAATAATTAAGTTGCTAAAGTCATCAAGTTCATCTTTTTGATCAACGGGTGACAACTGATGTCTAGGAATAGTTATAAATAAAATAGCTGAGCCTACTAATTTTAGGTCAGGAGATATTAAAAAAAAAAGGAATCTACTGGTATCCTAGCAACTGTAAATTACCTCTGCCCATTTATGGCAGTTACTTTATGTCAAGTTACTATACTGTGATAGACAGGTGTCAATTGACAGATATGGGCAGAGTGGAAGATTGACAGGAGCTATAGCAAGAAGTGTAGTGTGTACTAGAGCTGTCCGTCCGCTGGGCCTCCAGGGAGCACGTCTGAGACGATGATGGACGTCTCCCCGCTCTCCACGTTGGGGTTGTCCCGCCCGCCCGTCACCGCAATGCCAAAGCCCATTTTGGAGTCCTGCAGGGAACAAAGGGAGCAGAGAAGGACAGAGAGAGAGGAAAATCACTCAGAGCTTCCACCAGCTTCAATGCGAGGCTCCGTGATGAAGCCATACATCACAGAGGGAGAGAGAGGCCCAAACGAAGAACGATTCCTTTACACTGACGCTGCAACCGACACACCCCTGAAACCTGCAGGAACACACCGGCTCTGGAGACGAAGCCCGCTTACAGTCCAATGTACGACAACTCTGAATTTATGGAGCCGTATATAAAAATGAGAAATTAGCAGGTGAGTCACAGCTCATCCCTCAAGTTTCTGCCCTGCGGGCGATGAACCCCAATGATCTCCACAAGTTACATTTTTACCAGTAGTTCTGTTTTTGTTCTTTATGGATTTCATATACGCTCCAGCAGGGAGGGTGATTAAAAGCTACATTTTTAAGGTTTAAAAGCAGAAGAGGAGACCACCAAGCATTATCCCATGTGATTATTTTCCATCTGCAGGGCTGCTGGCTATCTGCAGGCGTTCTTAATTTTTCGTGTGTGTGAGTGCTCATATTCTGCAATGATCTTTCGCTCCAGAGACAGAGGACCACAGCAGCCCCCCTGTGCTGATGTGACGCTGAGCTGGGGTGGCAGGTCTCACTCCGGGCTGGCCCACGGCTCTCCGCCACGCCCCCTGTCAGGACGAGCCGGTTAGCCCCTTGCGGTGGAGGGCTGGGGTGCCCTGCGACCCCGCCCACATCCCACCCACCCCCACATCTGCACTTAATCACATCCCGTACGCTGTCTGCTTCCACGCTTCCCATCCAGATGGCTGCAACGGCGGTTACTCTCGTCTAGCAGCCCTGCTCTTGCCATTTCTCAAAGCCAGCAACACCGCTGAATTAATTATCCCGAAAGGCACCGTGACAAAGAGGCACAGCCACACGAGGAGCGCCCGCTTCCGAGCCTCGTCTTAGAGACCCGGCTGTCCCCCGGGGAAGGCGCAGGTGCTGTCAGCCAGGCAGACGGCAACGTGTGGTGATGAGAGAAACGTGGCTTCAAAGTCCGCGGCGGGAGCCACTGCCACGCTCGGTTAATCAATATCGGCTTTGCCCCAGTGGGAAATCGCCGGCCAATGGCTAAAGTAGCCAGTGACAGATGGATGGCAATATTACTACAGCAGCTTTAAAGTCCCACATCTCCCATTTCTAAGCATGTGACCGGATTCTCAATCTCTCATTTTCACACGATTCACATTCCAGTATTCTAGTCCAGTGTAATAAATTATCCATTTCAACTTCAGGCATAAGCATGAACTCCAGCTTGACGATGAGAGACTTCAGATTCTTTTACGTGGTGCTCTCTCCCTCTCTCTCTCTCTCTCTCTCTTTAACCCATCTGATAAGAATAATAGTCGCCTCCACAGGGAAATTATGCTGTAAATGGATAATCCGGCATTTATGATTAAATCACATTTGTCGTCTTGTAATTGTGGGCACACATTAATGGGTCACTTTAAGGATTGCTGGTCTCCAGTGCCTTAATTTAAAGTCAAATCGTCACAGCCTCAGCCAGTCTGTCAGCCAGTGACAGAGGGGCCCTCTCTGGACCCCCTCTACCTCCAGCCGCTCATCAGTGTTGTGTCTTCCACTCACAGCCTTCACCCTTTTAATTGTATTTAATTAGCCTTTTGTTGTGATAGATGCCATGTTATAACCAAGCAGTTCCTTTTGGTCTTAGGTTATTTACATAGCTTTCTACAGCGCGGTTGTATTCATGGGTCAGCTGACTCTGGATCGGTGCCCCAAGACACACGTGCTGGATTTCCCGCTCAGTCCTTTCCCTTTTTGGCTGGACAGACGGCTGTATGGCTACAGTGAAATGTCCAGGTAGGGCAGGTACAGTATGAAACCATCTATGATGTATGTCCTCCAGATAACCTATATGTGCCTTTACTAAATTGTTATTGGAGCTGAAAAAGTTGGAAAATGTGACATGGATGAAATGTTACAGGCAGTCCACAGGTTATGAAGGAGATCCATTCCTTAAGTCTGTTTTTAAGGCGAATTTGTAGGCAAGTTGGAAAAATAATACAGTAGTACAATAATAAAAGTAACAATATACGGTACTCTACTATACCTCAGGCTGAAAAACTGCTGGAGCCAGGCAGTGTTTGCAGGAGTGCCATGATGTAGTGCGTGCATTACTCATTACAAACCACTGTATTTAACTAAAAAGTTTAATATTAGCTCTTTACGGAAGCACGTTTGTAAGTACGAGTTGTCTGTACATCGTGCATTCCGAACCCAGGGACTGTCTGTATGTGACAAAATAACAATCGCCGGAATCATTTCCTGAAAAACACCTTCTGCTGGGTAAGAGATTAGCTTCATCTACTCAGAAGCGTCTCTGCGGCAGGTCCGTGACCTTGCTCTGCCCGCCCCCCCCGCCGCTCTTCTCAAGCTAAGCTCTCTATGAGAGTGGCCTGAACGATAAAAGGACACAGGAGGGCCGTCCTGGAACGAGAACTCACCCGCTGTAGTGTCACAGTGTACTGCTCCCAAATGGTCTCCTCCATTCCTGAGGTCTGCGGGGGAGAGAGATATTAGTGGCCAAGTATTAAATCGATAACACAAACTGATAAAACTCAACACATGTGGACAGTAAGAGAGAACTGTTAAGTACTGCTAAAGCTTCTTTCTGCTACGTCGATAGAAATCTCAGAGGGGCTCCAATGGAAAAGCATTCCACCTGGGGACAGAAACGCCCTCCAGTCAGACACACATCCAGACCGATGGCTTAATGATTAACCAAAACTGAGCATTGTGACCCCGACTATTTCACAGCATTTCCTAACCACAGAAACTGGCAGCTTTGCCCAAAATGTACACCAAAACTGAAACAAAAAGTGAAATATCTAATGACAAGCTGAGACCAGCTAGTCATGTTCTCTGCAGCTCCTAACCAAGCTCGGAAAAAAAATTAAAGGTAGAGAGCAAACTGTACAGCACACAAGCCTGAAGGCCCACGTGATATATATCCAGAATTCAGCATTTTAAAAGGAAGCCCCCCTCTCCCCATCTGATGATATAATATGATTGGTTCTTCCAGATATTTAGCCTGGCGTGAGAACACACGGTAAGCAAACAGGCACATTCACTTCCCCTCACTGCCAAAATAATGGCGGTGCCAAAAACAGCATTTATTCACTCAAACCCAAATGTAGAGACAAACAAAGTGAGGCAGCCATAAAGATCAGCTTCCGTCTTTAGATACCACACCTCAGATGAAGCAAAAGCACAGAACAATGTGGCATGAATGTACGTGTGTGTGTGTATGGCTTGAGAATTCCCGCCCCAGCCCCCCACGATGTCACCAACGGTCCATGCAGGGTCAGCACAGCCCAGATGACCCAAGACTGAAAACATGAGAGGGCATATAAGGGGACACCTGCCTCCACAAACCCACAGAGAGAGCATTAAACAACCTGCTAAAAGGGGCCACTCATTTTAACGGTTTCCATCTGCTTTTTCGCAGTTTCAGCTATGACAGCAGTGTGGCTAATAGGCCTCCAGCTTGTGATTAGTTGTTTTCTTTTTACTGGTTTACAGATTCATGGGGGGTCTCCAACCACCTTTACGATTCAGACATTCCCGGTTCCCATTTCCCCCCCAGGAGATGCAACCCTAAAAAACACAGTGACATTCATCCTGCTTAAGCAGAAACCACAAACAAGAGAGAGACACCCCCGCGCTCCTTCCCCAGGCATCTGGCCTGCGGGCCTGCTCTCTGACAGCCTATCACACAGCTCAAAGAACACGTCTCTCAGACAAGGACTGCAGACAGGGGGACCCCAGAGGGCCCGGGGCTCCGTAATCATCCCACAGGGCCACAGAGATGCCAAGGCCCTCGGTAGCTCACGTGGTTAAATAAATGACTAATCAGCAAATATGGTGTGCGTATCGTCACACCTCAGTGCTGACCTGTTCCCAGATCCCCCCCGTGGCCTTAACCCTCCAAAATGCTCCACCCCCATATGGGTTGAGGCTCCATCATGTTGGCAGGTGCCGTAGCTATACACTTCGCGCTGAACAGAAAAAGAGGTGGCACACCCACCACGCTAACATGTAATATGTCACGCCCCTCGCCAAACGTACACAAACAGGCGTGGTCGACAGCTTAGAGGAAAAACAAGCACGCATCACCGGCCAAACGACACCGCCTGACAGAAACTGACAGGCAGGCAAGCAGGCAGGAAGCAGAGGTCCCCATACAATGAGACATTTTTATTGTTGCTTCAGCGCTGACCCTCCCATCAGATTCCCCCCCAGCACACAACCCACGCGGGGTGACTGACATCATCCCGGGCGGCGTGGGCATGGTAATAGCCACGCCTAAAAAGCCACATAGCTATGATGTGAACAGCACAAAGGTGCCCCAGAGAAATCCGTTAAATCTAAATCACTCGCGAAACACACTAATCCGCCACTTAAGAGCCGGCCATCTGTAGCCTCCCAGCTCGCAGCGAATCAGGGATCAGTCAGCTTGAAGTATTGCCTTTGATTACTAAATGTTAGTCGCGCAAAAGGCGGCTTCATGAGCTTGTCATGGCAGCCTGTGTTACTGGCTATCAACAAACATTAGCGGCCGCCATCAGGAACCAGGATAAAGCCGAAGCCAGTCTTCCTCCCAGGCACTCTGCGAGATCCAGGACTGTACCGTACAGTGAGAGGATTTCATCACTTAACAATACTGTCATATAAAGGCAAAACATCGTAACTGGATATTTAATCAAAACTAAGTTATGACCGAAAACAGGTCTCTCAGGCTCCATTTTATTGTGTGACAAAATACCTTAGTTCAGCTCATGCTCAGTTTTGAGGAACACACTATTATTTACCAACCAACTAGACATATGGTAATATGGTCAAAAGATGTGGCTCTCGGATACAGTGTCAGCATAGTCACTGTGTCTTGCCTTTGTAGGGCAGAATAACCAATATCAGTTTTATTGTCTTTATTTTATTGTCTTTTAATGTTTGACAAACATGAGCATGTTCACAATCCAAAACAAATTACACAGCTCGCTTACAAAACGTTAAAATGACCAGTCTTACAATGTTTTTATTAACCATTACCGATCTAGTGCAGTAGAATAACAATAATTCTTTGATCGCATAAGGTCTAAATGACCGTAAGCCGATTACTCTCTCGGATTAAAGGCACACACCAATTATTTGTCATATTAAATAAACAATCTAATCTGACTCATTCTTAACATGTTCAAGATGTTCAAAATATGCAGAATGTTTAATCTGCAAACAGGTCTGATTCCCTGTCTGCTGATATGTTTCTGGACCTCGGTGTGCAGACATGTGGTCCTGTGGGGGCTGAGAGAGATAGACCACAGTCTGAAAAATTAAATTGATATTAGAAGTGTTACCCGTATTAAGCAAGGCTTAGCCCCTCTAGTCTAGCAGAACCATCTGTCCCTATAAACGCACAAAGACGAAAACAAAAATGGTTTACGGGACTGTAGTACCTGGGCTTCATTGTATCATTTAAAAATGAGAAAATGGCAATTTAGCCGCTGCCTCGGAAGTGTCAGGCACACAGGTCGACCGCAGGGATGCTGCCATTCAAGCATCCATGTGTAAATTCCAGTACAAAGTGTTCGAAATTCATGAATAACACACAGATGTTCCATGAACTAAGAACCATTTAGAATATTCCTGTCTGGGTCCTTCCACCCTTTTCTCTCATTCCGCTACTCTAACATACACTGACTCCTCTTTTCCAGGCAAATTCAAACTGCTGGACCACACCAGCACATAGCAGACAGGAAGACAAGCGGGACAGTCGGAAACCGATCGGAACAAATTACTAAAAATATCTCAGACAAACATTACAATGAGCTAGAAATATTTTCCCAGACATTTCATTCTTCGACCAAATTCAGGCTGCTAAGAGATAAAGAAAATATTAATAATTAAAAAATTTTAATCGTAAAACAAGTTTTGAGAAGTCAGTTAAGTTATAAAAGTAATAGCTCATAATGCTGTAAAGAGCAACAAAGTTCCCCAAGGAACCTCCAAACCGTATCAAGTCGAATCAGATAAGGAAGGCGGCAGTGCGACCCCCCCCACTCCCGATGCCCTACCAGCTTCAAGAGGCACAAGGCGTTCCCACTCCACGAATAAAGGAGCAGAACAGTGCCCGTGGGTGCCCTGGCCTCGCCGCGCATACCACACTCTCCGTGCCGCCGCCGCCGCGCCGGGCAGCAGCCCAGCAGCAGCCGCTCCAGGTCCATCTCTTGCCGGCCCGCTGGCCCTCACACCTAACTGAGCCGAGGAGATTAGGCAGCCCGGGCGGGACTAAAAATAACTCACGTGTCGCCGGAGGGCGCGGACCCCCTGCACGGCGCGCACCCATCGTCTACGCAGCGCCACCTGCACGCCGCGCGCCCATCGTCTGCGCAGCCCCGCCTGCATGCCCGCTCCTGGGCCGCGTCGCCCACCCGCCGGCCTGCCACGTTCCGCTGCAATCCCTGCCGGGCAGCAGGGTATCACTCTGCCACGGCCCACCCGGCCTCCAGTTACGCAACGCTAATACGGTGCTGGCCTACTTTCCCACATGGCCCCATGCCCCATACCTACAGCTTTACATGCATTTAAGGTGCAAATAAACTGGCAGGCAAACGACAGCCACCTTCTTTAATATTTCAAAAACCAATGATGTGAGACTAAGTTTAAGTTTAAGATTCCAGGCAAAAAAGTTGATTTCCTCCAGGTTCTCGGGCCAATGAGATGCATGTTGGTGAATCAGTGCCGCGAAACTGCCCGTCTTTTATGATCCTAGGTGTGTTTCCTGCAGTGGACTGACACCCCGTCCGTAGTGTCCTCATGTTCTGCGTTTCCTACGACAGGTTCCAAGATTAGCTCAACTGGACAAGAGATTATGGACGATGCGATCCCCAATTACTGAGCAACAATGAATTTAGACTTTTCAGATATAAAAAGATTTTTGAATAATAAATATGTAAACAGCTGAAAGATAGCTAATGATTTATTTGTTAATATGAACTAATTCCTAGCAAACTTGAAAATCTCCTTAGGCACACAGATGGAAATGATTCCGGAAAAATCCATCAGGACCCGATCGGATGCCTGTTTAATTACGAGTGGGGCCATTAATCTGTGTTACCAGGCCCCTCTCCCGAAGCTCGACCCAGCTCACTCCAAGGGGCCGGCCAGGTGAGTGCCATGCAGTGTCGGCTGAACCATCTCCATTATCAACCATTTTCATTTTTATCTGTAGCGGAAAGTCAGGGCCAAAAGAGAGAAGCAAGAGTGCCTGTGCGCATGCCTCCCCGAGCGCAGCGTGTGAGGAAATACCCTGAAAAGCCCAGACGGTAAAGAAGATCACTTCTGCCTGGCGAGAGCGACGGGGAAGGATTTCCTGGGGATGAAAACAGAAATAGGAGCCGGGCCGGGCTGCTGCCTGAACACGCGTGCGGGCACCACTGACAGCGGGCACCACTGACAGCGGGCACCACTGACAGCAGCAAGCTGGGCGCAGCTGGAGGCCAGGCCCTCAGGCCTTGGCAATAAAAACTATTTTTAACTGACACCTAACCCTTGTTTCTGCGAGGAGGGGCCCTGTAAGTGATCTCCCAGCACTCTAAACAGGCAAACAGGGAGGGCGTGGCGCCGAAACGAACACCCACAACGCACATTGGTGTCACTCCGTTTTAGCGTTCACTCCATTTTAACTCTACTAGGAGAGATGCCAGACATTCCAGAGTGAAAAACATCCGAAAGGCAGAATGCTCCATTAATTCAGGGACAGACTAACGTGCTAAAGGTGGCTTGCATAACGTTTTCGCAGGCCGTTTCTGATTCAATGTTTCGTGACCCAGAACGTGGCTAGAAGATGAATGCGTGGAAGAGTTTTGCAGGAGACAGAAATCAATAGACGCCGCGTCACGGCCACAGCTTGAGGGCTTCCCTTCCCCTGAATATACAATTAATGCTGCAGCTGAAGTGTAACGGTTCCTATGGCATCTGTCATTTCTTCTGACGCAAGGAGAGCTATGTGTGAAGATGGAGGTATGGCTTCCTTACGGCACATTTACATTCGAGCACCGTCAAAGGAGGACCTGACATTTGGGGCTTTACACTGACAGCACTGGAAGTATGTGGGGACTTCAAACACTAACTGTGGCAGGCCCAGGATGGCACACAACGGAACCGATACCCTTCTTCCTGTGACACTGCAGATGCCAGGATAAGCCTGGCCGACACGAGAGCCAGCTGAGAGACTCTCAATGCACAATAACGGATCCCAGGTGGAGAA
Source organism: Petrocephalus sullivani (assembly GCA_026780845.1). NCBI lineage: Eukaryota > Metazoa > Chordata > Actinopteri > Osteoglossiformes > Mormyridae > Petrocephalus > Petrocephalus sullivani. Next base: position 11,521,024 of record JAODKM010000039.1, read on the forward strand.
GGTAAGGATGGAGTAAAAAGTCCTACAACAGACAACACATGGCCTGATCCCACTGCTCCAGAACAAAAACAGAGACATCCAAATGCTTGTTCCAGGGTTCATGGTTAAAGTCCTCCAGCATTTGAGGGCTTCAGTAAGACATCAAGCTGTTATATCATTTAACTGCTATCAGATACCCATGGATTACCACACCTTCCCTGAAACACCATTAACATATTACCCAGCTTTACAGTGTGAACTAGGAAAAGGCTGAATATCATTAGGCTTGCATATGAGGAGGACAGTCCTGAATAAATCACATTCGTCATTCTGGCCGTAATGGGCCTCGACTGAATAAATCTATAAAACGAGGAGGCAGAACGGCTGAACAACAGGCTCAGGGGACGGGTCGTCACTTGGCCAGCCACTCTGTGACGAGGACGAAGCAGAATGAAGACACAACCCGAGGTTCTGCCTCCAGAGCCTTCATGCACCAGTCATCCCCAAAGACGCTAGTTACCTGGGAGGCCACCTTCTCAACTACAAGGAATGCGTGTCCCTACATATGTGTGTGCGCATGTGAAAGGGTGTGAAAAGTGCAGCCCACCTGCAGGTGTCCCTTGCTGCATACAGAGACCTCATTTCCACACCGTCACTGCCCACCTGTTTCAGCATGTGTAACGTGTACATGCATGTGCGCACATTCACAAGCTGGCTGCAAGGGCACAGAGGAGAAGCAAACCATTGAATCACCCAGACCCAGGGCAAAGGGATCCAAAGCACAGTCTCACACACCAAAACAGGTGTAACAGCACAGACACACAGAGAAATGGGCAGAGACCAGCCTAGAATCGACTCTGCCCTAGTGACTGCATGTGGTCAATCTGCAGTCTGGTCTTGAAGTCTACGTACGGCATTGATCCCATTTCATAATTATAGCTGCAGGACCAATGCTGTCATGTTTCCAGTGCCTTTCCATTTAAAATAAAGCCTCTTCTATGACATTTTATGTGCATAAACATTACATAACACACAACCAATCACCACTCCCCTTTCACTATTCACACTGAAATCGCATTGTGTGATTGGCTGATTCTTCATGAATGGCACTAAGGTGAACTTATGTAGAGTTTCAAAAACCTATACAGTACAAAACTGGCACAAAGATCAGATTTTCAAGAATATTTCAATGATTTCACAGTACAATAAGACTTAAGTGAAACAGGACATCTCATTCCAAAGGGTACAGTCCTGACCACCAAGTAATAACACACTGAAGAGAGATGGGAATCTTCCCATTTTGGCAGGACTAACAGCTCAGCTATCATGTGACCTTCACTTATCCTTGAAAATTTAATTACAGAGCCAGTTGGATCATTTTTGACTCAAGTAAATCCTTTCTTGCACTCAAACTTTTGTTGAGGAAACACCCACTGCTGTATAATTTACACGTATTGTTTAAAAAGTACACGTACTTTGTGTGTCACATTACTCCCAGCTGTAAGAATGAGTGACTCTAGACATCAAAGCTAAATAAGGCTAGCGCCCATACTGGCTGTATTAAGACACTACAGACAGGTTGTAAAAGCAAAGTTCAACATCTCAGTGGTTGGAGCTCATGTCTTATTGAAGGTCTGCTTCCCTTCCATTTTAAATATTTAACACGTCTTTTCCTCATAAATAAAAAAACTGCATTTTGGAAGCACTGGAGTCAGTAGGAGAAGAATTGAGAGGACTCTGTGTGTGCGCGCGCGTGTGTGTGTGAGAGTGAGAGAGTGACATCACTCACGGTGTTCATACTTCCTGCAGGGGAAGTAATGGGACGAGGGAAAACGGGAATATAACCATCAAAATTACCAGCTTTAGCTTTGCCACCCCAGTGTGCTCCTGACACTTCTGCATTTATCCGGTCAAACACATTTTTGCATTATTTAAAAGAGTTAACCCATTGTAGGACACGGTGGTATAACTCCAGAAGCTTTCTTCTTCTTCTAAAGAGCATTCCTGAAGACTACTGAGGGGACAGTCAACAGCAACGTGACTTTCACAGATAAAAAAAAAATCCCTCTAATGACAGGAAGTCAGCAGTGACGTCACAGTGAGCGTTCACAGAAGCTCCTATCCAGAGCAGCCTAACAGAGATGTATTCTTACTCATATTCACTATCCACTACACAACATAAGGGCAGGTTAAATAACGTTTCTCCCAAATATAAATCCATAGTCCAGCATCTTCAAATGTTGCTAAAATCCAAAAAAAGTACAAGATGCTAGATACACTTTGTCAATATGAAAGGATGGTTTTCAACAAATACAGAGTAGAGCAGTGTTTTTCAACCTTTTTTGGGCAAAGGCACACTTGTTTCATGAAAAAAATCACGAGGCACACCACCATT
>JAODKM010000039.1:11523497-11542539 GCA_026780845.1 Petrocephalus sullivani
CTTTTTTTTTTTTAAATCTTTCGAATTTTTCAATTTTTCCCACGGCACACCAGGCAACATCTCGCGGCACACTAGTGGTTGAAAAACACTGGAGTAGAGATTAAAGTAATGTTAAAGGAACAAAATGTAGAAACTTATATCCAGAATATATTTTTATGCTAGCTTAAGAAATCAGATTTCATATACTTTGCTGTAAATTCCATCCGCAAATGTACAGAACGACAGTCGAGAAGCATTCATGCCCTTGATCAGCTGTGAGGTTTACCTAAGCAGGCATACACTGTATTGCCAAAAGTATTGGGACACCTCTTCAAATCATTGAATTCAGGTGTTCCAATCACTTCCATGGCCACAGGTAGTGGTGCAACGGATCGCAGTTGATTCGTGATCCGAACCGATCCCTCTCCACGGTTCGGCACGCACGTGATCCGAAGGTTCGGAAAAAAAAAAAGTTCCACAGCTCGGGAAGGTGACGTCACACCGCAGTGCATTATGGGCAGATGGGTAGGAATCGCCATATTGTGTGGCCACATTTGTGCAGCAAAAAAAAAAAACATTTCAAAACAAATTATAGCAAAAAATGCATCCCTTTTCTACAGTCGCCTTCTTTTGCGATACAATGATACTATTTTCCCAGCGTTGTACCAACTCACAACAGTACGGCCATTCTCGAATGTCAATCCCCTCGGCCCACCCTACAAGAGAATACCTTATCCCCATACAGAGCACACATGTGGGGATTAATGTCCTCCTTCTGCTTCTCTTTATTTTTTTGCTAATCCGAAAATTTATCCGATCCGTGACTTAAAACCGTGATCCGAACTGTGAGTTTCTTGATCCGTTGCACCACTAGCCACAGGTGTATAAAATCAAGCACCTAGGCATGCAGACTGCTTCTACAAACATTTGTGAAAGAATGGGTTGCTTTCAGTGAATTCAAGCGCAGTACAGTGATAGGATGCCACTAATGCAATAAGTCCATTCGTGAAATGTCCCCGCTACTAAGTATTCCACGGTCAACCGTTAGTGGTATTATAACAAAGTGGAAGCAATTCGGAACAACAGCAACTCAGCCAACTTTAAGTGGTATCCCACGTAAAAAAAAAGATGCAGAGGTGTAAAGCACACTGCCCCTGGACTCTAGAGCAGTGGAGACGTGTCCTCTGGAGTTATGAATCATGCTTCTCTGTCTGGCAATCCGATGGACGAGTCTGGGTTTGGCAGTTGCCAGAACGGTACTTGCCTGACTGCATTGTGCCAAGTGTAAAGTTTGGTGGAGGGTCGTTTTTCAGGTGTTGGGCTAGGCCTCTTAGTTCCAATGAGGGGAACTCCAATGCTTCAGCATAGGAAGCCAATTTGGCAATTTCATGCTCCCAAGTTGGGAACAATTTGGGGAAGGCCCCTTCCTGTTCCAACATGACTGCGCACCAGTGCACAAAGCAAGGTCTATGAAGACAGAGCCCTGACCTCAACCTGATAGAACACCTTTGGGATGAATTAGAGCAGAGACTGTGAGCCATGCCTTCTCATCCAACATCAGTGCCTGACCTCACAAATGCTCTCCTGGAAGAATGGCCAAAAATTCACATAAACACACTCAACCTTGTGGAAAGCCTTCCCAGAAGAGTTGAAGCTGTTATAGCTGCAAAGGGTGGGCCAACTCTGTATTAAAGCCTATGTATTAAGAAAATGAGATCATTAAAGTTCATGTGTGTGCAAAGGCAGGCACCCCAATACTTGTGGCCAATATAGTGTATATATAAAAAGCATTTACAAGTTTGTAACTTAAGTGCACCATAAAAGCAACTAGAAAAAAACCTTGCAGTCCAGTCCAGCCCGGAAGCCAGACTCCATGATATCACCATGGCCAGGCAGCTGCCAGCCAATGACATCGACTGTGAGGTTTTGGAGGCAGGGGTGGGGATAAATCGCTGATGGGGAGAGTCCATGTCAGCGCCACTCTTGATAAAGCGAGCTCTCGCCCTGCCAGATCAATGCCAGCCACTGATGCATGCCGTGTGATGCCAGTGCTGCTTTCCCAAGAGGGACGGAGCCAGAACACGGATAACCATCGAGCCGACCCTATTAGCACACCTGTCACAGCCGCCGCGGCACCCATGAAAAGCCAGCATACGGATAACCATCGAGCCGGCCGCGTTAGCACACCTGTCACAGCCGCCGCAGCACCCATGAAAAGCAGGACACTTAAAGAATGTCTGGGCTGCGTTTGGCTACACGATACACAGTCACATTGGAATATGGTGCATTACACCTTGACGCTCTGAGGTGGTGGGTCCCCAGCCCCCACAAAACAAAAAAAAACACACGTGCCCCACACACATACACTCAATCAGCAGCTGTGTCTGATACAACAGTGGGCACGTCCATTAATTCTGGCTCCACTCCCACAATTCCATGCTACATGGAATTCAACTGGGCTTTGTCATTTTACTAAAGACTAAAAAAATAAAAACTAAAAAAATTTTACTAAAAAAAAAAATTTCACAGTAAAAATTAGATTAAAGTTAGACTTTTCCTACATCCCTACATTTTATATCATGTTTATAAGTTTGCCATGATGTTTTCCTATCACATACAGAATCCCTTCCAGGGTCTTTTGCCTTGGAGCAAATTAGTGTTGCAATTAAGCAGTGATTGAAAAGCACTGAAAATGAAGGCTCACCACCCTCATCCCCCATCATTAAAACCAATTAGCCACCATTAAGAATGCATACCTCCATCTGAAACACCGGTCAATAAGAAGAATCCTGGTTTCAGAGGTTTCATCTTTCTTGGTGTTCAAAAATTTTCCTAAAACTGGAAGACTGAAACCGACGGTATCATTGAACATGGCTAACATGCCTGCAGATACCCATTTAAAAACAAACTTCACTGAAGCAGGACAGTGTGTTTTTTAGTACGTTACGTTTTGTGTGTTACAATTTGTACTTAGGATCACGGGTGTAACCAGATCAACCCACCCAAAATAATAAACACCAGCAGAAGAGTAGAAACCAAAGAAAATCCAAACAAAATACACGCACGTGCACGCACACACACACACAAGCAAATTGTGGCACCATGTTCATCCCAGCTGGTCAAATCTGAGCATCCATACATACATAAGCTTTAGGGAAGCCTGCCAATTCTTGCTGTATATGAATGCATTTTTGAGATGTAAAACATGTGCCCACCAAATACAGGTCCAGTGTAAAAAATGAAGGACAGCAGGTTAATCAATTTATTAAAAAATTTCTATAATCTCTTGCAGATACTGTAATCTCAGTCAAGTGTCCTGCCATGTATTAATCAGAAGGGTTTGTAATTAAAGATGCATTGTCCGCTTACTTCCCATCCTTCTCTTCCACTTAATGGAAATCTCAGAGAGAATAAAGATCGTAAATTGTAAACTGCGATTAGAAAGAATACATACATATAGTTGTAAGTACACAGAAACGCATTTACAAGGAGATGCAAACAGGCATTAGAACAGGAGGAGCACAGCATCTGCATGAGCTTCTGAAACAGGATATGCTGCTGCTGTTGATGGCTCTGACCTCCTCTGAGGCAGAGTGAGTCATTAAGAGATCGCTGTTACACACATGCCATTCAGAACCACGCAGAAGACAAGTGGCTATCAGCAGATCTGCAATGCTTTCATCTGAACACGAGGTTCACAGAGAACAACATCCGTGTCAGAAGCAAGTGCTTATCGGCGCTATCAGGGCATCTAAAGCCAAACAGACCATTACATGAAATCAGGGAGAAGTTGGCCGCACCCACATACACACAGAGCATCTCAACTGGAATCAGATTTAAAAAAAAAAAAAAAAGCCCCTACACCCACAATGAAGAACCATGGTGTTCAAAGTGACAGCACTGAGACTCTTGGAGCTGATATGTCAACACAGCCTAGTGATTGCAAAAATAGATACTACTGAAAATCTCCCCCCATGTTTGGCAATTTCTACTTTTATTTTTCTCTCCATCCAACCATCCTCTAACAGCTTATTCAGGTCAGAGCCAAAGGGAGCTCTGGATCCTATCCAAGGCAACACAGGATGGGTAAACCCTGGACAGGGTACCAGCTCATCACAGGTTACAGATGCACTCACATGCACAATCATACACTACAGGCAATTTACAGATGTTAGGGAAACTGGATGTCTTTGGACTTGGGGAGGACACAGGATTACCCAAAGGGAATCTGCATGACACAGGGAGTACAGGCAAACTCAAAACGCAGAGGGTGGAGGAGCGATTTGAACACCCAACCCCGAAGGTGTGAGGCAACACAGCACCCGAGCTGAGCCAAAGTGTCACCAACAGCATACTTCAGCTTGTGAAGATGAAGGGGGAGACGCCTATACACTCCTGTGGCATAAACATTCTGTCTTCGACATGTATTCATCTGGCAGAATCAAACATATCCTATCGTAATGGGAGCCATCCAAAACGGTCGCCACAGTGCAATAAAGAAAGTCCAAACCTCGCCAAAGCTGATGCCATAGCATCAACAGCCACAAGGCAGCCAGCCAGCCACGAGCACAGAGTCAAATGACTCATGCCTGAAGTTCATCCATAAAGCGAACAAACCTGACAGCACAAGTTCCACATCATGGCTGTTAAGGTCGCAACGCTCAGGTTTCTCTTCTCAGTGCCGAAAGGCATTTAACAAATAAACGCATGACCGGTGCGACCTGGCTGGATACACTGGACCACAAATGGGAAAAGCACACTGACGAGTTCTTCTGATATTCCCGACTCGTATGACAAACGATGTGGGAAAGCTAGTGACCCGTGTGATTGAGCGTGATGCAAATCTCAGACGAATAAACACAAAGATACCTCCCAGAAAGACTAACAAGCTGCCAAACACTTAACAGTCACCCTTTAAGCTGCCATTAGAACAATAAGATCTAAATAATTAATAACATTCATTAACCATACAGACAGGGAATGTTCTAGTTTCTGAATCATCATTCACTTGTTATGACAAGTAAAAGAATATACAACACAGACGCACTCCTACAAGAACTACAGGCATCCGATAGGTTAAGAAAGAGTGCAGTTCCGAAGCGGCACAGGTGGGCCTTATTAAGTATTAACATGATCCCCATCGACCTTCATCTTTACCTTTTGTTGAGACTTTGTGTGTCTTTGCATTCCACCAATACGCATAAAGGTCTTAAAGCACTGAGGGAACACCACTAAGAGGAGCAGAAGCAGGTGACAGAAAGCTGTCCAGGTGTGTGACCAGGGCTTACCTGTCTCCTGAATCTGACAGCCATTTTGTACGCTCGGAGTAGAGAGCTGGAAAGACATGCGAACAGTAGCCCTCAAAGCTCCCCGAGTGCCTGCTCAGGTGGAATCCACCCTACGACCATTAAGTACTGCTCACATAAGAAAAAAAATAATAAATAAATTCAAGTGTGTTGGCGCAAAGACTTTTTCCCTCTTAAACGGCAAGACTCTCAAAGTGCTATGCAGAGAGCACAAAAAAAACAGAGCGAGGGAAATAGGCTAGCCAGCACCACACCTGCTCTGAGCCCAGCCAATCAGAGCTGCCCTCTCCATCCTGAAACATAATACAGCAGTCACCTGAGCCTTATTCCTTTTCAACAGTGCTACAGACATCCGCTTTAACGGACATCTTCTCCATAAATAAACCTCTTCATTTTCTTTGTATTGCTCTAAATTTCTATGAAAAAGACTGCTTTTGAACAAGTGCCTGAATAGTATATTCATTTGTATTTTTTAAAAAAGGGCTTGAGAAAAAAAAATGTGGGGGGGACGGGGGGGACGTGCTAACCAATTGGAGTGACTATCATAAGACGACAATGACCACATGAAATTAGTCACTCACTGCCAGGAAACACCTGGTCTTGGACACATAGGCTAGTGGCCACGAGGCAGACACTCAAAACACACCACACCATTAAGCACCACTTGCTCGAGTGATCATGTTATTTCAGGCAAACGCTGAGCACACAAGCATACTGTGCATCAAAAAAAAAAGATCCAATCTACAGCCCTCATGTCGATTTGAATTAAGAACTCAAGCACCTGACAAATGTTCTTTGTTCTAAGTCTAGCTCCTCCTCTAGTATACAAACAAAGCACCTCTTTAGGCCTAACTGAATTGTGTGTTGTGACTGCAGCCTAGTTGGGATACTCGTCTACCCGGCTGCACATCTGCAGGTTCTATTAGGCTGGGGGCAGCTGGTGAATAAACACATTGTAGTTCCCCATTTTAAGTCCTTGTCCATGGTACAGAACAGCCTCATTTAGGACAAGTTCTTTACTTAGGACACTAAAATCTCTCACTTCAGTGACGAACACAAACAAACCTGAACAGTTTAAACAAAAATGGTTCTTAGAAACATCTGAACCATTTGTGGCTTGTTGTTTCTAGAAATGGGTCTGAGTCGTCAAAAGTATGTTGCACAAATTAGGTTCTCCCTCCGACTGAACGTGCCTTCCTTGATGTCAGAGGAAGTCGTTTCCGGTTGAGCTTCTCCTTCCTCTCCACTACTGCCCAATTAGCCAGAGCTATCCCATACTTTCTTGTCAAACTTATTTTGCATCTAGTGCTTTGTTTCCCTCTGATAAGGATAAAAAAGGCATGCTCCCCTATCAAGCATGCAATCAGCTTGAGGACCATCCATTGTTCTTGCTGGCCTCTGGAGGAAGTTCCACACTAATTGTGTCAGGACAAACAATGTACTAGTGTTCATGCCATTTGAACCAGCTACAGCCTCCACCCTCCACAATCAGAAATGTTATGCAGCAACGGTTCAAGCTTCCCTTGTCAACCAACAGAACAATATTACATATATACACAAATATATATGTATATGTGTATTTTATGTGTGTGTGTGTGTGTGTGTGTGTATATATATATATATATATATATATATATGTAATTTTTTAAAGGCATAGGTGTTGCCAAAATATGTGCACATCATCAATCATAAAAAGACATATAAGCAGAACATAGTATCTTGCAGGTTTTATAGATTGATGAGAAAACATGGCCTACCTTATCCCCTCATGAATCATGAAGAAGCCGCTGGTACTTATGTTACCGTAGCAATTACGCCAGTTCAATAATTTTTTTGTATTGATTTAAAAAAATTGCTTTACTTGACATGAACCGAATCACATTTACATTTAATTAATAACAAACAATTAATAACTGGCATAACACAAAAAGGGTATGAGGTTACATCACATAGATGCCACGATAAATGTAATGTGGAAAAAAGGGACACACCGGAAGACATTAGAACACCTGTCATGATGATGATGATAAACCTTGCACCTTACTTAATCAAAACTATATTTGTTGGTGGGTTTAAATCAAAGCTAAAACTTAATTTTCAGGACTACAAGGCCACAAAGACCAACTCACAAGTTTAACTAAAAGGTATATTCCAAAATAAGGCAATTAGTCACACACCTGTAAAGGGACAACACTACAAAGTTCTTTATCAGGGGATCTCTGAAATAAATGGCTCACTGTCTACCGAGATACACCAAGGAGTTATATCCTTTGTTGCAGTTAGCCGGGAGAACTGACAAGACGCACATCGTGATCACACTGGGAGGGGCTATTTATAAAGCGGCCTGTGCCCCAAGATCTCCTGACATCTTCGTTTTACTTTCTTTTATGTTCCCTGCTCTTGACTCCCGTCTTCGCCTCCCTGCGGACCCAAGGGTGTGGTGACAAAAGCAACGGAAAGGAAGCTCCCAGTAAGCCATCCGTTTCCTGCGATCCTTCAGATGGGCCCGTGTCGTATTAGTCATGTTTGCAGGGGGAATAAGAAACAACAAACAAGACAGAAAGCGGAGCCATGGCCTGTCAGCGAGGCAGGCCCGGGGTCGCGGACTGTCCTCTCATTTCTCCCCTGTCCCGCTGGCAGTAAGGTCATTCCGAATAACAGCTGAAAAAGCAAATTCTAGGAAAATAGAAAATGGCTCTGGGACTGACTTCCTAAATAAACTAGCAGTCTCGCTACGTCACTGACGCTCCTAAATAAACACATCAATGCAAATTTCTGAAAAGGTGTCATATCCCATCAGCCGTCATTCAGACAGATCCTGCGTTCCATGGAAAAACGCGCTGAGGCCGTGTCTGTAGTTATACTGCCCTGGCAGCTCGCCATCAAGGCACATGCACCAAAATAGCACCGGCTACCGTTGTTAGGGGAGATGAATGAAAAAGACGATATTACTGTTGTCATGGTGAAAGTGAGCTTTACATGGAAAATGCGCATGCAGGACATTTCAACAGAGGAAGCATTTCACTGCAGGCTAATATCAAAGAGGCTGCATCTCTCAAGCATTTTATAGGCTTATTAAGAGTCGGCCATAAAGAGTATTTAACACTCTGGAATGGATATTTGTATATTCAAATATTTCAATATTACTACCACATAAAAGACTTGATATTCAAAGCTGGAACACATCCTTACACTTCCTCACTTCCTGATATTCCTGCAACACCTTACTTTACAGTTTATGGTCACATCACTGCAACCTTACAACAATAACAGCTACAGAGCAGAAACAAAGTAAAAAACTATAGGCTTATGCTAACCAGCGATGAAAGGAAAGTTGTTGTTTAAATTGGGGTCCGCAGATGCAGCAAACTGACTACATCAACAATTAACCAGATCTGTGGGGTGGGAGTGTGAATTAAACGGCTTCTTTCTGGTTGGGCTGGGACTTCATAACTTGCTTTCAACATCCCAGATAAGGCACTGAACACCAGGGAAGTGTTTCTGAGGAGCAGGATGTAATTAAAGATGAGAGCACCACCCTCTCCGAGTACCTGGCATTTCTACGCCGCTAGACTCAAACACTGGTTGGGGCATTATGTCAGCGAATAAGAATCCCCTGCCCCGCACGGAGTCTTTACGTCACAAGCCAGCTGGCACCCACCGCTTAGGCCGAAACCCCTAACGCAATGTCAAAGTCTGCACATTCTCCATTATTTCCAGTAAATGTCCAGCTCACAATGTTTAGAGATGAAAGAATGAGTCACAAGTGAGAAATGAGGGCTGGCCTTCAGCCCTGTATCAGCCGTGCAAATAGTGTGCTGTGAGAGCTACACCCAAACTTCTTGCACACCTGCCCCTGAACATCTCTTAGCACTACTGAATGCATTCTGACAGAAACCTTACCCTCTTTGAAGATTTTTAAAACTGGCTTCTACTTATCACTGATCATTTGACTTATACTTTCAAGTTCTTCTGAATTTTTTTTCTTCCATGTTTTTTCCTGCAGAGATTTTTGGTAGCCTGATCATAAAATATTTCTAACAAATCAACAATCATATAAAAGATAATGATGTTGATAATTACAGAATTGAACAGTGAGTATCTTGGACTGGCCTGTATAGATGTATGCGTGTATAAGCCATTAAACATCTAATCCTATGCATTTAGTTATAACAATGGTTTACAAGGATTTTGTTTCCTTGATAAATATACATAGTGTATAATTCAGTGCAATGTCAGAGGGCATCCAAGAATCTCATTTAAACTCATGTCAATGAGTTTAAATTTTAACTGAGGCAAGCTCTCCATTCAGTAGGACAGCATTTACAAATCCCATGGTCGGGACCCCAGTTGCACATATAAGCTGACACTTCACAAAAACCTAAATTTCTCAAGCACACCTCCACTCAAATGCTTAGGTACTGGAGATTGGTGACAGAGTTATGAGGTCAGTGCTGCTCTGCAGCTATAATTCACCATTCTGTCTTGTCTGCAGTTTTGTCCTGGCCCTAACACTCAACACGATAGAAGAGATTAATCTGCTACCTAACCCCAAACCAGCTGTTACAAGCCAGAGATGTAATTCTGAAGCAAAAAGAAAAGCTGAACCAGCTTCACACTAGTACACAAGTTCCTGGGGTGCATACACTTTTCCTATTAGAAAGGCATACTTGGGCAAAAAGGCAAATAACAACAACATCCATAATAGATCTTTAAACAACCAAGAAAGTTTTAAAGCGCACTTCACCAGGTCAACCAAGCTGCTACTGTTGTGGGATCCGCCAACAAACGCGACACGCCAGGTCCTTCATGGGAAACGAGCCCAGTCTCAGCCCACGGCACCGGGAGACCTGCAATGGCTACATAAGGGGATCCCGGGAACAAGGTTTCCACGTAACCTGACTGGAAATCGTCACTTATAAAGCGTCCGTTTAACGCGGGACTTGGCGAAGAAGCGCAGCCCCCGTTTGTCGGAATGAGAAAAGGCGCCTTTAACGTTATACTAGAAATGCACCGTAATTCTTTCTGGTAATGAGCGCCAAGCTTACAGCGAAAGTGCTCCTTTTTTCCGCCACAGACCTCCGGATTTATGGACAGCGGTTGCTAAGTTACAAGTGTGCCTGACTCAGGGGAGGAACGGGCATTACCATGTTTAAATGACAAATATTTCCACAAACATGCATATAACATGCTTTCCGCGTAGTTACAGTCCTGCTGGCAGTGATGGGCTGGCTGGGACCCGCTCGCAGGAGTGCGACATTCCAACAAGTACAAACTCTGTACCGCACTAAAACCAAACCAAAGGCCAGAGCCATTAGGGACCCGAAATAGCACCAAAACACTGCGTTTTCGGTACGTTCCCGTTAACACGCAACAAAGGGGAGGACAGCCCGCAGGAGCCACGACGCCAGAGCACTAAGAGCCGTGTGTTCGGTGCCATTTTACGCAGCACTACAAGTACTGGGGGGGGGGGGACTCAACAGGTGAACTGGGGCGCCCGTCACACTGCCCCCTTTCCCGCACAACTTCTTCATTTGGCGTTATGTTCCTCCTTAATGTGCTGATGAAAATAACACGGCAAGAGCTATAAACAGCTTTTTAAGTGCACAGTAAGCGCGAAAGGCCGGCGTGCGTATCGCGTACATAAGGCGAGCTACTTACGCCGCCGTGCTCACTCCGGCCGGGGTAAGCCACTCTGCCCCCTTTTACTGGCATCTTCTCTCTTTGGAGTCGCCTTAGAAAGTTACGGGGATTTCTGTACGCCTCCTTAGCCGCCGAGCGCTACGCTGTCACCGATCGTCTCTGGGGCTTTTCAGGGGCTAACGACAAGCATGGCTCCTGACAGCGCTCCTTCTTTCTCTCCTTACGCTTCACACGCATCGGCTTCTTTAGAACAATCCCAGCGGATTCTAAATAGCCCGAAACATTTTTGCAGGGAAAAAAAACTCAATCGACCCAACCTACTTTAAGAATGTACCAACGTCGGGCGGGGGGCGAGCCGTCTTTATTATTTAAAATATAATTAATATTATGTTCCACTAACAATGTTACTTTCGTTTGATTGTCTATAAAGTAAGCTAACTAAAAAATAATGTTACTCTATGCCCCCCAATAAGACGCCACAATATATATATTAATTTTTAATCTTCTTTACTCTCCCTTAAAAATATTGGATTCCTCCAAGTTGGTTACATTGATTTAACTGTTATCTGAAAGTTCCAAAGCAAATAATTGTGATGTCTGTTTATGTGGACATTGCCGTCATTGTTTTGATCCTTCAGTTTCTAATGCGTCGTAAACATCTCGGACATAATGAGTATAAGTAATTATGTGGCTATTTCTCTCAGAGCAAGAGTGCATGGCTACTGTAAGTGGTCGCTGCTGGAGTCCTACGCGTTCTGAGATGACCTATAAAAATGTATTCCAAATTACGGCGTGAGTTTCACACGCACTTAACGCGGAGAGTAGACATCGTGGCATGTGGTATATAATGTAATAAACTAAAGAAGAAGAAAAAATGGAACTGAACTGAATCCCAGGCAGATTTCTGCAAAGGTCTGAGTGTGTAGTGTATATTTTTTGTCCACTTAACCGATGCATACAACTTCTGTTTTAATTCCCATGATATGAATATTATATTGTGACAAAAGCCCTACATTTCATAGATGCATGGTACTGTTTTCTTAATCACAAGCAAATAATACTCATGAATTCTTTGTGTAGGAAGTCAACACGGGCCAGGCACAAACTGACCAGACATTTGCACACTGCCATCACAAGTACAATGCCTTATTATCCTTCCCTGTCCACCCCCGCCCCACACATGCAGAGCAGAAAATGACCAATACTGAACTTCTGTTCCAGCTACACATAAGGTCACTATGAGAGGCAGTGCTATAATTGTGATGGGCAAGCAGTGTGTGCGTGGGGGGTATTTACCATATTGTGGGGACCAAATGTCACCATAATGCGGCAATACTTCTTACTTTTTAGCTTATCAGGACATTTTTCAGGTCATCACAATCTAAACACCAGTTTTATAGAAATCTGAATGGAATCAAAAAATTAAAAAAGCTAAAAGTCTTACTCGGGCTTAAGAAGAAGAAGAAGAAGAAGAAGAAGAAGAATTCTAATTCTAAGGTTAGGGTTGGGTAAGAGTTAGGGGTTATCATAGTTAGGATTAGGGTTATGCCCACAGAAATGAGTCCCCATAATGACAGGAATATATGAACTGGGTGTGTGTGTGTGTGTGCCTTTTGTTTTTGATCAGTCTGCACTGTATGTAGGCCACACACTCACATCTCCCAACCCCTGGCCCCTTCGTCTGACCCAGCTTGTGAAGATTTAGGTTTTACTGCAATGCTCTGTAATGGCGTATATGCGAATATATATTCAGACAGTACACTGGAATATTTTTCTGTGATGCTCACTCTGAGTGAGTGTGTGTGGGCATGGGTGTGACTATGTGGCCTGGAATGCACGCTGGTTTGTGATGTTATTCCTAATTCTGTGTGCTGGCAGAGCTTGGGAAGACTCATTGAATTAAACACCTCAACGGAATCTCGATATTAAGATGCATGGTGTGAAACACTGCAATCTCTGCAGCTGGATTAAAAACACATTAGTTCAGTATTATTATACTGCCACGTTGTCATCACTGAAATATTCATTCAGCACTTTGGATTCCTATGGTGTAGTGAAAGAAAAGGTACAATTTTTAAGGGTGTAGGAATTACTACAATGAACGTAATGAGTTACAAAGATCAATCTTGAGAAATCCAGCATGTCTCCTGTTTGGTTTTGCTTCATGTGAGGCCATTGGGAATTTTCAGTTGGTGTTGGTGTGTCAAACTCACTAATTAAAGAAGAGGAACAGAAAGCCCCCCCCCCACTCCAGGGATAAAAGTGTTAAAGATTTTTGGCATCAGTCTACGTTCCAGCCTGTCCTTCAAGTCATCTGAAGGGTAAGGAGGGAAAAAAATCTCCAATAATCTAAGACAACATCTCAGCATTTTTCTAGGGTTTAAGGTGAAAGGTCATGGGGGGGGGGGGGGTAACAGACAGGGACAAAGGAGGAGATGGAAGAAATGGAAGGACAGATCGTTCTCATTAAAGATCCAGCAGTGAAATCAGACCATGAACATAACGACAATCTGCTATAAAAACCTCAGATCGACATCCATTTTTTTCTGCTATGGTTGTCTGAGCTGCTGTAATTGTTTTCATACTCAGAGTAAACATGTTTTTCATAACTGCCAGTTATTAAGGAGAGCTTATCTGTGCATATTCATTCTGGGTGATCAATCAGTCAACAGAAAAAAAACAAATAAATATGTAATGAAATCTGCCAGTACTGCACTTGAAATATGCATTCAAAGTAAGGGAGAGGGAACACCTTCTGTATGGGATGAATTCATCTTTTGAAAAATGTGAAATGCATGTGAGACCAAAGCTGGCGTTTTCATAACATTTTCTGAAATAAGATTTGTGATGTAAACAATTTGCACATATCCTAGAATATTTTCAGGAGGCAAAATTTGGCCAAGAGATGACAAATAGGTTAATATCATCAAATTTCTAGTTAGAGAAACTTACAATGAAAAAACATTTGGATAAGTGAAAAGCAGTTTAGTCGGACTATTGGAGGGACGGGATTCACCAAAGCCTTGAAATATAGGCCATTGTGAAGCTCCTAACAAGTCAAAGGTGCAACAGTAAATATACTGAGAACACACACTTCTCCACAGGGAGGAAAAGCTATATGTAAGCAATAAATATTACTGTAGCTTGCATACATTATGTAAATAAATAGTGACCTCAGCAAACAAGTTCATTTTCATTTTTGTCTACAGCATGGACAATATAGTGAATCCTACATCACTCACTCCCATATCAGGTGGGCTGTTTAATAGGATCTGAGTTTTTCTGCTTTCTGGTAGTAAAGTTGTGAGGTCCTTTAGATGCCTTCCAAATCAGCAGGTAGAGCGCGTGTGCTCCAGGTTGCCGTAGTGGGGCACTGCCCCCAAGTGTTCACCCTTGATACTTAAATTCTGCAAGAGCAGCATGTGGTGGCATGGAGGACGGGAATGTCAGCATACAAACAGCACTACTCCGAGAGCCTTCCAAATTTACCAGAGTCATTGAGCAAAATGCGGATCCGTTATGCTTATTCTGCCTTCAACTTCACCTCTGTCCTTGAGATCTGGATTTAAGATGGAGGTTCATACTCTCACCGAGTCTCAATTCTGTTATAACTGATGCATTATAATGTGTAACTGACAATATGTATGCATGGTTATGGTTTAACATATAATCTTGATACAAATGCTATTTTATTCTTATAATTAGGGAAATAAAGGTTAGTTTTTGATCTCATAAATATATCTGGCAAAGCTGTTACCTTTGATGCAGAGTTAGTAAATCAGTTGCGCAGTTTGAATAATATGTTTAATTGAACAGATATAAGCAATTTCCAAATAACTATGCTTAAATTCACATAACTGGTATTCAAATACATCCATCCAGGAGAACTGTCATCCTGGACCATAGTTTCAAAGTGGACCTAAATAAACCAATTTAACTAGTACAGCCAATTTAGTACAGTCAATTTTGGACTATAATCATAAGTGCTATAGTAGAATAATTAATTCTTGTGTCACTTTATTTAATAATGTATAAGTTAATGTATAATAAGGTACAATATAAATGTGATTAACTAAAAAGAGGGCATTCCCCCAAAGACAAGAAATGGCAGTGTTAATTATGATTTGCTACAATCCACAAGATACATTTGTGACTACAGGTGCACCAGGAATGACTTTTTCTTTCTCTAGAGGGGACAGAGTGAAGATTCGACTTAAACCTCCCTCCCTGACGCAGTAAAACTGAGCGAGTCATAGAGGACAATGCTGAAGGTCAGGCTGGTAAGCTCCAGCGTACAGCCTCCGCAGGGCTGTTGCATAAATCAAGCCTGTAGATCTGCAGACTCGAGCAGCCTGTCAGCTTGTAAGTAAAACACATCTTCTTAAGGGTACAGGGGGTCCAAGGGCATGATTCCACTGACAGGAAGTGTGGCTGGGGAACCCCACATGAGATCATAAACCCCAAGGGTGAATGAGTGACACACCCAACACGGGCCCGACAGCCATCTGGCCGATAATTCGCCAAAATGCCTGGTCTTGGAGAGTGTAAAGACTTCCAGAACATTCCGAAAAAGGGCAGAGTATTTTTCACACTATGCCGGGTATTGTTATGATTAGGAAAGTTAAGAGAAAATCACTGACTGCATACATTTCCTTCGACCTGAAACAGCCCACACCAATGAAGATGAGAATCAGACAAGGGCGTAACTTTGGATTCAACATTAGGGGGTTAAGTTCCCCCTCTATTCATCATAACAATATGATTTTCTTTTTTTGATGGGGGGGTTACAACCACCCCCACCATAATTTACACTCATGGTCACAGACATTCCGTATGCCCTTAGAAAATATTTTTATGGGATTACAGTATGGATAATCTGCACAATAATCACAAATGTGTATTTCCTGATTTTACAGGAAACAAACCAAATATGCAAAAATGAAAGAAAACTTAGGCAACATTGTGACAAATCACTTTCAATCTTAAGTTTTCTTACGGGCTACTTGGATGGTTTCACAGCTTTCAAATACACTAAAACTAAGAGCTTTCAAATGAGCAAAATGTTAAACACAGGATATTACACCTCCTCGGGGAAATCCATACACTCCTACAGACCATCTGCCAGTGTGGCCCTCAAATGGAATCACATATCAATCCAACCAAAAAGTAGAATGAAAACGAAAGAAAAATACCTGCTGACGCTTTGAAAAACTGGACACAGAGAGCCGTGGCGTTTCGGAAAGGGACCTGTACTGTACTTCGGTATCCTGGTAAAATCTGTCCCAGGAGGTGCTGGCAAGGGACAAGTCTGTGGCACACTGGTCCCTACAATGAAATTAGCGCAATTAGCCAACAGGCATTAACACCGCGGTTAGGGAAAACAGCCAACACACATCAACCTCAGGAATCTGGAGAAAATCACAAGGAACCTCCTCACACCACTGACCACCCAGTCCGGAGTGAGTATGGGCGGCATTGTTATGCTAAGTCCCTCAACATACAGAATGTATGAAGTGCTGTGTGTCACAGTACTAATGGAGATGGACATCAAAGTTACGCTACAGCTAATGAATAGCAGAAATAATGCTGTGACTTAAATCTAATTGGGACACTATGAAGAGACTGCATGCTGTCCACAAAACAGGCATTAAGCAACTTCAGAGAAACTTGAGAAAATCAACCAATCAGATTTGGCAATAAAAAAGTGGGGTTGCACCAAAATGATTTGCTACTGTAACTGCTGACTAAGATGCTTACACCAAATATTTGATTCAGGGGACAGTACTTTTCGCAGGCGAAGCACTGGCAAAGGTGAAGTCCAGCTAAATTTAAAATTTGTTCAATGTGTTTGAAACCTACAACAGAATGTTATGATTAATAATAATTATGTGAAAATGGAACTAAAACACTTCTGTTTTGATTCGTGGCATCTGGATCACAGTGTAGGACTAAAAGGCCCATACAATCCCCATTGCAGAACCTCAAATTTAGGAGAAATACTGGATTAAAAACAGAAAATGGTCTCCATAACTCGTGAATATTTCACTCTCTTTAAACTGTGTCCTGATGCCATTAGTGTCAGAGTCTGTTCAACATGCAGGTAGAGTGCTGCATTCTCCTTAGGATGGATAGAGCATCACATTGCGATTAAGAGACTGAGATTAAGGCAATAATATTTTTATAGAAGTTCTCCTTTGCATTTGGCAAAGACATGGCTAAGGTCAGAGAGACCCATGCACAGCTTCCGATTAATGCAAAACCTAAATGCACCAACTGACTAAAAAACATGCATATTTTTGTATTGTGAAATGAGGACACCATAGGAAGGGTCTAGAGATTAATGTTACTTGTCCATGTTTTTTAGTATGTAGTACGGAATAACTTTGGTTGCATGTAGGATAGTGGAACAAAGATCTTATAAGCTGAAAGAGGCACTTAAACAGAACCACTGCAATAAAATATTCAGCTATATAAACATAAAATCACAGCAGGTAAAAATGTCAGCTGGGCAGCTGACAAGGAGCCAGCCGTCCAGCCATCCATCCATCTATCCTTCCAGTGCAGGCTCGTGGCAGGTCTATGCCTTTCCCAAAAAGCAGGGGACACAAAGCAGAAGACATCTTGGATGGCATCCCCTCACAGGACACACAATGTCTCACAAATGCACGCATCAACACACATTATGAGCCATTTAGTGACATGATGATAACTCACAAATTCCACACACAGAGTCAGAAACAGGAAACATTAAACATGTTAATGAAATTATGCTACTAAATAAATTTACTCTTATACTGGCTTCTGCATGGTCAATCAAATAGCACTTCATTTACCAACATGTCATTATAAGTCTGTACTCTATAATATTTTTCAGCTGTACTATCATTACATTCATTATTATCATTTATCTTAAACTGCTCATTTTGTGCTCCTTATATTTAATTAAGAGTAATGAATAAAACCAATTTGACCAGGAACCTGAATAAAACACATGATTATAAAGCCCAAGAGGTACAGCCAGCATAATCTGGAGGGGGTGATGTCCGAGGGCAGGGGGGTTACGTGTGTAAAAAAAAAAAAAGAAAGCCATATCCTCGGGGGACGCTGTCTTGCCACAAGGACAAAAGATACATCCATTCCCCAAATAAATGACGCCAGGAATGGCGCGTCCATCTCACAACACCTCGGGGCCCAGGTGCAATGAGTGCATTTCAATCCAATTCCAGATCCTGTCGTTTAATCAGCATCTTGCAGAGAGGAAAGTGCAGTGAAAACGGAGCAGACTTGCATCAGGAGCACTAAGACCACCACAAAGGAACTGCGGAACACACACGGCGATTAATGCCGAAGATGTATTGGACATGACACAAGTCTGGAAGCGGCCCGGCTCCGGGGGTAAACCGAGTAACATGAGCTGTGTGTGCTAATGGTCAGCTACAAACAAAAAAAGGGGAACAAACAAACAGACACACAGCCCTAAACGGCAACACGCTTGAAGGGTATGTACCCATCCACTGTCAGAGTGAGCTTGGGACTGAGCAGAGAGATGCTGGGGCTTGGCTAGGAGGGATGTGAAAGCTAAGCTTGTGGTGGAAAACTATCCGCCTGACAGGCTGTCAGAAACAGACACACACACACAGCCACTGACTCACACACAAAACCTGGTAGTGCCCGCCTGCTACATTTGTGTACACAGTATGTGTGTGTGTGTGTGTGCGTGTGTGACTGTGTTCCTTGTTTTGCTATACTTGTGAGGACCAAAGGACCAAATCCACAGGAGGCCAGTCCTCACCACTCAAATTTTCATTTTATAAAAATCTGTAAATTGGGTTTTGTTATTTATGGTTAAAATTAGGGCTGGGTAGGGGTTCAGGATTGGGATTAAGGTTTTTCCCATAGAAATGGAAAAAAAAGGTCCTCACTAAGATCGGAATACAAATGTGTGTGTGTGTGGACATATTTATATTACGTTGTGTCTCCACAGTGTGATAAAAACCAGTTCTTTTCTACCTTGTGGGGACATTTTTTTGATCCCCGTAAGGATAACCTCAATTTTATAAAAATCTGTGTCTGCAATCAAAAAACTAAAAATGCCAAAAGTCTCATATTTTGTT
>JAODKM010000039.1:11548564-11563982 GCA_026780845.1 Petrocephalus sullivani
CAACACGTTTATGTCTGAGAGTTACACATTGAGTATGTATTCTTGTCCTCTAGCCCAACACGTTTATGTCTGAGAGTACACATTGCTCTGGAGAAGAATACAAACCGCCCTGAAACTAAATAACAATGTTCACAGTTAAAATATATTGTTTCTTTTTAATTCCTAAGGCATCAGATTTGTAAGCATAAAATTATACATTCATGAGAAAATAAAAGGTATTGTGGAAACTGTACATATCATGTTTCTTTAGAATAAAAGGGGCTCAAAAACACAAAAACAGGAAATGACATGATACAGAGTAGCGATTAAACCTGTCTGTGTCCATGAGTGAGAATTTTACATAAAAAGAAATGCATAATTCTATGGGGATATACATTTAAAGGCGTGTCTGTCACAGGGATGAGATAGGAGATGATTAAGGGGGGTCCTCTTACTCTGATCTCTCCATATCCGGTTAATCTGTAATACTGGCTCAGCAGCTGATCACAAACACAGGTTACAAATGTATTCTTGTGTTGCTCCATATCAGTAGCATCAGACCCAGTTTCTCTCACATTTCTGTCAGTAATGCATAAGGAAAAATACAATGACATTCAAACTGTTTCCTTGAACATGATTTGTGCTGTAGGGATCTGTTGGCACTGGACGTCCCATGGGAGCTTCCCGCAGCAGAGAGGCAGTCAGGAGGCTGTCTCACACCGCTGGCTGAAGAGAACCTCTACTACCTTGGGGTCCGCCATGGTGGAAAGGTCTCCCAGGTCCTTCTCATTACGAGCGATTTGCCTGAGGATCCGCCGCATGATCTTTCCTGGGGAGACGAAGGAAACCAGCCCATATTGCAGGCAGACATTTCCCCGCACCCCTGCCTCACCCTGTCCTCACGCTGTCCTCACGCGTCCTCACCCTGTCCTTACTCTGTCTTCATGGTGTCCTACTACTGGGATAAAAAACTGACTGCCATCAGCAGCTGCCAGTCACATCTTACTGATAAGACATTTTCACCGTGCTGTTCGTTACCTGAGCGAGTCTTTGGTAGTCCCGGGGCATTCTGCATGAAGTCCGGCGTTGCTATTGGCCCAATTTTTTCTCTCACTTTGAAAAATGGGGTTAAATAGATGACATTTTATTCCTGAATTACCAGTGTAGGGTATATGCATTATTTAGTACAGGCAGTCTCTGGGTTACGAATGTTCAACTTCTCATTTCTACCTATAAAGAGACTGCCATAAAATCTATTACATTAAAACTTGGCTTAAATACAGTGGTTCGTAATAACGTACACACTGCTTTGTGGCTCTCGTAAAAACATTGTACAGCTTCAGTGATTCCTAGGTTCGAGGTACAGTGCACTACCGTATTTGGTTACTTTTATTGTAACTATAATTTTATGTAGTGTAATATTATTTTTCTGACTTACAAATTCACCCCTCGTGCACAGGTAAAATTCTGAACCCTTTATTTCAAACATTGTTTGGGGCTCTGTGGACCCCAATCTATGCAAAATAGCTACAGAGAGACTTAGGGAAGAGATCTTGTTCATAACCTGGGGACTGCTTTGTACAGCACAGCTACTATTCATAACAAAATGCTAAATTAATTAGCAACCTTTGTTTCAAACTGATCTTGACATGCAGGAGACTCAGACGTGAGACCCTACTTGCTGCCTCATTTATCGTAATTTGTGTACTCTGTGTTTTGGACTCTACCTTGTCTCTTCAGCTCCTCGGTCAGCGTGTGGCTGAACGCCACGCCGTCCTTCAGCGTGATGAAACAATAGAGACACTCCCCCTTGACCGCGTGGGGCCTGCCCACCACGGCTGCCTCTGCCACAGACTGGTGCTCTGACAACGCAGCCTCCACCTCTGCTGTGCTTAGCAGGTGCCCTATGGGAACAGCCAGTGCTTGTCACCTGTGTAGAGCTGAACACGTGCAATGCCTTAACCCACCTGCAGAGGTCCTCAGAGTGCTCCTTTGAGGACTGTGAGCAGCATTAACTCTCTACAACCACTAGAGGGTAGTGCTGCATCACACCTGCATGCCCTTACCAGACACGTTCAGCATGTCATCGATCCGGCCCGTAATCCAGTAGTATCCATCCTTGTCCCGCCTGCAGCCTAAAAGTGAGAGGCCAGGTGGGACGGAAGCCTGCCTCCACACTGAAACACGTTTTTTTTCCCATACAGAGTTAGACATGAGAATGGAATTTAGAGGGAATCTCACCATCCCCAGTCACATAGAAGCCTGGGAACTCCTTGAAGTAGGTATTCTCGAATCGCTCTGGGTTCCCGTAAATGGCTCGCATGATGCCGGGCCAGGGTTTCCGGAAGACCTTCGAAGACAAAGGCTGTCTGCCTACTGCTTGTGCTCAGCTTACCGTGCTGCTATTACAACAATGTGCCACTCAACTAACGTCTTATGCACTCAGACCAGATGCAGGACTGCAACTGTTACTGGGACCTTCCGCGGTAAGTAGCGGCTCCCCTCAAACAGCAGGGGTCACTGCTGAGTCTTGAGCCCATTCTTCCAGGCTAACTGTCGGCCTGTAGTACAGGTATGGGGTGAGGGTGTGTGGAGACTTCGTGGAGCACTCTTACGAGATGTCCCTCTGCCTCTCCGTCCAGCTCTTCTCCCTGCTCGTTCAGAATGGCTGGCTGCACCCCAAAGAAGGGCAGAGTCTGAGGAAAGACACATCGCAGGATCAGAGCTGCACAGTCTCCCGGCGGCTGCACACATCAGCTCATCCAGTGCCCAGGGAGAGCTGTGCGGAAACCAGCAGAGTTTCCTTATAGTTTGTAATGGGGGTTCTGCCCAGTTAAGAAGCTCCAGCTTACCGCGGACCCGGGCTTCAAGGAGATGGCAGCTGGCAAAGGTGTTAGGACGTGGCCCCCCTAAAAGACCACAGTGGAAGGAGAGACTCATTTCATTCCGGTCACATGCTGAGCATGACTCACAAAGCACCATGGGGAAGGAAAAGCATTATTATTATCATTATACATCTGCTGCAAAACATCAAAAATGCTTCGGCCTTATATTAACATAGTTAATGGTGTAATATGGTACCATACTGAACACTATTTTTTATAAATTACCAAAAACAAACTTTTATATGTGTGGCCCATGTTTGGAAGGTTGGAATCCCACTGGACCCCTGTACAGGGCCCTGAACCCAGCTGCTCCAGAGATTGACTGACTCCACTTTGGGTAAAAGTGGCTGATAGATACATAAATGTGAATGCCATCTGTAAGCTTCAGCACGAAAAGCACTATTACTAATTACTAATGAGAGACACCACATTTCGGGGCAAAGTGGGAGCTAAAAGCCCAGTAAAGCAAAGACAGTAAGGTGAGGCTGTGTCACGCACGGTCTCCGTCTGCCAGAATGTGTCCAGGACAGGGCACCGCTCCTGGCCGACCACCTGGTGGTACCACAGCCAGGCTTCGGGGTTGATGGGCTCTCCCACGGTGCCCAGGATCCGCAGGCAGCCCAGGTTGTACCTGCCAAGGAGCACAGCACAGGCAGGCCAGTACAGCTCAGGGCCAGGAACAGGAAAGCAGCAGCGCGGCTTATTCTGTGTGCCGGTCACAGGGCACGGCACAGCCGAGAACCACAGCCATTTCATACAGCTCGATGGACCCTATACTTCCATCCATGCATGACTGTGTCCCATTAAAGGGTCACAGTGATGCCACATACCCGACACTGACTACCCTTGTTTATAAAAATACATTTATTCAAAAGGAGACCTGTACAGGAATCTGAGTGTCTGAGCTCCCCCATAATGACTGCTCACCCCTCTGCTCCATCTGGAAATGCTGTGTATCCCATCATCCTCTATTGCCTATGCCCCAGCTGCCCCCCCCCCCTCCCCGGTGTATCCCATCATGCCGTGCTGTGCCCCATCCTGACACCCTCAGTGGGGGAGGGTAGCCATTCCCTGCCTGTGTCGCCTATGCCCTGGCTGCTCCCCCCTGGTGTATCCCATCATGCCGTGCCATCACAGCTGCACCTGTGCTCTCCCCTTTAAAAGGTGAGGCTTCCCTAAAGAAGGTGGCTCGTGGGCTCCGCGCGGCACGCCTGCTGCAGGCATGCACTGGTTAAAATTACCGATCCACTTACCCATGCCATACTTTTTACAGTGTAAATAGATTTGGCAATCTTTGTCCTTTGTCCTCCTTCCCTCGTCGTGATTTGTGAGCCAACCGTAACAGTGAGGATGGCACCGTAATGGGTGGATATGCAGGCATGCAGGGGCATGCAGGGGCATGCAGACTCACCGCTGGAGAGGCTCCTTCCCAAATTTCATGAGCAGGCGAATGGCAGTAGGTGCGGTGTAGAAAATGGTGACGCCGTACTTCTCGATGATCTCCCAGTACCTGCCCACGTGAGGGTAAACGGGCACCCCCTCAAACTGACAGAAACACAGGACTACCATCATGAGCAGTCAGCACATGGCTTTAAACGCATAACGGAAGAAGCATCTGGATCTGGGCAGAGCAGATATAACTCAAAACTGCATATGTCAACTTTTCATCCAGCTGAACCAATCAGAGTTTAACATCCCAAAGCCCTTCATCAGATGCGGCAGGTGGCTTGATAATGATGATGGCTAAGACTCACAAGAACACTTGTGGCCCCATTGGCCAGCGGCCCATAGGTGATGTAGGAGTGGCCGGTGATCCAGCCGATGTCTGCGGTGCACCAGTACACGTCATGGGGGCGATGGTCAAAGACGTACTTAAATGTCAAGGCTGTGTAAAGCAGATATCCAGCCGTCGTGTGGACAACTCCCTGCGGCCAGGAAATGAAAGGATGATGAAACTGAGGGATTTTCCTGTGAAGGTGAGACTCAAATTCTGTACTGTGTGCCAGAATAAAGGTGCTGCAGGCAGCTCTTCAAAAGGTTTATTCTTGTAAATAGTGGTTGTCAAATATTTCAGATGGCTGGAGACAGGTGTTATATGCAGTTTAATTACATTAGTAACTTTGAACTGACTGGACTGATTGTTTTTGGATGGGATACATAAATACCCCTATGGAAAAGTTTCTTATTAAATCATATAAGCACTTTATATGACATTCAACATAATTGCATATCAACTTAATGTGACTTTTGACATATATGTCCTTTATTCATGTACAATACATATGAAATGAATGTACTGTGTTTTGTCAGCATTCATTTTTATACATAATTCTTTGAATGAACTCAGCTGAATCATGGACAGTGGCGCCAGGCAGCTAGACTGAGCATTCTGCAAAGCGAACATCCTTTGTCAGCTGACTTTCATTAAGGAACAATAAGCCGGGGATGTGAGCAGGGTGTGGACGGGGTATGGGGGGGGATGTGGGCCAGGGATGTGAGCAGGGGGGGGGGGGGGGAGGGGGGGGGGGGGGGGGGGGGGGGGGGGGGGGGGGTGGGGGAGGGTGGGGGTGCGGGGGAGGCCGAATATAATGCAATTAATGAAAACATGTCTATGAATTTAGTGTTATTACTTCCTAAACCTCAACTAGTTGGGCTCGATTTGTTAAACCTTGAAAAAAGGTAGAGGGATGGGATTCATGTCGATTCAGGATACACATCCGTGTGGTGAGCAGGGAAGGAGGCGAGTTAGGCCAGGACACGGAGAACAGGAGCCGCGGCCGGACATGGACAGTGGGAAAGACAGAGGTAACCTTCCCTCACCTGTCTGGGGGAGTCCCAGAGAAATCTCACTTCATTTTCACCCTGCTTTCATTTTAGCAAATGTGTTAAAATGGGGGATGGGCACACAACGGTAACACTTTCCTCCTTATCAGTTACACACAAAAGCTCAGAGATCTCTCACAAAATGTAATCTTTATGGGGAATAAGAATGAAATAGTACTCTTTATGATGATGTGATGTAGGCATGCTTTAATTCACATTTAATGAATTAATAGTGGTAGTAAAAAGACACGGCAGTTTCATTCTTTGATTACCCACCTGACTATGTTTTCATATTTAACAAACTGAGCTCAGGGTCTCCAATTTAAAAGTGAAAATGTCAACACAAATGAGATTCACTTTGCGTCACACTAGAGCTGAGAGTTTTACAACGAAACGGGACGAATGTTACCTTGAAGTGGTATATCGGGAAAAGACGACACGCATGTATGGATGTCAGAAGCGTAAATCATATGCATTCGCTTACACACCATCTACACATTCACACCAAGTGCTGACAGATTACTCATTCCATATAGGTCCATGTTAAACCTTCCCTCCATCCATCTTCTAAATGGTTATCCTAGGCAGGGCCACGGGTTCACGTCAAACCACCAATCTTAATCTGTCCCCCCATTGGAAAAAAAGCTAAAATATACAGACCATCATATGCTGCTACAGACAGTGAGCTAAACTGCAGTATAAACGCATGCCCAGCTATCCCTACAAGACTGCTCAGGTTGTGCTACCTCCTTTCTCACCAAATAGCCTATAAATAGACCTGCCCCATACCAAACATTATTTATAATTTTCTTCCATCAACTGATTCACCGGAGGTTGTCATCTTATTGTGCTTGAAGGAGAGATTTGTTAAGTTCTGAAGTTGCTCAGAGAGCTTCCCTGTGCAAAACTCATAACCTGGGCGCTTTGGGACTGCATGTTATATGGATTTCACTTAAAATACGGGCTGCTTCAATTAATTCCACTGCCGAGTGGAATCTCAGTCAATCTCATATGAGAATACATTATTTAAATGCTCTTCAAATTCTCAGTAATGGGAGCAAAAAGTGCTAAAGGTTAACAATTGATGTTTAAAATGCCCGTCACACACACTTTATTGCATTCTAATTATTTCAGTACCATTAGGAATCACACATTCACATGCTCGTCCTCTCAGAAGCAGGCCGGTTCCTGCGAAACAGGCACTGCCGCAGTACTGCCCAGCTTCAGAGCCCCTGCGCCCGTATTTAGGTGTCATGCGGTTAAGGGAAATGTCCACATTGGAGGCTGCCGGCAGAAAGACTGAAAGACAGCTGGGAGGAACTGGGAATGATACACCAACAGTGCAAGGTGTCCGTCTAATAAATCCAGTCAGAATTTACAGGAGGAGCTATTTGACCTTACTCGCAGGTACACTGCTAAAATAAACATGGGGGAAAAATACCCCACCGGTGCCATCAAGCTGCCTCAGATTCTCAGATATAATATTCTTAGTTGGCCCACTGAGTCACATTTCACCGTTTGAAAAAAATCACATTCCCCCCCCCCCACAGACTTTACGTGTTACTGTATCTGTTCTTATCGGTGTGTCATCTTTCTCAAATGCAGCCCTGGCTGGACGACAACCCACCGCCGTCAGACTTTACAGGGTTTATCTAGGACATCGATCCATGCGTCCAAATCGCTCGATCGATAGGCGAACATTCATCTTCAGAACAAGGTTTATAGCGTGTAAGGAGCCGGCTGATTGGAACAAGAAATACAACCCCCTCCGCACATCCACCCCCCCCCCCCCCACCCCAGATTCCCATGCAGGTCAGCCGTCGCGGCTCCACGTTCTGCTGAATGGACAGAACGCACATTTCTCTCTCATCCCCACAGAGACATATTGGAGCTGCCTATGACACACAAATGTTATAATCGCTGTTGCAATAAGCATGTGTGAGATCACAGTGCAGAGGTGCATGGACAGCTTATGAATTACGCCTTCGATAAAACTGCTGAACTGCGGCTTCAATAATGTATCACTTCCCCGACTTTTTTTTTTTTAATAACATCACCAGCGAGTACACAGCAAATCCATCCTGGGTTATTGCCGCACGGGCCGCCCTGACACAGTATTTGTCAATGCTGCCGCTTTGCATCTAAGGTCAAAATAAGACAGCGAGCCGTGGCAGAGAGCTGCAAACAGACCACTCCTTGCACAACCCAACACACTTCTGGTGACCGAGTTCACAGTCAATCCCACAGAAGGTAACAGCGGGACGTGGTTAATGAGTACTACCACACACCTGCCTTCCAAAACGGATTAAAAATCAACCAGCTTAATATGAAGTCTTCCAATATTAACCGGCACCCTGCTGTGCACATTCCTTTCCAACTGATTTCCTTACGTTTTGAGGACACCATAAATACTTTCACTAACTCCGTCACTGTCACCAGTGTCCTCCTTTTATCCCTCTTTAAAATCTCTACTACCATGTGACGTGCGCACACACACACACACGCACACACACACACACACACACACACACACACGCTCTCAGACACAGGCAAACAGGAGCCAAACCAGGATGCTGCAATCCAGCACACACAGCCAGGAGCACTGAAGCTCTCTCACAGGCACACACGCTAACACACCATGGGGCACATTTCAGGATGCACGGCACTGAGTGAAAAAGGAAACACACACACACACACACATAACACAAACAAAGGACAGAAAAGACAAACAATATAAGACCATGGACAGCATATATCAAAGCCAGGCAGGAAAACACCACACTAGTCTAACTAGGCTAACTACCATCCTTTCCTGACTGAAGTTGCTCTCCTCTTCCACACCAAAGGATGAGTCTACCTTTCCCTCCGCCCAGCAAAAGCATATGTTGCTGGAGGACTCCAGTATATCCGAAATGAAAGAAGAGATTCCCAGACGCATGGTGGCTGGACTGGAAGGGCAGTCGCGCTTGATGAGAAAGCTTGGAGAAGAAAGAGGCGTGGACTGGGTGGCTGTGTGAGCGGAGTGCCTGGGCGGACCGAGGGGAGCCCGCTGTGGATGCTGCTGACGCTGTTACCGCTGCCGCCGCGAGCGCCGCCGCTGCAGGACCAGCGCGATGTGCCGCGCTGCTGGCGCGCGCTGACTAAGACAACAGGTGCAGCCCGAGAGCGAGCGAGCGAGCGAGCGAGAGCACGCGGCGCCCTCCCCGCTCCCACGCGCACGCACGGGAGCGGCAGCGCCGCGGGGACACCGGCCGCGAGCCGAGCGCGGCAGCCGGCACCCAAAACTCTTTTCGGATGTATAAAGTAAAAATACTGCTTTAATAATTAATTTTTTTTTGGGGGGGGGGGGGGGGTAGCACAAGTATTTTTTAAGGGTATACGGATTGTGCATCGTTCCCTCTCCACAGCAGTAGTGCTTCTCAAAAATACACATACGCCCAGAATGCATGTCGGATGAGTGACGATGGAGAGTAGGAAGTTGGCGATGTTTCAGCAAGACAAGACCTCTGTCTTAGTCTTGGGAACAGGGAGGTGACAAAAAGCATCCCCATGGTTTCTTCATTCCATCCAGTGCTGTGTGCCGCGAGCCGCTTTAACCACGTACAGTACAGTCCCCCCCCAAAATATCCTGTGCCAAAAAGGGTATCCAACAGGACAACAGCGATCCGACCCACGAAACATGCTGCTGCCAAGCTCATTTGAAGAGTCTACACTCATATACACTCCATACACTCGTCTCTCATGGCAATTGACATGCTGTCAAATCACCAGCACTCAGACCCCATGAAAAAAATAGAAACTTGAAGAACTGTGTGATCATATGCTGTAAATTGATAAATCTGAAAAACTGTCATACCTCTATAGATCAGACCATACCAACCACCAGGAATACACTGAATGGTCTGTCCCCTGCTGTTTTTTAAATTTATTATTATTATAATATTAAATAATCAAGAACTTAAATATTGTGTAATTACACGCTCATGACAAGATAAAATATGTAATATTAATTACTACATTAATCTCTAATGTCAGTTTAAAATGACAGTTTTTTTGTCAGTATAAACCATTACAAATACATATGCACACAAACGGACACAAGCAGATCTTCACCTTACCAGTTCCCAATTAAACAAATTCAGGTCCAGTTTACTACATGTTTTTTAACAAGGATAGACCCAGAAAATACTCCCAAGGTGATGCAAGAAGCAGATTTAGGGGGATAAAAAAATCACATTGATGGTTTTGCCAAAGTTTCATCCTTCATAAGTTGCAGGTTGGTCAAATTTTCAGCACAGTCCAGCCGTGGTAACGCCTGCACTTAAAATGCTTATTGTTTAACCACAAAAAAATACATAATGATCACAATACAGTTTGTGGCACTGTGAGAGAAATGGGGCAAAAACCAGATGTGACAGAGTGAGTCCCCTATCCAGCGCCTCCAGCAGAATAAGAATGTGGAGCTGGATGGCAGAATAAGGTATACATCCGGAACATGGCCAGGCAGCTGTAGTCTGAAAGTTCTGCAATGATATAAGCCGTGCCAATAGTGTCAGCATATGCGTTACTGCGCTTGGCATTTACACAATGTTTTACGCTGGATTTCCTGTAAAATGTGACACAGTGAGATTTTGTTATAATATGCAAAGGTAATGCATGTAATCATATAACTGACTAAATGTATATGTGACTAATGATATCTACTACATAAGCACGTACGACACAGACTTGATGGAGCAGCAGAATTTATCGTGCGGCACCCCAGGGCCGGTTTTTCCATCCCAGTCCAGCCTAGGCGCACTGTACAAGTCACCTGCTCCTGAAATGGATCCCCTTATAATACAGCCAGTACAGTATACTAACTGCCAGTGGGTAAAAGAAAAAACACCAATATAATACATAATTTTACATTTTAAATAGTCTCAAATACTACTGTTAGTAACAAAGAGTCCTTTAAACATGCCATTTTTTGCATCTTAGTTCAGCCGCAGTGAGAGCACGTATAGAGTGGCAATGGCGTCTCCGCTGATGGTGACTGTAGCGCGTCTGGCGGCTCAGCCCCGTCTCCTGACACTGCCATCACCTCTCTCTGCCGCCCCTGCCTCTTCACACACTTACTCTGACGGTTTCCACGGCTTCCGCGGCGGCGGCAGCAGCTCCCTTTTATTGAGAGGGGCAATCCCAAGGGCTGCCTGCATCACAGTGATGAACTTCTTGTACTTCATATTTTTATGTACGGTACCCTATATTTTTTCACGCTGGAAATCTATATTCCAAAAACCCAGCTGCAGAGTTGCTTCCCTGATGCCCATTTAGCAGCGCACAGTTTCCGTTTTTTCCCTCCTATTAAAAACACACCAACTACGGCCAGACCAATATCAAAATCCTTAAGCTTAAAAAGAATCCATTTGTGAATCTCAAGAGCGTCACTCTTACATAATTGAAAAGGACCTTTGAATATTACACCAATGAAAATGCCGGAGGGGGGATAATTGTGTACACTAAGCCTCAGCAGATAATGTGGATTCCCCATATTCTCTGTAATCCCTAAATACAGCTTACCCAGGACTCCCTGCATGAGTGTTAACCCTCAACAAGAACATGTTTTCTAAAAAAAAAAAAAAATCAGAAGATTTACAAAGTGGCTACCTGCTTCACATCCCCCTGCCTGCATGCAAATAATCATAATTCTTGGTTTTGTTCCTATAAAAAAGAGAACAGGAGCTAAAAACAAAATGCCCACTTGTAAGACCATGTTTGTGGGGCCAACATGAGCTTATATTATAATTATACAAGAGCGATGGCTTACAGGGATAGATTATGCTGGGTATAGTCCGTAAGATGAAAGGTACATGGCTTCCCACCATCAGAGCAGCAGGTGAGGCATTGGAAGGAAACAAACAAATTAAATGAGCCTGGAAATGATGTGAAGTTTTCACACTGACAGATAAAACATGACATGCCTCTTGGGGCAGAAAGATGCCCCCAAATCCAGCTGTGCTTTAACCTTCAGCTCTAAACATAGCTCGAAGACTTTCTGAATTAAAATCTGACCTCAACTGTTTTTAACCATTGATAATGACCGTTATCCTGTTCCACTTACAAAACACTCAGCTAAATCCCCAAATCCTTATCAGTCGATGTGGCTAAATGTCACAATTCATCCCACATTCAGGACAGGAACTATACATATTTCTAGAGCTGTCACGATTACTCGATTAAACTAGATTACTCGGTTATTTTGAAAGCATCGATTGAAATTTGCTTTCTTGATTACACATGGCGGAAGGAAGCATAGTGGATGAGAGCCTAAAAATGAGTGAAAGCCTCAGTAGTGCAGGCTGTGTCAGAATATAATAAGCCTCGGGTTTGAGGGACTCGCCCTTTACCCCTTTGGAATAGCTTACCCTGTCTTTGTCGTTACTTTGATTTAAATATTTTGCTTAATTTCACTTTCTATGATTCCTCTATCTCACAAACAATTGCCACTAGCCCCGTCACTTAGCCGCACCATTTTACATAGTACGGTACATAATAACCACATAATATATATATTTTTGTGAATGCATTGTGTGTACTGAGTAGAGCTGAACTACACTAGAAAAAGTATAGAAAATCTTTGTGGTATTTATAAAAGAAAAAAGTTGAAAACGCACCCAAAATTAATTCTAGCCACACACAACATATTACCTACCAATAAAGTCTGTCACATAAGTGGTGCCGCCACACGTCGTGCCAACAAATCACTTGCTTTACTTTACTCAATATCACCTCCACCATCTTTTCCACGCAACAGAAGACAAATGTCTTTTGGTGTCCAAATATCGTTGGCTTTTCATCGCCCCAATCATTTCTCTTCATTTTTTCACAAATGCGTCACACTGCATATGAGTGAGTCAAACAGTAAGGATGAGAATTATAACTGGCTATGAGTTCACACAAATTCAATTCAATTCAGTTTATTTTTATATACCACCCTTCACAACAGAGTTGTCCCAGGGCGCTTTACATGGGTGTGTTAGAATACAGTGATATACGCAAATCAACCTAGCTAACTATCGCTGTCTTTGCGACGTGACGATTGCATGTACATAACACGCAAAGTCGATATTATCATCGCACGTCATGCAGACAGACTATTGAGGATGTCAGCGGGGTTGGGTAGCGCTGTCACCGCACTACATTTCTCACAAAGAGAAGAGAAACCTTCGATTATAAGCACAAAATCCACTTTGAGTTATTCGGATTTAAGTGAACTTTACATACATATATTATGAAATAGTGCACTGCAGCCATTAGCATGGCAGCGTGTCAGCATAACAAACCCCGCAGTGCTGCGTTTTAGGCTCCCTCCCTTTACCGATATTTATCTTCATGCCATTTTACTGAGGGAAAAACACCTCAATCAGGAAAAAAACGCACACAGAGGGAAAGCTTTCATGATACAGCCACCCAGTTCTGTGATCTCATGCCTAATTAGGGCTTCGAATACATTTCATAAGTATCTCATTTGCCTTTGAAAAAGGCCTAAATAGAAACAGATAATTACACGTTTCACTACTGAATGATTATTTAAATTAGTCAATCTTGATTTAAATATAAGCAGTCCCCGGGTAAAGGACGTCCGACAACTCGTACTTATGAATGGACTGCCATAAAACCGATTATATAAAAAATTCAGGTACAATACAATGGTTTGTAATAATGAACGCACTCACTACTTTGAGATACAGGTGAAACCATTTGTGCGGCTTCAGTGATTCGTCGTCTCATGGTTCCGTACAGTACCGTATGTAGCGACTTCCTTATTACTGTATAATTATTGTCATTTACAGTTTTATTATTTTTCCAGCTTACCTACAAAATCTGGCTTTAAGACAGACTTAGGGAGCAGATATCATTTGTAACCTGAGGACTGCCTGTACTACCTCTAAGAATACATGTGTTATGTGGACTGTTTCTTTGTTTTTGCCTGCGTGAATATATTGCAAATTAAAAGAAATAACAGCAACCTAAGGGACACCAAAGAAGAGAGAAGAACCATGTTGTTCATTGGAGTACAAGTCGTAATTTTCACAAGCAGAAACAGCTGATGTGGGGCCCGACGCAACCTTGAAACAGCCATCCATCTATTTTCAATAACCTCTTATCCAATTAGGGTCACAGTGATCCAGACTCTATCCCGGGAAGCATACGGCACATTCTGGACGGGATGCCAATCACACACGGGCACATGTACACGCCCACAGATGAATCACTCAACCTCCAACACAGGCAAATATTACCCTGCTATAAAACTAGGGAGTGCTTTCACATCTGGTTTGTGATTACAGGGCTTCCCTCAAAAATAAACATTATGCTCACTTTCTTTGCAATCTGGAAAGGCTGCTGTGAGCTTCTATATGCATTATGCATAACTTCAGGGTCACAATTTACGACACTGATTGATTCATTCAGTTTCCTTTCTGCTTATTTATTTCAGGACAATATCTATGAGCATTTTAGCTGTAGTTTCCCTTTAAAAGTCATCCCTGTGTAAAGGAGCCCACTGGATATAGGGTTATTCCATAAGGGGCAGGCAGATGTCTTAATCTGGAAAGAAACATCTAAATTACATTCAGCACAGTGGCCAGAATTACATTTTAAGTGTAAAGTGATTTCTGGCCATTCGAATTGCAGAGAGGCCACCAACAAAATGTCCTAAAAGGATGTTAGAAATCATGTAACACGGTCTGTCAGGTTTTTATGCGTGAAATTTGGCACATTTCTTAATTTTGCAATGTGTTTTTAATGTAGTAATCATTTGTAACAGCCTACAGACGATGCAGTAGCTGCTGACTTGCTAAACAGCTGAATAGCATAAACACATTTTGTGGAGTCTTTAGACATGTTACACGACCAAGTGAAACGGGACAGGAATCTTAGAAGTGGATCTAGAATATTGAGGCCTTTTAATGAAGTGGGGAGTGAGTCTTTTTGCTTTCATTCATTTTACTAAATTAATCAAATCGGCCTGTTTTCTCATCCCCATTAAATCAGCCTGTTTCTCAGCGATGTTAGAGAGAGAGTCCACAGAACCATCAGTATCTCGCTGTGGTTGTTCTAATCAGCTTAGCCAAGAAATTTGTGTCTAGGTCATCCCTGCCTCGATTTCTGACATATTTGCTCACACACACACACACACACACACACACACACACAGATGGGGGAGGCGGTGCGGCTGGAGCTCACAGCCCCGAAACGTCACTTAGGTCCAGGTGGGCCCACCCATTGACGGCTTCGCGCCAACAGAAGGCAGACACGCCTCTGCCCGCAGTCCATTCCGGCACAACTTCAAGAAGCGACTCAGTGCTGGAACTCGGCGGGTGACGGATACAAAAAGAGTATCAAGTCAGAGACGCGAGTGTCAGAATGCAGAATGGCGCGAGTGTGCCAGCAGCAGCATGAGGGAAGCGGACAACGAGGACGGGGCAGCAGGAGCACAGAAGGCTGAGGCACATCAGCTGTCACTGCACAACCTCCGGCGGCCATGTTTACTGATCAAAATGATCCTGCCATCCGTCCACCACACACACACACACACATACAGATACAGACAGACACACAGATACAGGCAGCCACACTAACACAGACACACAGATACAGACAGACACACACACTCACACATACAGATACAGACAGACACACAGATACAGGCAGCCACACTAACACAGACACACAGATACAGGCAG
>JAODKM010000039.1:11565840-11577905 GCA_026780845.1 Petrocephalus sullivani
GGCAGTTCTGAAGGTGAAAGGGGGTCAAACACTGTATTAGTATGGTGTTCCTAATAATCCTTTAGGTGAGTGTAAATAGCCTTTACGTTGGACTGTACTGATCTACTTGCCCGCACTGCCGTCGTGTCTCGCCCTCCACCCTAAAGCTTTGTCCCCTGGCACCCGTCAACTGCAGCCCCGATTAAGCAAGCAGATACTAAAAACGGGCTGTCGATGACATTAACATATGCCACGTGGGTATCGATTACAAAATACAACACCACACCACTACGCATCAATTTGAATCTGGTCTTCGACAGATTTCACTCTTACTTGCCGGCCCGGCCCTCCTCCAACACCACAAGCTGCAACGTCCCAGCTCAGGAGGTTCTGGGCTCCCTAGTCCCCCGCCTCACAACCCACACACCTCCCTGTAACCGTCCTGCTAAAGACTCCACATGTGAGGTCTCTGCCGCCATCCCACTTCCCAGACCGTCTGGCTCTCCTGACCAGCTGAGGAGTAAGCTGATGAAACTCCATACGGGCAGTTCTGCTGCCATCCAACACAGCAGTGCTCTACAAGAAAGGCCAGAGCAGGCTCTAGTTCCTGAGCAGACGCGGCCGCTTTGATGTGCACAGCAAGCTGCCCACAATGTCCAGCCGACTTCTCTGCACTGTGGTCTTCTGGTGAAGCAGCATGCAATGAGCTGATGCCAAGTACATGAACCGACTCACAAACCTCATGATCCCATTAAATTCAATTTGATCTTCCTACGATATTTTTGATAAAAAATAAAATGAAATCAAGAAAATATTATCAAAAAATGCAACATTTCCCCATTATTTATCGAGTTAGCAAGTGCATATGTACTGTCCTTCTTTTGCCCGGCACTATATGGTGTAAAGTATGTGGATGTCCCTATTGATTAGAGGAATTGCCTAATTAAGACACACCTATTGTTGACATGGGTGTATAATTAAGCACGCAGTCACGCAATATCCTGCAACAAACCTGAGCATCAGAATGGGCGGCTGTACAGGAGAGCTTAGCGACATTCCACTTGGCACCATCACAGGATGGCATCTTACCAACAAGTCAGAATCTCACACTTCTGCCCTGCGAGAGCTCCCCTAGTCACCCGCAAGTGTGGTTATTGTGAAGGTCAAAATGTCAAGGAGCAAGATGACAGGACCTGAAAAGAATCAAATCAAATCGTCTTTTTATTGTCAATTCACTATATGAGCAGAACATACAGGAGAATCGAAATGCTGTTTCTCTCTTCTCTTAGTATTAGTGCCTACACGGTCTGAACACCCAACATCAGTAGTCAGTACCCAACCTCAATGGCAGCAAATCCCTCCAGCAGTGTTCCAACATCCAATGGCAGTACACTAATCTAGAACAGTAGAGGCTATTATAGTAGCAATGGGCTGATTTAATGCTCTTGGTTTCGGAATGTTGAACAAGCTGGTGTCCACATACTTTTGACCACATGTTTCTATTCAGGTGATGGCAACCAATGTTCCAAACATGACTATAAGTATATGCAATCACCCATTCTGCTGCTAATGATCGTTACAGGATATTGTGTAACTGTGCTTAGTTATACACCTGGGTCAACATTGGGTGTAGCTTAATTATCCATTTCCTATAATTAACAGAGGTTTCCACATACAGTACTAATGGCCATGCAGTGGATGAATGCATGTATACACCGATCAGCCATAACATTAAAACCACTGAAAGGTGCAGTGAATAACACTGATTATCTCGATAAAATGGCACCTGTCAAGGGCGCCGTTATATATTAGGCGAACAGTGAACAGTCAGTTATTGAAGTTGATGTGCTGGAAGCAGAGCAAACATAAGGATTTGAGTGGCTTTGACATGGGCCAAACTGTGATGGTCAGAGGACTGGCTCAGAGCATCTCCAATGGCAGGTCTTGTGCAGGGTCCCCGCTATGCAATGGTCAGTACCTACCAAAAGTGGTCCAAGGAAGGCCACCTGGTTATAATCACCATAGGCTCACTGATGCGCGTGGAGAGCATAGGCTAGCCCATCTGATCCAACCCCACAGAAGAACTGCTGAAGCACAAATAGCTAAAAAAAGTTAATGCTGGCTATGACAGAATGATAACAGAACACACAGTGTATCGCAGCTCGCTGCATATGGGTCTGCATAGTCACACACTGGTCAGACAACCCATGCTGAACCATATCCACTGCCAAAAGCACCTACAATTGGCATGTGAGCATCAGAACTGAACCATGGAGCAATGGAAGAAGGTGGCCTGGGCTGATGCATCACATCTTCTGTTAGATCATGTTGACAACCAGGGGTGTATGCGTCATTTACCTAGGGAAGGGATGCCACCAGGTTGCACCATGGGAAATACCCGGGAGAGGCAGTGTGATGTTCTGGCCAGTGTTCTGCGCGGACACATGGGGTCCTGGCATTCATATGGACGTTACTTTGACATGTACTACCTACCTACACCAGACCAAGTACACCCCTTCATGGCAACATTATTCCTCAATGGCAGTGGCCTCATTCAGCAGGATAATATGCCCTGCCACACTGCAAAAATACTTCATGGATGGTTTGAGGAACATGAAAGAGCTGAAGGTGTTGACTTGGCCTCTAAATTCCTCAGATGTCAATCCGATCGAGCATCTGAGGGATGTGCTGGACAAACAAGTCCGATCCGTGGAGGCCCGACCCCCCAACTTACAGGACTTAAAGGACCTGCTGCTAACGTCTTGGTGCCAGATACCACAGGACACCTTCAGAGGTCTGGTGGAGTTCATGCCACAACGGGTCAGAGTTTTTGTTGTGCCACAAAGGGGACCTACACAATATTAGGTAGGCGGCTTTAATGTTATGGCTGATCAATGTAGTTAAAAGCATGTTGTGTGCAAGTGCTTCTGTACAAACTATAAATAGCTCAGTGTTTGACTATACATACACATTTCTAACATTAAACACATATATCTTTTAGACCTTTTAAATAAAAAACACCTTACCTACTTCATTTTGTACATTTGTTGTATTGTTCCACACATATGTGGTTTAATTAAACAGAGAAATTATAATATATAATGTACTCAGTGCTTTAGCACTTAAGCATTCTGTCAAGAAAGGGTTATAAATTGTATTAAAGAAAATGATAAATGACTTTCCATCTACCAAATACTTTTCCTGTACTGGGTTACAGGGGGAGTCTGGAGCCTGTCCCAGCTTTGGGCATTAAGGAGGGGACACCCAGGACAGGATGCCAGTCCACAGCAGGACCCGCACACACACACAAACACAAACCACAGGCCATTTAACAATGCCAAGTAACCTAACTGCATGTATTTGGACTGAAGGAGGAAACCTACACAACAGCAGACTCCACAGATACAGGATGGGGGCGGAGTTCAGACCCCCCAGCCCTGGAGGTGTAAGGCACACCTGTGCTCCTCACTGAGACACCAAGCTCTGACTTTAAAAACTGCAATTCCACAAGCATGAAACAGACTCCGGAGTGGAACCATTCCATAAATGGAGTATAGAAAACGTTCCTCCTCAAATACACCTAAAGTATAAAATACATATACTTAAAAGTATAACAGACAACTGAAAAGACATTTTCTGGATACCGGCAGCAGTACAAAACCATTCTCATCC
Source organism: Petrocephalus sullivani (assembly GCA_026780845.1). Classification (NCBI taxonomy): domain Eukaryota; kingdom Metazoa; phylum Chordata; class Actinopteri; order Osteoglossiformes; family Mormyridae; genus Petrocephalus; species Petrocephalus sullivani. Next base: position 11,569,492 of record JAODKM010000039.1, read on the forward strand.
GGCCATAAACTAAAACTACAAAAACAACAGACAAAGCGACCAACGTCCCAAGTGTTTTCACCATATGCATCTGTCAAAAAGTGGTTTTTATACTGAACTGCAAACTGTAACCACGAGGTGCAAGGTGACTCGTTGAAAACAATGTGAAACTGCGACTGCGAGCCGCAACCAGGGAAGCGGAGCACAAAATGCACATTTTTATTACTTAAAAAATTTTAACCGCAAGCATGGCTAACTGGAAATTTGGTGGGAACTGGCCCCTAACCACTGCTTCAGGGATTTTGCAAGAGAGAACCTGTTTGCTAAAAATCTAATGGTGACAACCCCAATTAATAGATGTAATTTTATATACCCAGATTGTCTGTGCCCAGTTGCTGTCCTGAGAATCTGGCTAATAGCTGATGTGTGTGTGTGTGTGTGGGTGGACATATTTATATTATGTTGTGGGGACCCAATGTTCCCACAGTGTGATAAAAACCAGTTATTTTCTACCTTGTGGGGACATGTTCTTGGTCCCCATAAGGATAAACTCAATTTTATAAAAATCTGTGTATAGAAAACGTTCCTCCTCAAATACACCTAAAGTATAAAATACATATACTTAAAAGTATAACAGACAACTGAAAAGACATTTTCTGGATACCGGCAGCAGTACAAAACCATTCTCATCCGGCCATAAACTAAAACTACAAAAACAACAGACAAAGCGACCAACGTCCCAAGTGTTTTCACCATATGCATCTGTCAAAAAGTGGTTTTTATACTGAACTGCAAACTGTAACCACGAGGTGCAAGGTGACTCGTTGAAAACAATGTGAAACTGCGACTGCGAGCCGCAACCAGGGAAGCGGAGCACAAAATGCACATTTTTATTACTTAAAAAATTTTAACCGCAAGCATGGCTAACTGGAAATTTGGTGGGAACTGGCCCCTAACCACTGCTTCAGGGATTTTGCAAGAGAGAACCTGTTTGCTAAAAATCTAATGGTGACAACCCCAATTAATAGATGTAATTTTATATACCCAGATTGTCTGTGCCCAGTTGCTGTCCTGAGAATCTGGCTAATAGCTGATGTGTGTGTGTGTGTGTGGGTGGACATATTTATATTATGTTGTGGGGACCCAATGTTCCCACAGTGTGATAAAAACCAGTTATTTTCTACCTTGTGGGGACATGTTCTTGGTCCCCATAAGGATAAACTCAATTTTATAAAAATCTGTGTCTGAAATCAAAAAACTAAAAATGCCAAAACTCTCATATTTTATTGTGTTACTTATGGTTAAGGTTAGGGCTAGGCAGGGGTTAAGGGTGTCATACTTGGGATCAGGGTTATGTCCATAGGAATGAATGGAGTGTCCCCATAAAGATATACATGGTATACGTGTGTGTGTGTGTGTGTGTGTTTGGGTGCTTAAATTAGACCTGCAATTCTGTTAGCAGTGTGTAATGGTACCTCATCACAACCGTGTTGTGGAGCAGCAGTTATGGGTGGCTGGATGCATGGATAAATGGATGAATGGATGGATAGAAAGTAAATAAATAAGCTGGTTCCCATGCAAACTCCACACATATAAAATGGGTTGTAGGAATGTTCATAACTGTAATGAACTCACATAATTTGCAATATGCCTTTACTGTAGGTGTGAGCTCTAAATATTACACTGTCTTGACTGTAATACCAATTATTTTTGGTTCCTGTTGGAAGCCAGGGCATCATTTTCTGGGAGTGGGAGGCCTCATCCCAGCATGTCCCAGGGAGACTTTCACAGCGCGCGGGGGTGTGGAATATTGAGACAAACTGCTGTGATATCCAGCAACTGGGAGATTTCTCTCCTTCATCAGCAACTTTATTGCACACCTTTCATCCTCTCATCCAGGGCAAATGTTTCATCGCAAAAAAAAGCCTGAGAGCGGCAAGGCCGAGGCAGGCTGCAGAGACTTCCCTGTGGCTTTAGTGACACCGCCATGATCGTCTGTGTACCTGCTAGCACTCAGTCAGCTGCAGACATTGGAAAAGGGGCTGTCGAGATCCACTAAATAATCAGAGACAAACCGCCTGCCACTGCACTGCCTACCCGTTATTTCTACTATGTGACTGTACATTTTTCACAGGCCAGGACATTTAAAAATAGATAACACCACCCCTTTCACACAACAAGCACTAGCAACGCAAGAAGTTTCATTAGTGTCAGCCTCGGACAGGCCTATCGCGCTGGACGCTGGCCCACAATATGGCCTTTATTTCTTGGACAGTGCTGAGTGACAGATAGGACTTTGTGTAGATTATTTCTTAGGTGACTGTGGGAAAATTTAGCAAGGTCTGGGCGGCCGGCTGATGGTTGGCTGTCTGGGATTCAAATGACTTTTATTCCAAGGTTTTTTAGAATAATAACTAGAGAACAGAGTAAAGCCACACACACACACACACACACACACAAAGTTAGAGACAGTGAGGATAGCTGGCTGGCATTGACTCATTATATTCACCCAGGTTTCTGCTAACATTCGTCCTTGCCTTTCGTCACAGATAAAACTCCAGGTGTGCATACATTATGAAGTTACACCATTTCCGTGACATGAATATTTCTAATACAGGTGTATTTTTTTCCCCCGGTGCCCTCATGAGAATTACTTTCTGAAAGGTTTCACTTGGAGCGATACAGTTCTTTCTGCAATGAATTCATAATCTGGTTCTACACAAAGTGTATTATAAGAAACATTGTAAGGATGATAATGGAGACAGACAGAGAGGAAGACCAGGAAATGTCGCGGCAGAAAAGACAAAATAAAAAAAAATTAAAAAACGAAAAAAAAGTAACCTTGTGGCAGAGTTTTCTGTAGAAACTTATGATTCCAGCAGGTTAAAAACAAAGAAACGTCCACAGAACGTAAACACAACAACAGAGTATTAGCGCCTACTGGTTCACCGGTTGTATTTAAAGTACAGTAATCCAGGCAGTTATATAAACATAAGAATATCACGTACCCAATGAGCAAGTAGCGACGCTACCTATCCTAATAAACGACCATCTACATGAGAAAATGACGATTAAATACCTATGAAATGGAATGGTCTAGGCTTGCCGCACACCCCCAAAAGACGACGTGTAGCGACGCATGAAAATAGGCAGACTGTAGTAAAGTATAACAATTCCCTATTACAAGTAACCTAAATTGGCAACCTTAGGTTTTAACTTCAATAATGTCGGTTAAGTCAAATCTCTAATACACCTTTAAACTTAAAAGGGTGATATACCTTACCTTACCTCGGGCGTTTATTTCAAAGCTGAACCGCAGAGCATGAAATCCGGAAAACACCCCAGGCGAAGCAGACAGACGGCAGACGTCTTCCGGGATCGCAGTGACACCCGATCCAGGTGAGCGCTGAGCCACGGGCAGGTAGAGGGGCGTGTCCCAGAGGGCAGGTAGAGGGGCGTGTCCCTGCGGTCAGGTAAAGGGGCGTGTCCGTGCGGGCATGTAAAGGGGCGTGTCTCTGCGGGCAGATAAGGGAGCGTTTCCCAGTGGGCAGGAAAGAGGTGCGTTCCTGCAGTCAGGTAAAGGGGCATGTCCCTGTGGGTGGGTAAGGTGCCTGTCCCTGTGGGCAGATAAGGGGGCGTGTCCCTGCGGGCAGGTAAAGGAGTGTGTCCCTGTGGGCAGGTAAAGGGGCGGGTGTCCCTGTAGGGAGGGAAAAGGGGCATATCTCTGCAGCTGCACTTAAAGAGGCGTGTCCCTGCAGCTGCAGGTGAGCGCTGAGCTGCGGTCAGGTAAAGGGGCGTGTCGCCACAGGCAAGTAAAGGGGGCATGTTGCTGGGGGCAACTGTTTTCACCATTCAATTAATGCTTCAGTTAAATAAGTATTTTACGTCTAAATGAATAAAACATATCACAGATATCGCAAAAAAAAATCTCACTTAGGAAATTTCCTTTTTTTTTCACAAGGATGGTGATAAAGTCTGTTTGGCTTTGTTTGTTTACGCCAGGACCATGGGAAAATCTGGACAGCTATTTTGAGAAGCAAGCAGGTCTTCAAACCATACGGGTAACGGTGTCTCATAAATTTAGTGGTCTCACTTGTTTCAGATGGGGTAGATTACCTGCCAGTAGCCTCCCAGACCTGTCTGACCTTCTGAGACACAGGGCCATGTTCCAAGAAGTAAAACTGCAATGTTTTATTTTCACATATAGTGTTATGACATAATAGACATACAGTGGAGTAAATTGGTGCATAGGCTGTCCCAGACTATAGCCTAGTGCCCGGCCAGCATGAGGGCCAAGCCCCACCAAGGAAAAAATGGAACGATTAGTTAAATCAACAAAACTTGAGTGTCTATGCTGATGTCAGCTTAGGGCCCCTTGGGAAAGTTAATTCACCCCACATACAATGCTCTTAGAAATCAGAATGCTGGCTTGAAGTAGCAGTCCTAGCCACCAGTACCCCCTGTCTCTGGCCCCACATCCAAGGTAAAGTGAAATTCAGTACCCCCTCAGACGTTGGTGCCCTAGGCGGCCACATATTAATAATAATAATTGATACTTTATTGATCTCTGTGGGGAAATTCTCTTCTCACCTCCCCCAACCTTGCTATCCATGAGAGCAAGCCTGGCTGTGAAGGGCAGCCACCTCGTGTGGCGCCCATGGAGCTGGGGGGGGGGGGGGGGAAGGGCCTTGCCCAAGGGCCCACAAAAAATGCTGGACTTGAACCAGTGGCCCATTGTGCCCCGCTCCGCCCCCTTACATTACACTTATAGGATAGCATTGGTTTTGAGTCTTCTGATGAAAAGTATCTTATTCAAAGGCATATAAACTCTTTGTTTGGGCAGAAATCAAGATAAGTCAGGATGGAAATTCTTTTGACAACAGCGTTACATAAAAGACCCACAATGTAATCACTTTAGCTGGTATAGAGTAGTGCATGTGACCTAGAGTCAAGAGTGTGACATCACAGCTGACAAAGTACTAGGTTGAGGTGTCCCTCGTCTCAGAGAATCTGCCCCTTGACACAGAAGATCAGTCCTCTTCTGTGGTGTTTTGATTTGAAATCTTTGCGCTGGAAATGCAACACACCAGTGAGCAGAATCAAATGGCCTTCCTGTTACAATGGAAATTGCAGCAATTGTAATAATAATAATAATAATGTTACATTTATATAGTGCGTTTCACAAACCCAAGGTCGCTTTACAAGGAAGAGAAAGAGAGATAAACATCTACGCAGGAAGAGAAATGATCACTGAAGAAGAATGTCTAAGTCACAGACAGATTGAGGAAGAGAATTCCTGAGTTTAAGAGCAATGGCACTGAAGCACCTACTATCCATAGTGAGATGCCGGGAGCCAGGGATGACGAGTAGACTGCTGCTAGGTAATGGCAGAGAGTGAGGGGGACAGTATGGGGTCAGGAGTTCAATGAGGTAAGGGGGACAAGGTTATGTAGTGCTTAGAATGTGAGAAGCAAGATTTTCAATTTGATACAGGACGGAACTGGCACCCAGTGTAACTGTGTGGGGGGGGGGGCGGGGGGTGTAAGCGGTATTTGAGTATTAAATTACACCATATACCACCATGCACCATATACCCTGACTTTATTTTCATTGAAGTTTTCTGCAGGAGTTTGTCAACAATATATATATGTAAACATATATTAAGTAGAGCTACTATCCACGCATACGCCGACTTTCTGACACTGCTTGTCCCACTCAGGGTCGCGGGGGTCCGGAGCCCATCCCGGAGACTACGGGTGCAGGTGGAGTTACTAATATAAATATTTCTGAGAATTCAGAAGAACCCACAAACCATTTCACCAAACATAAAAAGCCGAAAAATCCACAGATATAAATCAGCTGACATGAGCTTAAAATAAAGGCTCTTTTGTCCATCTGCCCTTAATAATCCTTTTTTCTCTGGTGGAAATGGACTGAATATTTCCTGGGTAAAAAAAAAAACGCCACAGGGCTGTAACTGTAGAGACAGGTTTTACAGTAATCTGATGGATATTTTCAAAAGTAACCCATAAACTATAAAATTGTGAGCAGTTACTGGGCAGGAGAAGTTGGATTTTTAAATGACACTACACATAAAAAGGCTTACATATTTACATTAACGAGTAAACATGTCAAATAAAATTGTGACCGGCATTCATTTTCTCCATTTCAGTGTATTGAATGTTAGACCAGACCTTACAAGACTGTAGCACTAGGACTGTTGGCCGCATCCTGATTGCATTATGGTTACAATGCAAACATTTGATAGTTTGGGAGGAAGTTAAGCAAACAGAAGCAGTTAATCCATACAGCCAGGTTCAGGGATGAATCAAATGTGACAGGTCCAAGTTGCGCTTGAAAATGGCAGAGAATTCCTCGGAGAGCTGGCTGTGCAGGCAGACGCCGTCGTGGGAGTAGATCCAGTGCGTGCCGTTCCAGTCATAGCGCTTGGGACCGCTGGAGGACAGGATGGAAGAGCAGGGGTGAGTAGAAAGCCCCCGGGACGCTCAGAGGAAGTGCGGGTCCCACCCCTAATCTCCACAATGAGACCCCAAACAAGGCCAGCAAACAAAATGTCCAATATTCAGTGACATATACAAGCAGGCTGGATTCCTAATTAGGGATATTCTGGTCCTGAATTCATGGACAATGGCACATAGCATTAATGTGCTATAAAGCTAGTACAGTATGCATTTAAGGTTGCTGTAACAGTGGGAGTGGTGGCAGATCCAGCTTCGCTTTTACTCTATGACGGCCCTGTTCAGAGAAACTGTACCTTGTTGGAGATGAGAGCCAGATCTGTCTGTTGGGCGTCTGCTTGTTGATAACATACGTTCCGTGGTCTCGGCTCACTTTCACCGTCAGCACCCCGCTCTGTCAGAAGAAAGCAAAATGGGTTTCGTATCGCCCCCCCCACAGCGCCTGGCTAGGTGGCAAGAGAGTGCTAAACACGACACGGAGGCAGGCAACTGCTACTGTAGGCCCGCAAATGCTTTTTATCATCTAAGCCATCAGTTTCTGGTCAGACACAGGACCACAGATAGAACGACCACCTGTCCCAGACCTTACTGTGCTCAGACCTGCTGCCTTTCAGCTCAGTGGCATCCAAATCCACACGATGAGTAATGATGAGTCTCTTCCCTTCTCCTGCGCCCTTACTTCCTCACTCACAGACTTCCTCTCATTGCTGTCCACAGCAGAGTGAAACAAACATGGCAGGAGAGAACACCGCCATCGAGATGGAACCCTGCGAGCAGCTGGAGCCACTGCAGTGCAGCACCATCACCTGTGTAACACACGACCTTCCTGCCTCTGTCCATACATGAACCAACAATCACACTATCCCAGCCTACAGCTGCAAACCCCGGTTTAAGTCTGCCGACTCAACCTCTTACACGCCAACTACGTGTCTGCCGTGGCCACAGGGTTGGCACACACGTTATGAAACTTGTGTCCCAAGTTGTCATTTACCCACTACCTGTAAAAATAAGTTTATAATTAAAAAGCCTTCCTCAGAAATGTAATTTTAATGAGCAGCCATGGCTAAGCCTTCTGAACCCATTTGAATGAACTTTCACAAAAAATTATTTTAATACTGTACTTACAGTAACTGACCTTACCGAGGCACTGTGCGTCAATTAATATTTTACATTAACAGCTCGTAATGACCTCCTAGCTACCATAGTGTGCACAAATATACCAAACTTAAAATTACTAATAAATTTACCCAATAACTAAATAAAGTAATTTTAAAAATACAGTAGGCCCAGGGGTTGAGGGTTCAAACCCCAAGTGGGAAATCATAGTTGAATTTCTTTTTTTTTTTTTTTTTTTTAAGAAATCTGCCTACAGCTACAGCTACATCTGTTTTGAACTATTTCAGGGTGAGGTCCTCCACTAGATGGTGTTAAAACTAAAAATAGAAATGCAGAAAAAATCTGGGGCCTGAAATAATCTACTGAGCCATAAAAAAAAAAAAATTCTAGCTCTACGGGGGAGACCAGAGACCTGTAACAGGGGCCCTTACATTTTAATCATCTTGCCTGACCGGCTATATATTCTCAGAAAAAGGTTTTTCAGGCTGTGACATCAGAAACGTGGATTTTGGTGCTAGCAGTCTTGGGGGCAGTCAGCTTAGCAGCCAGGCAGGGAGCAGCTTCCAATCCGGTAGCACCGACAGGTCAGTGCCTGTCCCGTAAAGTGATTTAAAAAGTCACGCTGGCATTAATCAGCACCGTGCAGGCCGCTCAGAGAGAGACACGTCGGCAGAGGGCCTTATAGATCTTACCGGCGCGTTTATCCCAGAGGAAATCTGTACTTGGGCATCCTCGGCACTCCGGCACATCTCGCAGCATCAGCCTTCATTTGCACCCACCCCCCTCCCCCCCCTCCTCTCCCCCGCCCCCGCGCTCCCCCACTCCCCTCCCCCCCTCTCC
>JAODKM010000039.1:11582160-11599269 GCA_026780845.1 Petrocephalus sullivani
AAATGTCCCCACCAATAATTTAATCCACTTAGTCATAGGTCCCCACCAATGTCCAGAGCAAATCTACGCCCTTGCATCTAGTTATTTCTACACTAAATGTCCATTTTTACATCAGCTCTTACCCTGACCGCGCCTGGTGTTCTTCGGCAAAGGCAGCACGTGTCAAGCAAACACTTCTGTTCTGCGTCCTCTGCAGTGGCCCCGGGCCTAGTAACTGATAATCAGAATTAAGCCTTTACAGTATGTAAGGGACCATCCCGAAGACTATACTTCGGCGTAGGGAAAGGCAGCGTGAATGTATACCCGGCCGGCTTCGGTGGGCTTCCACGGGTCCCGGCGATGAGGAGACGTGAATCTGCTGTGGGTCTGAGGCAGCATATTGTCAACCTAAGTCAGCAAGCATGGAAAGAAAAATATCCATTACTAACTGTGCGTAGAAGGGCGGGAGATCCAAGTCGTGTCGACCGGATTTGATAATGCGCGAACATTATATCCATTTGCTGTGAAGCAGTTATTATAATTAGACTGTTGGCCGCATTAAATCCGTTACTTCTAGGTGTTTTAAAGCGTTCACGCTTCTTTCTGTGTAAAAAAGGATTAGCCTGTCAGTGACGTTCACTCAAGCAGGTTGCTGCCGGGTGCCCTAAGTGATAGCACCAAGGGCTAATATAAGCGCAACAATGCCGCTTTCCACTAGCACCCACCTGGCGCAACGGGCATCTGCCCCTCTCGCCGTATATTCGAGCAGCTCCCCGTTCTTGCTTTACTGTTGTAGTTAGGTGAAACCGGTAAAACAGAAAGCGTTTAACTGCCAACCGTGACATGGTCGCCTGTCAGTGTGCAACAAATCGAATCCGCGTTATCGATTATACACGCCTGGGGATCGTGCGCTCTGCCTAGGCCCGCGTGAAATCTCGCGAGAATATAGTTCGAGCTCATGGATGTTGGTCGTGTAGTTTTTTTGTTCGTGTTTTAACGGAAGCGCACGTTTTACTGACATCTGTAAAAGGTTATATGTCCTGTCACTGCTAGTAGAAAGTTATTTTTTTGTCGTATGGTTTCCTCAATTCGTGTTCATTACTGATATAATACTGAAACTAATGTTAGTAATAATTTGTTTTAAGGATTAAAAATACTCTTTACATTCATCATGGTATTATGAACATTTTACGTCTCTTTAGTCAGTCTCAGTGTTGTGACAGAAGGCTACTTCCAGTTGTTAATTTGTTGTATTTCCCATGAGCTAGCCTTCAAAACCTAAATGCAGGGCCGGTGAATCCTATGGACTACAATAGGTGGCTGCCTAGGGTGCCAATTGCTGGGGAGATGGCAATCTGCCAGTCTATTTCTCTTTGCCTCAGAGGGGGGATGCTGACTGTGATGCTCACCTGGGGTGCTACATCATCTAGGACCAGTACTACCTATGTGCAACAGTATGAAGTGACCATATTGATTTATGATGGAATTTATAGGAAGCAGGTGTCTGCAATGTGTAATATATGCAATATACATTATTTTTGCAGTGAACTCCACCAGTAACTGCTACATGCATATTTTGAACTGCACCAGTAGTTGTGGTGGAGCTGGACGAGTAAGTACCTTGTAACACTAAAAGCCCCTACTTCACTTCCTCACCTTGAGCCCCTAATCTTCTATTACCTTCTTGCTGGCTTTAGTCAGTCATGTGCTCTTTATCCTTCAGTCTTAGCCATAGCCCAAAGCTGTACTTCTCAGCCTTCTTGGCCAGCTCCTACAGTGTCTTCTTCAACTTGGTTCCTTACACGCCAATGTCCTTCAACAGATGCTGAGTAGATGTTCCCATGGAAACTTGGCAGCCGACCTCCAATTCCCTCTCCCTGCAACCAGCCGCCAGTAAAGCATACTTCTTGTCTTTGGTTGCACCCACTTCTTCTTGCCTTGATGTCACCTTAATGTCAGGCCGTAAGGAAGTTTTGAGGATTTCAGTGGGGAAATTTAGCTGCTGGCTAAGGTCTGCTCTCATCTTCCAGTTATTTCTGGGAGCCAAGATTATTCCAAAGTGATTTTTGGTTGCCTTTACTTTGCACTTTTCCAGGACTTCCACCAACTTGCACAAGACCTGGTCATTGTGCCACCAGCACCACAAGTCTGACTTGTCTTCAACCTTCCCAAGTTCTCCCACACCACTCCTTTGCTGCGCTCCCTCTGCTGGCTTCCTGTGGCTGCCCGCATCAGATTTAAAACACTGTTGCTCGCATACAAAGCCAAAAATGGTCTGGCACCATCCTACCTAAAAGACCTCTTCACCCCCCACACTGCACCACGATCTCTCCGATCCTCCAGCACTGCTCGACTGGTCCCACCACCCCTCAAGGCACAAGGACGACACACACATCTCGGGTCTTCTCTGTTCTGGCACCTAGTTGGTGGAATGAACTCCCCATAGATGTCCGATCAGCTGAGTCATCGAATGTCTTCAAACGATGACTTAAAACCTGCCTCTTTCAGAAATATCTGGATTAGCACTTCTGGTATTTTACTCTGAGCTCTTTTCCTGAATTCAAAAATAAATAAATAAAACATCCCAACATAGTATTAAATAGATGGTATTCATAGCCTGGGTTTTATTGCGCCAGTATCGGGAACAATTCATTATAGAGTCTTGAAGCACTTATGTAAGTCACTCTGGCTAAGGGCGTCTGCCAAATGCTGCAAATGTAAATGTAAAGTCTGTCTTGCACTTGGGCATCACAGAGGGAGCATTTCTTTTTTCGGTGCTGTATCACTGGGACAGGTTGTCAGGGCTTTGGTGGACATCATAGGTGGATCTGATGAGGGACCTTAATGTTGTCTGTGGTATCTTCAGAGGTCAGTCCTCCCAGGTTGTCTGGTGAGCTTGCAGCCACTCCCTAACTGCTTTGATCCTGTATCACTCTTCCTCATCCTGGCTACTTCTGTGAGCACCATTGTTTTCCTCCCTTCTGATCAGAAATCTCCCTATCCAAGGCCAGCTCTGTTCTATCTACAGTCCCTCACACACTGGTCCATTGTTCCCCTCATCTCCAACACCACTCTGGCTTTCTCCTGCTTGTAGCTTAAAGAGGTTGACTTGAATGGCAGTTTTAATGGGTTCCTCACAAAGAAAGCGGCATCTGAAAGACAACGATGCAAGCCTAGCCATTTCCTGGCTTGGGCATCTATCTTTGCAACTGTCTGTGATAACTTACATCTCCTGCAGCTACAAGCAATATTATTACAGTGTAGACTTGTAACACCAGACAGTGAAGCTGGCTTTGCCAAACCCCATCTTCACCATCACTGACGTCTACTTACCTCATAGCCCTACTGTGCATTCACTTCCCCTAGCTGTTTGTCAGCACGGGAAATCCTCCATTGCTTAGACTGATTATCCCTAATTCCTTTCCAAATGAAGAGGCTACAGAATCTTCACGGTCCAATCATCATCCTAGCCAATAGGTGATATAGGCAGCTGATTAGGGCACCAACTTCTTAGGTTGTACTGACTTGCCGGCCAGTTTCACTTTGCCTAAGACAGGGGGCGCCCCATCGGCTAGGACCAGTACTGATCCTAACCCATGTCAATAGTCCCTCCAGCCTCTATGTAAGTCCAGTGGTACATACGGCTATTTGGAGAAAACGCGTGACTTTGCTCACATAGCTGTACAAGACTAGAAATCCCAAGCCAAAATGTGCTCATACCAACCAGGCTGTCTGAGGATGACCTCAAATGTAGCCGCAAATAATATGGCTCAGAGCGAACATCTCATCGCTATTTCCTTTCCTAGCTGCTGCCAGCCAGTTATGTACTCATGCAGCCTGTGCCGTATCTCCATGTCCCCATGGTTACTGTCAATCAAACTCCTGATACGCTCTGGTATGTGGAAGAATTCAAATGTGAAGATGAAAAGCTGGTAGGGAACTGATCCATAGGCATTTGCCAAGTCCAAGCAGACCAGATGGAGGTCTTTGTTCTCCCTCTTAGCAGTCTGGAGCTGTTCCCATATAACTGAAGCATCTTCTATATACCCAAGAAAAGCTGAAATATCTGCCGTCTGACAGCTTGTGTCTATGGTACTAAACCCATAAACCTTCAGAACAATGTGTGGGTGTATCACAAATGTTACATACTTTGGTTAAAAAAAGAAAAAAAAATCCCTTTTAGACATGAGAATAAAAACAAGAATAAAACACTTCTTTAGCATAACAGCTTATTTATTTTTTACATATAGCAGTATCCTTTCTCTATAAATATGACTTTACATTCAGCGATTAAAATATTTTCATCTTCAATCTTCAGCAAGCTGTATACATTTTTAAAGTGAATTAATAAATTATGGTAAAATCCAAAAATCTAGCACAAGCGCAATAATGATATCCAAAGACTCTGATGTACTCTGTACCATTATCAGCTTTTAAGTGTTGAAAATGTAATATTACATGGTGATGTTGAGGATATGCTTAGCTCACAGATATCCTGAGAAAATGCAATTTCAGAAATGATCCTCTGAAACCTTTGTGTATCAAAAAATTCTTCATTACCCTTCATTATTTGTGCATCTTTTTAACATGTATGACATATATATGAGAATGTGTAAAAATGTGCCTATTCACTATATAGTGGTTTGGTAGCCAACCAAAACCAAACTGTATGACAGTATTTATTACACACATTCATCATTACAAACATGGAAAGTGCTTTTTTTTCTAAACAAATGCACAGTCTGACATCTCTGCAGAGTAGTCATAGGACAGTTTGTCAGTCCTACCTCCCAATCTGTCCAGACAGGGTCACATAAAGCTTCTGTGATGGAAAAAAGTGGTGTGTTTGGTCACCTTTTCTCCATCACTTTGTCACACAGACCTGCTGATGGGCCAACAATGTCGACACGTCCAGCAGCTTTCTTCTAGAGACGGCACTGGAGACACCTGGCACTGGCATACATATTTTATAAAAGAATGTTTTTGACACGAGCCACTTTAAAAGCATAGTGTTTGCTTGCAGGGACCCAAGGAAAAGCTTAGAAAAATGTGTAGTTCTTGTTTTAGATGTTATCTCCATTGGTGTGATTGCTTTGATTTTTCGTTCCAGTCTGCAGTAAGTGGGTGTCCTTGTCCTCTGATTGGCAACAGTGCAGTGAAGGGAAGGGATGCGCTGGCCCGCGATGTGGCCAAGGCCAGCCGCCCGGTGCCGTGGATCTGGGCGTGGAGCCTTGGATGAAGCCACACTCCAGTGGAATGTGATGGCCGCCAGATGGTTGACTAGAAGGAGGTGGTGGAGAAGAAGCCACATATCCCCCCCGCCTTTACTAAAAAGGTAGAGAAGGATCATATTAGTAATGATGCCATTTTATGCTATACTCATTTACATAAGAAAGTTGCAACTGAAAAATTACTAAAAATATACTGTTTCTGAGAAGGATCACATAAGTTTACATGTTCTACGATGTCCTAGCATTGATAATTATATCCTTTTATGATTAAATTTACTGCATTGTATATTTTGTTCTCACCTCTATGTACAAATTGCAAAGTTTCTACATCGGATGCTTCATTTAAAAAACAATAAAACACATTCTCTGCTAGTGATCGGAAGGTCACGGGTTTGAATCCTGAGTCCGGCGGGGTGGTCGTATCACTGTTGGGCCCTTAATCCCAAAAACTGGCTGTTGTGATGCTCTGACATCAAGATTTGGTTCCACATCTTTGTCTCATGGCAGAATAAGAATAAGAGGGGGTAGCAAAAAATAAAGAAGGCTGCTATACTCACACTTGTGTCTCATATGAATTGTGAAGTTTATTATTATTATTATTATTATTATTATTATTATTATTGTGGTTGTTGTTGCTTCTTGATTATAATTTAAGAAAGTTTAAGAAAAAAATCATGACTGTGTTAAAATTGTCAGTGTCACATAATTCATTGATGTCACAATATGATGATAAATGTCACCGTGAATGAGACTTCTGATAGAGATGATTACAATGCAGTTGGTTCCCCCAAGTGTTTACTAAAAGTACAGCCCTACGGGACTAAATATTCAAATGAATATTTAATTTTTGTGATTGGAATTGGTATGAAGGATGCTGATCAGAGAGACTAACTTACTAAGTAGACGTCAAGCACAGAGCTGTCGTCTCTCTCCATATCCAGTGTAATTTGCTCGGGTGTCAGGCAGATGGCGCTGTCCTCCAGTGTGAATGTGGAGCTCGCAGCCAGTTCATCTCTGAGGGGGGGGGTATGAAAAAGGCATGTGATAAAAAGGCATTTGCAGCAGTCGGTGCAGCTGGAATCGAAGCGGCTGCAATCTGGGCTAAGGATTCTGCTCACATGTACTTCGGCACCTCCTGGAATCTGAAGCACTGAGCTTGGAACTCCTTAACCACATTATTTACAGGCTGTAATCCATCGAACATAATTTCTCAGTCTCACAAACAAACATGATGACCCAGACACACAGTGCTGTGGACAACCAGGTCACCGGTCAGACTGAAGATGGAGAGGCACTAGGGGTAACATTAATCAAACTCAAGATCTCACCCAGTCCCTAGAGCCAATATTCATTTAACTCAGCCCCCATCACTGCTTTCTGCTGTTATGTGTAAGCCTTACATGGAATGTTATATACACCAAGTACCTGCTTATACAAAATTGCACCTGTTATTTAGTCCAGTACCAATGGATCTCATTTTTTATAATAAACTTTATAGATAATTATTTGAGCAGTGGCTGTACTTGTAATCTGTAACATTTTCAGCTGTGTTCACATGGTATTTATTTGTGTGATTTGTATAAAATGTTCTTCTTCATGTGATTAGAACAGAATGTTATAAAAGATGCACAATGTGCAGCCTCAACATTCCAAGCATTAAAGTAACTGAACGTATTGCTATCTAGTGACCACCCACAAGCAAACAGATAACCAAGACAGATTTGCTAACTCCAAACAACTGTTACCGGCCGTAATCAAAACAAGCACATGATGTACTTCACAACTGTATTTCTGGTCTTTGATTTGTACATTAATAGACACTGTCTAAAGGTGCTACATTTCCCGCGTCTATGAAGGGAATATGGAAAAATTATTCTGCTGTTTTTAGATGTCCATCTGGAACATTTCCATATGGAATCACATTGTGAGAATGTGCTTAAGAAAATGTGCCAAATCAAAATGTGTGATATAATTTTACATTCAATGCATAAATACACATACAGGGCTGTATGATTTGGTGCTATAGTCCTGCCCCTTTAAGGCCAAATGAACATGACGGCATACTATGGATTCACAGAGAGGTACGGGATACAGGTGACTAGATTTCTGTGGTTTAATCTCTAAGAATCTACACACCTCCACAACATGTTTAAGGAGATCGAGATGTTTATCAGCCAAATGATATATACCATATATTCTCCAATAGAGGACCCCAGTGTTTATTTGCAAGACTACCCTTGGCTCCCAGCACTTCATACTGTTAAAGATAAATGGCAGTGTCTGTACCGGACGACTGTATTTCGGGCAACCCGGCATGAAACCGGTATATCCATATTTCTTATATATGCAACGTGCTGACATGCACATGTATTACACACGTCTATAAAGATACAGACGCTTACAATGTACGCTAGTAGGCAAATATCAAAGACCCAGCTACTGTTAGAGACCGGCCACTATTTGGCCGCGTCCCCTCTGAAGCCCGGCGCTTATTAGAGACTCGCGACAATAAGAGAGGCGTTTATTGGAGCATATACGGTACCTTCTTTTTTATCTTTAGAGTTTTCATGGACTTTCTGTAGGAGAAAATTGTCCTGATGAGTTCAAAATCATCATCATCTTACTACCAGCCATCAATCTGCCACACTGTTGCTCTAATACAGGGTCACAGTGAGCTTAGGCTCAACCAGGCAGTAGGGCTCAAGGAGTACCCTGGGTGCAATGCCAGTCTTCCATTGGGCATACACCAGACACTTAGCCGGGGGCAGTGATCAAACCTCCAAGCCTGGACATGTGAGGAAACAGTGCCAGCAATCGAGTCACCGCTCCTCCATATTTGCTACAAATGGCACTCCGTGGAGCTCACGCAATATACAATGAGGAAACCCAGAATCAGAACTTAGTGAAACCGCAGTGTGTCAGATATGATCCCTGGTGCTGGATGAAAAAAAAACAGGAAAATACACATCTTTCAGTATGTTTCATTCATTGATTTTCAGTGGAAAAGTTAAGAGCTTCCTGCAGAGAGCATCACACAGGCTGTGACAGAGCTGGAACTAAGAAATATGTGGGATAGTAGCTGTAAAACCAGCAGGATAGCATTGTCATTGATTGTGACAGGCAGGATCTCCATGGGGTGTGATGGACAGGGCTGGGTTGCCACTGGCTGCCATGGGCAGGGCTGGGTCGCCATTGGCTGCCGTGGGCAGGGCAGGGTCGCCATTGGCTGCCGTGGGCAGGGCAGGGTCACCACTGGCTGCCGTGGGCAGGGCTGGGTTACCACTGGCTCTTTTTCAAAAGCGTGAACTTTCATAGCAATGCTGCCTCTGTTGCTCATATAGCTGACTGTCATCACTCTGCCGCCAGTAAATGTGTTTTTACACCGCTTCTATAAATTAACAGCACCCCCCCTCCAAACAAAGCTTTCATGGAAGCATTCAGTACAGCAGGCTGCTACATGCAGAAACCCCAGAGGAGGACTATGCGACTGCCACCAGGTCAGGGGTCAAAGTATAACCAGGATGGTGAGTGATTGCCAGAGGGTGGGACAGTGAGATGTTGAAATGTTGCTAGATAAAGGAATGAGGAACATTTCCCTTGATGAGTGCGTGAAAAACTAGCAGATATCTGCCCTGGTGGAAGACGGGTGAAAAAAATATATATGTGTACATAGGGAGGACAAAGATAACGCGAGAGATATCACCTCCATGTCGCCGCTAAATTGGTAGGGTTCCAGATAACAGCTGGACAGGTAAGAAAGCGAGTGGGTGGATTTACCTTTGCTTTGGGTTGGCCTCAAGGCACTGCTCGGTGGTGTAGAGGGAGGAAGAGGAGATGGTGGTAGCCATGGAGCCAGCCTCGTGGAACGCTATAGAGGGCCAAACCGCATGATTGCATAAGTAAGGGCCAAAGACTATGACACACCTGACAGGAATGTTCAACCTGCATGTGACTGACTGGCCCTTAAAACGTTCAGAAGCAGCTGAATCTCCTGGCCATTGGCAGTGGGGGACATGGCTCAGATGGACACTCCTGGAGAGCATCTAATGTCTTGTCAGGGTCATATTTTATGACTCATATCTAAGAAAGCCCCGTCTTAATAGCAAAGTGGCTCCCACCATATAGCAGTTACGATAAATTGATTAAAAAGTGCAGCATTTGCACAGTCAGCAGCAAACGCAGCATGGCGATGCATCAAACCATTTATAGCACTATGAAATATTACTGGGAAGTCAGCATCGTTCCCAGTGGGACGAGCAGCACTGCAAATAGCTGGGAGCCCCACCTCGTCCATCCAGACTGGCGAGGCTCCGAGTCCCGCTGAGTCTGTCCTTCCTCTCGTCAATTCCTTCTTCACTGTGTGAGGACAGGATCTCTTGCGAGGATGACTTCAGGGCTGGGATTGAGTTCCGGGTCCTCTTGGACGGGGATGGCCTGATGGCTGATGGGAAGAGAGACCAAGAGACAGATGGATTACACCATTGCTCCATTGCCACTATCGCAGAAGGTCTATTTGAGGCAGACTGTGGGAAAAGCCTTCGGTAGCTTTGGGAGATAGTGGACAGCTGTACTGGGATGGATCTTAATTAGATTCTAAAAATATTTTACAAATCATCATATAAAAACACGCAGCAACCTTTTTTAAAATAACTAACAATTACTTTTTGTAGACAGTCTGCAGCCATGTTGCCTTCAGTGCCTCTCCACATACCGGAATCTATTGTATTGGTGCTGTGTGCATACCCAACCACATGGTGGCAGTAGCTTGCTACTCCCCACTAATGATTGCCAAGATGTCGCTTCATGAGGTTCAAAAAAGGGCTCAAAGTGAACCAAGTGCTCCATCTAGTGGGGCCAGAAAATACAGGAAGCGGTTCATGAAGCATCGTTTTGGCCATTTCTACTCCCGACTCTGCAATCGAAAAGTTAGCAAGTTCGCCATGTTCGGTTGAAGAGGTTACTAGGTAATTTATGTGAGAAACATGAGACTCATAGGAGAAGTTTGTGGTATAATTTATTAATGTGTTATTATTATTATTATTTCTTATTTAAAAAGCATATAATTACATCATTGGCCACTGGTATCAATGTTTTATTATTTAACTTATTTTGTTTTGTGTAAGTTACTAGCCATATTCTTTCCATTGGATATGTGTATTTTAGTGTGCAATTTCTGTAAATGCCTCCATGTGATTGTTTGTGGGGAATGTATTCTTGCGTAGTAGCATGACTGATTGTAGTAATATAGAAAAATTAAAATCATGTCACAGAAAACTTTAAAGAGACAGTAACTTTTTTTCTGCTCACCATAAAAAATCAAAAACTGTTCATTTCACAGCAGCCTATATTTTATTGCTTATGAATTAGCGGCATAATAAATTGTCGCTCTGTCTTACAGCTACTGGTGCAGGTCTATCGCAGTATACACATATGCACAGTCAGACAATGCAGGGGTGGCAGGCAGCCTAACCACATGGCTCAGGCTTCAGAAACAAGCTGTCTACCCAGTGGAAACCCAAAGAGCCCAGACAGAACATGCAAAGCCACAGAGTGGAAGTGAGACTCAAACTCACAACCGTGTCATGTTTTTACATCAGCATAGCTTTGAAATCTGAATTAGGTAAAAAATAGTAAATTCTAGTATAAGCTGTGAACATCACACGCCTATTTTGATGTGGTGCTCAAGTAACGCACTAATGCACTTCAGGAATTGCACTTTGACTTATCGTACAGGAAACAATGTCACTGTGGGCATTACACAGTCTACACAAGCAGCAGACACTGCAGACACATTTGTAAGTTTCTGCCTATCCCCACTAACCATGTTAGTCATTACTAGAGATGCAATGAAAGGGTCTCATTACAGCAGAGACAACAGCACCAACATAACAACAGAGAGGAATTAAACAACAACAAGGGACGGGGTGGTCGGAAAGGTGAGAGTGAAATGTGGGCGGATCTGGCAAGCCTATTTCCACCCGCCAGACGCAGCTGTAGCATCCTGCGAGCTGCTCTGGCACGCAGACGAGTGTAGCGAGCACCTGCAGCCGCGAGGAACCAAATGAGCCCGCATCCAAATGAGCCCGGTGACCTCTACAGCTATCCATGAGTCACCCACACTGCGTAAATGGTACTTTTACCAGATTTTTTTAAATATGGAAAATGCACCTGAAGCTGCCGGCTTGGAGCTGCCAGGACACTTACTTTGAATCTTCCTGAAAACTGTGGAGCTCATGAACTTGAGGAATCTGTTGGCGTAGAAACTGGGTCTGTGTACGGACACCGAGTCCTAGAATGAAAATAAATCAATTCAGCCTTTTGTTCCTCTTGGAGAGGGGAAGTGAAGTGGTATTTCATGTGTACATGTGTGCCACGTGACTTACGCCATCGTAGACGAGAGCTTTCCAAGAGTGTTCCAGCTTCTTAATTAACCTAACGAGAGGGTGAAGGAAGGCAAAACATCGCAGTCAGTGATATTATACAATATCGTCCTTCTACTGCTGATGTGCCAAATTCAGCAGGAGTAGGCTTTCAGTTAAGTGACATTTTCATGTTGCTGCCAAAAAGCACTCATAAAATTTCAGAGAACACACAGCATATATTTCATCGCATACACAATGATAAAACACGGTCAGACACAGTGAATAAAACATACCTGTAAGATTGCAAGATGTCGATAATACCCAGGAATATAAGAAGCCTCTCATCTTTGTGTGTTTTGGCAGGAATACCACCCATTCTGGTAATAAAGATACGTACAAGTCAACACAAATCATTCGTTCTCTTAACTCATCCCTGTCTTCACGCTGAAAATGGGTTAACGTTCATGAGCCAATCAACACACCGACGGTGAAGCATTCTTTAGGAAGGTCACAAATTCAGGGAGTGTGTTTTAAAGTAAGTGTAGCACTGCTCTTCATGAGTTCCCCCACATTTACACGAGCACTGCATCACAGTGTCCCACATTATAATTATGAACGTCATCCAGGTCATGTGACCAAATGAGTGTCGCCATACGTTTTTGAGTGTCAGCCCCCACCATTGGGTGAGCAGGTGACAATCACTCACGTATCATCGGTGGTGAGCGCCTCGCCCGCCTTGCCGTCCCCCTGGATGGACTCCATAGCTGTGGAGTAGAGCACCTTCTGGGCCACCGGACGCTTGCCATCCCCGCCCGCCTCCGCTGTGTCCCCGTCCTTCACGCTCTGGTCCAACACATGCACCCCCAGCAGCAGGCTGTAGTCCATGATCTTGAAACTCTCCAGCACCTGAGTGCGGAAACAAGAGTGCAGCGGTCCATCACAAGCCCTCAAGCCTGCATTTTGGTGACGAGAGGACCCAAGTCAAGTGGCTTTAAAGTAAAGACCTTAGAAAGTACCTCAACTGAAAAAAAATGACTGGACCCTCTGAATGACAAGTTATTGACCTGTGAACTGAATTTTGCTCGTCATTCCTCTTATAAAAGAAGTCCCAGTCCCAGGTTAAATCACAGTTTGCCCTGTCGTTTGCCCTATTGTGCCATATATACAATGGCTGTTGATTTCTTTTGACTTTTGTACTGTTTGTACTACAGTTCAGTGATGGACAACAGTGTGAAATCTGTTAGAAAGAACCTTGGTTTTCCATAATAAAACTGGTTATATTATGGTTCTATATCTTCTAAGGCCCACCTGTTAATCTGTTGCTCACAGCACAAACGCCACAATGGTCTATTTTACCGAGGACCTTTCAAAAGGATCAACCATAACATGCTGTATTGTCAGTTCCAAAACCCCGTGGCACATGGTATATATTACACAGAGCTTTTTTCCATGTAAATTAGAAGGCTTACAGAGCACGAAGCTGACTGAGGATGGCACGGGCCCTGACAGGGAGTCATCAAGGCCTGCATGGAAATCAGGTCCCGGATTTAAATGCTCGGTTTGCTTTAATCTGGACCTTTAATCTGGACTGATCAGGATACTGTAACTCCTTCAAACGCCAGCACCAGCCACCTCATCTGCAGAGGTCTGCCACCGAGGGAAGGGACAGAAAGGCTTTGTTTGAACTGCCAGTCACACATTTGCTATAAATTGCCGCGCATATAAATATAACCTTCACACCAAATTTCTCTGTGTATGTGAGCAGCCTGGTGACGACGTCGTGTCTCAAATCCCTCGTCATGTGCCAGCCCACTATTTTTGGTTCCGGAAATTTCAGCGGAGATTAGAGTAATGCTTTAGGGCTAATAGGAATTTTAATTAAATTGATGCATTTGCATCGCAAAAAGCTATTTCTAAACACTGGTGTTAATTTCACACAGGCCCACTGCTCCTCATTATTTCTGAAAAGACCATCATAACAAGAGCTGCATGTCACAGTAGGTATTACATGCGACAACCCGAACCAGGAGCAGCATTATTTTTATTTTTGTGCTTCTTTGACAATACAAATCTTAGATTTGCATACTCATAGCCTCCAGAATGGATCCCATTAACAAAGAAAAATAGAAGCAAATAATTCTGGGAGGTCTCGTCATTTTTAGCGATGGTCTGATGGTTAAGGAAGCACACTTGTAATTGAAAGTCTGCTGGTTCGATTCCCCTTCTGGCGAGGTACCCCTGGGGTACCCCAAGCAAGGTACTGCCCCCAAGCACTGCTCCCCAGTTGCTGAATTAGGTACCCACTGCTATGTTACATATGCATTTCATTGTTCTGCACTGTGCGCTGTGGTGTGTCAACAATGACCACTAATCATTTCAGTTTTAAAATTTGATCTGGTGTTTTTCTTGCAAAGTTTATCGTGTGCTGATTTGTCAACCTCAAAAAGTATGCTGGCATGTTTACCTGACATTCACGTGTTTACACTAGTATTAATACTGCAATAACACAGCTTTGCCTTATGTGTGGATTGTTTGCTGTTAATATCAAATATGACGTCAGAATGTTTAACAGGAGTGCTACATCAACTTGAATTACAGTCACGCAAAGACACACAAACAGACAATAGCCACCGATACACAATATGTATGGGTAAAGAAAGTTATATCCCTTTGAGAGCTATGCTTAATGGCGTGGATGCTGCGTCACGAGGAAATTTAGCAAACGATCTCCCAGCCTGCAGCTGTGTTTCATGGTATGTGGTTATTGAAAGCAGAACTGGATTCAGAGGTAAGCGAATCCTGCCGTACTATTTTGTTACAGGCAGTTCACTGGGCTGGCTGGCTGGCTTTTTAAGATCTCTACACATTGTTAAGACGTTACTTTGACTGCGGCCTGCAATGGGTTGGCATCCCATTCTGTGTCATTCCCTGCCCTGCACCCACTGTTTCTGCGATTGGCTCTGGACCCCTGTGACCCTGCATGAGAATAAGTGGTATAAAAGATGAAAGTGGGAATGAATGAGTGAATGAATGAATGAATGAGATTGCATTATGGATAAGAGTTTCTCACTCTTCTGGTATTTCATTTTTAACGACTTGATGCATATAAAAGTATAAAAGGCAATATACCGTAAAATTTTTTTGCTCACCTAAACATAATTACTAATAATATAATGCAGTTCTTAACTACCACCACACAGTCTCTCAGTTGCACTCCAAGGCTCCTCTGCTCACTTGCTCTCCTTTGAAGCACCTCACATAAATGCAAATACGTATAAGCTGATATGGAGCCTCTTGCTTTCCCATAATCCTCTTTGCATGCTTCCCATAGCACCCATCATATTCAAATGTTCGCCCTTCTGATAACACAGCTGTGAAACAAGCCACAGTGTGCACACAGCACACGCCCAGTCAGGCCAAGAGTCAGCCACACGACTAGCTGCAGTGCGTCCGTGCAAACAGACCACACTTATGCTACCGCGGGTAGTAAGCAGTGGCAGTGGTGCTGACTCATTTAGCTTGAAGTGGGACATTGTTTCTCATATTGGGTTACATTTTTAATAATTCAGAAATCCCAACAAGTAGCTGATTGTGACGGGGAGAATGAAAGGTCGTGACCTGAGCTGAGCTGCATTCTCAGACATGACTGCGTCAGTAGGCCACCTTGCCTGCTGAGGAAAGGCCTAGCAAGCCCAGACAATATGGAGGAAACACATGCACCCACGTCAAGAAAAAGGGAACGGGATTGTTCCGCATTGCTGACCACACTGCAACACACTTCCAAGGTGCATGCAAAACCTGAAACTACAATGGGTACTAGGTTCCGACTCCCACTCACACATCCGTCTTCCATGATCCAGGACCAGCATCAGGCAGAAATGCAAGCAGCTTATCTGGAAATGCAGAATCATTTTGAAAAATCTCCATGTAAATACGAGCAACCAAATCCACACCACATAGCACACAATATGTTTCCTGATATAGGCAAGTATAGCCTGAGTTATAATGAGCTGATTCATCCATCTTAACTGAATGTCAACAAACAAAACAAAAACATACTTAGACTTCTGGCCTAGACTGCGGTTGGTATGCCAACGACATCTACATTGACAGGCAGCTCTCTACTTACATAAAACCGACTTCCATAAATCGGTATTTACGCAAAAAGTACCCAAAATATATAGTTTATGATAACGCAAAAAGGCGATGTGTCTGTAAGTAAATTTACAGTGAAGATACAGTATTTAAAATTCCCTTCATTTATTTAATATATATTCTTTAATAAGTATTGCTAAGACAGTGGGACCCCCATGTCCGTGGTCTCAGGAACCGCGGTATCGGTTATCTGCGGTTTACCCTGGTCCAAAAAAAGTTTAAAAATCACAGAAATGCTTTATAATTTTCACTATACATTCCAAGCGAGTACAGGTTGTAAGCTGGTGAGCACCAAATAGATATTTCTAAACAAAAAAAAAATCTCGTTACAGATTATGTACAGGTACATGATTTTCATTGTAAAATATGTCCTTAGAGGGGTATTAAAAGCATGATTTTCACTGCTCCATTATTGCTATACCATCTCTTCAGAATTAGGCTAAAACGTCAGAACCCCTTTCATTCGAGAGAGTACAGTGCTGTACAGTACTGCATAATACTGTACGATGTACTTTAATACTGTATTAAGTGTTGTTATTGTTGTTACTTTGCATAATTTATCAATGAAACTTGCAATGCCATATGCATGTACACGAAAATGACCATGATGATTCTCTGTTATCTGTGGGTTCAGCTATCTGCAATAAGTCTTGGAACGAATCACCTGCAGAAAAGGGGGGACTACAGTATATTTTTGACTTACGTGAATCTACGTGGTGAATCTAATTTACATAAACTTTGACTTACGTAAGGGTTTAAGGAGCAGAATACTGCCTGCATTTATTTACCAGACACTTGGGGTTGCCTAGCACCCCCGAAGCAACCGAGGTTAGGAACGAGATGATCATTCTGCTGGCCACGGGATCAGAACCCACAACCTTCCAGACATCGGGTGTTTCTCAATACCAAGAATGTGAAAGTCGTACTTGAAATCTTGGCAAGATCGCTCATTTGGGGCACAGTGAATCATGGAATTGTTCTTATTTGGCAAGGATGCAACCGATGTATTGTTGATATTTTGGGATGGGCAAGAACGCCATCCAGGGTTGTTTACCATCCTCTGAACCTCTGTATTGGAACTGGTCTTCGGCAATGGAAGATGGCGTAAAATGCATACACAAGAACACAACTATGGTAAAGTACACATATTGAGAAACACACACCGAGTCCTAACCTTACACATAAAAAAAAGCTCAGGATAAATCCCATTATCAGTATGCCATCATACATTGTCAATTTTCCAGGGTGGGGCAGTGGCATCCTCCCCTCTTATACAGATTGGGGCGCTGTAGCACACACAGCCGGCCCTGTGACGTGTGCAATGGCAGGTCATCCTGCTGAAACCCCACCCCCTTTATAGCAGGGACCAACGGAGCTGAAGC
>JAODKM010000039.1:11616364-11630564 GCA_026780845.1 Petrocephalus sullivani
CATCTTGGATCCGAGTTCGGCAAGTGGAATGCATCCGACTCGGTTTTCCCCGAGTTTTTAGCGGATGTGACGTTATTTTGAGTTCTGAGCTCCGACCTCCGAGGATAATGGAACACACGATAACTTGCAGAGCCACACACATGCATCACACAAAGCCAACCCAAAAAAACTAAATGGAATTTATTTGGGGAGAACAGACTCACTCTTCTGGAGCTGGAGCTTCAAAGCACCTCCACCCAGTATGTGTGGAGTTAGCATGTTCTCCCTGTGTGCATGCAGATAGACTGTGTATGTGTGCGTATGCAGATTGGCTGTGTATGTGTGTGCATGCATGTGCCCTGCAATGGATTGTGCAATCGTCAACAAAAGAAACACACATCAGTTCTTGCACTCATGTGGGAGGTTTTGCACCCAAGTGGAAGAGTGTTTTTAGTCTGGAGAGTGAAATGGACCATTTTGCCCAAAAGTTTAAGTGCCACATTAGCATAAAGCTAATCCAAGGGCACCCTCCTATAAATCCTAGCTATACTGAGGATCATGCTGGTCACAAAATACAGTGAAGGCATGTGTTTCCTGATCCAGGGACGGCTTGGACATTGCAGGGTGCAGAGGAGCCTTGCAGGAAGTCCTGCTACAGTCTGCCAGAGACAGGGAGAAAATTCATCTTCGTGAGGAACAGTAACCGTACAGCAAAAGTCACATTGAAGGGACTTAAAAATAAAAAAGTGAATTTCCTCCTGTGGCCTGGGACTAAATTCAATTAGGAATCCTCTGGAGAATTTAAATGTTTTGTTCCCCTTCAGTGTGCAGAGCTTCTGCAGTTGGGCAACGTGGAATAAGAGAAATATCCGATGCCCGAAAGTGGCAGAAACTTACCCATCTGTAACTATTGCCAATGGATCTTTTATGAAACGTTAAATCATAGAGGTGCATACCTATTCCTCAATAAAATAACCAAACATGTTTTTATAGCCACCATATACATGTTTATATAATACAATTGTTTTTATAAAAAGAGCTTACGATTTTTCTACTGCTTTAGAAGAACTAAAAGAACTGAAGCTTACAGTAAGAACAATGTTTCATGGTCCAAACGCTTCAGCGGCGATATGTCCCTCTCAAGCCCAGAAACTTCTCTACCTTTCGTCTACGAGGGGGTAGGAAGGCCAACGATCATTTATTGCGGATGACAAAAGACGCTTGAGCACGGACAGAAATTCAGGTCCGAAAGATAAACAGAAGGACGGAGCTTAACGACGAGGAAAAGCAAACAGAGGCCTTGCGGGGAAGCAGACGCATACCGCAGGGAGCCGAGTGGCGTCGTGGAACCCGCAGCTACATCAACGGGCACCATGACTGACAGACCCAAGCCGACGATGGCCAATGTGACCGTCTCGTGAAATAAGATAAGAATTATATTAAAGATCACTGCAAGCCAGGGGTGTCATGTGGGTTTTTTCCCAGTACTCCAGTTTCCTCTCACAGTCCAATGACATGCAGATAGGCTGTGTATGTGTGTGCATGCATGTGCCCTGCAATGGATTGTGCAATTGTTAACAACAAAACTCACATAAGTTCTTGCACTCATGTGGGAAGTTTTGCACCCAAGTGGAAGAGTGTTTTATAGTCTGAGCGAAATGGACCCTTTTGCCCAATTTAAGGGCTATGTTAGCATAAAGGTAATCCTGGGCACCCTCCTATAAATCCTAGCTGTACTGAGGCTCATGGACCTTTGATCTGAAAGGCCACTGGTAATACATCGCCCTAACGATGACCTCGCTTTAGCATTTTGCGTGTGTTTTAGCTATGCAAAATCACTTTCGGCGTTTCCAAGCAGTGACATTTCCGAGTAACTCCACAATGGAGTGATCTATCAAGACCAGTCAGTGTAGCGAGGAGAGACTGGGGGCAAAGGTGGGAAGCTGGACATGCGGCTTTCTGATTGGGCTGCTACCAAAAGGCCAGAAGTCATATTAGGAAAACCTCCTTGTTTCATTCTTATAGGGGTCGTCTGGTTATTTACTGATACAATATTTCCGGAGCTTATCTATTCTTTTCACTTAAAGGCAAAATCAGTACTTCACCTTATCTCTGCTCTGAACGGTTCATCTTGTTTTGTACGTTTTATTCTAGATAACAGTCAGGTGAATAGGTCACCACGCGCGTGAGTAGATACGAAGGCTGAACGATGAAGAAGCCGGACATTAGTGCCAGCAAAGGCGCTCAAGGATACCCGGGGAACACAAGGAAAACAAACACGGGGGTCTTGGTGAGATCAAGCATAAAACTTCATTTTACACAAGAAGGAATAACCTTGTTCTGGACATATTGTGAGACGACCCAAGGCACGAAAAATCACCTTAATGAAGAAGCTGCTGGGGTAAAAGAGGAAGAAGAGGACAGTGTTGGCAGACATCAACATTGATTTGATAATACATAATAATATGAATAATAATCTATCTGGGGGGGGTATCATACATTGTTATACAGCACAGGGGTACCACCTACTTTCCCTTTAGCTGAATCACAAACTCACAGCCCTTAAGAGCCCCTAAGCATGCAGATAGGGGTGGAAACCATGAACATACACAAAGGGTCATGCCAAATGCCCAACCTCCCACGCCCTCCACAACCCCCCCCCCCCAGGCATTACAGCCCTCCCCATTAAGATTTATGTCAGACCACAATTCACAGAGTACGTTCTAATGCTCCTTCGCGCGAGCTCTGCTCCACCCCATTGTCAGGAACACCACAGAAACCACTGCCGTCTCGCATGGGAGCCAAGGGTCAACGATATACCGAAAGAAGGAAACCAAACAAATAAATAAAGTACGTACGAGAAGGACCAACGTCTGGAAACAGGCAAGGAACGGGCAGCTCCTATTAAATTAAACAAACCTCAGGCGGTGCTGCTTCAGGAAACACTACTTTTATTACAGAACATAATATACAATGAGATAAGCGGTTAAGCGTCTCAACTAGGATGCATCACCCGAGGGAGGCACCCATTGATACAGAGCCATCAAGAGAAGCCCGTCTCCGCAGCGGTGGGCAGAGTGAAGGCAAGCGCCCGCGTCTTCCATGAATTCACCTCCCCTCAAGACATTTCTCATAGGAACCAGCCCCACACTCACAGCTGTGAAACACCTACCAGAGCAGCACTGAATAAATACGCCGACTGCCCGGCGCGCGTTTAAGCATCGGTGCGCTAACTATGAACAGGACATGAAGAAACACCCAGTATGTAAACCAAGGCACAGAACAGCAAAATATACACAAAGCAGACACCAAAGGATGGTGCATATTCTCCCTGTCTCCCTGGCAACTCCCGGCTTTCTGACAGTCAAAACGTCTCAGCCTATATTTGCTCAAATGGGAAACCAAATTGGAAAAATTCAAATGAGGGAGTCTAAAAAAAAAAAAGTGACGGGTAAGTCCCATTCCTGTAACAGACGTGGAAAAGCCAGTCAGGCATAAACACCCCCCCCCCCCCCAACGAAGAGTCACAAGTGCCAACGCACCAAAACAATCTATCAGCTTAAAATGCATATATTTCTCCTCACCTTAAACCAGCAGCCCGGCAAACGCTGGCAGCCCCCCGCTGAGAGCCGCGTGCCCGGACGGCGGCTGCATACCCAGTCGCGGTGACAGTAATAACTCTCTCGCAGGCAACTTCGTGATAGGAGGGGGGAGACAACAAGGGTTCATGTGACCAGCTAGAGGGCCGAATACCAGACACTAATAGGGACACGGGAAACAGCAGCCAGCTGAGCCACAAGGGGGCGGAGAAACAGGCAGCAAGAAGGAAAAAAGGCAGGAGTCTAAGAATCACAGACGTAGGATTTTCATAAATCCATAAGCCTCTCGGGCAGCTACAAAACTGTCATTGTGCTAAAGCTATGGAAAGCTGACGAGTCCTGTTAGGTAAGAAGGCAGGCTGTGGCTTAGGCTGAAGGGACCACCCTCCGCCGTCAACATCATGAGACAGTCCAAAGTACATTTATTCATAAACTGCTGGAAGAAACTCCGGACAGCGCTTCCAGAAAGAGGAGGGGTGTGGCCTAACGCAGCTGGGGGAGCGACCTGCCTTATAAAAATGAGCTTGGTGTGGGAAACAGAGGAGCAGAGGACAGTCACATGAGGCTCACCAGCCAAGGGAACAAGGCCACTTGTGGCCGAGGCTCGGGGTTCGATTAGAATAGCCTTAAAGTGCTACTTCAAGCTGAGAAACAGGACTTATGGGAAATGCCACCTCAAACCACTACACAGAAAAAGACAAAATGCAAAACTGTTCCCAGTGTGCTATGGGAGAGATGGCAACAATGACAGGAAAAGCCCCCTTTGCTGGTGATACTGCAGGGCCTGGTTGACCCTGCTTTCTTGGATAAAAGTGTCTGCTAAATAAATAAAATGTAAAGCAACCCTATAAACCTGGGCATCAGCACTGTTACAACCTATCCATCCATTTTTGGTAAGCACTTGTCCTGTTCGGGGTCTGCCCCAGAGGCTTGGGGTGCAAACACTGTTAAAATATGCTTTACTAACACGTAGTAAGAGAGTCAGAAACCATAGCGAAGGTAAAATAAGCTGATGCAGTTTACACATCCAACATTCAACCCAGGGAAACAAAGAACCTGAAATCCTATCCTAGGAAACCCGGGACATGAGAGGGAGAACAGCCTGGACAGGAGTCCACTGTGAGATCACACGCACAAGCACACACTACGCACTGTCAGATCACACACACAAGCACACACTACGCACTGTGAGATAACATGCACAAGCACACACTACGCACTGTGGGATCGCACGCACAAGCACACACTACGCACTGTGGGATCACACACACAAGCACACACTACGCACTATGGGATCACACGCACAAGCACACACTACGCACTGTGAGGTCACACACACAAGCACACACTATGGACTGCGGAATCACATGCACAAGTACACACTACGCACTGTCAAATCACACACACAAGCACACACTACGCACTGTGAGATCACACGCACAAGCACACACTACACACTGTGGGATCACACATACTACGCACTGTGGGATCACACGCACAAGCACACACTACGCACTGTGGGATCACATGCACAAGCACATGCTGCGCACTGCAGGATCACACGTACAAGCACACACTACACACCGCAAGATCACACGCACAAGCACACACTACGCACCACAACAGCAAACTGTATGGTTTTGGACTGCAGAGGGAAACTGGGATATCCAGCACAAATCATAAAAACACACGGAGAAAGTGCAGAATCCATACAAAGAGCCCGAGAAAGGAATAAGACTGACAGCTCTGGAGAAGCAAAGCCGGTGCTACTGCTGAGGCCTACCATTGCTACACCGGATTCCTTGTCCGGCAAATGTGGCACTCCAGTTTTGCCCCAACACTGAGGAACCTACTGCCAGTGTCATTTACATCAGCACAAAATTCCTCTGTATAAACAACTCTTTTGCATAAAGAGCGCGTCCAAGACAGAGAGTGATTTGCATGTTCATTGTACCTTCTGGCGGAATGGCGTCCCGTCCAGAGTGTCTAATGCCATTTGCTCTGTGCCGTCTGGGACAGGTTCCAGCCAAACCACCCTGACAAGAATCAGCGGACGGATGGATTTACACGCATCTGATTCTTGTTGCAAAAACCCAACACCTCATAAGTCTACCCAGACTACCTTCCTACAGAGTTTATATATGGCATATATTTATATATTTATATAAAGGCTTTAAAAAAAAACCTGCAAAATAACTCAGACCCTGAAGTAATTCAAAACAGCGGCTGATTCTGTGACTAAATTGAGCTTGAAAGCATTCTCACATGCAGGAGGAAATACACGCTCATGCAATACACGGGAAAATTTGAGAACAAGACAACCAGAAGTGAATGGATGCATTAGTGCACAGTGACTGGTATTACAAGAGCATGCCCTGGGGATAGTCACGGCACATTAAACAATATGCTTAAATACACCAGCTATTAGCTACACGGGACAAAAGCTATTATTTCTTAAACTTAATGACCACAGGCATAAAATACCCATAAAATACGACCTCCCCCAAGCAATAATCTCTGGGCGGTGCTGGATGTAGAACCATAATCAAGACAATCATAAACAAAAGCCTTTTGAAAAACAGAAATTAACCCACTTTCAGACTTCAAAGCCACCTCAGATGTTTGAAAAGCCATTTGGCAGTGGAAGTAAAATCACACATAGAAGAAGTGCAATGTCGAGACGACAGGGAGAATGAGGAGAGATCAAGGCAAGACTACATCTCCAATCGCTCTTCAGCGTCTACGACAGTGAGCTGGCAAGGGTGTCGGAAAACCGAGCCGGCTGTAGGCCCCCGGCCTGGACGTCAGCAGCATCGCGCCCTTCCTGTAAGCAGACGTGCGGTTCCGCCCGGCAGCCAGCCTAAGCGGAGTTCCGGCAGATCCGGGACGTGCCTGGCACCTATCTTCAGGCCATGCCTCCAAAGTACAATGTTCTCCAGACGGCGGAGATCGTGGGAAAAGAGGACACGTTACCGCCATATTTGCATGGCAGGACAGGTGGTGTGGGGAGGGGTGCAGCTGTCCCACTGCCTTTCCAGGTGTGAGGCTCTGAATGCAGCCCTAGCTCTCTTTGTGCGGAGTTTGCATGTTCGTGTTTATCGAGGTGTCTTCTGGCTTCCTCCCACAATCCACAGAAGGCAAGTTTCCAAAGACAACAGAGGATACTAACAGGTGATTGGATGTGGGTGCGGTCTGCGGTGGACTGGCCTGGCTGTACGTTTCCCAAGGCAGACCCTGGATCTCCACAGCATAAACGGAAATAAGCATTTACTGGAAATGCTTGGACAGGGTGTTTAAACTTAGCAGTCAAAGAAAACAGAAAAAAATAATCCGCCCAATTAGGTACAACAGATGAAAAAAATGCAACTCACAAAAATGCTGTCATTTTCCTAAAATCAATTAGCTCCAAATGGAAGCAACATTAAAACCATCTAAGGATAAATTACACTCCCAAGTGTCCAGTTTTCAATCAGCTTTCACTGATTTTCTTACCAACAAAAACATAAGCAGACCACAGTAACAAAGTAACAGAGGAGAAACAAACTGTCAACACATAAATGGGAACATAGACAGAGACACGGAAAATGAATAAATGAAAGGGACCCCAAAGAGAAACCAGGCTACCTGACCATGAGGAAAGATATGAAACAAGGGAGCCATTCACACGGTGCAGACTGCCGGCCTTCCAGACAGCAGGCAGCTGTCATACAGGACAAGCTCTCTCACACCAGCCCGAGCAGCAAGCTGCACTGTAAACCAGAACGGGAAGCATTCAGGCTGATGGGGGCACTGTGCTTCCTCCATGGGCTCATAAAACCATTTGGGAAAAACAGGATCGTGCGTGACCAATGGAGAAGAGCTGGTCTACAGGCATCGCATCCAGACGAGACTCACACGTGCAGCATCAGAAGGCACCAGAACGAGATTTCCTCGGGATTAGGGGGTAGTGGGTTTGTAAAAGCACCCAGGAATGGAACACTTTTGCACAAAAATCACTTTGATGAGATTTCCATTCAGGTCTGCTAACTCTTCATATACTGTGCTGGTATTTTTAATTGTCATATGTCTGAACAGTTCGGTATCAGATATTGGATTAAATAACCATTCATGTCCAATTGTAGCACAAGGTCAAGGTCAAATTTGTTTTTATTGAATGTTTAATATCAACCAGAGTTGTTTTATACAAAGTAAGGAAGAAAATAAACAAAATACAATGACAATATGAATGAATTATGATGTATTTGTATGGAAAATTAAACAAGCAAACAAACTTTTCTTTACTGGACCAGCAATGTTTGATTAAGGCATTTATACCAAGACCTTTGTCCATTTAGCTGTTTTACGTTTAGAGGGCGCTATACAATAGGAGCGCAATGCTCAAACCCAAATGCTCAAAATTGATATCTGAAACGCACTTATGGGACACCGCCCGCTGCCCCGCCGTCTCCCTGGCGACTCTGTTTTCAATATGACGCAATTTGCATCAGCTGCTTTTCTTATTCAAACCTGCTCCCACAATGACCTTTCCTATCAATGGCAAACAGTGAATCTGCAAAAGCAGCAACCTGCCCACTGCACCTGCAGCTTTGCCAGGGGGGCAGTTATGGACAACATCTCAGGCGGACAGTAGTCGGGGGAGAATGGAGTGTCTAATCGCCTCATCGCTCATTCACCACTGTTAACCATCCCAGCGATTTACTGAATAATTCAGTAAAAGAAGGGTCCTTATAAAAACTATCCAAAATAAATTTTTCTTTTTCTTAGGTTAAGAAAACCTAAGATTTTGATACCATTTTTCCAAATGAAAACATAAACAGCTACCTTACCGCACTGCCTTTCATTTAAACCACTAGAATTCAAGTTAAGTACAACTAAAAAAAAAAAAAAAAAAAACACGTGGCATTGTGGTAAAGATGGCCCTTCCCTGTATGTGACAAGACCTTCCTGAAATGTAATAAGGTCAAACTTACCCATCAGGCCTCACAAAACCTACATCTGGACACAGAGTGGAGAAAATAAAAGACATTGTTTTCAGCAGGAACGGCCTTCGGCAGTTTAAACGGTTTTGTTTCCATCGTATGATTTTTCATGTCCAAGAAACAATAACAAGTGGTGACAACTGTGACAGGAAGCTGAGAACTTAGACACAGAAAAGACGATAATTTAGTAAAGATCACAGCAACAGAAATTCACAACTAGAAGCAACACACCACAAAACAGGTCAAAGAAAAAGAAAACAGCACAACAGACGGTGTGCGGCGCAGTATTTAAAAGTTATGTTAAGTGTCTGCTAAGAGTACCAGTGAAGTAATAAATTATTCAGAGAGTTGAGAGATATTCCCAAACCGCAAAGTGTAAATGGGCCGTATTTTACAACTCGCATGACTGAAACCTCCGTTCTCACACAGCTATAATAGCCCCTGAAGACAACAAGCAGGGTTCGTTTGTTACACTCTCAGGTCCATTTCATCCCATAAAACTGCAGTGTGTAACAACCAAACAGCAGTGAGTAACAACAGTGTTTCTGCACTGTACGATCAGCATCTTCTCCTACTTTCAACTAATTTACATAGTTTTGGCCAGGGGCTCCCAGTACTGAACCTGGCAGCCTGGAATATTTGCAAGACTTTGTTCTACCCAATGTGCCCACAAGCTGGAAAGAGCTAATTAATTCCCGAAAGTGAAAAATTCTGGTTGTCCTCAGTGTCCCTGATGACATTGTTGCAGAGCTAGAAAGTCTGAATATGCACAAACCTCCAGAACTGTGAACCCCCGAGTAACAAAGACAGACCTGCAGAACCAGAATATGCGTCAACAGCCTACAAGAGAAGGGAAGTTGTAGCACACATCCCTCCTGAACACAGAACGAACTTCCCTCAAAGCGTCACAGGAGCATAGTAACTGCAGCACAAGGCATACTTCACTTCAGTGAGCCTGAGGTACATGCCTCATTGTCCTTAGGAGACCACAGCAGAATCATTCAAGACATAGAGCCAAACAGGGCCTGATGCAAAGTGTTACGCGGCAAACACAATGACAGCTAGTCCATCTGGACAGAGGTGACTGGGAGTCCAGAGTGGAATGCATTGTGTTGCCATGGAGATCCCTAAAAGAACAGACCAGGCCTCTCTGAAGCAAACCTCACTCCCCCTGCAGCGAGGCCCCCACAATAGGGGGGAAACTCAAACTATGCAAATCCAGTATCAAAGGAACACACGCGTCAGGAAGACAACACTCCACTCGTCGTCACTGCCAAGTGCGGCCGAATACGCCTTTCTTTGGTCGCGCCTTGACCATCAAAACTGGAGGGCAAAAACACCTGCAGACTGCGGAAGGCCAGTGGTGCTCTCACCACCAGCCAGAGAACCAGAGATGCTGTGGAGACAAAGACAGAGACAAACTGGACAGACACACTTATGTATGGAAAGGCATCACACCAAGATATGTGAAAAAGGGAGAATGGCTTCCCTCCCTCCCTCCACACAAATATACCAATCTGTTTGTGTCTGTGCTTTCTAATAGAAATATTATTTAAAAACAGACAGACAAATGATAGATAGATAGATAGATAGACGGATAGATAGATAGATAGATAGAAAAAGCAACCTAGTTTTATCTTTGGTTTCTATGACTACGAAAAACATATCCACCTAACTGTAAGCTACATAGTGTATGACATCATCTGGTCATGCTGGTTAGTTTCAGATTGCACCGTAGTCTAGTGGCAGAGATGGTGTTGATCTCCTGGGCTACAGAAAATGGCCGCCACCCCAATGCAGCACGACCAGCTTTGGTCCTCAGACTCTGCAATCTGAGATGTCCAGCATGCATTGGAAACAGTGGCAGGGTGATCAATGGGGTGGTGGTGGTGGTGGGGGGGGGTTTGTATGTAGCACCCTCACAAAAACCCATGGAGAGCGTCACCCCATCAAATGGAACTCACAGGCATTGGCTGAGCAAAACCTCTTGTCATGGCTTTTGACAAAACAGTGCATCACCCTCTCAACCCCCACCCCTGTTGTGATACTCAAGCTGTCAGCACATGCTGTGTGTCTGTGCGTTGGGGGGGTGGGGGGGGGTGCACAAACAGCGAATGCAAAATAAGCTAAATTGGTGACAGTCAATTAACTGGATCTGGAGCTGCTGTCAGTGTCAACTTAGTTTGCATTGCTGGCCTCTCTGCCTGTGGTCTGAAGGTTGGTGGTTTGAGCCCCATCTTTGGCAAAACAGTCACATATCTGTGAGTTCTTAACCCCCAG
Source organism: Petrocephalus sullivani (assembly GCA_026780845.1). Classification (NCBI taxonomy): domain Eukaryota; kingdom Metazoa; phylum Chordata; class Actinopteri; order Osteoglossiformes; family Mormyridae; genus Petrocephalus; species Petrocephalus sullivani. The sequence continues at coordinate 11,627,202 of JAODKM010000039.1, forward strand.
CTGCAGGGCTACTGCACACTCTGCTGTCACGCCTCCCCAAGAGTGCTGTCACTTGTTTGTGTGTCTTTTGGAGCGCAGAATGGGGCAGGTGAAGAGAGGCATTCCAATGTACTTGTGCAGATGACAAATAAAGGATCGTTTCTACCTGGGCCACTCATTGAGGATTGCTGACACATACTACAAAACAACAACTCCACAGATTACAAACTTGCGGCAATCCAGCATGTTAGATAACATAAGAACAGTCTTCTTTGGTTTTCACCATGAGCCCGTCAACTTGAAACTATAATATATTAATTATGCAAGTAAATTATGGCAAGACCGTTTCAAAGGAGCATGCAAATGAATCTACACGTATTAGAGGTCTGAAAATGTATTATACTTGGCCTCATTTTTAAGGGTCGTTTAAATGTTTTTTGTTTGAAACCATTTCTCCGGCATCCTTCAGAAATTGTTTTTAATGACTTCTTACAGCGAACGAGAAAAACCGGTAACATGTTACGTAAAGGGTTACATTATTTTGCGCAATCCGGTTCCTTTGAATCTTATTTTGTCAGAGAGGAGTAATATGTTTGTGGCATTTCCACTATAAAGAGTCGCTTCAACTAGAAAAATGTCACAAGACAGTTTCTTCGGCCGCAGAAGGCGCCCAACCTCCCCCATCCCCAACAACTCTGACTTGTATTAAGCCGTCTTCAATATTAAATGCATGGCACGTGTAATCGGCGACCTAAAGTTTTTCTAACTCACGGCAGCCGCCGTTCCAGAAAACCGAACATCGGCAAAAGGGGTTACAAAAATACTCAGCGATGATACACGCGCGTATTTGCCGTCTTTCCGCTAAATTATCACACCTTTTCGTCATAATCTGCATTATTACGTCATTCACGTTCCCACAGCTGGATCCCTCTCCCAGCGGCCGCAGCTGGATGCTGTGCGGAGGGGCGACGGTCCGTCTACGAGGCGAAATACATTGGTACAATGTAACAGCTGTTTAGTACAGACGGGAAAACGCGACATCCAGGGGAGCTACGAAGGAACATAATGTTATTGTTCGCGGTGCTGCTCGTAACATTAGCGTTTATTTAATTTAATGGGAGATGCGCCCCTGTCACAGCTGGATAAGGTCCCCTACATCGAATCCGCAAATTAATGTGCTGCCGAGGTTGGAATGAAGGCGTCGACTTGCTAGTTGGCGCGGAAGTTTATTTTTATGGTACCTGGCTCACGTAGCAACGAAAAGACAGGTGGAATCGCCGTAACTTCTGGAAGTCGGCTTAATCATTCCTTACCTTAGCAGTCAGGTCGCCTTGCCCGCGCAATCAGAGAGAGGCGTTTCTTAGCGGCGACCGCTCCTCCGCTTGTCTTCCGATCTCGGGGGTCCGCGTTATTCCAGAAATCCCCGCGTGTTTTGACGAGCATATGCGTGGAAGCAGCGCCGCAGCGTCGTGCGCCGACTCGCACTGCCACTGTATAGGAACAAGCAGTCCTTCGCGAGAAGACGGCAGTCTCCGCCTCCCGGGCTGCGCTCGGCGCTCTCCAGCCCGCATTCCTCACCGCCGAGCGTTGTAGCAACCGAGGCGCACTACATCTCCGACGCCACCTCGCTTGGTCTTCGTTTATTTCAGAGCATCGACAAATAAAATGCTGCAAGGACGTTTATAGGTCGTTGACAATATTGCGTGCCAGTTTCGTTAATGTCTGACTGTAGCTGAACTGATCATTATACTATAATTATCATCAGATAGGAGTTATAATTATCATCAGATAGGAGTCAGGGAATATAAGGCAATTGGGCACAGCCAGTTGCGTTCTGAAAACGAAAAACAACCGCGTTATTTTGTCTTGTTTGACGAACTTACATATAATTGCAGATTCTGTAGCCTATCCAGTCAGCCCAGTCTAATATATTAGACATATTTTGAACATATTTGGACCGATAGTTTCGGGGGTACATTGTGATACATTTTAAGTAGCATGTATATAATTGCCATATGACTTTTATGAGTTTAAAGTGAAACGTGTCTAAAAGGGACAGTTACATAGATATTCAGTTTAGTTTAATATCAGGCGGAACTGTCAGTTATATCATAGTATAACCCATTTCATTTATTTTTTTAAAATACATTTATGGTTGAAAATTTGCAAGGGGCCATCGAACAGAACACAGTGCTAATTTCTTTAGGTTTTTGATGCGTTAATGCCATTGCAGAGCCCATGTTTCTAGTCGAACCGCGCGCCATCTAGTGACAATTAAGGTATAATGGTTTCTTAAGTAGCATGTTGTCAGTCTTGTTGTCAGACATCGATTACTCAGCTTTAGCCAAGCAAAGGAAGGACCGCTCACAGCTGAAAGGGGTGTTAAAAAAAACCCAGTGAGATAAGAAAATAAGAAAATACAGACTTCTTCATAATTTTCGGTTTAGTTACTTAAAGACATTTTAAAAGCGATATCTAAATATTTTTCGAGCAACGTTTGCATTGATTTTGTTCATGGTTATCCGTGACACCGTGTTTATAACAAAACCGGTTGTATATAATTGTCTTAATGAAACTGACATTCACGATTTTCCCTAGAATCAATGCAAAACTAAGAAGAATTGCCAAGGAATGCCAGGGGTCCATTCTATAGAAGAACTGAGCTTCTAGATTATATTGTTGTTTTCAGAAGGAATTAAAATCAAAACACAACTCAAATGTACTAATCATGCTTAGTTTTAATATCAGAGATTAAAGTTGGATTGATGTTGAAATGAAAGTCGTTGAGGTTCTAATTAGAGCCATAAAAGGAAACAATGATTTCATTTTTTTTTATTCGTGAATACCAAAGTATTTTCCACTTTGCCGTTATCAGCATTCCCTTATATAGGCCTGGGTAAAGCTGGAGACAGACCTCCTCAAAATAGTCAGCAGTACGGTTTCCTAGCAACATGTCAGGTCTCTGATAATTGAGCAGAAAGTGTCCAGGAATCTCCAATGAAGCTACTGCCACTCAACAAAACATCGTGGATCTTGTATTGGTTTTAGCATGAATATCTCGTGTTATAGTGTACTCTATAAATTTCTCACTCATGTTCATGAAAAAAAAATACAAAAGACAGGTGATTGTCATTCAAATGATGACAATAATAAACCAGTATAGTAAACCAGTATAATTTTTATATAGCCATGTTACACACCCTCTGTAAATGAAATTTCGTCCTTAATATTACTGATCCTCCTACCAGTATACTTTAATACAGGTGATAATAGACAGTGTGAAGATGGTTCACAAAAATAAAGAAAGATAAAGAAACCATAATCATATTATGCAATCCAAATCCAGAATTACATCATTAATCTTTTCTATGCCAACGCACAGGG
>JAODKM010000039.1:11632501-11643482 GCA_026780845.1 Petrocephalus sullivani
GGCTGTGTTTTTCCTGTAAGACGTGATCTGTCAGCAAACACAGCTGTTGTCTGCTTCCTGGTTTGGCCCCTAATGTGCTGCCAGTTAAGTTATCTCAGATAATTCAGAGGCATCATCTTGACCAAATATGCTCCACACCCTTTGTCTTTCTTCCTTCTCAACATTTTTGCTTTAATTAGTTTCTGTTTTACTTCATTCCTTTTTTAAAATATACCAAATACACACTGAAAAAAAACAGACAAATAAACCACCACATCTGATGGTAAAAAATATATTTAAGATGACTAGGGTTCTGTAAAAAATGTATGTATACATTTGAGTGCATGTGTTTGTGTGAGGTCATTTATATATTACATTGTGGGGACCAAATGCCCCAATCTGTTCTTTTGACCTTCTGGGGATTTTAGTCTGTGAATGCAATCAAAATAAAAAAATACCAGGAGTATTGTATTTAGTTTGGTTACTTAAGGTTGTGGTAAGGGCTGGGTAGCAGTTAAGGTTGTCATAGTTAGGGGGTGCGTTTCCCAAAAGCTCCCATTAGGAACTTACGTAGTTGGACTCATTCAGTTGCATGGTACCAACTATGTAAGTTACTAACATAGTTAGCAACTATGCTTTTGGGAAACACACCAAGGATTAGGGTTGTCTGTCGAAATGAATGGAGAGTCCCCACAAAAATACATGTATATACCTAATCTGTGTACTTTGTATGTTTGTGTGTGTGTGTCTTAAAACATGGTGCTTTGTATGGGAACTTTAGAATTTGAGGAGCAATAGGAAGCTTTCAAGAAATCATATATCGTGATGGTAACACATAATATACACTTAAAAAAAAATTCCTTGTGTGTGCCACACACACACTTGGCCAATAAATCTGATTCTGATATATTATTACTTATGTATTAATTAACCACAAACTAAGTCTTAGTTACATACTGATCTCATGTTAATACATCATTAATGAATCGTTGCTATATTTGTTTCTATATCTATTTCTGTAAACCTTTGTGAACTTCTGTAAACCTTTGTGAATTACTGAAGAAATAAATCATGATTAACACAAGAAAATACTGATCTCATGTTTATTCTTAATTACTGAATCATGACATATTTTTTACCTCATGTTCAACTATATTTGTTTATGATTTGTACCTCAGTAGTAACTGAGATATTTACTAAGTATTTGTGCCCTTCAAGTAAAGTGTAATTGTTTTGATTTCTAAGTCAGGCTGTGTTTTTCCTGTAAGACGTGATCTGTCAGCAAACACAGCTGTTGTCTGCTTCCTGGTTTGGCCCCTAATGTGCTGCCAGTTAAGTTATCTCAGATAATTCAGAGGCATCATCTTCACCAAATACGCTCCACACCCTTTGTCTTTCTTCCTTCTCTGGATTTGTTCTACTGCTGTCCCTGATTGTTTTGGAATGATTAAAGCAACAGTAAAGCTGACATAAGTATCCCCTGCTGTATAGCTACAACCATGAATATGATACAGTGTACTACAGTACTGGCTGATTCAAAGAAAAACATCAAGTATTCTACTTCAGGGTGTTGCAGAGAATCTGAAAAACTTGCAACAAGAATCTCATGTTTAATGTTTTACACAGCTTATGAGATACACAATTAAAACTGGATTCTTAATAAACAAATTGATTCAAATTGCCTTTTAAAAATGTTGACGTATATTTTATGCATTCTTTGTTGTTTGTTGTTCAATATTGTTTAAATTCTGATTGAGTTGCTGTTAGTAATCATTAAACCTCCCACCCACCTCAAATGAAATGCATTAACCTTGAACAATCTTGTTGGTTGGGTTTGAGCAACATCAGCAGGACACCAACTTAACACAAAAGTGTTGTGGTCCAACCTGCCGGATTCTGAAATGCAAACAGCACTGGCACATGGGCCCAACCCGCTGTCCCTGTCACTCACGCACACGCCATGGCTCCAACAAAGCAAGGAATGCTGAGATGTGACTGCATTTGGAAAGTCCTGGATCATTTTAGGGACAAACTGCTGGAGGCATGGCTTTACCCCACCCTTTCACGTACACACGCGAGAAGATTCTCGCTCGTCTTTCTAGAACCTGCTCGCCTGGGGCTGTTCCTACAGCTGTCAGCCACTGTCTCCTCCCCCAAGACACTTGGGAGGTCAGACACTTCGAAGAGAACTGTCAGCTGTTATGCCAAATCCATAATTAGCTCTGTCCAGGGTCAAACCAATATACGAAGGGGTGACCAATTTTTTAATGCAGTCATGGGGAAACCAATACTAAATAATGTGAGTGTCTTACATTCAGTATGCAATGTCTCTCATCTGGTGATATTGACTGTAGCTGATTGGCTTGGGTTTTTAAAGTTTGTGGTTCATCTTTTAATGATGAATGACCCCATGGGGTCTGAATCCCTCCCACCCTCTGGGAGCTTATAGTGCCTCCTTCCAGCATTCTGGTTCTTATCCAACTCATTGAGATATATATATATGGAGTTTGGTGGCACAGTGGGACAAGTTCAGTACTGCAACAGTTACTGAGACAAGAACCAGAAAATCACTATACGGACGAGAAGTGGAAGAAGACGGACGCTTACCAGCAAGGTACTGTGTGCAGCAATGCTTTAGATTTGTTTCACATGCAGGTAGTGCAGTTTGATGTAGGATGCTGGGTTTATGTGTTATCACGTGGAAAGGGGACAGATGAGTGTTATCCACATGTCAGTCCCCGTCAGTGCTGAAAGGCCACAGGGCCGCAAACCAATGCCCAAATAAGGCCAAAGACAAGGGGCTTTAAGGTTTGGTAGAACATGTGCTGGGCCATTTGGTGAAGGGATTTGGGGGGAAGAGCATATCATAGAGCAGAAGGGTAAGTGCACGACTTTTTGCAATGCAGTGAATATTTCCCCATTAAGGTGTACTGATTATAGGTGGAAGTGCTGTTTGGGCTAACACTGGCTTTGCTGTTCATTTTTGTGTTACATGAACTGAAGTGAAATCTCGACACTAATGAAATCTGTTGTGGAAAATGGCGAATGATCATTGCAATGGAGTAATGGATTAAAAATATACCCATAATATACCCTATAGCTTCTAGGGTAACATTACCATGGTTATGTTTTACTTACATAATTTTTTAATGTAATATTCAATGACAGCATGCCACTATTTTAACATGTACTACTGATTTTGCACCTCGTACCTAATCATAACTGTGTGTCCACTATCCAATTAATCTACACCAAGAGGAACATGTGATGCCTTTGAGCCAATAACTTCCTCTTTCTATTGCAGATGGGAGACCCAGTGCAACTTAAAGACGAAGGAAACAAACACTTCCAGGCAAATGATATTGACCAGGCGATCGCGTGCTACACCAAGGCCATCAAGAGCTGCAAAGACAAAAACCTGCTGGCAATTATTCACAGGAACAGATCAGCTTGCTACCTGAAAAAGGTAACAAGCAGCACACACACATTTATTTTTAAAAAGCCAATAGATTTAGCTTTTTACATAGCTTTGAACTCAAGCTCTACGTGGTTTTAGCACTAGTCTCAGATCTGTGTATTTCAGTGAGCCTTATAAGTGGTAGTCTAAGATTAATTTAGAGATTGCCATATTGCATTGTTGACTATATACATTTGTGTATTGTTGGGTGCAGTGTCCATGGATGTATGGGAAGCATCATTTTTTATAGTGTGTATTATAAATTGAAGCACTTAACTAATTTAATTAAGCAAGCATCCAAGGTGAATTTTTAATCATATGCAGGTCCCAGCTGGGTGTTACACGTCACATTTAATGTGTTACTGTACATTCTGCTGGTTAATTTGATACTGAATGATCAGAGTGCTTATTCCTGAAGGGGTGGCACACTACCCCTGCCCATCCGTAAGGTGGGGGGCGATTGTAGATAATGATAGCACTTGTTTGGGAACGTGGGGGGGGGGGGCAGGCACAGATGTGTCTTTGTGCAGCCCTATTCTTTCATTTGATGTTCTTTCATTTGTTCTCCACCATAGGAGAATTACACTCAGGCAGCCTCTGATGCTTCTAGAGGTAAATAAATCCAGTGATCCAGTGAAATAGAAATATGCTAAAACAAAGCACACTTTGGCTAAATAGTGTAACCCCATTTAAGTGCGCATTTCAAGTTAACAATCAGATTTTCATTTTCCAAATGCTGCTGCTTTTGGGTGAAGTTACATAGAAAACTGCAGTATTTTATGGGGTGCTTATAGCTTCCACATACCTGGAACGTAACAGTGACGCTTCCCAATAACCTCTTTCCTCGAGCAGCAATCGACGTGGATGCCAAAGACATCAAAGCACTTTTCAGGAGATGTCAGGCTTATGAGAAGCTAGGCAAGCTTGACATGGCTTTCAAAGACGTGCAGAGGTGTGCCACACTCGAGCCCAAGAACAAGACCTTCCTGGACACCCTGAGGAGGCTGGGAGCAGAGATCCAGCTAAAGGTGAACTCCTGTTTCTGGAATATTCTTCATAAGAACCTCAGGGCTTCTTCATAAGAAGATTGTCATTGTTTACTTCAGGGTAAAATTTATCAAACAAAATAGAGAGATTCGAGTAATGTATGTTTTTTTATCATCAGTAATGATTTTAAATATTAATTACTTTCATGATTTTATTTATTTAAATACTTCTTTAGTAATGTGCTTATTTAAGCTCACTCTCTTGATGTGACTAAATCAAAAAAAATTATCTTTTTCAACAGCTGAAGTCAACGTTTTCTACAGATTCTCGAGTGCAAAACATGTTTGACATTCTGCTTGATGAAGAAATAGAAAAAGATAAGATAGAAAAGGTCAGAAGGAAAAGTATTTTTTATGCCTAATGCTACCATGTCATCATGAACTCTCACCCTTTTGTCATAGGGTTAATAAATGTGAAATCATGCGATTCATTACCTTCATAGGCTGCCAACAACCTGATAGTGCTGGCAAGGGAAGATGCCGGGGCAGAGAGAATCTTCCAGAACAACGGGGTCCCGCTGCTCATGAAGCTGATCGAAACCGGAAAACTCGAGATGATTCTGGCCGCAGTCCGGACTCTGTCAGGAATGTGCACAGGACACAAGGCCAGGGTGAGGGAGCGGAGTGCAGACGTGTGCGGCGGCGTCATCCACGTCTCCATGAAGATGGCAAAATCGTATCACATGATTGAAATATGATACAACCGCAAGCATTTCTGCTGCTGGCTTAGATATCACTGTAAGCCCAGGAAGGGCCATGCAAGACCACTCTGGGTGAGAGGGCGAACGCAGCCATGTGATACAGGGAAGACAGGAGGAGATTCTGTGGATGGGAAGGACAGGCTCGACATAACTGGCTGAGATGGAAAATGCTGAATGATCCCCACCGAGTAAAGATTATGATGTCATAGGTCAATATTTCCCAAAGCAGTCCTCAGGGACCCCCTTACCCTACTGGGAGTTAGGAGGGAACAAAAACATGGACTGTCTGGGGGTCCCCAAGGACCGGGCTGGGAAACACTGTCGTAGGCTGTATGTTCATGTGTCACCTTTGGCTGTTAGAATGCATGATTTCATTTTTTTGATGTTTTCAGGCAAGAACACATTTTCTTTTTGGCGTCTAAGTGTTTGTTCTTAAGCCTTCCCTTGAAACCCTCTGCACACAGGCAACAGCGATCATCCATATGGTTGGCATTCAGAAGTTATGCAGCATTATGGGAACTGACAATGAGGAGATTGCTCTGGCGGCCTGTAACTTGTTCCAGTGTGTGTACGACTCACTCACTGGAGAGGACAACAGGGCTTACGGGAAGGATGAGGCCTTGGTCCTGGGTAGGCAAACCCATAGCTTTTCTGTTAAATATTGGGCCAAGATGAGTTAATGGAGGCTGTAGATTAACTTGCAGTGGCTACATATTTATCACTGTATGTATAATTGCTGTTAAATAAATACACTTTGAAATATTTAATGTGTAATTGTGTGACGACACTTCATTGAAAGATGCCAAAAATAACCTCAAAATGTGTTCTGCTACAGATACAACCAAGGACCTGAAAAATCTCTTGATGGCACTCCTGGAAATGATAGTGAATAAGAATGTCTCAGGACATGGTCGAGATCAGGCCCTTAATCTTCTGAGCAAAAACGTGCCACGGAAGGACAAGAAAGACCCCGATCACTCGAAGACCCTGTTCACTATCGACCACGGTAAGCAAACCAGCGCATTTATGGCCGAGTAGCCGAGTTTGACCAGCATCTAGTGGATCACGCTCACCTCTCGCCTACATGTCTGCGCTCCAGGTTTAAAAAAGATCCTGAAGGTTTGTGGCCAGGTCCCCGAACTGCCCGATCAGCTGCCTCTGACTGAGAACACCCAGCTGATCGCCAGCGTTCTCCTCAACAAGATTTACGATGACCTGCGCTGTGACCCCGAGCGGGAAAACTACCGGGATCTGTGTGACGAGTACATTAAGTAAGGGTCCCACGGTCAGCTCACTATTCTCTTATGTCGCAAAACTCACCACAGCTACTATACAGGGTCATGTGCCTCTCCCAGGGAGCAAAGGTCACGGAGTAGCAGTACACATTGAATGAGAAGGCAGTACTAAAAATATCAAATGTATCATTTTGTTTTCCTTGCAAAGAAAGACATTTTTTAAAGTACAACCACCACTGCCAAATCCATCATTGACCCAAAGTTGAACACTCATCGTGGATTTATGCATTTAATCTTTTGCTTGTGTGCACCCTGTTTCTTTATAGAGGCAAATTTGACCCCAAAGACATGGACAAGAATATCCATGCGATCAATGCCCTGTCGGGGGTGCTACAAGGCCCCTTTGAAGTGGGCAATATGCTAGTGGGTCGACAGGGTGTTATGGAGATGATGGTGGCACTGTGCGCCTCAGAAAGAGAGGTGGACCAGCTGGTTGCTGTGGAAGCCCTCATCCATGCCTCCAGCAAGATGAGTCGTGCCTCCTTCATCATCAGCAATGGTGTGTCCCTACTTAAGGACATCTACAAGAAGACCAAGAATGAGAAGATCAAGATCCGATCCCTGGTGGTGAGCAATACCCTGAGAGACTGAAGTTTGCATCTACAGGACGAAATATCTGTCACAACTGAACCTCAGGGCTAAATAAGGGCTACAATCAGTATCACTAAACAACACACTTTGTATACCAACTGAACCTCAGCGCTAAAAATCCATTTCCATCATTTTAGATTTACATAAATCTAAAGTCATTGTTTGCTAACAGCTAACTAATAGCAGTTCCAGCTGTGGAAGATGGAGAAAGTGGCTGGGTGAGTGGGCTGGAATTAACCCTGGGTGGGCCTGAGTGAAGCTCATTACCGCATAGGTTTAGATATTTACGATGTGGCAACAGCAACAACAATACGGCCTAATAATAGGGTGTCATTTCTAAATGCACCACTAGAGGGCGCCAGTATGTCAGTATATATATGCTGATATATATACTGACCACTGTACACTAGTTATGTGGAGGGACAGAGTTACAAAACGGTAAAAATATATATGTATATATGTTCATTAATTTGAATGTGTGGGGTGAGTTTTCTCAACAAGCAAGGCTAAGATCTGCAGGAACCCTTAACGTTCTGTATGTCTTTGTCCTTTCAGGGTCTATGCAAGCTGGGGTCAGCTGGTGGTGATGATTACAGTATGAGGCAGTTTGCAGAAGGTTCCACAGAGAAACTGGCCAAACAATGCAGAAAGTGAGTCTGCTCGGTGAAACTGCTCATACACCGTTGTTGCAAAAATAAGGTTCCAAGGGTCCTGATACAGGCAGAGGAAAACATGCTGTCATCAGTGAATTTCCATGGCCACCTGCAGTCAGGCAGCCTCTTGAGGATTTTAGATTGAGCGCCACAACTATTAATTGATTCTAGACAATGGTGAGCTAAGAATGCCAGTCCTCTTCATTTTCCGTGGTCAGGGAATGGTTTCTCTGTCTGAATAAAAAAAAGCTAGTTTATACTGAAATATATGGTATCTCTTAGGCTGCTTTCAGCAAACGTATTTGCCCTGTATACCGTTTAGTTTCTGCTCCCATGTGCTGGCGTCGGTTATATTGTAACAGTGCTGTTTAATCCTCTGTGTTACAGATGGCTGTGTAACCCCGGCATCGATGTCCGTACCAGAAAGTGGGCAATAGAGGGTCTGGCGTATCTGACAAACGACGCCGATGTGAAGGATGACTTTGTTGAAGACGAACCGGCCATGAGGGCTATGTTTGAGCTATCTAAGGTGCCTTAGAAGGTCCCTGCATAATTATGCAAGCAAACCGATTCGACATGCAATTTTTTTATCAAATTAATTAACTAAGATTTTATGTATTATGTACAACAATATCAAAATATATAATATTTAGGTGTTTCAAATATACTGTACTCATGTAACTACATAATCGTATAAGAAACTTACCGGACAAGCCAGCATGCATCATTAGGAACTGTTGCTCTTTTGTCTCAGTCCACAGATAAGACCATATTGTATGCTGTAGCCTGCACTCTAGTCAACTGCACCAACAGCTATGACAAAAAGGAGATCGTTCCTGAGCTCATCCAGCTGGCCAAATTCTCCAAGCATCATGTTCCTGAGCAGCATCCTAAGGTACTGTATCTCCCCATTACATTTTGAGTACTTCTAAAGTGACCCGGATAACTTAAACTGTCAAAGGATTGGGGCCACTCACCCCTCGTTTATTCATCCCATATTTATTGTCCAAATAAGTCCAAGTATGACTGTATGGACATTGGTTGGTCCCTGTGCCAGGGTTACTTATTCCCTTTGTCTATGGGAGTATTAGCTAAAATGTTTGTAGAACCCACAGCTTACTGTTAGTCTGGGAAGGTGGCAGCAATCACAAAGCGACTTCCCATCTTCAGGACAAGAAGGACTTTGTAGAGAAGCGGGTGAAGCGGCTGTTGAAGGCAGGAATCATCTCCGCTCTGACCTGTATGGTCAAAGCAGACAGCTCCATCCTAACTGACCAGACCAAGGAGATGCTAGCAAGGTCAGTATTAATATGGTACACTTAGTATCACCACTTTCAAAAAGACTGCAAATTGTATTGTGAAACCAAACAGAAATATGAAAATAGCTTAAGCTTTGCTACAGAAAATCACATGGCTAGCCGGCATGTAGGCAGTATGTCAGCACGCATTTCAGTCTGTCACGTTTTTGTGCAGAGTGTTCCTAGCCCTGGCAGAGGACACTAAGGACCGCGGTACCATCGTCGCCCAGGGGGGTGGAAAGGTGAGTGCTTAGAATGGCAGACGGAAAAGCTGAAAACATTTCTGCCAAATGCTCAAAGTAACATAAAATAAATTGCTGACATTTTATCAGAATAATTAATCGGAATCTGGTGACTAGTTGCTAACTTTGGTCATCTGGCTGGTGTGAGATTTTCAATTTGAAATAAGTCTTCACTCATTCATGTAGGTAATTTTAGGTTTACAATGGAATATATGATATGATATGATATGATATGATATGATATGATATGATATGGATCTGCCCCAACATTCTCTGAAGGTTCACACCAGATGTGTGAGAGTTAGCAACCCTGAAATCATAATGTATGCTAAATGTTTCCCTTTGGTGTTGAGTTAAGCATTTAAATTCCTAGGGGACCATGTGACTATTTTGCATCATCATAAGCTACTTTCTTGGCTTGTTTATTATATATTCCCAATTGCCCTATTCCAGGATAGATCAATAGAGGGATGGCTATTAATATAATACTAATACTAATAATTATTATTATTGTTACTATTATTAGTATTATGATTATAACAACAATAATAATAATACATTTTATTTATATAGCGCTTTTCAGGATCAAAAAGAAGCTTACATAGAATAAAGTAAACAGATAAAACATCAAAGCATATCATGGGTAAGGAAGGTCATAGGCTTGAGCAAACAAAAAGATTTTTAGCAAGTTTGAAATCTGAGACTGAGGTCGACAGGGAAATGGCAGTAGGGAGGGAGTTCCACAGTCAGGGAGCTAGACAGGAAGATGCACAGGTGTGAAGTGTTCTACAGAGGGCAGTATTTTTTGTAGTCTGTAAAATGCCCATGATTTTCAATTATTTTATTAATATTTTAGTATTTTATCACTTCTGGAATGATCAGGAAAAATACATTGACTCTAAAATTTAGATATATGAGCTCCCCAGAACCAAACCTGTGTCTGACATCACTGCCAAGAAAAATCTAGACACAGTCACATACTTGTTTGAAAAGTTTCAAAGTATAGAACATGCTTTTGTCACCAAAATTATCTTTTCAAATACAGAACCAACTTACCCTGTTTATGCCTGTCGTTTTCTGTATTTTCCTGTCTTTTACATTATCCATCACTCAGTGCTAACCTGTGCACCTGTGTGCTTTTACGCCGTGAGCATGCTGTTTGACAGCTTTTAACCTTTAACCTCCGCAGGCCCTGATTCCACTGGCACTGGAAGGAACAGAAGTGGGCAAAGTCAGGGCCGCTCATGCCCTGGCCAAGATCGCTGCCATTTCCAACCCAGAGATTGCATTTCCTGGCGAGAGGGTAAGTCTGCATCTCACCATATAGTTCTGCCTGCTCCTTCCCTGAGGGGCGACATCTTCTGGTTATTTTAGCCTCAGTTGTAGTCAAAGTTGCGAATAAGCATGGATATCAGTTGCAGATAGAAAAAAATCTGTGTACTGATGTTGTTCCAAAGGGAAAAAAAAAGGAAAATACTTCTTTAAAGTACCACATGTACATCTTCTCAGAAAGTTCAGTGACTTTATGTCACCTCGTCTTCTTCCTCTGGATGTATTATAGATATATGAGGTGGTGAGGCCACTGGTGAGCCTTCTCCACACTGAGAGAGATGGCCTACAGAACTACGAAGCTCTCATGGGCCTCACCAACCTGGCAGCACTCAGCGATAAGCTGAGGTGAGTACTTCCTGTGACCTACCTCAGTACTTCCTGTGACCT
>JAODKM010000039.1:11678104-11697367 GCA_026780845.1 Petrocephalus sullivani
GGTTAAATGCGTTAATATTTTTAATCAGATTAATCACGATGCTGGATTAATCCGCGTTAACGCGTCAATTTTGACAGTCCTAATTAAAACAATAACATACTTCTGCAAGTCATTATGATAAAATTGCAATGCTGAAGATGAAGCGTGATGACAGCCTAGCATGCCTGAGGGTTGTAGGCTCAATGCCCTCTTGAGGAAACAGCTGCAAAACACACATACGCACGCATACACACACGCACGTTTTGTCTTGGACTCCGCTATTTAATAGAACACGAACTAGTCAGCCAAACATCAGCGGTACTTCTCCGCTTCACGCCTTATTTAAGTCGCCGGAGAAGCGGCCAGCGTCGCATTGTGCGGTCGCACAACAAGACAGAGAGCCTTATAAGGGGCCTTTTAACATGCTGTTAGTGTTGACACAGCAGAGAGTATTTTATTGCCCGCTCCATGTATACAACCAAACTACTTGTCAAAACAAATTCACGATTAATAAGCAGCATTAGTCAAATACTCTCTTCTTTTCCCACACCCTGTGGTGAACTTTATGGAAAAACAACTTCTTGTGTAAATAAACAGCCTATTGTCTTTTAGAGTAGTTTTGCTGCTCACTCTTGAGATCTAAAACTACGGAGATACCAGTTCTTTCGAAATACTGTACGTTTATCCGAAGTCCACTTTTTAAAATTACCGTTTAAGCTCCTTTCCCCAAGACAATAGTGATAGTTTATTCATACCCTTGGGGATATTGTCTTTGCAACAAGCGACACCCAACGCTTTGTATAACCGAACCATAATTTAATTCCGGTTTTTAAATTACTTTTTTTTACATGAGCGTATAATATAACTATCATTTTTTGCATCTGTCACCTGCTATTATTTTCTCATTATTCAGCTTTCCGGGAACACAAAAGTAGAACAGTAGAACCCTGCAATGAATGATCGTGCGTGTTAAGTTGTTCAGCGGAAATATTTATGAATTTTTCTGGCAGGGCTCCACTTGGCGGGACATCCCACGGCTAGGGCTGGTTAGCGATGAGCCCGGGGCGCCCCACGGCCAGGGCTGGTTAGCGATGGGGGCGTCCGGCCGCGTACAGAATAAGGGGCACGGGAAAGGATGTCAGCGCAGATAAGCATCCGAAAATCCCACAATAACAACCACAAAGTATACACCATTTCAGCTATTAACAGTTATATTTAATATACATTTTATAATATTTGTATTGGTATTACGTTGGTAAATGAAGTGCCGATCGCATTCCGACGGCGGGTGTTACGCCAGCTTTTAAAATCTTTCGTCCAAAGTTTGTTCTTATTTATTTTATCGTGTCACGTTCATGATAGTCTTCTGTCTCTCTGTGAAATCCCCCCCCAACAAAAACAACGGCAGTCAACAAAATGCAGTTCTATTCTAATGCATTCAGCGCATATTGTTATTTTAAATAACTATGCGCTTTGCGTAATGACTTACAGGTGCAGGTAACACTACACTACTGCCTAATTCTTATTAAATATATTGCTGTAAGGGAACAAACCCAATGCACCTGCGAACCTACAATTTCGAAGTTACGAAGTACCCAGTACGAGTCTTAGTTAAGGGTTTTAGCGCAAATAGTGCGTGAAAATAACTCTTACAATAATCATTAAAAACATTTTCATAATATATCAGCATAAATAAATGTATAGATTTATTTCCATACATTTTACAATCATTATATACTTCGTCTATACATGACATTATACCTGAGACTGTTCATAAGTTGTAATGAAGGAGGTATAGCGAGCTTTTAACCCTTACCCCATTGGCAGCTGCCATCTGTACAATAACCTCGGTGGCGGTGCGACTGAAGTACCTGCCGTCGCTCCCTACCACCATCGTACAGCCCTGGCGGTCCCGCAAGTCGATGGAGGACAACACGCTCTGGATGTAGTTTTGCAAATAATTTCTCTTCGTTTCGAAAACTGCTGTTTTCTTTCTGAAGCCGCTGGGGCCCGGTTTCTGGTCATCATAGGGGGTAGTCTGGACGGTCACCACGGGGATCGGATTAGTCTCCATAGTCTTCCGAAACCGTCCGAAACGTGCAGATTGTTCTTCTCGCTGAGCACTTCTTGGGCAGATTTACTCGTGAGACACAACAGTGCTACAGCTGCAGGAACGTGTATCTCCTCTGCCTTCTCCTCTTGCTTAGAGAAGCTCGCATTAGTTTCGAAAGATCTGATTGTGGCTGGATGATAGAGAGGTCCCAGATTGCCTTCAGCCGTCTCTTAAAAACAGGATGAGCTTGGACAATGCGGACAGTGTCACGGCTTCCAGGGGGTGGATCGGGCTTTGATGTTTCCGTTGCGTATTCCTGCCTTCTACGTTCTCCGTATGGCACCCCTTTTACTAGGGGTAAGGCAGGCTTCTGCGAGGAAACGGAGAGAAATCTCCCTTCTGACAACACCACCCTTCTCAAATAGTCCCTTCAACAAAGACAAACGTCTGCCAAGAAAAAAAAATCAGGGAGGGCCAAAAATCTTCGCAATCAGCTGCGACTCACGCCAAAAATAGGCCATGGAGTAGGGGGGAGAGAACTCTGTTTGGGCGACGCTGTAACTGGATGCTTTTGTGTTCAGCACTTGTCAGATTGAGTCAAGTGCTGTCAGTATGTGGGTTCAGCTAATTGGCCATATCTGCCCATTACAGCTGACATTCGGAAAGCAAAGCCTGTGCTATATATATAT
The DNA here is from genome assembly GCA_026780845.1 of Petrocephalus sullivani. Taxonomy (NCBI): domain Eukaryota; kingdom Metazoa; phylum Chordata; class Actinopteri; order Osteoglossiformes; family Mormyridae; genus Petrocephalus; species Petrocephalus sullivani. Next base: position 11,680,826 of record JAODKM010000039.1, read on the forward strand.
ATATATATATACACATACACACACACACACACACACACACACAAAATTGGTGTATACGGATGTCACATGATGCCCTCCCTGACACGCAAAACATATTGAATATTTTCCCTTCTGAGGGAAACTTCCCACTCCAGAGCCCTAAAACGCGCATTCGTCAATGAACAAGACTATATAGGATTATATTTAGGGTCAGGGGCATGGATTCCCGGGCAGATTCGGGGGGTGGGGGGGGCAGCACTTGACACCTTGCAGAGAATCATGACCACGCCTCCAATTGAAATATAATTTAAGAAAATAGTGCACAATCAACTAGAACAGGGGTGTCCCACTCCAGTCCTGGAGGGCCGGAATCCAACACAGTTTACCGATTTCCCTGCTAAAACACATCTTAATCAGCCAATTACGATGTTTAATGTGTATCTTTGAGCAGTGAAATCTGCAAACTGTGTTGGATTCTGGCCCTCCAGAACTGGAGTAGGGCACCCCTGAACTAGATGGCTTTATGTAAATCATAACGGTATAGAAATACTACATAACTAGAGCATGTGAGCGGAGCGTGAGCGAGGAGCTCAGCGGGCGGAATTTGGTCAGAGCGCGGAGCGGTTCTTGAGGCTGCAGCGGTCGCTCTGTCTCGCTCCAATGTCGCTCCGATACCGCTTATACCACGAGTCTGATGCGTGCCCAAACCTACCCAGAATTCTTATGTACAGTTATCAAGACTGTTACACAAAGGGCGCTTTTCCAACTTTTGGTACCTTAATAAAGTACAAAAAGTTCGGTACTTCGTTTGTGTTATTTTTCCACTGGCGTGAAAACTGGTCGGGGAATTTTGTACCGAATTCTAAAAATGGCTGTAGTATACAGCTGGACGATGTTGGATATTAAATCTAACATCGCATGTTATGCACATGCAGTTCTTACATCGCTATAGTGAGCTACATTAATTAAAAAAATGTCTTAGCTTAGCTAACTGTGGAATTTTAATGATTCCTTTTATAGCTTATCCAATATATATTTTTAAAAGTTTAAAGTTTACCTCCGCTGCTTTTGCTTGGGCGCTGCATGCGTTCTCCGAGATGATCATAATCATTCTCATCCTTGCTGTTTAAATCACTCCTAGACAGGTTTGTGAGAAATTTGTTAACTAATTATTGCTTTACAAATAAAATAAAAATAAATAAATATTATAACAAAATCACATCATATGTTTGGAAATTCTCCAATACCGTGCTGGCATAGTACATTAAATAAAATACTTTTTAAATGTCGTGTTATGCCATCCTGATCTTCTTGTATCTGTTCTTCCGACTAAATCGCAATTCTGTTTTTTTACTTCGCAATTGTTTTCTGAGTTCGTAACTTTATTTTCAAGACGGCGGTCGCATTGTGTTTCAGAATCGGGCTATATACATAACCAATCAAGTTACGCCCCAAAGAACCGAAGTACCAAAGAAGTACCCCAACTGGTTTGTCACTTTAGGTACTGGTACTCGACCGGAAGTCAATGGAAAATCATTGGTCAATGGTTGCGGTGGAAAAGCGGCTCTGATAAGAATCCGTTACTTATTATCGTGTATTCTTGCTGTAGTTGCAAAACGGAACCGCATGGTGGCACTATTATCACAAAGACGACTTGTCAATGTTCGCTTGATTTTGACCCAGGATTTCCATCCACCCACTTTCCAGCCGTATATCACAAGGTCTAAAATCCAAGTATATCATGCATCACCAGTAAAAAAAAAAAAAAAACTGTTTTGTGCATTCTGATAACTTTCATTCAATGCTTTATTGGACATTTCTGGCACACACTGTCAGAAAAAAATATCAATTTATACCTTTGAGTACAAATTACTTGTTACCAGGGCTGTACCCTCAAGGGTCTGCCATTTGTAACCTAGTTGTAAATGCACATTTTAAGGTACATATATGGACTCTGAGGAACATTTTTTCTCCATTAGGGGTACATGAATGTTGCTTGTACCCTGGGCTGTACCTTTTTTCCTGACTGCACAGTCTGGTGGGCAGGGTTACCAACACTCATAAATCTGGTGTGACACTCATGCTTTCAGACTCTCACACTCACGCAAGAAATCTTATGGCAAATCAATATTATTCCATTATAAACCTAAAATTAGCTACATCAAAAGCATTGGGGTAGTTTGCAAACCCTACAGACTATTTTCAAGGTAATAAACTTACATGTTACTTATTTACATGTTAATGTTTGTGCATATGCATGTCTGCAGACTTTGCTCGAATTGAAAGTCTCACTCTAACCAGCTGACCAAAATCAGCAGCCCTGCTGGGGGGCAGAGTAAATGCTGTATGGACAGCATCAGGCTTGCCAATGAAACCACACACAAACCTACTTGCTGAATGAATCCAAACACAAACATTTAATCAATGAAGCAAGATAGGCCTACTAAATGTAACTTTTATTAAATTGTCTACTTGGTTGAGTATTGCCTCGCTGCAAGTAGTGGCTAACATGACTGTAATGAGTAACAATTGGCAAGGCTAATACCGTAAATGTCATTTAATAAACAGTCTTCAAGTATGTCCTTCTATTATTTTTTAATCGCTCCTCTCGGCATGAGGCCAACAAGATCGCGCACCCCAACTCATCAAAGCGGGTGGATAACACAATGTAACAATTTTTGTTCCTGGCTTCCAAGTGTTATATTTCAACTGCTTATGTCTAAAGCCTATCGAAAAACGACTACATTCAGCACAAACTTTGATTTTATGACCACAACCCAGAAAAACAAAGTGTGTTTTCCTAACCCGTTTGCCTAAAACAACAAAAGCTATTTTCTGCTTGTTTTAGCCATAACGGTTTAGGAAAACACACTTTGTACCCAGGAACAAAACAAAAATAAAAAATTTGTTACATAGTGTAATTAAACGATCCCTGGCAGGCCGGCCCCGTGCTCATCACAGACCGCTAGAAGCAGCACTGACTCCTTCATGCAACAGGTATAGGAAGGTAATTGGAATGCATCAGACAGCATTATCATTATCTTAATACATAAAAAACGCGAAACAATGTTAATTACGAAGAATATATAAATATATTGCTTATATTATATATAAATATATTGCTTGTTTCAGCGAGTTCTTGATAATGTCCTGCACTCCTCCACAAAACATCTGGTGGGGCCAGACGTCACGGGCCCCTAATGTAGAGACGCCCCATCTACAAATGCTATAGACCTAAGCTCGAGCTCTTTACTTCCATTAGACACACGAGTCCAGCTAGAAATCCAAAATATTAAATGAAGTAATGAGAATAAACAGGGTGTTTAATATTTATCTGAAAATATTTATCTAATATATATCTGAAATTAACATATAACGTAAACATGGATTATGGGGGGGGGGACTACTAAATTATAAGTACTGTATATAAGCTGCCACATTGACAGAAATGCAGTAACAAAGATGTGTTTGCATCGTTTCTGCAGCTAAACTGCGGAAACCACATTTAATTACAATTTACTGCTTAATGTTTGGATATGAATCACGAGCTAGAACTAAACTGTCAATAGTGTATTTTACGTTATAATGTAATCCCCTTTATAGGTTATAGTGATTGCTTATAAAAGGGTTAGCGTGTAGGCGTTTTATTTCAGACAGGGCTTCGAGCTTAGCCTTCTGTTTCTTAGCAAGCAATTTTAATATAGTGGCATTCGCGTTTTTTATTAACAAAAGGACATTATATCCAACACATCGATAAATGTTTAGAGACCAGGAACATTCAGGGCTCAGAAACATCAGTGGTACATATCGATTTTAATTCAACATTTAAAATCATACAAAACTTATGCCGACATAAACTTTAAATACACAGTATTTCTGACTTAGTTATAACTGTCTCCGTTTACATTACACATTTAATAAATATATTACTAAGTGTTATATACATTAAAGCTATCGAAGTTATATATGGAATCTCGCTCACACATTGTGTTCACAATTCACAGCAGCAACTGAACATGTAATCTGTACACGAAAGTGTCCACCTTCCTCTCAGTGTAGGTAGCGAATCTGCTGCAGGTCGGCTGGATTTAGACTCATAGGAGCCGAGTTGAATGAGGTTCTTGGGGCGGATAACATTGTCTGCACCAAGCAGGTGGCTGGTCTCCTTAGCAAGCTGGAGTAGTCGGTCGGACCCTGGAAGCTGGGATTTTGCACACTGGAAGAGTTTATTCCCATAATACTGTCGATGCTGAAAGAGCATTTATTTCGTGTCGCGGGTGCGGACTTCTGAGGCTGGAGAGACGCTGCGTATAGTTGCATCTGAAGTCCCTTAGGGCCCATGACCTTCCCGCTACGGACGCCCTGGTACTGGTAATATGAGGCAGGAGTTACAAGCACTCCGTCCTGCAGCGGCAGGTAAGGTGGGGATCCACCTTGGGCGGCGCTTTGGCCCTGAACGCAATACAGGCGCCCGAAGGGCCGAACATTAAAATTCGAATACAACATAAAGCCGTCCTTCACATATTCTGGATGGCTTCTTTTAAATCGTTTTCTTCTTCGGAGAAAGCTTCCGTTATCGAACATATCTTCAGATGCAGGGTCCAGGGACCAATAGTTGCCTTTTCCCGGATTTCCAGGCTCCCTGGGGATCTTGATGAAACAGTCATTGAGCGACAGGTTGTGCCGAATAGAGTTTTGCCACGCGGGAAACTTCTCCTTGTAGTAGGGGAATTTGTTGCTTATAAAGTCACAGATGGCGCTGAGCGTCAGTTTCTTCTGGGGGCTCTGCAGGATGGCCATGGTGATGAGGGCGATGTAGGAGTAGGGCGGCTTGACCGTGCTGTGGTGCAGGGTAGCAGACGAGCAGAAGCTGATCTCGCTTTCGCCCGACGAATCGGCCCCCGAAGTGTCCAGTTCGCCGCTGGGCTCCGCTGACGCCGGATCCACGGAAGCATCTGGCAGGGACAGGAACGCCCCCGCAATGTGGTGATCGTGGGGGTCGTCGTCCCCCAGGATGTCGATTTCATGCTCATCCGGCGACGCCAGCCAGCGCTGCTGGTTTGCTTCGCATTCCTTCGAGAGAGTCATAACTGGTCGTCTAAAATGTACATATAAGCACAGACGAAATGAGCGTAAAGACGAGCGGAGTCAGCACGTGGTATTCTTCACTACTGCCCCCCACTGCCCCCTCCGACTTCTCCGCAGTTCGTCCACACCAGCGGTCAGTCGGGGTTTTTATGAGGGGTGGATCCTCGCCCCCTGACCGTCCCATTGATGGCTGAACCTATCAGAACCTGCGTGTCGCCGCAGGGAATCGGGACAATTGCGGCCGGTGGCCGAAAAACATGAGCGCAGAAAGTACGCGTTTAACTGCCGCACTGGTGAACACGGGGGACATCGAAAACACAGCCGTTATTATGGTTAAGATAAAAATAAAGGTACTCAAAGTGCTAAAGAAACATTTAGCAGAATAAGACCACCCGAGATAATCATTCTAAATACTTTTAAACGAAGAGACTTAACTGTTTAACGTTATTACTTAAAACGAATATATAGCGTAATTATTCAAGAGCCAAAGGCCCAATTTAACATGAGCAAACATCAATGCGCTTCGGACGTCTTCCCATCTATATTGTGCACCTTGATATTCATGCACTAAGCGTGATTCTTTAGTATTAATGTAGTGCATGTGCACGTTATGAATGCTTTACTCAATATTTAAGTTAACATTATAAGATATGAAATAAACCCACACGATAAAATTGAACACCAGAGCCTGAAATATACAAGAACTCGGATGCGATTGTCTCGTGAAATGAACGCTGCTGATGAAAATGTGTAAAACCACAAAAGGAGAAAAACACAGATTTGAGATATAAAAGCTCTCTCGGTATTTATTAAAAACCGAAGTAGCCGAGTTTCGTCGTAAGACATAAGACGTGAATTTTAACACCACGCATAATTCAAGACGATTCTCCCCGGGACCCCCCAGGGCTTCGTTTAGTTTGTCACCTCAAGATCTTTGCAGGTGGCGTGACCATGAAAATGGCCGTGGGAGGCGTCCCGCCGGCAGCAGAGAAAGGGCGTATAGAGGGCTGTAAAACGGGCTATCAGCATCAGAATCGGGTAGGAAACGACACAGCTAGGGTTTAAGTTTAGGCAATGCAACATGGAAGACTTTTATTAGGGGGATCCGAATCCGAACAAAAAAACCAATCCTCAAAGAACATCCTTGGGGCTCGGATATGTATTTTAACTGCCGGAGTCAATCTTAATTGCAAACGAATGCTTAAGCCGGTCACACCCATCTCTTCAACTTTGCGGGTCTGCGAGAATCTTGGCGATTTCACCTTTTCAATTGTAATAGGCTAAGAGTATGAGTAACCCAGCGCATATTCCCCTTACATTCAAGGTGAGCTGTAGCTACGCATGTGTGCTTAACAATGGTGAGAATGCAATATTTTATTTTGCTTAAATACAGTGCCATTTTATTACATAAGTGTTCGTCTTGATAAAATAAAATTTGTATGAAAACAACATGCAATGTAGCCCAAACGCACATTAATATTATTAGCATCAAAAAGACGTACTGTATCAGTGACAGTAGTGTCACCATAATCGTTATTACTACATCACCATTATCAGTAATAATAATAAATAATAACAATAATAATAATAATAACAGCAACTATTATTATTATTATTATTATTACTGCATAGACTATGAATTCAGCCCTGACCCCGACAAAATGCGGCTATAATTAAATTTGGAAACGGAATCGGTCCCTTCCCTGGCTCTCACGTACACCACGTGCTTTTAAACTCCCTCACACCGGGTGAGACAAATCGCTGGTTTTCCGCAAAAACGTAATAAGTGAAATAATCATAAAAATCTTTCCTTAAGTCAACACGTAACGACAACAGGAAAATACAATGTATTATATAATATACAACTACATAATTATATAACTACACTATCAACGTCTCAAAATCATTAAAAGTTTACTATCACATAAATCAGTAACAAAAAAGGAACTATAGATTAAAGTGAAATATTTTTATAAGTTAATATACAAAACAATGAATGGTGAGGAAACAGCTTGGAGTTTTTTTGTTTTAAGTTCCAATACAAGAATTTATTTCATATGAAATTATGGAGAATTAGAACTTATGCAAATGATTTCCATTAAAAATCAACTGAAATTGCAGACAGTATAGAAACATTCCATTGATTTTAAAAATGGAGGGGGGGGGTCAATTTCAGATATTCAAAACAATGTTATCATTCTGACATTTGTACTGTGACTCTGTAGTACATTGTGAACATTCGTTGTAATCTATAGTGCAGCTCTGCTCTGCTGAGAGAGCTTTGAGGGCTCCGACAATGTCGGTGATGGAGACCAAAGTCACAGGATGCCCCAGCTGTATATTTTAGAGGTGTAGGGATGTTCATTGACACAATGTGAAATTTACCAGAAGAATGACAAAGCGTGCTTGTGTTAGTCCATGGCCTCTCCACTGACTGCAGCAGCAATGAATTCTTTTTGAAGGACCTCCTGGTCAAGATTCCTTCCTGTAGAGAAAGGAGAGAGGGTTTAGACAAGGTGTCCAAGACGGGGAACAAAGGCTGTCCAGCACGGAAGACATACTACCACCTTTTTGAAAGTCTAAGTGTTTACCTTATTCACAGCTGTAGCACAGGACAACGAGGGTAATTACATAACACCCTAAACACTTGCATCTACTGCTCAGCTACTTAGGAGACTGCCACAGTGTAATCACTGCAAATAGCCCTGCACCAGGTACATTAAAAACAAAGCAGCATGATGGTTATGGACAGTGTGTGGCTCTCCGAGTTTGTGCCTGGCACCGGAATGTTGCTAGTTCAAATCCCATGGCAGCAGAGCAATTTCACCATTGGGCCCTTGAGCAAAGCCCTTAACCCCAAAACAACAATGACTGACCCTGCTGTCTCAAGTGACTGCTTAATGTTAAAAGCACTGATCTGAAATGCTGCCAGTCCCAGTTGTAGGAGCATAGGTACTATACCCTGGAGTACAGTAGCGAGATTATAGGTAATTTTTAATACAAGTACCAATCAACCAAAAATACCAATAATAACAACAACAACAACAACAATAATAATAACAACATTTATTATTATTGTGAGAGAAGCGAGGAGCTCACCTATGAAAACAAGCCGACTGACTCGGGGCTCTGACACACCCCACACCTGCGGGGTCTCTTCCAGATCGTACAGCTCATGCACCCCTTGGAGAATCATCTGGTGGGACTTTTCCCGCAAAGATACAATACCCTGGACCAAATAATAATAAAAAAATACACTAAACAATCACATGACCCAATCTACTTCTCAGACAATTATTTGCGTACATGTGTAAATAGCACATTTGGATATTACATTCCCAATATTTTACCTTTAACCTTATAACATTCATGTCCAATCCAGCTTTGTTCTTATAAGTCCTCTCCCACAAAAGATTCTGCAAAGAAACAATTGCTAGTTTAATTCTTAATCTTTGAGTTAATGTTAACCCACAATTCACACAAAAATATTTGAGAATAATGTTTTTTTTTTTACCTGAATAAATACATTTAAGTCATCCTCAGAAATACTGCCGGGTACTTCGAAGGTCACGGTCAAAATAGTCTGCAAAATTACGCACAGTGAAACAATAAAACCTGTGAGTAACTTCCACACTGTGCAGCTTCAAAAAACCTTTTTAATTCTTGTCTATAAAAATAGCTGGATGAAGGAGCATCATTGCCTTGTATAATGTAAGGTCCTAATGTTGCATGGAATACTTTTGCTTGTTGTGCATTTTTAATAAAGACCAATCAAACCACAGGAAAGCTTGATTTCGCATAATTACTACTAGGAGTTTTTTTTTTTTTTTTTAAACTTCCTGTGGCAAAATGTATTTATATCCATCTGAAGAGTTGGGTTTTCTCAACAAAATAAATGAATAAACTGAAGCAGTGTACGTACAGTATGTGTGTATGTATGTAACACAGAAGCAGAAGTTATAAGATAGGAATGTGCCATTATGTTCAAGTTGATCTTCTCATATCACAGCCAATGTGGCCACTGCAATACTTCTAGCATAACTACACAGAATGTGCATCGTGGGAAATTACCTGGGGCACTAAAGCATCACTTGCATACGATACCATAAAATTTCTGCAAGTGTCAGTGCCAAACACTTCCTTTTTATAAAAAAAAGAAAAACAACTCTGTATAACAACAGATAGCAGAGGACCGATTTGCATTAAAAGAGCCGTGGGGGGAGGGGGGGGTGGCCGGGTGCATGCCTGAAGAGGATCAGGAGAAACAGGTGACAATTGAGGCATTTAGCACCCTGCTGAGTGAACATTACGGGACACACAAGTGGCAAACAAAGCCAGGACAAGCTTGTAAAAGTCCCACTTTTCAACTGGTCACAGCAGGCTTTGCTGCAGTCAATGTGTGAGGCATCAAACCTCCTTCCAGGGTGATACCACTCAAAAAAAACTTCATGAGAAAAAAAAAAAGTTTCTCCAATTAGCCAATTAGTTTTGCTAGATTTCAGCTATACGCCGCCAAGCATTAATGTGGAAATATCTTCCCACTCCTAAATGCATCCCAAATATGCAGTTGTGGTCTACACGGACCTCTGGGACGGCCCGAGTATTTGCAGCAATTTCACAAGGCAATCATCTGTTAGACACACTTAATGGGTGAATGGAAAGACCACAATACTTCGCCACAGATCATCAGCACCTTATCGAGATGTGGTTGTGCCGTTTTCGCAGCTTCTAGCTTGTCCTGCAGCCTAGAGAGAGAGAGAGAGAGAACATCACATAAATAAAAACAAATCCGTGTTAGAACAATAAAATTTGTTGTTGTTAGTAAGCCCAGCCGCATACACGAAAACAGATCAGCAACCAATGTCCCCCCCCCCCACTAAACTGAGCTTGCAGATGTCTGGCTTTAGTTCAGATATACAGATATACTTAATCTAAGCCATTGAAACTACAGGAACAAGTTAAGAGTTCCAGGGCTGTTTTAACTGGGAACTTTTGTAGTTCCTGCCGATTTTCACGTGCTGCTTTCCCAATGGCTTGTGCGGTCCAAAAATGTGCAACAAATTACATTTTATTTATATAACCCACTATATGTTTATAATTAATTACTAAATCTGGTCAACAGGTCGATCTTTCATTTTCCACAGAATAAAAAACTGGCGATATTAGAAGTATGTCAGTTATCGAACAAAATTTCCAAAGCAGATATACCGAGCCACAAACAGAAAGGTATTCATTAATGCTATTCATGTAATTGAGGTACAAAAAATAAATTTAATCTATTCAATTTTTGCTCCTCTACTTCTAGCCCCACTTAGTAGTTCTTGGTCGAGTGAAAAGTACCTACTCTGAAGTACTAGGAGGAGAGACTCAAAAAAAGTTCAGGAACTACAGTTGGGCTGAGTTCCTGTGGTGGGAACATGGCAGAACTTCCTAGTCCTAGAAAAAGCTTCTGGTTCATGAAAAATGTTCCAGTGGTGGGAAACCACTTGAAGTTCTAGGAAACCAGAGTGCTGTGGGGAATAACGTGTCGGGAGGGTGACCAAACCACACAGCCAGATCCATTTGGTAGCTGGTGGTGAGGGGGGTGGGGTTAACATTACCCAGAAGCTACTTAGAGCGAGACAGAAAAGGGTCATTTCTATTTGTAAAGGTCAGCAAAGCAAGCACCAGATGTGTGACAGGAAAAGTGAAAGGCTCTCAGAGAGAGTATCTGTACAGATTAGCAAACTGAGATGGGAAGCTATCAGCCTGGTTTGACAAAGGCTTAATTCCCAACAGCTGGGTGACACTGGAGGAAAGATGCTCGTCTATCAACAGTTCATAATGAACCCCCAGCTGGCCTTTGTGTGTAGTTATGCAGGATAATGGAAATCAGTGAATAACTTGCATTTTAATCAGGGTGGCATGGTGGTTCTGGGGGTAACTGCCTCTCACCTCTAGTGAGGGGGGGTTCAAATCCTGCCTCTGATCTCTGCAAGTGCTCCCCGTGTTGCATGACTTTCCTCCATATGACAGACCAGCATTTAACTGGCATCTATCACAGTCTATGATTGTATGTGTATGCATATGTCCTGTGGTGGACAGGCTTCCTCCCCAATGATAAACTCCTGGCCTGTGCAACCCTACTCAAGCTAAGTGGCTGAAAATTGGAGGGACTTTTCAGTTTGCAAACAGAAGCCAATGTAAAACATATTTAATTCCAAGCCCACAACCAGTTCAGACAGCATTCAAGTGATGAGTTTCACTAAAACCCGACCATGCAAGCAGCAGATCCAGACTGAATCCTCTAGACTAACAGCTGAATTTAAGGGCTTGCGAATAGGAATTCTCACTTCAAAGCCTGCATCCCATATACATCAGGTTGCAGGCAAGCCTGGAACACTGAGGAAAGCTGGGTAGCTTTAAAAAAAAAATCCACGTGTTCTGGCTTTATAATGGCCAATTTACTGATTTTTACTCTCAATTATGTTTAAATATTCTCCACAGACTTGGCTGACCATCTAGGAGAATTGACCACGAGGAAGGAGATACAAGGAACAGTGATGAAGCCAAGAAGGAGATACAAGGAACATTGACAAGCCGTGAAGCTGAAGAGCACAGCCCTCTATTAAATCCATCATTACTGTAAAGATAAAAAGCACAATCTGTAGAACAGAGACTCACACACAACATTACATAAGAACTCAAGTTTGGGAAAGCAATACATCTCTGTAGCAGGGTTACCTACCTTACCCCACCTCTGCTGTCGAAGGAGTGCAAGTCTAGTACTTGGGATAAGTCGACCCTAGGAGAGGTATGCAGCAAGCATAAATAAATGCAGCTTAATATAGAAACAAACACAAAGTCTTTGTTTTTCCTGGCATGTGTATCGATGCTAGCGGTTTAAAATTTCCAATCATTAACTCGAGTGGATATGGCCATTTCAGATTACTTTGACTAAAAGGTCACCAAAGATTCATGGGAAATTAAAATTTCACAAGAAAGGAATGTATTTGTGCAGAAGCATAAACATGTTTTGACTGCCTAAAATGCCTTGCGATACAATACTTAGCAGAATTGCCTCAATGGGAGAGGGGGAACGTCCAAAAAAAGCAGTTCTACACGTTTGTCATGGAATAAAATGGGGAAAATTCAGGAATCTTTCCATTAAAATGAAATCAAAATCATAATTGGACTGTTCATAATTCTCCTAATCTGTTTTCTCAACAATAGTTTGTGCAAAGGTTTCAAATAAAAAAAAAAAAAAAAAAAGAACTGGACTGGTGAATGGCAACCTTCACTAAACTCTTACCGGCTAAAATCAACTGGATTCCTTTAATTTAATTTAACTTTCTTTTCTGCTAATGTCATTTGGAACCTCTCCGTCAAAAAGGGTGACAGGAATGGCTCCCCGGAGAGGACACATTAATAGTATGTCATGTCGAGTTTTGCTTACAGAGATTACCAAATGTCAGCCAAGCAAGAGGGGGTGCTGGTGAGGGGGGGGGGGGAGCTCTGGTTAGGTCGCCTGGCAGTAAGATGGCCCCACCCCAGAGAGAAAGCCGTGTTAGCGTGGGCAAGAGGAAGGTGCTGCCTGTTCCTCAGTGATAGATCTACTTTGTTACAACAACAAAGCGATCAAAACCCCCTGGGGGAGTCATCCATAAAGGCTAATGTGACAAGCACCCCCCCCTACCCCCTGCCCAAAAAGAGGGCCGGAGATCACCATTTCCTCCTGAAAGTATGTGCTGTTGAAACCACCCACAACGTTAAAAAAGAATTTCTGCAAAGCTTCTACCATCTGACCATATTTGTATTAAATAATAAGTAAATTAAACTTAAAAAACCTGAAGCTGAAATGTCCCCAGAGGAGCTAAAATATCCAGCATGCAGATCATGGCAATTACCCAGAAGCAAGCGGGCTGCTCCTCTGACCAGAAGCTACTCCGGCTAAACACACAGAAACAAAGCTGCTTCCTGTCAGAGCGCCACACGCGGCGTCGCTCAGCAGCAGCCGTTTCCGGTGTCTGAACACACAGTCCTGCCTGCCAACGCTTCATGATATTTTTGTTCCTTACAACTACCAGGAATTTTTTTAAAAAGTCATCTAAATGTAGGTCTTTTGAAAGAGGAACCTTTCCACTGTGCTCTACACTGTCAGGAAGAGTATCAATTTGTACCTTTAACTGTGGCTGTACCCTCGAGGGTCTGCCAGTTGTAAGCTAGCTGTAGGTAAATGTACCTCAGCTATTGGCAGTATGTTGTTGTCGTTTGTATCTGTAGCAGGACGGTACCCTCTTTTTCTGACAGTGTACAGAGGAAGCTGTGAGTTCTGCAGAGTTCCAAAAGTGTAACAGTATACAAGCACACACCAGAGGAAAAACACACCAAACAGAACAAACTAGTGGCACTAACAGAGGTTCAAAGGTATTAAGTATTGTTCTGTAACCTTATATTCAAAGCAAATTAGTATTTGTTAAATTAATGTTTAGAATTTTGTTTTTTGGTTTAATATATTTTATACCAGTCTATTACTTTTGTCCAAAAAAGGTTCAGTTTCAAAGATGGAGTGATAATATCATCTCCAGATATTTGTATGAGCATAACCTGCTACTCAGAAATGAGCATTTCAGGTTCAGAGACGCTTGGTGGCTCTGTAGGTGACACCGGTGCCCTGGTTGTGTGTGTGTGTGTGTGTGTGTGTGTGTGTTTGTGTGTGTGTTTGTGTGTGTGGAAACTGCATGATTTCCCGTGTTGTGCCTGGTTTCCTTAAGAACACTACAGGAAATCATTCCTGCCATTTGCGATATCACTCTATAACAGCTCACCTCTGTTTAACAGATGGCTTACACACAGTTACTGTAAATACGTGAAGTATGTACAACGTCCCAGCATTTCTCATTACCTTTGTCTGTATAACTCACTGTTCTTACTTGCTCTTAATTTTTATACTTTGATGTTTATATTGTATATGCATTTTTTGATTGCACATCTGCTGCTGTAACAAAGCAATTTCCCTCAGGGGATCAATAAAGTATCTTTCTATTCGATTCTTCTGTTCTCTTCAGGTACTCTGGTTTTCTGCCGCAGTCCAAAGGCAATGCAATCAGGCTAACCGGCATCTCTAAACTGCCCATACTGTGTGCATGTGGGTGTCCTGTGATGGTACTGCTACTCTAAACTGGATAAAAAGGTGGAAGGGAGATGGTTTCAGAGTCTCACCTGGATTTCTGTGTTTCTATAATTCTTACAAGGCCATTCATTGATCTAAGAAAAGAGATGAGAGGTTATGCACCAGATTGTGAATTACCGAAGCCCACAGAACTGAAATCCATTTATTTCCAGAACATGACATAACTGGATGCAGCCCTGGTTCCCTTTCTTTGAGAACAATTCTAATAAATGGCACAGCTGGGATCCGGACTCCCGGGAGACCCCGAGAGGTGGGTCCATCCCTGGCCGTAACGGAGCGCTACCTGACCTACACCCCTTCACTATCAACCTTGCTTTTACTTTCATCAGAAAACAAAACAAAGAAAACAAAAAAACAAAATAAAGGAAATGGCCAAAATGGGGTTTAAAAAAAAAAAAAACAATAGCCCACGAATGACAAGTGACCTTCAAGGATCATCAGCATTGCCAAACAAGGATATATGTAAAAGTTAACTGACCTTTAGTAATATGTGACATCATCACTGTCATGTGACTAGTGGGTGGGGCATTAATTGTGACATCATACTATACTGGGTCAGGTGGCACCGACTGAACAGCACTGCCACGCACTGCTGCAGCTTCCCCCTCACCTCACAGTCTCTCTGAGTTGGCTCAGTTCCTCCTCGCCCACCAGGTCAGTCTTGTTGATGATGGCTAGGTCAGCCAGGGCAACCTGCCTGCAGAAAGAGCCAAATGTTACCTCCTCCCCCTTAAAGATCAGAGGAGCTTACCCGATGCACAGCCCCCTGGCAGACCAGAGGGGGACTAATTTAAGTGCCCTTAACCTGGCAGGCCCGACGGCCCACGGCAGCTCCCACTGACTGCTTGGGCTAGTCAAACACCACCACCCGAATCCTGGGTGGCCGGGAACACGGAGCCGCGTGGAGGAGCGCACATTTGCTTAGAGAAGCAGACAAACACAGAGGACGGGAAAACAGCTGTATTTTACGGCCGCGGGAGAAAGGCGAGGGTCCCCCTGGAATTTGTGCTTGTTTTGCAAAATGAGAACAGCTAAAACCACACGTGTCTCCTCTATAGTGTTTAATGACTAAGTCACTCAGCATCACAGTTAAACAAATAAACAAAACATAAAGCCGCACCTGGCCGCCTCGTTAACCAGCCCCTCGGGCTTCTCTTCGATCAGGTGCTGAAAGAGAACATAGGCCTCCTTTAGGCGGCACAGTGGTGCTGCTCTTGCATTTATTACGGGACAGGCCAGGGGTTTTTAAACCAGATTCAAATACTTACTGTAGCGATAAAAACTAATTCTTCCTTTAACTGGGAGTTTATACCCCTTAATGGCATCTCTGAATTTCTACTAGTGTATGAGGTGTGAGATGTGCTCCAGGTTCTAATGGGTAAGACTGATGGGCAGCGATTTTACCGCTATAAACACGTCATAACTAACACTGATTATGACAACTGAAACAACCGATTCTCGGCTGACACATTCAGTGCGACACGATTCGGGCAATAAACAGCCCTATCCAGCCTAATTCATTAAGGAGCCAGCCGGGAACAAAGCCAGGCCACTCAGCGGCTCGCCAGGACAGTACGCTGGGCGAAAAATACAAACGGAGAAAGCGCAGTTGTATGCTAATTGCACGCGCCACGGATCCCTCAGCAGAGAGGTATTCATTTAGATGTGATTGGAGTTTACCTTTGCAGGCAGAAACACGAAGTGCGTAAATGTGTGCTTAAAAGGATAAAAAGAGCTTCCAAAAGAGCTTCTGAGCATTTCCTCGGTTTGACACGCAGGCCCGGGCACACTGCAGGCATATCGCCATCTACCGCCTGGCAAATGCGGACGGAGGGGATGCCAATCCCACGCCATGTGACCGAGGGAAGACGACCCTCCTTATTCCCCCAGTTATCCCCTTTACAATTATGAACGGGGACCTTATTCCATTTCGGGACATTGATGTCTTATAACAGGACAGGGAGAAGATGGACCATAGCTGTGCCCTGCTGTCTAAGCACTTTGACAGGTTGGCGACAGGTACCAAAAACGATCTGGCGCACTATTTATTTTATTTATTAATACATTTCTAAAAAAAAATTCAGATGGAACAAAAGCAGGAACAGAAGAGTGACGCCCCCAGGCCCTGATGCTCTCCACCTTGTCTGTTGTCAAGAATAGTCGTGCAGCCCACGACTATTTCAAAGCGTAGCTGGACGGACGACGGTGGGGGGGGGGGGGGGGGGCCAAAACCCCCCCCGCCTAACCCCCCCCCAAAACAACCCCCCCCCCCCCCCCCACCCCCCCCGGCCCCCGCGGGGCCC
>JAODKM010000039.1:11710944-11721741 GCA_026780845.1 Petrocephalus sullivani
CCGCTGCCTAAAGCAGACAGACACATGCACACAGGGCTATCAGTCATGATCACTATGTCAGTCACATGCACACAGGGCTATCAGTCATGATCACTATGTCAGTCACATGCTCATTTCTGAACAGGCATTAGACGTTCACAGGTTCTCCATTTTCTGGGCTTTCGCTACTAGTACTCAGCATAAAACCCAAACGTACCACTCACTACTGGAACACAGTATACAGAGGTCAGCGAAACCACCGCAGAAGTTTTCAATACACAGCTAATAAGCGGGATGCTGCTCACCGGCTGTGGGCTGATGCCACCTCCTTCTGTTCTCTGATCAACCTCTGCCTAGCTGCAAACTCCACCCAGGCTCCAAGACACTGAGGCAGAACCCGTCTCACACAGCAGGCCCGAGCCCTCTGCTCCATTTCCTGCAATGGGCACACGGCACCGTCAGTAAAGCTGCCAGCAGTTTCGCATGTACTCTAAGCAGCTCAGCTGTTCACCAAAGTCTCAACGGCACAGAGTGGTTTCAAAGTATTTCAGGATTTAATACAAATTCAGTTTCACACTGGTATAAGAATTCCCATTTTTTTGTAGTTTCTGTAATTTTGTAAGTTTTCTTTCAAACTGTGTGTAGTTAGTGGAAATAAAATATTTTGTCACGTGATAAATGAGCCTAAGAAACATGATTTTGGTCATAAGTGAATTTTGATGAAATATGCAGTTAAGGTGTTTGGCCTCTAGGTGGCAGTATGCGTGCGCCTGTGTAAGAGCGCCCATCTGCCGAAGTCAGGAACAGACCTGCTCCATCCTGCGCTCTGCCACATACTCAGTCCAGTGGCGCACGGAGGACCTCAGCAGCACAGTGCTGGTGACAAACACAGAAACACACAGAGCTCATGTACAGCACTGTCACAGGTGTGGGGCTGACAAAGCCCAGGCCAAGGGCTAAGCGGGGAGGAAAACATTATAAAAAGCTCGAGAAGTGGGCGAGGAAAAATACAACAGTTAATGTGTACATATTCCTGATCATCTCACAGCCAGACACTATTAAATGTGCAGCCATTCCAAATAATAACCTGAACTCCAAATATGGAAAAACATTCAGAAAGAATTTATAGATTTAAACCATTTGTCCTAAGATACAGTTTTCTGACAGTTCTGCCTGGATTCAGAGATTACCCACCCAGTACATAAATGGCGAATTCACTAGTCTCACGACAGCAGGTACGTGCAAACAGTCGTGACAGACTGGTCTACCTGGCTGGGAAGGGCTACCTGTGATGTCTGCGCGCTGTCTCCGTTTTCGGCTGTAGTCTTCGTTCCTCTGCTTCCTCGTAACGCTGCTTCCAGCACTTCCAAAACCGGACCGTCAGCTATTTAAAGAAAGCACACACACATGCAAATAAATTATATTTACATTGAAAAGCAAATAAATTATATTCACATTAGCCCACCAGTAACTGTAACCAAAGCAGTGAAATCAGCTTTCTTTAATCACATTTATCTTCTACAATACGGTGGCCATACAAGTAAATGACCGTCACACGTGTGCCCTGAGGAATGAGCGCGTGCATCTCGCCCTAACCCGAGCGGGCAGCACTCACGCTGTGCTGGTGCTGCCGAAGGGCCAGGATCTGGTCGACCCGCCGGGCCTTGCTCTCACGCACGTTCCGTGCCAGCGACCACAGTCCCAGGTGCTGCAGGAAGACAGCGGAGGCCATATGGGTACATGGGCGGCGCTGATGCCCGGCACTCACACAGCGGTCACGGCCCTACCAGCAGCCGCCTGCCGCCGTGCTCCATAGCGATCTGCTCCCGGTCCTTCTGCTCCAGACGTAGCCCCACGTCTTCTTAGAGGCTCAGGAAAGGGCATGAAGCTTAGTTACCGCTGAAGATCACGCTAGACTCCACAGTGCCATTATCACTTCATAAGAGAGGCTCCAACGTTACCATTACTATTATATTCTTACTCCAGTATAACGCTCCCACATCACAGCTTCACAAACCTTAATCCACGTCAGGATAAAACGTGCTTGATTGTGAAAAGGGAACTACGGACATCGCCGCAAAGGTGTGCTAACAGTTAGCTGTCATAAAGTATAAAGAGGATACAGGCCGCCCAGTGAGCCAGTGCGCGGCGCTGCGCGACCCGCTGTGCCAAAGTGGCCACCGCCTGCCACCGCTCCCTCTGCCGCTGCCGGCGCCATGCGGCGTCCTGCCACGCGTGCCAGCAGCGGGAAAGCACCGCCAGCTGCCACAGACGCCGGGCCTCGACTGCAGAGAAGCGCAGACAAATAAGGGCGGAATAGTGCAAAATCTACCTAAAAAAAAACAAAATTATAAAAACAAGCAGGACTGAAACTTAATTACACGGTTTAATGCATTTAAGTGCAAAATCCTGGCCTTAAAGCACAATGTTTTTCTCCTAGATAACGTTACATACCGAAGGCAAATCATGACAGCAATGGAACTCCTACTTAAACTGGATGAAAACAAAGCTTCCATTTTACTGAAGCTATTGGTGAAGCATTTACAGCTGTCAGAAAGTAGACGTGTGCTCCCCTATTCACATCTCCACCCCCAGCCAATCGGCTTTTTATTTTTCCTTGATGAATCACCAAATCAGGAAGCTACAAAGCACAATCTACTGCAGATGCTGGCTAGACTAGAGCTCCTACAGAGTGGCTAGCATATCAACAGTGGTAAGAGCCCAGCCTACAAGTGTTTGGAAGGTGTGCTTTTAGAAAGCGGGTTACTCGGGAGGAATGATTTCATCGACTCGCCTACGCAGAATAACGGCGCGCTCAGGCAGGCACGTACATTGTCGTGTTTTCTTGACTTGTCGGCAATGTGAGTATCTGGCCCATGCCTGAAAGGCACATCTCTTCAGCCCACGGTTGTAATGCTGGGCCGCTCTGGCCTCCCTGTTCCTTTGGCTGACGGCTTGCAGGTAGACCACCTTCCACCGCAGCCACACCTAGAACACATGGTGGCGGGTCAGACACTTCATATCTACAGTCTCAGGAGGCAGATGACAAAACACACGCAGAGGCATGAAAACTCTTCAGGCTGCTCACCCGACTCTGCAGGGCCAGGGCCCAGTGCTGGAGGGCAGCCTCCTCCATAAGGCCTCGATCTCGCCGGAGCTTCAGGTGGCTCCTCCACCGGCTCCACGCAGATCTACGGGAAATAAAAACATGACAGACCTGGCGTCGTATCTCACACGCCCACATCCTGAAGAGGCCATGCAGGTAAGCTCAGCAGAGGACTCAGGACTTTATTACTCAGTGAGTTAAAAAAAGAAGCCCATTTCTTTCCATGAATATTAAATTATCCCACTGCTTATGGAATGGTAACTGGAACTGACCTTAATTCACTGAAGATTAAGCGCAAGATTAATTTTATGAGTCCCAGGGGAAGATCCTGGTGCATAAGGCAGTAAGAACATAGTGCACAGATGAACATATAGTGCCAAACTTATAGTGCCAAACAGACAACTATGGCTGCAGAATTCTGCTAGGATAGCTATACCAATTCCCCCAAAGCAGGCCTATGTATATAAAAAAAACCCTGGCATGTTTGTTCAGTCTTAAACTAGATCACCAAGTTAGTTTCCCTTTGTATTCTATATTATAGCCTTTATCTTTTTTAGTTAGTATGAACATTAAAGTAGTCTCAGTGATGACCCTGAGGACAGCCTTCACAAAATTGACGAGACTAGTACTGGCTTCACAGTAGGGTGCTAATGAAACGGGCCTCACAGCAGGCAGGCTCACCGCAGGGCTCCACGCTCCCGTTGCTGCATCGCCTTCTCCTGCATCCGTAATTTGACCCTCCGCACCTCCAAGTATAGCTGCCAGCTCTCCCAAGCCTTGGCCAGCCTCTGTCCCTCGGCTGCAATATAACAGACCTCATTATGGTCTTTCCTTAAAGCTGTACAACAGGAGTGAGCAAATGACACAGAATATTCAGTCAGCGACCCCGTTCAGACTAGAGGGCCCTGGTAACACCATGACTTTACTTAGAACAAGGTTCCTTTCAATCTGTACATTTGTGCACCTTATTAGTTTAAAGGACTTAATACTTGTCAACTAAGATATGCATAAGTGACACCTACAGTATCCTTACCATAACTTTCAGCTTTTTTCAACACTCTTCTCTTCTCTTTCCTCATACGTACAAACTCCTGCCAACCCCAGAAGGCCTGGTTATATAGATGGTACCTGCAAAAAACACAACCCAGCACAGGGTCATTAACCACATGGTCCAGGGGCAGTCTAAGATCACAAGAGTCATTAAACTAAAACCCTCCCACCTGTAATGACAATCCGCACGCACAGACAGTGACCACTCCCTCCGTGTGACCCACCACTCCTCCTTCCATCCGTCCAGAGCTTTCTGCAGGACGGCTCTCCGGTGATGACACCTGCAGGTTGGTCAACAAACTAATTTGTGGAGAATGCTGTGTATATCCCACAACATACTGAAAAAAGCTACTAGCAAGCATTTTAACACCCTCTGTATTTCTTGTACCTAGCTCTGGATGGATGTACTCGGCCAAATGTCTTCCAGATCCACAGGTACCAGAACTTTCGTGCCAGGTGTCTGCAGACAAATAAGGTACAACAGACTGACTGCTTTACTAATCAGTGATTACACCACAGGTAGCCTGGATGTTAGATACTTGTGCCACTGCGTTACTATGATATAACTCCTCAACGAAGGTGGGAGTTTTCCTTACACAAAAATGTTCTGAGGGCAGAATGAAAAATACACTAGCAGAGGCAGGACAAAGTCATCTGATTGGTTGGTCTGACATCTGACACAAGATCTGATTGGTTATCTCTCTGAACCAATCACTTTTCATTCTACCCTCATAACATTTTTGTGTAAGTGAAACTCCCACGAGCCTTGTCAACAAAATATAAAGAACTGAAAGGAAGAAACTGAATGGAAAGAAACGACGCCTCTCGCAGAGTCGGCCCGTACCTTATTCTGAGCTCCTTCAGTCTCCCTCCCCTGTTCCAGGTGTATCCCACCCTGTACTCGGTCCTCCGGGCTCGGCGGCCGCCTGCCGGCGCGTAGCCGCTCCCGGAGACCGGAGGTCCGCCGAAACGCGTAGCCGGAGGACACGGGAGCCGCTGCGGGACGGGGCCAGAGCCGTCCACGGCCGGACCGCGGCTCCAGGGCTGCCGCACACACCTCCTCGCATCGCCCCTCATCGCGTTAGCCGGCGGCCCGTCTCTTTGCATAGCAGCAGCTACATTGCACATCAGTCATGCGCGAAGGTAACTGTCGATATTGCGTAAGTTATACAACACGCATTCGCGAAGCACTTAATAGCTGTTAGCTGTGCTGGTGTTTTGTTAATACAGTTATACGTATCTCTAGACTGCTAGCTAACCGCGTAACGCCAGGCAGCCGCTAGCCCCGAGGCGCGCTTCCGCCGCGCGCGTTGCCATGGTCTAGTTTCGGCGGGTTGCGCCCGCCGCCGCAGCATCATTGATGCGCAGACAGACGCTGGGGCCGCGCGCGGGGCTATGGTCTAGTTTCGGCGGGTTGCGCCCGCCGCCGCAGGATCATTGATGCGCAGACGCTGGGATCCCCCGCTGTGCAATGACTGGGACAGCTCACATTTCGCCAAAAGGCAACCTTCCAGAAGTCCACTTATGCATGCGTAGGATTCGTGTGGCAAAGTAACATCTATATCCAGCATATATTTTATATACGTGCAGTCAATAAAGCTAAAGTTATTTTGTTCAGGTAAGTGGACGCAATGTTTTAAATATTTATGTTCTGTTAATATATGGCCTACTCTAGTAAAAGACGAGGAGACACTGCTTTGTCATTTATAATGTCGTCTTTTATTGGAAGTGATCAAACAAGAAACGTCATCACACAACTTAACATCCCACGGGTTAGAAGCAAACCGTTTCAGGTTAAAAATAAAAGACACGTACAGAATCCTGCAAACTGGGGGCTGAAGAAATCTGCTTGTCAGCTACCAATACGCCCAAGATGAACGATGAAGTCATGACTAGGCTGTGCTGTTCAACGGACTGTACTGCTCCTGGTAGTGAAACACATGCTGCTACTACACACACCACTGAAAAGCACTGGTTACACATGAACACTTTCAAACTTTAAAAATCAAAATTACACGTGCCCCTTAATTCTTGTTCTTCAAGTGTCTCTTCCATTATGCTTGATTGTTGATCTGATTTTCTCACCCCAGACCATGGGCTTTGTACACTTAAGAAAAACGTTTCAGCACAATTTCAATGAATACAACAGAGAAAGCCTCATGGCTCTTTCTGTGACTGGCGAGTAAAGATTACTTGCATAGGTCACCATTTTTATTTATTTATTTTTTTTGTTTTAACCTGCCAAGTCCGTTTACTTTTTCTTCAGTCATTTCCAGTCACTTTACTCTACTTCTACCTTGTACATTGGATAAACAGGCTGGATAAATGTAAATGATATTCATGAGTTTCCTTCCCACATTTGCCACCAGGTGAAACTCTGGCACCTTACGGCTTGGGGACAGGAACAGTTATGCAAATGAAACCAGTTTCTTACACTGTTTTCCCCACAGGTCAGTAGGAAGTTGAGAGAGCAGAGAATACTACCTTGGTACGACGACAAGACACAGTGAGAGCACTAAGTCTTATAAAGTATGTAGAAGTTTATGAGTGTACACTTGTACAGTACTGGGAATAATTGATATAATGTAGGCCATTGGGGACAAAGAACACTGTCATCAATGGCCCAAGGACTGAGAGTTACCTTTCATCACTCTGCATGAACACAGATCAGTATCACTCTGAATAGTATATTCAAATGTTCAATGATCATAAATGTATAACCTATCAGGCATGCAACATAACTACCCACTTGAAGAAACCCACACAATTTGTTTTGTAAAGAATGTGATCTTTAAACCATTTCTTAGTTGTGTAAAAACAAAAATGTTATATATCTGTTCACCTCTTAATGAACTCCATTTCAGTCTGTTTTAAAGCAAAGTGAGCACTAGTTTAGCTTCAAAGGCAATATGAACAGTCCCAGAGAAGCTCCCCAACCAGCCTGGGCAGATGGAATTAAAGATTAAAAGTGAAGTTCTTGGCCAAACACACAATTCCCCTTTAAAGGGCCCTCCTTTTTAAAAATAAAAAAACACCATCAGTAACACCACAGAACCAACAAAGGCTTGGTTGTTCACCAATCAATTAGCTAAAGAAATGTTTTAAAACCTCTAACCAATTCAAGAACTGTTGAGGCACAAGAGGCTCAGTTCACAAGTGCTCATGTGTTAAAGCCCAATGCTCTGCCAGGCTCAAGATAACACTCGCCTGGATGCCACAAGAGAAGGACAGTGAGGACAGGATTACTGGGGTGATGTCCCTAATAACTTCTTTTTATTCCTTCCATTACTATCCCTTTTTATACACCATGTTCTCTCTCTCAGGTTCATTTTGCCTAAAACACTGCACTAATAAACAGTCAACTTACAACTCCACACAGCCAAGGACACTTTTGCCTATTCAGTCATAACATTGCGTGATTGCCTGTAATCTGCATTACAGCATTGTTTCAGGGTAGACCACAGTCTGTGCTGATGAACATGTTCTAGTTGTCCCAGATGCACATTGCACTGGTCCTTGACTTTACAAACTCAAGAACGGTGAAATGACTGTTACTGAAATCGCCGTATGATATTTAAAAATTCTGCTTAGCTAACGGAAATTTGACAGAGGTACAGAAGTAACACCACAGTTGAAAGACAAAACTTTTTTGGTTTTGGCATAAGAATTTCAGAATATCAACACACTAAAATTGAAGGTGAATGATGACTGGTTCATATTTGCAAAATCAAAAGAATGGTGTTTTATTTCACGAAAACTACCGTAACTGTGAAGTGTAACTTTAGATACAGGTGTTTTTAGTGTGACAAACTATTGACAAGCTTATTGCATTGTCAAATGTTTAACCTGTGCGGCCCTGTGCGGCCATTCATGATATGATGTGAAGGAAGCATGGCCACAGCCAATGATATTGTCCCACTGTACTGCCACTCTAAATAACTAGGTAACTAGCATTAGTAAAATTATTTCAAATTTCATCAAAATTTGCAGCCAACCATACTAAAGACTTTGGTTTCTTCCCTAACTATCCTTTGTTTGCTTCAAATATCGGTAACCACTTAATTTTCCTTTGACCACGACAAACATCTCAGAGTCAATAGAAATTAAGCAGGAAATGAAGCAAGGGCAAGCAGAATTCCTACAAATACCTGTGCATTATGATTGATATATCAAAGTACAGCTTTCTCCAAAAGCAATTTCTGAACCTTCAAAGGCTCCAATGTTCCTTGACCCAAGGAGGAAATTGAATCTGCTATAAGGTGTTTATTGGATAGCCATCTGTGCTGCTCACATACCAAGTATGGGGGCAACAGATTGATGGCTATCCTGCTGTACATACTGTAACAGAAATACTAACGTGAAAATAAAAGAAAAATAATAAACGTAATGGCAGCACCCAAAGTTACTGTTCACTTGCATTTATTCTCCTTAGCCAGCTTCTTTTCCCCTTAAAATTACGTGTTGTATTAAGAAACCTTAGATCGCGAGGTAAGAACTGGCTATGTTTGCCATTAACTACGGCCGTTTCCCAGAGCTTTTTGCTAAGAAATTTAAATATCTACCTTTTGAACAAGTGTTCTCGCTATTTCACTGATATGAACATTGTACCTAAATTACGAATGAGCTAAATATGTAGTGTCGGCTCAGACGACGCCACCATTTTCACTACACCTCGCAGGAATTGCATCCACCCTGCTCTTCTTAGACGGCTCAGACTCATGAGTCCATGGTGCATTTTAAATTTATAAGCATAGCGACAGTAGATGATGCGACCTTCAGCCAGCAGGTGAACATGCACCCAGCTGAAGACGACGCCCACTTACTATAGTGAGCAATCAACTGCAGTTTTATATTCAATATGCCAATTTCCCTCCTTACAGGGAATGGGGGGGGGGGGGTTCTTAATTTCTAATTAAATGGGGCCACAACCCAAGTGATTAGCAGATGGCTAAAGAAGTGGTTTGATGACCCATTTTCATGTATTTGAATATTCTTTTGACTGTGCATGTAAACAGAATGTATGTTGATCTGTCTATGGTTGCTACCACTTTGGGTAGCCTAACCTGGGCTGTTAGTGGCCACTGCTGGTTATCATGTAAGTTTTACATGAGTTCTACGGAGCAGGCTTAATGAGGTGTCTGCAGGTGCTCAGAAGTACCTCTCACCCAAAAACTGCACTGGGAAGGCTCTGCACCTACACCTCCTAGTCAAAGCTTCAAGCCCTAAGAACTCAGCTCTCGTGACATGTTCCATTTTGGTAAAATATCTAAATCATGAGAGAGAAAAACAAACTGCAGTAAATAATAATAATAATCACCGCTGAACAAACAGACCCTTATGAAAGTGTAAACATCTGCTCGATGACTGATGTTTTAGATAAGGTGAAAATAAATAAAATATGCTAAATTAAAATGAATTCTTAAAATGTAAAAAAACTAACAATTATATTAATGTTTACATTGTTTAAAAAGTTGTCTTGCGTTATAAATAGGTATTTCAACTTTTAGACCACTGTTTTGTAAATGTATTCCCACGTTCCCTAATGTTAACTGCACAAGGCAACATGATATTCAAGTTACATTTACCGGCACACATACCTGCACGCGAACACACACACACACACACATACACACGCCCACACTACTCCATTATAAGCAGAAGCTAAGAGCCAGCACTGACACTCCTCCACGCTTTCTTTCCCACTGGGTCGCCTCTGTGGAGCCTACGTGCGGTTCAGGGTCTGGAAGATTCTGGAGATCTGGAGCATGACAGGCCCAGTCTCTGGGTCGTTCATCCACTGGGTGCTGTTCAAAGGGTTCTCTAGCATGTCCTCAAATGCTGCAAGGAGGATATCATGTCAGAAGCTAACCCTTCCCAGCTTGACGCTTAATGTCTTGCTGCGGTCATAGTTTTTCCCCCAAACACTACTGCAGACAGGTGTGGATGTTGCATTCCTGAGGCATACAAAGTGCTCAGTTCAGCAGATTTTCCATGTATGAAAATGCTCAAAAGTTTAGCTTGAAAAACTGAAGGATACAGCATTTAGTCCTCCTTTTTCTTTATCTGAACACTGCGGAAATCACATTCATTAGAAACTGGTATGAGTACATTGCATTAAACTGAAGTTATTGCAAGGGTACCAGCAGCAGCAATGTTTACATGCTTTTGGGAGGCTTGTCGCAGCCCAGATCAGCAAATATTTTAGGTCACATAGGTCATAATGAAAATCACAAGGGAGTTGAGAGTACTGACCAAGCAGAGTCTTCGGGTTAGTCAGGCCTAGTTGCACCACAGGGTTCTCCAGAATAGCCTGGAACAAGGGACTGTTGGTGTCAATGCCCTTGTCAAGGTCTTCTGGGGAGGGTTTCCTGTCACCCAGCAGCCAATCACACTGATGGAGGGGCACAACAATTCAGGTCACGTGACAGCACAGTTCAGCATAGTTGATACAAATGAAGGACCAAGGCCATGTTACGCTGAAGAAAAGCAAAAGGTCAAAGAGTAAAGAGCTAACTGGAGGTTGTATTGTGATTGAAAGACATTCACAACAGACAGCACAAGTGGAAGCTTGTGGGAGTTTTACTTACACAAAGTTCTAAGGGCAGAACGAAAAATGATCCAAGAGATAACCAATAAGATTGTACAGTCAGCAGGACTGAGAC